>JAJOZX010001903.1:0-642500 GCA_023014485.1 Bathynomus jamesi | reverse complement strand
AATGCGTTATATTGATAAAATGAAAATGCGGAAATCACCGAGGCCGGATTCCATATATCTCATACAACTAAAAGAATTAAAATAAAGCATTGTTGTGCCGCTAACAAAGATTTTTAATGCGTCTATTTCTGAGGGGTGCGTACCAGATAATTTCAAGTTAGCAAAGGTTAGAAAGAAGGAAGGAAGGCAGCGGAGGATACATTCCTGAGGACCGATCCCAATTTCTGGACGGAGGATAATTGCTTTCAGGAGTTTCGACGCATAGCGATCAACCTAAAAGTTGTCAATGATTCGGCGGAGAGGGGTATCGCCCTTATCAAGGCATATAATACATCTTTGACGAAGGATGAAGAACAAAAACAATTCATCCTCCGATTAGTAGCAAAACATCGCCAAGACTACTCATCGTCTTCGAAGGAGTCAGTGATGAAGCGTTAATCTAAGTATTATGCATCATATATTATAAACGAATGATAAATGTAATTTTCTATTAAACATATCATTTTTGTTTTTTAAAAATTAATCTGTTTTCTTTAAGAGTTATTCTGTTTACTGAAAAAAATAAGCTGTTTTCTTTGAGATTTAATCTGTTTTCAAACAAATAAACTAGTATTTGTCCTTGTTTTTTCATTTTTTAACCCAGAAGATCAATCTACCAGAAAATGAGTAGTAAAATGAAATTCATAGCGACCAGTAAATATCATTCAATTAGGCTGAAATTTGGCATGGAGATGTTTGATAGATATGGGAACAGGAGCAGCGATGTGGAGGTAAAAAATTACAAAATGTTATTTTTTTTGGACCACCCTAATATATATATATATATATATATATATATATATATATATATATATATATTTTTTTTGTATTGGGGCGTTTACCGCCATTTCCCGCTATACGCTAGCGGATATCATGGCGAAGCAGAATATGAGAAAGAGAAACGGAGACGGGGAAAGGCACTAGAAGTGGGAGGACTGCGGACGACGGGTGAGAAGTCACCTAAAGCTCAGAGAGGAGGCGAGATTGGGAGAGGAAAAGGAAAAGACGGTCAAGCGAGAAGAGAGGGCTCTCAGCGAGCATAAGACGTAAACGATCGGGGAGGGGGAAATCAGAGAGGAACGGGAAGGCGCGACGACGTACTGACGACAGGGTGGGGCATTCCACAAGGATGTGAAAGACGGTGAGGGGCGACTGGCAGGAGGCGCAACAAGGAGCCTCCTGCCGGGACATAAGATAGCCGTGCGTGAGGCGCGTATGGCCGATGCGAAGCCGCGCAAGGACGACCTCTTTGTGTCGGGAGCGGTGGAAAGAGGACGCCCAATATGACAGGCGGGGGCGGATGGACCAGAGTTTATTTCCGGTGGCATCGTCCCAGGACTGCTGCCATATGCGGTCGTAGAGGGACCGAAAGACCTGCACATAGTCAGAGAAGGGGAGCGGGCGGGGGAGGGGAGGCATCGAGGCGGCGGACCGGGCTGTGCGGTCAGCCGCCTCATTACCGGAAACACCGACATGGGCAGGAACCCAGCAGAAGGTGACCCGGATCCGGTGAACGGTGTGCAGGACATGGTACTCCTGTTGAATAATGCGTACGAGGGGGTCCGGGGAATTATAGCGCTCGAGCGCTTGAAGGGCGCTCAGCGAGTCCGAAAAGATGGTACAGGAAGACCGCGAAAAACCCGATACCAGACGGAGGGCTTCCAGAAGGGCAAAGAGCTCCGCGGAAAAGATGGAGGCCTGAACCGGCAGGGGGATACCCCGGGAGGTAGGTGACAGCGACGGAGAGAAGACGGCGGCCGCGACACCTGCAGGGGAGCGCGAGCCGTCGGTGTAGACGGGAACATCGTCCGAGTGTACGGGAAGATGGGCCAGAAAAGAAGACCGGAGGACGGTAGGAGGAGACTCCTTACGCAGGCCACGGAGCGCCTGGCAGCGGCAGATAGGGGTGGTCAGCCAGGGGGGCGACAGGTCGAAGGAGAACGGCAGAATAGAGGGTGGGGGGATCCCCAGGGACGAAAAGACGTCGGCCAGGGAGGCAGCGAAATGCCACGTGTCAGGCCGGGGTAGCGCCTGGGAGATCGCGGAGAAGAGTAGGGACCTCGGGAGGCGGCAGATGCGAAGGTAACACTTCGCCATGAGAAGGCCCCGGCGAAGGGGCAGGGGGGGGGTGTCCGCAGTCCACCTGAAGACTAGCGACAGGGGACGAGCGGAAGGCACCCGACGCCAGGCGAAGGCCACGGTGGAGAAGAGGATCCAGCATACGGAGTGCCGGAGAGGAGGCGGAGCTGTAGACCACACAGCCGTAGTCGATGCGGGATTGCACAAGGGAGGTGTACAGGCGGAGCAGAGTACGCCTGTCCGCCCCCCAGGTCATGTGGGACAGGTGACTCAAAAGGGAGAGGGTGCGGCGAGATGATTGCCGCAACCGCCTAAGGTGTGTGGAACCCAACCGAAAAATTCGTCGAGGGTCATACCCAGGAATCGAACGGATGGGACGAGGGGAAGAGGAGTGCCGGCAAGGGTAAGGGCGAAGGTATGCGACAGACGGAGGCGCCGAGGACGGAAAAGCATACTGGAAGACTTAGAGGGTGAGAAAGCATAGCCAACCGAGGACGCCCAGCGAACCACCGCGTTGATGGCTAGCTGGAGTCGACGTTCAGCCAAAGACGGGAGGCGGCCAGAGCAATAGATAGCCAGGTCATCGGCATAGAGGGAGCTACGAACGGAAGTAGGCAGGACCGTAGCGACTGTGTTCATCACTAGTGAGAAACACAGGACGCTAAGGACACTACCCTGAGGGACACCCTCCTCCAACGGAAAGCGGTCAGAGAGGGTAGAACCGATGCGGACGCGGAAAGAACGGGCGGACAAGAAGTTATAAATAAAGGAGGGGAGAAAGCCTACGAAACCCAGGGAGCGTAAGCAGTCAAAGACCGCGCTCCGCCGAGTAGTATCGTAGGCCTTCTGGAGGTCGAAAAAGACGGCGAGTACAAAGTGACGCCGGGAGAAAGCCTCCTGCACGTCGTGGCTAAGGAGGAGGAGGGGGTCGGTGGTAGACCGGAAGCGCCGGAAACCAGCCTGGGTAGCAGGGTATTGGTCACTCGCCTCCAGAGTAAGAGACAGCCGCGAGGCGACCATCGCCTCCATAACCTTGCAGGCGCAGCATGTCAGGGAAATGGGGCGATAGTTCGACGGGAGTGAGGGGTCTTTATCGGGCTTCGGGATGGGGACGACGATGGACTCACGCCACCGGTCCGGGAATGAACCCTCCAACCAAATCCGGTTATAGAGGTCCAGTACAAAGCTGAGAGCAGAGGGGTGGAGGTGCCGTAACAAGTCATAGGGGATATTATCGGGGCCGGGTGCGGAGGAGCGTCGGGGGCGGAGGGCCTCCCGAAGCTCCGTCATGCGGAAGAGGTGATTATAGGGGTCATCCCTATGAGGTGGAAAATCCGGTGGGTCGCGGCGGGAATGGGGGGAATCGGAACTGGAGATGGCTGCGAAGTGCGCCGCGAGTGCGTTCGCGACGGCCTCCGGATCGGAGACGAACTCGTCGTCCCCGACCCGAAGCACCGGGGGTCGAGGGGGGACACGGGTCCCCTCAAAGCTACGCACCTTGCGCCAAACAGTCGAGGGGGCAGTCGTGGAGGAGATCCCGGACACGTAACTCCGCCAGGAGGTACGCCGGGCCAGTTTCAGGACCCGACGGGCCACTGCCTTCAGGCGCTGAAACTCGATCTTGTGCTCCAGCTGGCGGGTCCGGTAGAAGCGGCGGCCGGCACGGCGCCGCTCCTGAACGGCATGGGAGCACTCTGGGGTCCACCATGGGACGCTTCGCGGCCTGGGGGAGCCAGAGGTACGGGGGATGCAACTGGCGGCAGCCGAGAGGATCTTACTCTCGAGGAAGGCGAGGGCCTCACTGACGGAGGGAAAGGCAGGAATTGATGGCGAGATCGCCGTGCCCCTCGCGTATGAGGCCCAGTCTGCTCGGGCGAACAGCCAGCGCGGGCGGACAGAGGTGGGGGGGAGAGACGGGTCGGGGTAAGACACACTGGGAAATGGTCACTGCCGGAAGAATCCGGCAGGACCTCCCAGGTGAACTCCGTCACGATTTCGAGGGAAACCAGGGAAAGGTCGATACAGGTGAAACTGTCGTGGGCCGAGTGAAGGCAGGTTGGGGAGCCATCGTTCAGAAAGGTGAACTCGAGCTCGTCCATAAGGGAGAGAAGGGTCCCGGAGAGAAAGGTGGAGCAAACGTCCCCCCAGGCCGGGTCCCGACTGTTGAAGTCCCCGAGAATCAGGAAAGGGCGGGGAAGCTGAAGAATTAGGTCACGGAGAGAATCGGGTGGAGGGCGTACGTTAGGGGAGAGGTAAAGAGAGCAGACCGTGAGCTGGCGCCCCAAGGAAAGGCGCACGGCCACAGCTTGCAGGACTGTACGGAGCGGGAGGGGGCGGAAAGGGACGGAGCGGTGCACGAAGACCGCGGCGCCCCCCCTCCCCGCCCCATCGAGAGGCGGGGAAGGGAGCCCGCAGTAACCGGACACTCGAGGGAGGGAACGGGATCCCAGAATCGTCTCCTGAAGGCAGAAACACGCCGGACACCTGGAGGCCAGGAGAGAGGAGAGACTCTCGAGGCCTACCAGGAGCCCGCGGATGTTCCACTGCAGGAGCGAGGTATAGGGAGGGGTAGGAAAGTCAGCGTAAAGGATGGTTATGGGGTGGGTGGGCCGATCGGGCGGCCCGAGATTAAAGAGGGAATCGGAAAGCCCCGGAGTTCAGCGAGGGACGCCGAACGAGGGCGAAGGCGAGGGTCACCCCGACGAGGGGGCGATGTGGAACCAGACGCCGGCAAGTCCTCCAGAAGAGGAGTCTCCCGGACGTCCGGGGGAGAGCGATGCAGAGAAGGGGATGTGAGAGGTATCCAGAATGCCCCTCCCTTCACCGGAGGTGCGGGGGAGGCAGGACTACGAGGGGGAGTGGAAAATAATACCTCACCCAGAGGCATTGGCAGGTCGAGGAGAGAGATGGGGCGGGTCAAGCGCGGGGGCGTGCACGTCCCACCCACCCCGACCAGGCGGGCGAGTTCCCCCCAGTGGGTCCATCGACCGGGACCGGAGAGGGGTGTATCTCAGCCCCCCACGAGGGCCGTCGGGGACCCCAGGGGGGAGCGTGCATAACGGTTGCGCAGTTGGGATGGTGAGGACACCGGGGCGGTAGGGCGAAGGGGGCGTTTGTGTTTGGGAGAGGAAGGTGATGCGAGGCTTATGGCTTCGAACCTTTCGGGGTCACCACTGGCGCTTGCGGCCCCTACCCCTCCGTCGTGCGGCCCGCATGGGTGACGGCGGGTCACGATCCGGAATGGGGGTGGCCGAAGGCGCCGGTGGAGAGGGCGTAGAAGGGCAGGGGGGGTTGCCGACGAAGCATCGGCGTTCGCGGGGGCAGCACGTGGGGACGCGCTGGTAGTACGGGGAGCCGCGGTAGGAGTCCGCTGGGCGGCAGACGATGGACTGGGAGTAGCGGACACGGTGGGTGGAGGCGCGTTGGGAACCGCCGGTGAGGACGGGGTCCGGGAACGGAGAACCTCGGCGTACGAGGCACCACGCCGGGCCTCGCAGCCACGCAACCGGTCCCCGCCTCCCGAGCGCTGAGAAACTCTGATGAACAGAGGGCCCGAACCTCCCTTTCAAAGAGGAAGGACGGGCAAGAGCGGGATGAAGCAGGGTGTGGTCCATGGCAGTTGGTGCAGGAAGGCGGAGCAGTACAGGGCAAGGGGTGGGGAGGGCCGCCGCAACGGACACACAACGGGGCCGGCTGACGGCAGGAGCTGCTCACGTGGCCAAACCTATTGCACTGAAAACAGCGCGTAGGATCTGGCACGTATGGTCGTACTGAGAATTCGCACGCTCGTCTCTCACCAAAGCCCCAGAATACCGAAACGGGGGCACCAGTGAGTCGAAAGTGAGGAGCAGGCGAGGAGAAGGGGCGGTTGGGGATCGCGATCTGTCGGGAAAGCGGTACACCCTCACAACACCCTGGGAGGCGAGGTCAATCTGGAGGTCTTCCACCGGGATGGGTAGAAGACGAGCAGCGTAAATTGTGCCCTGGCACTGATTGAGGCGGGGGTGGGGGACACCGTAATCCCGCAGCCCAGGACATTGGGGATAGCGAGCAGAGAGGAGGTTTCGACAGAGGAACGCGACCTTATCAGAATGGAGCCATCCCTCTGAGGCCGAAGGTCAAAACGAGCCGTCCCCGTCACCCCATGGATCGCTCGAAAGAGGCGTTCATGGTTAGTGGGGAGGGGCTTGGAGGAGGAGGGGCGGAGGACGAGGAACTTGTCCACCGTCCTAAGGCCGAGCGAAGACGTCGGGCCAAACACCACCGGTACTTCGAGGGGACGGGAGACGAGAAAGGCGGAGGGCGACGTCGGGTCCCACGTCCCCCAGGGGCCGAGGGGGCCGGGGGCGATGAGGCCCGACCGGATGGGAGGCGACCGGGGCGCGCGGGCTTCCCACCTGAGGGCGAAAAAAGCAGGTGGGTCCCTATCGGGACGTGGAATATGGGGGGATCCAGGGGTCGGGGGGTCCACTGCAGGTCCATCCGCCACTGGCGGGGGTCGGGCAGCGGCGCCACGAGCCTGGGGAAGAGAGGGAGAGGAGGTGTCGGCAAGAAGAGCAGACGGGGTGGGCGAGGGCTGCCGACTGCCCTTACCAGACCCAAGGTCCAAAGAGGTAGTCAGAGGGAGGTCAGATGCACAAGCCGGGTCGTCAACGAGGTCCATTAGATTTGTAAGTGTTTCCATAAAAAAATTTTATTGTTTCGCGCCCGGGGCCGCGGGGAACCGATTACCCGGGGCCCAAGGGGACCAAGCGCACGCCGGCGGGGGATGGGTGCCTCGTCCCATGTAGGTACCCCCGTTTCAAAAGGGGCCCTTGCAGCGTCGAAAGTTCTACCCCGCCGGCAGCAAAGACCAAGGCCCCCCAGGGTCCCAGGCCTGGGCACCCTACCAGCCAACTTAGTCCGGCCCCAGCCATGGGAGCGAGACCCCCAGCGACCAGCCCCGGCAGCCCACGGGGCGCGCGAAGTGAACAGAGAAAGCAGAAAAAACAGAGGGGCAAGGAAGAGGGTAAAGAGGGGAAGACAGGAAAGAGGGGGCTGTAGGATAGCAGGGTATGCTAAAAGTCCACTTCGCAACCGGGCGGGGGACCCGGCAGGGCCCCCAGCCACGGCTGACCCCCCTCGCCACATGGAGGCAGGAGCCCGCGGGCGATCCACCCCAGAAAGACCGCCCGCGGGGAGGGGGGATATATATATATATATAATATATATATATATATATATATTTAGGATAAAAACGAAGACGTAGAGCAAGAAAGTCATTATATTTGGCTGCAGCCGACGTTTCGGGCAACTCTACCATTTTCAAGGCCTAATAAAATAAAAAGCTAAAATTAATGCATGACAAAAAAAAAAATATACGAATGTCAAAAACAAACTAATTCATAGCACAGAATAAAACCACTTAAAGAATAAAAATTAAAAAGCGTAAAACAAGCATAAGCCAAAAACAAAAATTAAAAATTATATGACAAATAACACATGATAAAAGTAAAACTTTAAAACTAAAAACATTCAAACAAATTAGTTAAAAACTTCACTAATAAAAAGTTAAATGAAAAAACGCAAAAGTGCACGAAACATACCATGCTCACTTGACATCCTCAAACAACTGAGGCGAAAAGGAGACAGGGTCAAGGGGAAAAACAGAAAAATTTAGTTGGTAGGCATTCTAATTAATATAAAGGGGGTAACAGCTAGAATCAATATTTAAGCTGGAGTTCAGAAATTTAATGCACAAAGATTCATAAATACGGAGAGAGGACGGACATTTTAATGATTTAAGAATTTTAAAGTTATTAACGGAAATATCAACTTTACACTTAACAGAATGATTTCTAATGGCAGACTGTTCCTTTTTAGATAAAACTTTCCCTGTCCTATGGCTAATACCCATATGGGAGCAAAATCTTGCCTGCAAAGAACGAACTGTGCTGCCAACGTAGTTCCCCTGGGAACACCCAGGGAGGTAAACAAATAAACGACAGAACAGTTCATCGCAGGGGGGATTTTGTCCTTACAACGGAAAAAACATTCAAGGGTATTATTATTCACAAAAGCAACCTTAAAATCAGTGTGAAAATAAAATTTCCTCACCACACTCAACAAGTGCTTTTTCACAAAAGTGTTAAATTGGTAGAGGTCAGGTAAAACAAGATATTTACAATTCTTAGGAACATCATACGTTGGGATAAGTTTGGGGGAATAAACATTATTAAGTAATTTACCAATAATACCTTGTACAAGAACCCGTGGAAAACCATTTTTAAAGAAAAAATCAGTAAGGAATTCAAACTCATTATGAAGCAGAGCAAAGTTTGAGCAAATATTATAAGCTCTATGCACTAAAGTGCGAATCGAACTTAGTTTGTAATTAAAATCGCAAAAACTATAAAAATTAAAACCTAAACCCGTAAAAGTAGGCTTCCGGTATGTAGAAGTTAAAACAGTTGAGCCTGATTTGGAAACCAAAACATCAAGGAAAGGAATAGAACCTTGAAATTCCTTTTCCTGCGTAAATATAATGTTCTTATGAAGTGTGTTCAAAAAATTTAAAAACTGAACTGATTATCCGTTTGGTTAACCTTTGGTTTGCTTGGTGGGGGGACCGCCCGAATTGTTCATTCTGACGAAAGTCACGTTTTTTCACGCCCTCTTAGACCTACAGTTTAACGTGGAATCCGAACTACACCCACCAGCAGCCCAGAGTGTTAACCACTAGGCTACCCAGAGTACCCATTTATCTACCAACCAATTTCTTTATTGTGTGGAAGGATGAACAGCTAGGTTTTGCTGCGCGCCGCCTGCCGTCACTGGGTCTCGATCCTGGGGCCGATGGATTCGTAGTCAGCGACGCTAGGCACTACATCACCGAGGTGATACATATACAGTGGTGGGCACGCGCAACAATTTTTGTAGCGCCGCAACCGCAACCGCAACTCTGCTGAAATAGTTGCGCCGCACGCGCAAGCGCAACCCTTTTCAAAAAGTTGCGCCGCAAGCGCAAGCGCAACCAAAAATGTTGCGCCGCAAGTTGCGCCGCAACTTTTTGCGCCGCAACTGCCCACCTTTGCATATACTATACAGTAAACTCTAGGTTTTCCTGACTAATTGGGGTGGGGGGTGTCCACCTGTAAATGAAGTACAATAAACCTATAAAGTACAACCTAAAACACTACTGCTTCTCCTAATTGTACATCTTTTGGCTGTTTCAATGTTATTCTTTTTGACACTGTACTGGCACTAGAACTAACATCAAATTTTAAAGCAAACTGCTTTATTTTGTCTTTATTTCTTTTAATTAATAATAATATCTGACACAGTTTATTTCGATATGCCAAAGTCAGCAACGATTTTTGTTTCGGCCACGCCGCTTTCAAGTTTTTTTATTATTTTTTTTTCCTTTTCTGCAACAGTTATAGAGAGATGTTTTCTCCTTCTTTTGTTTGAGGCCATCTTCATTATATTACACTGTTTGAGTAAATAAAAGGCACAAGGTAAATAAAAAGGCCTAAGTATAGAATCCGTGGTTAAATTATTATTTAGGACAACGGCGTGGTTATATGTATATAAAACATGCACAGTATAAAATGCGAGTCTGGCAAGTTTTTAAACGTGATATTTTGGTAGAATAAGTCAGGAATTTCGTTTACATGCACTATAACAGTAGGAGCAACAGGACGACCAGCCATTATTGTTTAAAGCTAAGATGGCAATATTGGGTAATTATGTCGCAAATGACATGGCCTGAAGTTGAAATAAAAAGTACATTTTTCTAGTGTATTTTGGTGTGCTCTGTTCAAATATAACCTTCATTTCTTGCGCAAATGAACAGAAATACGTGTTTGGGCCATGGAATGACAACTGTATTTCTGTTCATTTGCGCAAGAAATGAAGGTCATATTCGAACAAAGCACATCAAAATACACTTGACAATGTATTTTTTACTACATTTTATACAATAAAGCATAACCTAACATGTTCATGTTACGAGATCTCGTAAACGACGCATTACCATAGGAAACGTGCAAAACATCTCAAAATTAACCAGAAAAGTTTGCTCTCGTCATTTTCGTTTAAACTAACGAAAATATCACGACTTAACCTAACCAATCATCAAGGGCGTACAGTTGACCTAACGGGCATTCAATTAACCTAACCAGGCATTCAATTAACCTAACCGGGCATTCAATTAACCTAACCGGGCATTCAATTAACCTAACAGGTTAATATTGGTTATTTCACCTAAATATCTTCTGATCTTTTCGTATTAGGCACTCACTGTCACATTTCTGGCAAGTTAAGGATGAGAGAATAACGCCGTAATTGATAAAAACATCCAATGCTTTGTCTTCATCTAGGGCACATGACGAATCAAGTTCTCAAAGTCGAAACCACACGAACGGCACGTCATAATTCTATCACAAACACCACCAAACCGAATCCAATTAGAAAAAAAAATAGCCAGAACAGAAACAACAAACTAATTAAGTCGCAGAGTAGCGAAAAAATACGCCAAAATTATACTCGTCGGACCAAAAATGAGTGTACTGTATTTATATATATATATATATATTATTAGTATCATAATTTTCACCATTAATGTGCATTTGCACAAAAAATGAGGGTAAATATTTGGCTGGACACAGGGGCTACATTTTTTATCAAAATTACATTTTTCTAGTGTAGTTTTCTCTGCTTTGTTCAAATCTGATACCCATTTCTTGTGCAAATGAATAGAAACTATTTTTTTTTCCATTCCAAAATACGGAGTGTTTCTACTCATTTGCACAAGAAATGTGTGTCAAATTCCAACAAAGCAGAGAAAACTACACCAGGAAAATGTAATTCTGATAAAAAACTAGCTAACCTAACTAAATTAACTAACCTAACCTAACCACAGAGCACACCAAAATACACTAGAAAAATGTATTTTTTATTTCAACTTCAGGCCATGTCATTTTTGTTTTCGTTTTTCGTTTAAACTAACGAAAATATCATTACTTAATCTAACCAATCATCAAGGGTGTACAGTTGACCTAACCGGCATTCAGTTGACCTAACTGGGCATTCAGTTGGGTAATTATGTATATAGACACGTTCAGTCATTTTACACACCAAAATACATTTTTCTAGTAGTATTTGATGTGATTTGTTCAAATCTGACCTCCATTTCCCTCGGAAATGAGATCCAACAAAGTTATAGTACTTTGAAGTTTGGTTCATTTTCAAGGGAAATGGAGGTAAAAATCTAAGCAAAACACATCAAATATTACTAGAAAAGTGTATTTTGGTATTAATTAACCTAACCTTACCTAACCTAACCTAACCTGACCTAGAATATTACCTTATTATGGATTAGGTGGTGGATACAGACGAGAAATAGCGACGAGAAAATGATGCAAAACTGTTCCGTTGTCTGGATGGGCACAATTTTCGAATACGCGTTGCACTGAAATGTATGGCGAGATTCTATTAACGAGCACGCGTTTCCGCACAATTCGCACTTACGGGTCGATGGTAAAATATTGTGTTTTGTAAATATTTCTATTGCTCGGGAGTCATTAGAATACACTTCGTATATTAAATCCTCAAAATAATATTCGCACCCTTCACATATCATCGCGACCAACATCTATGAAAAACTAACATACAGTAAGTGGAAATAGTAACCTAAAAAGCCTAGCTCATATATCATGTTTTCATGACGTTACCAGGCAAATATTGGAAGGGCGGGAAAAAATGTCGCAAAAATGTCATAATATTCAAATCTACATAATTTGGTAAGGACGCATCTGCGAACATAGTGACTTATATCAAAATGATGAGAAAATTATGCTTTAATATTTTATAATTATATTTGCTTTTGATATTCTGAACGTGACGATACTCATATTATACTGGGGAACAAAAAAAAATTTTTTTTCTTGGTGCCTGATATTTTAGACCTTATTCTGGATATTTTCATGCCATTGATTCAGAAAATATCATCCATTTTGTTCTAGCAGCTCTAGTTTTTGAGATATTGCATACGTCATTACCTACTTTATTACCCTTCTGGAACGGTATATGAGTTGCTCGTAAATCTAAATGCATCTGTATAATTAAATTGTAGCTATGATTTTGCTGATGTTGCTGTTTTGCATGTGTATTGTAGATGTACTAACGTGAATTCTTTCCTGTTACAGGTTTGACATGGCTTCATCACGAAGAAAGTGTTTAAATCATCCAGATGTGTTTTGTTTTATCTGCGGAGAGTACACGTTCATTGAACAGAGAAAAACTATTACTGATTTTGTGAAAAAAGCTTATTTTGCCTATTTCAAAGTACAACTAGGGACCAAGATAAGCCATGGGCTCCTCATGTTGTGTGTAAAACGTGTACGGAGCATCTGCGGCAATGGAACAACGGAAAGAGGAGGTGCCTGAAATTTGGTATACCAATGGTATGGAGAGAACAGAAAAACCACAGTGATGACTGTTACTTTTGTTTGGTGAATATAAAGGGCATCAATGGACGTAACCGGAGTAAATGGACGTATCCTGACATAGACTCAGCTAGACGGCCTGTTTCACATTCAGATGAGATACCTGTCCCATCATTCAGCCATCTTCCAGAGCTCCCTCAAGAAGATGAATCTGCTACTGACAAAGAAAGCATATGTGGGCAAAATGACAGTGATTTCGAAGGACCATCATCAGTTGCAGAAGGTTTTAGTCAACACGAATTAAACGACCTCATAAGGGACTTAAGTCTTTCGAAGAAATCGTCTGAATTGTTAGCTTCCAGGCTGGGAGAAAAAAATTTACTGCTGTCGGGAACCAAAATCACGTTATATCGCGACAGAGAAAAGGATTTACTGCCCTTCTTCTCAAAAGAGAACGATTTAGTTTTCTGCAACAATGTGCGCGGATTGCTGATGAAAATGGGCATATCGGAATACACACCAAGTGAATGGCGGTTATTCATAGATAGCTCCAAACGGAGCCTAAAATGTGTTCTTCTACACAACAGCAACAGATACAGATCAATCCCAATTGGTCACTCAGTCGGTATGAGAGAGAGCACGGGACAGTCGCCCTAGTCCTAGAAAAGATATCATACCGAGACCACCAATGGGTGATCTGTGTGGATCTGAAGATGGTGAATTTTCTCCTAGGCCAGCAGAGCGGGTACACCAAGTACCCGTGCTTTATATGTCTCTGGGACAGTAGAGCTAAAGATGAACACTGGGTGAGAAGACAGTGGCCTCTGAGAGAAAACATGGTGGTTGGAGAAAAAAATATCATCAAAGAAGCTTTGGTTGACAGAGAAAGGATCATATTGCCACCACTGCACATCAAACTAGGTTTGATGAAACAATTTATAAAGGCTTTGAACAGAGATGGGACGTGTTTTGGCTACATATGTAGAAAATTTCCTGCGCTGAGCATGGAAAAGCTGAAGGCAGGTATTTTCGATGGACCGCAAATCCGGGAACTCATGAAAGACCCGCGTTTCCAAGATTCAATGGACAACATTGAGGCACGTGCGTGGTCATCATTTAGTATGGTTGTGAAGAATTTCCTTGGGAACTATAAGGCCGATAACTACGGTGATCTAGTGGAGAATATGCTCTCTTCTTTTTGTAAACTTGGCTGTAAAATGAGCATCAAACTGCATTACCTCCACAGTCATTTGGATCGTTTCCCAGATAACCTCGGTGATCTAAGCGAGGAACAGGGTGAACGATTTCACCAAGAACTAAGGACCATGGAAGAACAGTACCGCGGACGATGGGATACTCACATGATGGCAGATTACTGCTGGAGCATCCAACGCGAATGTCCTGGCACATCTCATCGCAAGAAATCTCAGAAACGCGGTTTATGTGAGATGTCTCAATGAAAGAACTTTTTTTGCCGTTCGTGTCTCAAGCTTGTTTGAATTTAAGAAATATTTTTCGTACCTTATGCTTGTTTGATGTTAATACACTATTTTTGCTGACATTCATCATACTTTTGTATTCAATTGACAACAACAGTGATTGCCAGTCAGCAATTATATAATATTATATACATTATATAGAAATATATATAGATATATATATATCTTGATAAGCAGAGCTGATGGAGAAAAACTAATGTCATTTTTAGAATCAGCGACCTCAATATACCCAGAAACAGGTCTAACATCTAAGTCACCAAAAGTTGTGTTCCCCAGTGATCCTTCAGTTGTCCTAACCGGGCATTCAGTTGGCCTAACAGGTTAATATTGGTTATTTCACCTAAATATCTTCTGATCTTTTCGTATTAAGCACTCACTGTCACATTTCGGGCAAGTTAAGGATGAGAGAATAACGCCGTAATTGATAAAAACATCCAATGCTTTCTCTTCATCTAGGGCACATGACGAATCAAGTTCTCAAAGTCAGAAACCACACGAACAGCACGTCATAATTCTATCACAAACACGACCAAACTGAATCCAATTAGAAAAAAAAAATAGACAGAACAGAAACCAATCAACTAATTAAGTCGCAGAGTAGCGAAAAAATAGCCCAATCAGGAAAAATATTTTATGAAAAAGTACATTATAGCCAAACCAGGAAATATTCACTATAAAAATGTAACTTGTAATTTTTTCTATAATCTTGCATTTCCACAAAAAATGATTAGTACCATCGTAAAGAGCATGAAAAATAGTGCTAGTGAAACACAACCTCTCATTTCTCGTTAGCCCCTGTGTCCAGCCAAATATTAACCAAAATGAGTGACAAATTTGAATAAAGGCGACTAAAACTACCTCATAAAAAGTTATTTCGATTTACAGGTCCAGCCCATGTCATTTAAAACATATTAACCCAATATTGACTAAATAAAACAAACAAATTGTGGCCCCCAGTTAATTGAACGTCTGGTTAGGTCAATTGAATGGCTGGTTAGGTCAACTGTACGCCCTTGATGATTGGTTAGGTTAAGTCGTATATTTTCGTTAAAACTAACGAAAATATCATGACTTAACCTAACCAATCGTCAAGGGCGTACAGTTGACCTAACCGGACATTCAATTGACCTAACCGGGCATTCAGTTGCCCTAACCTGACATTCAATTGACCTAACTTGGCATTCAATTGACTGGGGGCAACTCACAAGTAGATAGATCACAGCACTGCATTATCACACGTTCACACTACAACAATAATATTCAAGCTAAACTAGGTTTAAGCAGGCAACAAATAAACATTAATAACAACAAGACGACGTAAACAGGAACAAATTTACATTTTCTGAATTTGACCACGGACTATATATCAGCACAGCATAAAAAATAATTAATTTAACCACGGATTTTATACTTATGCCAATAAAAAAGTAAAAAGATTTACGAGACACTTTCACAACGATACGCACAGCTTGTCAGCTAAACACCAACTGACGCCTCACCAGCAGGCGGTATGGACGAGTCCGGACCATACGACATCTGGATCAGGGGCTCCGAGGCTCAGAAGGTCCATGAAGGCTTCAGTGACTGGAAACCTGGGTCTTCTCGCATAAAGGAGCGTGAAAATAGTTTGGGTCATCGAGAATCTATGTTAACCTCGATATCAAGACGTAGACTCAGTGGGCGAATGCAAACAGCTATGGACACAGTTTCGAAAAGAAAAAGAATATTGACAGAATGTTTTGACGCTCATTGCGTCAACTGTGAAATTTCTAGCAACGAGAAGGTTAGCCTTTCGGGGAGGCAGTAAGATACTGAATTCACGCGATAATCAACCTTCCCCAATGTAGAATTTGCATTACGAATATATTTAACACTCAGGATTCGTCTGGCGAACGATCTTTCTCAAAACTGAAACTTATTAAAAATGAAAAACGGTCAAGTATGTTGCAGGAAAGACTAAATCAGTTGTCATTGATGTCAATTGAGCATCACCTATTACAAACAATTGAATTTTCCGATGTCTTGGAATCTTTTTTGTTAATGAAAGATAGAAAAGTAAACATTTGATTTGTAGTGTTTGATTTGTTCAATTAATTGTGTTATTTGAAAATAGAAATTTGATATATTACATCACTGTACTGAGTTTTATTCATGAAATGGGGTTGGAAACATTGAAATATGGGGGCCCATTGAAATTACCAGCACAGGGCCTCATGAATGCTTAATCAGGCCCTGTGCGACACCTGTTTTTGCTTAAAAACGAAGCTCTTTCTTTCAAATTATTTTAAAACTAAAATGACTGTCATATTGTGCAAGAGGGCCGTACCAAGGCAGGGGCGATCGGTGCGGTCGCCCAGGGCGCCGACGTGTTTGGGGGCGCCAAATTATTGGTCCTAGAGCTGCCACGTAGAATGCAATTTGGATTTTTAATTAATTATGTATTATGTCTTGTTTATGTATCAAATAATTATGTATTTTAATTAATTATGTATTTCTATCATAATCAATTTGTATATGTTCCCAATTTAATAGGGTCGGGGGCACATAAGGATTGTACGACCCTGTTGTGCAAACTTTTATTTTAATGCAGGATAACTTGTTTATTTATTAAACTGAAGTGGAATTAATTTGGTTAAAAATAAGACACAAAATTTGATGTTTTTATTTACTATATAGTATCCCATTAAAAATTAGTGTTAAAAAGAAAATGTTAATTCGCAACGAGTAAAGGGGAGACTTTCAAATCCTCTTACGTAAAGAGGCTTTAGTTTATCCCTGTTAAAGAAGAACTGCTCCATATCGTTCGTTCATAACACTTCGGGTCTTATTGAATTAGTTTTTTTTACAGACTAATAACAATATTATGGAAAATGGGGGACATAGAAATGAATAGAAAAACTATCTTTACATATATGAAGCTTCAAACAGGATCATGGGAGAATGTAATGATGGGGCTTACATTACATTACATTTGGAAAACATGAAGCCACTGGGGCCTATCGAGGTTATCCAAGTTATGAGCTAATAATAATAGAATCCTGCAAAACATCAATCTCAAGTCGGTTAACTAATGTACAACTATTTACTACTACTACCAAAGTGTCTACAAAACTCAACCTAAAATATACAGTATTTACATTGACAAACTATTTCTCTCATTCTGAGGGTTGTTTAACCTCCTTCGCAAAGTCTAAAGTCTAAAGTCATATGACGGAGGGGACCTACGCTTTCGTGGAATCCGAACCACGGTCGCTACATAATCGGAACCAATCTGGACTCTTCAGACCCAATGCCGTTTAAACTTCGCTATTGAACGGGTGTTATTTTATTTATTTGTCGGGTTCGAAATCCCAGCTGAGCCGTGAACGGCCAAATTCTAAAGGCAAGTTCTACCTAAATCCCAAGTTAAGCTAAATTAAACTTACGGATTTGAGATCCTATTAGGTCCTACCTCAGGGTAACCTCAGGGTTGCTGACTCGATGCGGGCCTACCTTTAGACCTTAAATTACATGAACTTAAAAAGTAAACAAAAGGGTACTATTTGTGGTCTTCTTTCTGAACCTTGCAACAACAACGCAACCTGGACTATTGCACGATGCAACAATCATGTATCTAAACAACCAAACTGATTGCAAAGAGAGCTCTCTATCAACCACACTTTACGTACGACCTTCCACAAACGAGTAGAAAAGACGCGCAGCGTCTCAAAATGATGCCAACAGTGTGACCAAACAATGATGCCACAAGAGCTCAAAATGCTAGCTCCTAAATTAATTTAATTTTTCACTAACCTTACAATTATGAGATGGATATATATACACACCTTAACTTAATATATATACAAGCAATGCTGGATCAATCAGCTTAGTCATCGTATCGCCTTGGGACAAACAATGGTTCTTCCTCTTCTAGATTTTCTAACACTCCCCACCGAAGAGGCATTGTTGTCATTACCTCTGCAAGGTTAGCCAAGCCTTCTTCCATGAGGCTGTAACTCAAATGTTTCATCTTGACTATCTGTGTTTTTGCTGATTTCTAAAGCATAGAGTTTTTGTATAGTTCTCTTACTTTCCTCCTGAAGTCTTTACCAGTGCAGACCTAACTAAATTTGTCTTTGCCAACAAACACTCTTCAATTATGCCAGCTTCCAGCATTGCCTTGGTCTTTCACCCCATCATTACCACTTCTCCACCTTGATACAATTTGCATTGGAGCCCTTTACCTGCCTGATGGGTAATAATTGAGTTTCTGGCAAGTATTCCATCTGCCACCTCTTCCATAACTGATCTTGTAGCTCTTAAGGTACCTGAACCGTCGGGTTAACTCTCCTTGAGTGCTCTGGATGGGCTGCAAGTCTTCTGGCACACTGGGGTTTGATTTAATCGTTTACCACAAAGAAATGATTTGTTGTCAATGGCTCTGCATCCTGCCTACTGTTGTAAACAAAGTGATAGGCCCTACTGTTCACCATTGCTTCTACTTCACATAAACAGTAGAGAATTCTTCTTTGCTCAAATGAGCATTAGCTAAAGTTTCTTTAATGGACACTTTACACTTCTCACTAGCCTTTCCCAAAATCCTCCCCACCATGGTGCTCTCTCAACAATAAACTCCCACTGTACCCCTTGGTGTGAAAAGTAGGATTGGAATCCTTCCTCTTTTAGCAAGGACCAAATTTCTTGGAGTTCCTTTGCAGCCTTTTTGAAGGTTTTTGCATTATCCGATATGATTTTATTTGGGAAACCCCTTCTGTTCACAAACCTTTTAAAGGCCAAAAGAAATACATCACTACTTAAGTTGCTTACCAACTCCAAATGGATTGCTCTGGTGGTAGCACAGGTGAAAAGACATATATAACCTTTGTTAGACTCCCCTCGCTCATACACATAGACTGGCCCTGCAAAGTCTACTCCCACTACATCAAATGGGGCAGTATAGACACACAGGTTCTCTTGGAAGTGGAGCCACCTTTTCATAATAAGGCTTTGCACTCCAACGCTTGCAAACCACACATTTATGCAAGACCTTTTTCACTACTTGTCTAATTTTGAGAATCCAAAATTGTTGTCTAATCTCTATTATCACTTCTCTAACTCCAGCATGTAACAGCTTATGATGAGTATCCAGGATCAAAAGGTCCACAAAGTGCCCCCCAGAAGGTAGCAAAATTGGATGTCTTTTCTCCTCTGGAAGCCCAGAAAACTGTAGTCTACCTCCTACTCTCAATAATCCTGATCCAAAAACACATCCAAACCCTTGAGCGCAGAATGTGTTGGTAGAACCTGTAATGGATGGCTGGTGAGCAATTCTCTCTCTTCACCAAATTTTTTCTTCTGCATATATACCACCCAGTATTTCCTGGCTTGCTGAATCTCATTACTGTTCAGAATTCCTTCCTTCTTGTTTCTCCCTTAATGTTGTTGGTAAATCTATATACCCATGCTGTCACTCTTAACAATCTTTTCAGACTACTAATGTCCTCAAGCCTCAATATGGGTCCTGCTGCATAACTTGACAACTGTTCACAGCGCATTTTCTCACCTCACTCACCCATGCTTCTTCATCCTGGCATTCTCCTACAATAGGCTGATTAGAAGGCCAGTTTTCACTTCCAAGTTTTAGCCACTCTGGCCCATTCCACCACAAACTGATTGTGAAAGATCTTTCACCGAAATTCCTCGTGTTGGTAAATCAGCGGGGTTTTGGATGCCTGGACAATGCTTCCATTGCTTGGGATCTGTGTGCGCTTGAATTTCCTCCACCCCTATTGGCAACAAATGGTTTCCATTTCCTTGCCTGACTTCTTAACCAGTGCCAAACTATAGTGGAGTCTGTCCAGTAATAGCTTGGAATTTCATAGAGGGCCAAAGACTTTCGCACTGTAATTGCAAGCCGACTAGCAATAACGGCACACATCAATTCCAACCTTGGAACAGAAAAGCCTTTTCAAAGGTGCTACTCTACTCTTTGCAGCAACCAACCTGCAACTTACTTCTTCTTGCAATGCGCCTCTTATATAAATACAAGTTGCATAGGCTTCCTCACTTGCATCACAAAAGATGTGCAGCTCCAAATTGTCTGGACTATTGTTCAACTCTCCAAAGTACCATCTTGGGATTTCAATGTCTCCAAGATGTGCCAATTCTTTGAACCAATATTTCCACCTTACCACCATATGATCAGGTAACTCTTGGTCCCAACCAAGTCCAATTTCCCAGAGGCTCTGAAACCAAAATTTTTGACTTTATCACAAATGGAGCCAGGATCCAAGAGGATCAAAGACCTTCGAAGCCAAACTAAGAGCTGTACGTTTTGTCCACCTTGTCTCATTCTCGGCCAGCTCTACTAAAGATTCCCCATTGAAGGTAAACAAATCATCATCTTGCTGCCAAACGATGCCTAGCACCTTTGCGTCTATTGCCCACAACTCCTTAATACCAGAATCCTCAATACTTTCTGCTGCATCAGGTACTACAGAGGAATGACTCATAAACTCTTGTAATTGCGAATGATTGGTCTGCCATTTTCTGAGCTCCATGCCAGCCTCCCTCATTATAGCTCTAGCCTCCATGAATATCTGTTTAGCCATTTCTGTATTATCCACGGAACATAGCAAATCATCAACATAAAATTTTCCTTATGTGTTCAATAGTGTTAGGATAGACTTCAGAATATTTCTTAAAATGGTACTGCATAGTAGCTGCCAACAGAAATGGACTAGAGCTGAGGCCAAACAACACTGACTTCATTCTATATGCTTGAACCTTAGGTTCATTTTCCAACAAGTCTTTCGTATCCACCCACAGATACCTTACTGCATCTCTGTCCTCTGGTTTTAACTTTATCCGCAAAAAGGCTTGCTTCACATCTGCAGTCAATGCTACTCTACCAAACCTGAATCTCAGTAACAAGGAAAATAAATCTGCATTTAAATTTGGCCCAGCATCCAAACAGTCATTCAAGGACACACCACCTTTGTCCTTGGCTGAGCCATCAAAAACTACCCTCAGTTTGGTGGTAGTTTTTCTCGCCGTACCACTGCATGGTGTGGCAGATAATGTGCCTCCTGGCTCACCAGCTCACCTTGCACCCTTTCAGCATAGCCCTCCCTTACATAACTTAGGATGGCCTCATCGTATTCAATTAACAACTCCTCATTTTTCTTAGCCTGTACAATGAAGTCTCCAACCTCCGATTAGCTAGCTGAAGGTTTGAACCGGGTTTGCAAGAATCCTTCCATGGTAGGCCAACTTCATAGCAACCATCTCTAAACCCAATCCCTTTTTCAAAGTGCTCTAAAACATCATTGTTCACTGTACTTGCCTGGTTGTCCTTTATACCAATAGATTCAAGTTCCCAAAACGCTTTCAAATGCCTTTCCAGACCATGGCTGTTCTCCTCAATCTTAACAAAGAGAGCCTTAACTTCCATTTCATTGCAATAACTACCATGTAGCATCCAGCCTAGCTTACTTTCAATAGCTACTGGGCCTTGAGATGTACGGACAATATTACCAGTGATGAAGTCCCAATAATAGTCAGCTCCATCAAAAGACTAATATCTTCTGTTCCCTCAAACTTATTATTGCCCAAATTAATTCCTTTAACTTGCAATTCTTGGACACATGCCATATCTAAACAAGTAGTGACTGGAGCACAAAGTTCCTCAATCTCTACAGCTTGGACCTTGATAGTGGGACTTTGCGGTAACAACCCTTTAACCAGAACTTCTACCTTCTTAAATTTGGTTCGGTTTTGAACGGAACCCCCAAACCCAGAAATTCTTAAATTTTCCCTCTTAAGTTCTTTAAACTTCAATTTTCTGGAAATTCTGGTCTTAATAAAACTACACTGGCTACCACTATCAAACAACACTCTTACAGTAGCTTCTCCCTCATTCCCAATTAATAAGGCTGCAGTTGTTTGCAATAATCCCCCTTTACTTTTACTCCCTTGCATAGCAGTGGCATGTGCCACTGATGTCTCTACTTCTGGGGTAGGCCTACTAAGAGTGTTTTCACACAATAATGGCTGATGCCTACCATGACATTTTTTGCACAAAACTTTAAACTTACAAAACCTTGCTCTATGACCTTTCAAAAAACATTTAAAACATGCTGTGGACTTAGTTACCCTGTCCTTTCTCTCCTCAAAGGTAAGGCCTCAGCCACCTCACATTTATATGACTTGTGGTTGCCTTCGCAAAATATACATTCCTTGATTCCCTTTAATTTTCTCAGAGGAGGCATGTAGAGCTGACACTGTACCTGGGCTATTCCTTTTTGTGGAAACTTTGGTGCTGTGCCTGCCTTTGTCCCCTTGTTTACCATCCCACTGTGCAAACTCAACTCCCTCTCGTCTTGCTAATTCTGTGCCTAAAAGACTTAACATCTGCTGAAGGGGGATGTACACATGTTCTGCAGAGTGTCCCCTACTTAATTCAAGCAAAATTGAGCTAGGCAATTTAGACTCCAGTGTAGGAACCAACATTATACCATACTTTTCCATTCCTACACCCAAGTTGTCCAGGGACCTAGTTCTAATTTCAAATTCATCATATAACTGCCGTAACTCCTTGACACTATTAGGATTATTAACAGGAGGTATAGCTAAAAGTGCACGGAGGTGGCTTTTAATTAAGATCTCTGGCTTACCAAACCGTTTCTTTAATATATCCCAAGCCACATTATATTAGCCTCTGTTAATGCTAATCCTGCTATAGTCTTTGCTGCCTCCCCTTCCAAGAGGGACCGCAAATAATTAAACTTCTCCACGGCACTTAACACTTGACTAGAATGAACTGCTGATTGAAAACTGTCTGCCCATTCTTGCCATTCCTGAATACTCCCAGAAAATGTTTTGAGTACAAGCCTCGGTAATTGAACTACAGATCTGTTAACCTTAACTTCACAAGCATCATTTGTTGAGTGTTGTGTTTCATTATTAGACCTGGTCTCTAACTGTACTGAGCTGCTAAACTCTTTTGCTCGGAGGCCTACGTTAATCATATCATCAATAATCTCTTCAAAGTAAATTATGTTATTTTCTATTTCATCCTCTTCTATAAGAGCCTCAATTTTTAACATTTACCTCACTTAGAGCAACCTTTTTAGTTTCTAATATGGCAAGCTTCGCAGTCACTAAGCGTAAATCCTCTTGCTCTATGGCAGAATCTATAGTGGCAATGACCTTTGTAATTAGACCTTTGTAGGCACTTCTCCTTTTTATAAATTTGTTCAATTCAGATGCACTCATCTTCAATGTAAACAACCCTTGGGCTCAATACCAAATGAGCTGAATTGGCAGAAATACTTAACCAAACTGATCAAACGCAAATTTTACTTTCAAATAAACTGAATTGCTGGTGGGGTACTAACCAAACACCAGTATGGAATACCAAATTTTCCACCCCAGGACCTTAATTCAATAATGACCCAAAATTAACCAAACCGGAAAAAATGTAGGCCAAAAAACGACAGACGACTGGCCAAGTTTCGCAATTGGGCGACCAAACTTTACCCTGGGACCTTAATTCAATAATAACCCAAAATTAACCAAACCGGAAAAAAAGTAGGCCAAAAAACGACAGACGACTGGCCAAGTTTCGCAATTGGGCGACCAAACTTTACCCTGGGACCTTAATTCAATAATAACCCAAAATTAACCAAGCCGGAAAAAAGTAGGCCAAAAAACGACAGACGACTGGCCAAGTTTCGCAATTGGGCGACCAAACTTTACCCTGGGACCTTAATTCAATAATAACCCAAAATTAACCAAACCGGAAAAAAGGTAGGCCAAAAAACGACAGACGACTGGCCAAGTTTCGCAATTGGGCGACCAAACTTTTTACCCTGGGACCTTAACTCAATAATACTCAACCCGTCTAGGCCTAACTTGGATACAATTTGCACAATCAGAACTTTGCCGAAAAATGGTCACTGACTCAGTCTTGGGGTAGAAATCCGGTTCTGAAGGACCATGTTATTTTATTTATTTGTCGGGTTCGAAATCCCAGCTGAGCCGTGAACGGCCAAATTCTAAAGGGCAAGTTCTACCTAAAGCCCAAGTTAAGCTAAATTAAACTTACGGATTTGAGATCCTATTAGGTCCTACCTCAGGGTAACCTCAGGGTTGCTGACTCGATGCGGGCCTACCTTAGACCTTAAATTACATGAACTTAAAAAGTAAACAAAAGGGTACTATTTGTGGTCTTCTTTCTGAACCTTGCAACAACAACGCAACCTGGACTATTGCACGATGCAACAATCATGTATCTAAACAACCAAACTGAATTGCAAGAGAGCTCTCTATCAAACCACACCTTTACGTACGACCTTCCACAAACGAGTAGAAAAGACCCGCAGCGTCTCAAAATGATGCCAACAGTGTGACCAAACAATGATGCCACAAGAGCTCAAAAATGCTAGCTCTAAATTAATTTAATTTTTCACTAACCTTACAATTATGAGATGGATATATATACACACCTTAACTTAATATATATACAAGCAATGCTGCATCAATCAGCTTAGTCATCGTATCGCCTTGGGACAACAATGGTTCTTCCTCTTCTAGATTTTCTAACAACGGGAAACGGTGTTATGAGATTGGCTGCGACGTAGCTCACTTATGAGATGCTTGATTAGTTTTTATCGACACGCTTCTGTATGTAAATTCGATGTGGACTTATTAAAGTTACACTCCAGTAATCCAAAGATCTGTGTATCATCCCTTGTTCCATGGTAATCGCTTTACAAGCAGAGGTTATCACAGAGGCATACGTCAGGTGGAACCCTGTTTGTCGTTACACTCACATCATCTGACATTATTTGTGATGTCAGCAATTCTCATACGGCAACTTTTTTTGCAGGAAGGAGGGGCCAAGGGCGAATGTCACCCCTCCTCCATTGAGGAAGAAGAGGGCCAAAATCAAGGTCCAGGGTTTTTGAGATGCCTGGACACTCTGCATTTGAAAGATTGGAGATCATAGACAGGGGGAAAAATAGATTGAGGAAGATCGTTCCAGAGTTGATCGGTTGAGTAGATGAAAGATAAAGATTGGACCTCAGGTGGCGAGAAACACTCTTTGTATTCGTTCTGTAGTCACTGATGGACTTCCTGGTCATGGATAGCTTTCGCGTTTATTTGTCTGACGAAAATTTGGAGAGATGGTATGAGGTGTTTCATTTGCAGTGTGTCAAATCATGCGATAACGTATAAATGAATATGTATGACGAGCATCAACTGTATGAGAATTAGAAGTTCTTTTGAAACTCAACAAAGTCCCTTCTGTATATATCCTAAATACAGATCACACACACACACACATATATATATATAGGGTGGGCCTTTTAACTCTGACGGTTTTAATATCCTTATAACTTTTTTGTTTTTTAACCAAATCAAATAAAATTTATACACAACATAGGTACATACATAAAGTTTTTTTGGATATAAATTTAATTACCTTTATAAACTTACAAGGTTAGTTATAAACTTCAATGTGATTTCCACCATTTTCGATCAGTATAGGCAGCCTTGCTCTGTATTCCAAAGCCACCTTTTGTCGCATTTCGACCGTAATTTCACCAAAGGCTGCTTGAATTCTCTGTTTCAGTTCATGAATGTCGGTTGGTCTTGTCGCGTAGACTTTCGACTTAATAAACCCCCATAAAAAAAAGTCGCAAGGGGTGAGATCGGGAGAGTGTGGGGGCCAGGGCATATTGGAAGACTAGCAATTACGCAATAACTTTGGCTTATTTTATACGACATTTCGTTATAAAGCATTTGTTTTCGTATACGTCAAAAGGTTTTTCTTCGCCATTTCGTCAATTCTGCAGATAGATAAAAGCAGCTTAATGAAAAAAAACTTTATGTATGTACATATGTTGTGTATAAATTTTATTTGATTTGGTTAAAAAACAAAAAAGTTATAAGGATATTAAAACCGTCAGAGTTAAAAGGCCCATCCGTATATATATATATATATATATTATATATATATATATATATATATATATATTAAAAAGGAACGAGCCATTGATATTTTTATTGCAAAACTTTCACCGCACCAAAGCCTCCCTATATCTAGTTAGACTACGCTCGTACATAATTTTATAAATATTTGTGAAATCGAGGAAAAAACAGTGAAACCATAAATTTACAAAAATACCACAGCCATCCAAATTTTGAGCTCCACATCCAAAGCCAGAGAGACGAACTATGTGGAGCTGCATCCAAAATCTGAGTGACTCGTGGGCTTATCGTAAGTGTTAATGTCTCACCGACTTAAAAGTTTCTGTTGAAAATCGTTCGTATGAAATTATTTACACTTATAATGCGAGCGTTGACCGACTAAGTATGGATGGACTTTGACAACAATTCCAACATTTCGATCACTTCACGTTGAGTTCATTAATGCATAAAAAATTACCATAACTATTGAGAGTTAAGAAGCGTACACTGTGGAACATGATTTTTTGTTTTACTTCATCATGTTTTGAAACATTGGAATTGGATGGACTGCTTGAAATGTGGCAGAAATGTGTAAATTATATAAAGTAACATTAGAGGACTTGAAAATGATGAAAAAAGGTGAATTAAAGAAGAGTGTACGACAAAACATTGATGAATATTTACAGGAAGAACTAATGGAGCTATTGAAGAATAGGGACCCCAGCTTTCTTTAGTTAGGCTTATAAGGCTAACTAACGAAAATATCACGACCTAACCTAACCAATCGTCAGGTTAACTGTACGCCCTTGACGATTGGTTAGGTTAGGTCATGATATTTTCGTTAGTTAGCCTTATAAAGCTAACTAAAGAAGGCTGGGGTCCCTATTCTTCAATAGCTCTGAACTAATAAAGAGGAAAACTAAAATGAAAAACTAAGATTCATTGATGAATTTAAAAGAAAATCATATATTGAAAATATGAAAGAAAAGGATATGAAGATTATAATGGAAATCCGATTAAATATGGTAGAGGTGAAAGGAAACTATAAAGGAAAATATAAGGACATGAAGTGTGAAGTATGCAGGAGAGAGAATGATACAATGGAACACTCGTTTCATTGTGAAAAACTAAGAAACATAGTGGGGGAGATGATGGGAGTAAAGAATATAAAAAACCCCAGAAAGTATAAAAAATTATATTATAAAAATAATGGAAATTAGAAGAAGACTCTGTTGACAGTAAAGGTTTAGGTACTTATTAGGATAACGTGTGCTGATCCGTAAGATCAAGTGAGCAATTTCTGGAACCTGGGAACCTGGAACCTTGAAATGTTCTCCTTCAAGCTCATTTTTATTCTGTTTACAGTAAGTCACGTTTACACAAAATTTCTCCTTTACATATTTGAAAATTCAATTTAATTTATATATATATATCTACATAGATAGATAGATAGATAGGTAGAGAGAGAGAGAGAGAGAGATCTGCTGCACTGTAAAAATTAAAACAAGCTTCTTGCCACCTTCAAATAGAGTATTTAAAATTTTATTTAAAAAAAAAAAAAACTGATAACTGATAACTGATGCGTAAGAATAATTGGCGAACAAGTCAGTCATAACAGTCATATCAGTCATATCGGGTAAAAATGAGTACATGTAATTCAAAGATATATTTAGTGTGTATAAAAAATATGCATTTTTCATACTTATTTTAGATTGATATTACTGAAAACTATTATGAGTGATTGCTCAATTATATGTACATATTAAAAAACAAAACAAAAACTCCATCGGGGCCTTTCCCGAAATTTGGACTGTTTCCTATTTTTTAAAAAATAAGATATTTAATGTAGATTTTTACGCTGATTTAAAAAATGTAAGTCTTTTTTTGGAGAAATTATTATTTTAAAAGTTACACGGTGTTCTAGTTTATATATATATATATATATATATATATATATATATTATTTGTTACCCGCACGAAGGGTAGAAAAAATAACTGAATGCCCGGTTAGGTCAACTGAATACCCGGTTAGATTCATTGAATGCACGGTTAGTCAACTGTACGCCCTTGACGATAGGTTAGGTTTAGTCGTGATATTTTCGCTAAAAACTAACGAAAATATCACGACTAAACCTAACCAATCGTCAAGGGCGTACAGTTGACCTAACCGGGTATTCAGTTGACCTAACCGGGCATTCAGTTATTTTTTCTACCATTCGTGCGGGTAGCAAAAATATATATATGTATATACGTAAATTAGAACACCGTATAACCTTTAAAATAATAATTTCTCCAAAAAGGACTTACATTTTTTAAATCAGCGTAAAAATCTATATCCAAATTTCGGAAAAGCCCCCTACATCGTGTAATTTGGTGGCAGATGAAATGCCACATAAGTATTAGAAAAATTGGAGCAAGTATAGTTTACGTCCCCCTGTGGTGCCTAATGTAGTTTACGTTCCCCAACTTTGTCCGCGTATACCTAATCAAATAAAACGTTAAAACTAACGAAAATATTACGACTTAACCTAACCAATCGTCAATTTATATATATATATATATATATTAATACTATAAACACCCAAGAATGTCTGTCAGTCTGTCACGCTCGAAAAGAGAAGAAGATTCTTGATATATATGGGCGATATTTGTATTTTAATGCATTAGAAAAAGGCGTAATGAATTCTACTTTTAATTATAATTTTAAAAAGTGTAAAAAATATTTGCTTTTGCTTTCAGCTTTGAGCCGAAATTTAATCTGCGGCTAAGTTCAAAAATTTACCAAATGAGTTCTTTTTATGCACTTTCATACTGGTGCTGCAACCATTACAGAATAAACATTGTATCAAGATTTGTGAAGCTTAAGATTTTTATGGCTGCATTCTTTTCTATAGTTTTATTGACTGAATAATTGACTCCCGGTAAATGGGGGGCCTGCGGCTCCCCAATTACTGAGGCCAAAGGCCCCAGCACCACGGGCGTAGCTAAATGGGCCCGTAGGGCCCACTTTAGCTAGTATATATATATATATATATATAGGGTGAACCAAATGTAGGTGGACAGTAAATGATAACGTTTATTTTGAGAATACATATTTAATTTTTTGTATACTATAATACAAAATAAAATTTAAATAAATTTAGTTATAATATTTAATATAATAAAACACAAACACCATAGTTATAATGAACACCATAGTTATAATATAATATAACACAAACCGTATTCAACCTACTGTCCACCTACTTTTGGTTCACCGTGTATATATATATATAAATTGACGATTGGTTAAGTCGTAATATTTTCGTTAGTTTTAACATTTTATTTGATGGATTCATTTAAAAAATGTCACTCCTAAAGATCCTAGTGTAGTTTACATTCCCTAACTGTGACCTAGTGTAGTTTGTGTCCCCTTTTGCGTCAAGGGGACGTAAACTAAACGTGGTAGAAAAGAACACATGTTTTCTGAGTGTACCAATAAAATATTGGAAGAGTTACTCCGAGAAAGCGTTACCCTTTATGAATAAAGAAATCAACACGAGTTACTACGTTAATAAGTAATGTTACACCAAAATTGATGTAACAGTTTTTTAGGAATCCCCGCATGCATTATAAATTGATGTAATAAATTATATTAATGTTTGTAATAATGTTTATGATAATAATTACTAGTACAGTTCCCGCCGCTTCGCTGACGGTTAGACAGACTAAACTACAAAAAAAGAACCCAGCCGTGAAAATTTTGAGCTTCACATTGTGTCAACATTTCTGAATCTGGTTGTTGTTGTTGTTGTTGTTTAGCCGATCAGCCCACCCTGATCGAGCAAGCCGGCGGCACGCAGGTAACCGATCGCCCTCTTCGGAGTGGACCAGAGGTTCAGCGCACTAGTGATGTTGTGTTGTGTTCGTTGTTGTGCTAGAGCGGTACAGTCTGTCATAATGTGTTCAATTGTTTGTGGTGTGTCGTGGCACAAGTGGCAGGTGTCGTCTATGGAGTTGTCTAGTCTGTGTTTATATGTTAGTAAGTTGGGGTGATGTCCACATCGGAATCGTGCTAAGTTAACTCGATCCGATCTGCTCAGGCTGATCTCTGACCTGTTAATGGGTGGCGGCTTCGCACCTAGGACCGCATTCGGACCGAGTCGTGTCAGTGCTTTGTGGGTTAGGTGTGTGTGTATGTTTTTTCTGTACTGTGTGATGTCTGTGGGGCGTGGTATGGAATGGAGTATTTGGTTATAATGTCTCTCTGGTGTTACCTTAATGGTGCGAGGTGTCGGTGCGTGATTGTACATGTAGTGGCAAGGGTGTTGTGGGTTAGTTGTCGCTGCTGCCATGAATTGTGTTCCCCTCATGTCTAATGTTCCCTAACTTTCAGTATTTTTGTTTCTGTGTGCAGGTGTTCTATTGCTGTTGTTTGAGTGCATCCTGTAATGATACGAAGTGTGTTGTTTTGTATTGTCTGTAAGGTGTTTATGTGTGTGTTTGAGATAATGGGTGCCCAGCATGTGCTAGCATAGTCCATAACTGAGCGAATATATTGTTTGTATATGAGTGATGTTGTTTCCTGCTGGTGTCCAAAGTTTGTGCCTGTTAGTACCCTAAGCGTGTTAAGTCTTGACGTACATTTTTTTTAATATCCTGAATGTGGTTTGCAAAAGATAATGATGTGTTGTATGTGACCCCAAGTATTTTGGTCGTGTGAGTGTGTGGAATGTTATGTTGTTTAGTGTAAGCTGTGGAATTACCTGGTGTTCTTTTGTGTTGCTTGTAAGCAAGGTGGTTGATTTTGTGGGCGCTACTTTGAGTCTATTGTGTGTGAGCCAGTCTTGTATACTGTTTATGTATGTTTGTAGGTTATTTGTAGCGGTGTCGATGTTGTTGTGGGTGGATGTTAGAGTGATGTTATCTGCATATGATGATAATGTAAGCTTGTTATCTATGGGTGTTGGAATGTCATGCATGTATAAGTTGAAGAGTGTTGGTGAGAGAACAGAGCCTTGAGGGACCCCGTTCGGAAAAAGCTTGTTTTTGGATGACTTGCCATTAAATGTGACATGTGAGTATCTTCCTGAAAGATAGTTGCTCCGCCACCTTTTGGTGTTATTGTGCAGGTTTGTGTTGAGTATTTTGTTTATAGTTGAGCTGGTCGTCTGGAGTTGATGCCATCCATGATGTGCTGCGTGAGGTTAGTGAGTAATGTCGTGGTTGAGTGGTGAGGTCTGAATCCATGTTGAGTAGGCGATAGTGGAATGTGTGGGTTGGTGATTTGTAAGATTAGTCTTTCTGTTACTTTGGAAGGTGTGCATAGTAAAGTAATGGGTCTATAGGAAGCTGGTTCTGTTGGATTTTTGTTTGGTTTGAGTAGTGTAATAATTTTACCTTGTTTCCATATGTCAGGAATAATACAGTGTTGGTATGAATATGTGCTGATATTTGTGAGAGTTAGTATTCCTTGTGGGCCCAAGTGTTTAAGGTGTATGTTAGATATGTTGTCTGGTCCAGTAGCCTTCGAATTCTTAATGTTTTTGATGATCTTGGTGGTCTGGTCTGTATTGAAGGGTGTAATGGTTGTGTCGAGTCTGTAGGTTTTCTTGTGTCTGGCTGTTTGTCTGTCTGCATGTTTCTGGTTGTTGTCTCTGTTTAAGTGACTTATCTTTGCGTAGTGATTAACTAGAATGTTAGCTTGTTGTGTGTATGTTGGGATATTATTTTGGCTGCGACAGATAGCCGCGTGTGAGGTGTGAATGCCGCTGTTAGAGTGGGTAATGCCGTTTATAGTCTTGTATAGCCTGGATGTATCTGGGGAGTGGTTTAATGTTGTTATGAATTCCCTGAATGTTTCTGTTTGTTTTTCTTTGAGTTTGTTGTTTATTTCTGTGTTGAACTGTTGTATCTGCTGTTTTATGGCTTCTGTGTGTGGGGTTTGTGTGTTATATTTGAGGTTGTTACGTTGCCTCATAAGGTGGGCTATTTCTCTAATGTAATTTGGGTTGTATTTCCTAATGTTGCCCTTCGGTATGTACAGTATTTGTTTGCATTATTGATGATCTGATTAAATGTCTTGAGTGTTGTATTGATGTTTATGATGGGTGTGCTGTTTAATGTGGTGAATTGTTCCTCAGTCTGTATTTTGAACTGTTCCCAATCAGCTTTCTTGTAATTTCTGTAAGTGCGCCTAAGGCTGTTGGGGCAGAGTGTAGAATGTGTTGTAATGATGATGGGCAGGTGGTCTGATGACAGTTGTTTTTCTGTTCTCCATTGTGTATGTGTTGCTAGTGAGGGGGAACAGAACGTTATGTCTGGGGAGGAGTTTGAGTATCCTGCTTGATGTGGTATGTATGTTCTTCTGTATTGTTAAGAATGAAGAGGCTGTTTAGTTGTGTGGCTATGTTGGCGCCTCTGGTGTTGCTTTGGTTGTGCAGGTACCAACTAGTGTCTTTGGCGTTGAAGTCTCCTCCTAAGATGACATTAGTGAGAGAGGCCAGATTGTGTAACTGTGGATTGTAATTGGCTGGCACCTGAGGTGAACTATCTGGTGGGATGTAAATGTTGATTAGTGTGGTGTTGTGTTTTGCGCGTGTTTTAATGTTAACTGCCTGTATTTCTATCGTGTTATCTGCTTGGATTTTGTTTGTAATGTTTTGGGTAGCATCAGTGTAGCTAATGCTTTTACATATGTAAGTGATGAGTCCACCCCCGTTACCCCCAATACGATCTTGACGGATCGCCGTGAAGTCAGGGATGGTGGGTGTTTTGTGTGTGCGTTTTAGTTTTGTTTCTTGTATAAGTGCTATGTGAATGTTTTGTTTGTGTACGAATTCCCTAAGCTGCATGATTTTGTTTGTGAGGCCATCTACGTTGTACTGTAATATGTTAATATTATACTTCTGTATGTGTCTCATGGTGCTATTGTGTCTATGTCTTTGTGTATGGTGACATGTGTAAGTTGTAGTGGGGCCTGGATTAGTCTTAATGTCGCCAGAGAGTAAGAGTAGTTCGGGGAGCACGCAACTGCTCCCTGTAATTGAAAAAATAGCACGCTGAGAATAGGTCCGGCCCCGGGAGCCGATCGGCACTCTGACCGTGCCACGCAACAGGCCGTCGACTGCCAGTCTGGCCAACCGTAGACAGCCCGCTGCACGGAGATTTGAGGAAGTTTGGCCACCAGCGCGTTGATGTTTTGGTTTGACGTCGCCTCTTCTTCGCGTTGACGTGTCCCGCGCTGGAGGATGCAGCCACTGTTAGAAGCTTCCTCGTCAGCTGCTAACACTTTTTTCAGGTTGTTCTAGCTACCTGTTCAGAGGTGTACCTGTTGTAAAATTCCTCTTGGCAATTTAAAAAACATGACAGTTTCACGAAAGAACTTTTTAAACCGACTATAAATTTTAAAAATAATCCTCATAAACACTCTCTGAATCTGGTATCTCCCAAAACCTCCTCACCCCCATTCATGCAACTTGGGGGCTAACCTCCTCCCCCATTACCCCCACCCCTCCCCATTACCCCCACCCCACCCTTCCCCCATTGCTAAACTACAGAAAAGAACACAGTCATGAAAATCTTGAGCTTCACATTCCCGCCCGTAATACAATTTCTGAATTTTTTTCTCACAATTTTTTCTCACAATTTCTGAAAGTGTGACGGACAGACGGACAGCTCTCTTATTATAATATAGATTAATATTGTCTAACTTTTCGTGACCAATTTCCGTGACGGGCGAGTTCATAGCATTTCTCAGTGACACCACTTCGCTCGACCAATCAAAATGAAGTATCAAACTAAATTCCATAATCTGTCTTCTTTTTCTTCCTAGAGAAAATACACTGAATAGGCTTACGTAAAGTAGAGAACGTAAAGTAGAGAACGTAAAGTAGAGAACGCAGACTATTTTAGGTATGTAAATGATAAAGTAATAACGATAAATATAAACAGCATAACGTTTCAGCGAAACGGAAATGTTACATCTCTCAACAGAAGTTGGATTTCAAATGTTTAATTTTAGAAAATGGAGATGTAATCAAGATTATTCAGATGTAAAAAAAAACAAAATAACATCGGTGTTACTTTGTTAATAGTGTTGTATGCTGCGTAAATGAGGAACCAACAATACAAGAAAAAGGAACACAGCCAACACGGAAACATCGACAGAAAGTAAGAACGGACAATAATCGAAAGAACGAAAGAAACCCACATTTGTACACCCACAAATGAGGCCTTTCCAGGAAGAAGTGGCTAAGCGACAAAAGTAAAAAACAGTTAAAATACCATAACTTTTCAACTTTTGAAGATATTTCGTCAAAATACCTTCAGAAAATTCAAAAGTTATTCCACTTTCAAATTGTTAATTGCGTTTTGTGGCGTTTTTTACTTTTGTCGCTTAGCCACTTCTTCCTGGGAGGGCCTCAAATCAGATCTAACATCAAAGCCAAAAAATTATGCCAATTATAAGTGGATGTTCAGCGGTTTTCAAGCTTTTAAATACGTGTGATTTATTTTCACGGATTTCAACGTCCGTGGCCCCCATCACCCAGTTTACCATAATTTAGCTAAATCAAAGGAAGTATCTTTCAGTGAAATTAAAATGTTAAAAAATTTATATTGAACACCAATAATTAATTAAAAATACTGAGAAAATACATATTTACAGTTATATTAATATTTTTCACGGAAAATATAATTTTTAGCATTGTATATAATACAGGCGACCCCAAGAAAATTGCTCAACGACTCCATTTGGGGTCGCGATATCTAAGTTGAAAACCGCTGTCCCATCCTGATCTCTAATATACCACCATGAATAAGATTAATGTAAATTTTGGCCAAAGTGTAAATTACTTTACACGCAAATTCTACTCCAGGTATGGAGTTTTCAATCTAACGAACTTTCCAAAACAGATAAGGAAACTTGACATCTGGTTCAGGACAATCCCAGATCAGCCGGATGTGCTTGGCTATACGAGATAGAGGGCTCAAGAAAGCAACGTTTTCCTTCACCAGTCCAACTACTGCGATAGGGCCTCGATCCTGAGCTTAGTGGGATGAAGATCGTCACATGAAGCTACTGCAAAGATTGAAACGTATATATCTTAGTTAGATGTTCAATTAAAATAAACATTTTTTAATGTGACTCGTCATTTGCCAACAAACGAATTTCAAATTGTCTACAGTCACGTAGCCAGGACTTCCCAAGGGGGAGGGGGTCTAAATTGTAGAAAGGCGGACCTTTTGGTGCAAGACCTAGTTACTGCGGAGGGGGTTTAGAGTAGTTAAGTTTAGAGTAATTTAGGGTAGTTTGTCAAGTTTCAAAAGAAAAAATGCAAGTCTTTATTTATGAAATGATGCTATATATTATAATATCACATCATAAGTTATAACTATAGTTACAAAAATGGATCGTTCCTATCAAGGGGAGGGGTCGTTCGACCTCCCTCTCCCCGCCTCCCGTATGGCTACGGGCCTGTGTCTATGAAAAATGTTATATTTTTGGTGCCCTAATCGACGAGGAACTATTTCTGTGTTTATGTTCTTCATGATAAATCTAGATAAGGTGCTACGCTAGTGTCAAAGGATAACTCGGAAAATTAGTGGCATCCAGAGGAAACCATTACTATTTGGAAGGTGTCGCGCACTCACCCATAAGTGTGCTTCAGCATTTGTACTACCCTCTGTGTATAGAGTAACGCTAGTGAAGAGACAAATCCGATTTGAATTACATTAATTAACACGAGTGAACATGGACGAGTAATATTTATTATACGTACTTCCTAACAACTGTCTATTCCATAGTAAGGTTTATAGGAGGTATTGAAAATGTTTTTACGAGTTAAAAAACAAGTTAAAACTAGTTTAAACCAGTTCAAAACGGATTTGTCTCTTCACTCGCCTTACTTTATACACACCCTGTACCTTTGCGATGCTACAGGAACTGTCTACTATTTCGGATTATCTTTAAAATAAAAAGAATAGCAGATCCTTGATGAACTTCATTCATCCACTTCCTACTGTCACTTTTGGGGAACAACTTCAGGGTCCCCTGTTTTGCCCTGTCTTCAAATTGGACGGGTTTGTTTGTCCCGTATTTTAGTTAGACCAGAGAAAATTATCTATTTATTTCCAGCTCTCCATATTCAAATAATTCAAATATTTACCAAATGAGTAACGGTTTCTCTCAATATTTTTTGTTAAGGAGAAACTGCAACAGAATTAACATTATACAGGGTGTTCTAAAGTGCCTAGTAAACTTTTATATGTTTGTCGATCTGTTGTGGGGCGTTGTGAACAATGTTTTTCAAGTTGAAGGAAAATACTTTGAACATTTAAAATAAACAATTATTGTTGCTTTTCTTATTGTTGCTCAATTTGAAATAAAATTGTGAAATATCGCATAATTTTTGTTAAGATATTGCATTCATAGAGAGAGAGAGAGAGAGAGAGAGAGGTTTGAAATTAAATAATATAACGTGGGTCGTACGGTCCATAGATTTTGTCAAAGTTAGAATAATGTAGGAAAAAATCAATGAATAAGTAGAGCTGAGACAGAAAGATAAATTAAATAGAATGTACAGAGTGAAGTTTATTAAGGTAAGTATTAAATAAACTTGTCGTTTAGTTAAGATAATTCAAAATGAGGTCTAAAAAATCAGTAACGCAGCTGCCAAACGTAAGATGATGTATTACTGATACATTATTGTACTATAGATATACTAAATTTTACATCTTTAGATACGTATAATTTACTTTAAATATATGGAATATAATTCTATAATAAAATACAATTTAAATAATTAGGCTGAACTTCCAAATATTTAAAATGTCACCACATAAATGAAAAGATTTTTTTTTTTTTTTAAATTTTGAGTTTCTCTTTCAGTATGGCGTCTGCTAGTGTGTAGAGATCTCAGAGAAATAGTCTGGTCTTAAAATTTCATAAATTTTACTATTTTAATAGTCGAGTTGACTATTTACGATTACTTAATGGGTGTTTATTAAAATTTGAATTAGTAATTAGGTGCAACTTTGATTTTATTACTAAATAAACCTTTAAATAGCCTTAAAACTAGGTCTACCTTGCCTAGAAGTGAATCTCCGAAGGTAGCATCCTGGATTTTTGTGCCTTCGTCTCCATGGATTCTTTCCTGTATCCCGTGGGCCATATGGGATCAAAATAATCCTTTGGTTCTCTTGAATTGTTTTTTGTTATAAGTTAAGAGTTAAATTTTGCAGTTTTAGAACTTCAGTACGGTTTGTATTACGCATGCAAACGAAAAAGAGGTGTGTATATGACTTCTTGTACAGGCTTACTAGATAGGCTAAGAGTTGGCCAAGTATATTTAAAAAGTGGTATGTTAGTAACCTTTATATGGTAAATATTAAGTTTCACGGAGACCAGAGTACACTAGGTTAGGTGGTTGTTTTAGATTGTTTATTTGTTTCCCACGTGACAAGTTTCGGCCAATTACAATCTTTCGAACAAATTTCAACTTTATCGAAAACACTGGTCTCCGCGAAACTTCATATATACAGTATATATAGACCGACTAGCCATAAAGGAATGGTCATTGTAGGTCCTAACACGTATTCCACCCTTGTACCCTACAGAATATTCCGGTTGCAACCTCTCCAAAAGCTATTAATCTTTGTAACGTCACATTGAACACTATAATTAAATTTTTTAATACAGAAATGCTAATACAGGGTCGTTCAAAACGTTTTGGCAGTGTTTGAAATTTAAGGCGTTACTTCATAGGCCTACAGTTTTTAATGGAAACATACTGTATACTTCCTTATATGTTGGAACGATTTTTAGGCTTATTTTTAATTATTATAATTAATAATGATACATTTTCAATTATGTTAATTATTTCGTATTAATTTTACATCCATGTTTGAAACATTTATAAAGTTAGTTGGTTTATTACACTACCGCCGAATAAAATCTTTGATGTAAAGAACTCGTTATGTAACTCGCATCCACTAGTGATTACATCAAATATACTTTTGATTACATAAAAAAAAAACTTTCAAATATAGGGAAAAAATTACATTTTACAAAGTTTAAAATTAGTTTTTGAAAGAGGCAATAATATTACATTTTTACATTAAGATTATTTTGACGGTAAAATCACGGTAGGCCTAATTCCGTTATCTCAAAATAGGTCTTTTGTTCAAAAACAGACTAAATTTTGGAATGAAAGTTCATCACCACATTTCTCACGGACCAAATGCAATTTGTTGCCTCAAAAATACTTTTTTTTAAACTTCAAAGCGAAGTCAATTTTCAGAAAAAATAGGAAAATTTTCATATATATGTGTGTGTACAGAGTGAGTCAAAAGTCTGGAAACAGGAACTATGCTTTTCAGTGCAAATATACATATATATATATTTGCCATTGAAAAGAATAGTTCCTATGTTTCCAGACTTTTGACTCACCCTGTATATATATATATATATATATATATATAAAATACTTCGAGTTTTATTGGCGTTTTATGTGGAGTAATTAAGTTTATTGCCAATTTTAAGCCCGGAATTGACAAAAAGGTATTTGAGATCGATTTTACTTCAATTTAATGAAACTAAAATAAGGGAAAAAATCCCTCAACAAAATATGTCGATTTTAACCGAATTGGAGCGTTGTTGTTTTTTGTTTTTATTTGATTTTATTATTAGTGAAAGTGAAGTACTCTCGGCCATTGGTAAAATTAATCCTAATAAATCTCCAGGTGCAGATAAGCTCTGCCCTAGGGTACTTAAAGAAATGAATTGCGTAGTAGTCTCTTCACTTACATATATGTGTCTTTAATAATAATAATAATAATATTAATAATATTAATAATATTAATAATAAATCGTAACAGACTGGAGAAGTAAATGCAAAAACTTCACTTTTTTCTACGTGAAGGTCAAAATATGAAAATAAAACCCCACTCTAATAGACAAAGAGTTTATTTCCACAACAGTTTCGACGCCCACTGGCATCCTCCTCGGGTGGATACAGAAAAACGAATCTGTATCCACCCGAGGAGGATGCCAGTGGGCGTCGAAACTGTTGTAGAAATAAACTCTGTCTATTAGAGTGGGTTTTTATTTTCATATAGACTGGAGAAGTTTGCGGCATGCCTCAAGGATCAGTTCTGGGTCCGGTTCTTTTTATTATTTATATCAGTGACATCGACTCGGGAAGTAAGAGTATAATTTCAAAATTTGCGGATGATACCAAAGTAGGGGGACGAACAAAATCAGCGGCAGAACGTTTGTTTGCAGATTCAAAAAGATATTAATAATTTACTCGAGTAGGCGGAAATTTGGCACATTAACTTAATATAAATGTGAAATGTGTTATATCGGTAGAAACAACGTTAAAGAGAAGTATTTATGGCCGACAAGACCCTAACGAATGTTACGGAAGAGAAAGATTTAGGTATTATTGTTGCCGACATTCTTAAACCGAGTAAGCAATGTATCGAAGCAGTTAGAAAAGCAAATAGAATCTTACGATTTATTCGTAGATCATTTGAATTTAAGTCTGAGAAAACAATGCTAACATTATATAATTCCTTAGTACGTCCCCATCTGGAATACTGCTTTCAGTTCTGGTCCCCGTATTTACGACAGGACCTAGACAGAACGAAGAGAGTGCACCGACGGGCTACTAAGATAATTCCTAGACTTAAACAAATCCTACGTTGCCTGTTTAGAAACGTTCAATTTATTCTCACTCGTAAAAGGCGAATTCGAGTAGATTTAATCCAGGTGTTTAAAATGATTAAAGGTTAAATTGATAATGTCGACGCCAAAAAATATTTCACCTTCAGGAATGCAGCTAGAACTCGTGGTAATGGTTCCAAATTAGTGGGTAAACATTTTGATTCTAATGAAACTAAACATTTTTTTTCAATCGTATAGTTAATTTGTGGAATGGATTGCCAGCCATAAAAAGAGACTAGATGCTTATCTTGCCTTAAACCCCCAGTTGGAATCACTTACTTCTTGGTGCATAAAAGTATTGTTGAATTTTCGCTCGGATTCCCTCTTGTCCACTTTAAAATTTTTACTTTATCTTTAAATGTGTTTCCTTTCTTTCAACCTCTTTTCTCTGCTTTGCTTTAAAACGTTCATTTGTCTTTAAGTTTTCTTACACATCTTTTAACCTTTCTGATTAAAGAGACAACTCGTAGGGACCATCCGGTCTCTTGAGCTGTTTGGTGTCCTTTGTATTTCTTTGTATTTTATGGGGTTGTTTAACCTCAAACTCAACGTCTAAATCATATGATGGAGGTTACCCACAGTTGTGGGTCACTACATAATCTGGACGGGGAGAACGGTCCCTCCATTCAACTACTCCAGACCCAATGTCGCTCGACTTCGCTGATCGACCGGAAGGTTAAACGTTAAAAAAAAAGTGGCGTGATGTAGGAGACCTACGGCTTTACGTGGGATTCGGACCACGGGTCGTTACGCAATCTGGACGGAGAGCACGGTCTCCCATCCACCTACTAAACAGACCCACCGTCGCTAAACCTCGCTGATCGAACGGGATACGATGTTGCCACGCAACCACGACCTGTGACGTAGATCCAGTGGTGTAAATAAAGTCGTCTACTCTTAAAAACAAAGCTCAAGGTTATTAAATAGATTCATTTAAGAGTAAGAAAAGGAGAAAACTATCAAAGAATGTAAAGCTAATTAACTCTTTATGGACGACTGGTACAAATTAGTATCGTTTTAAGTACACGCATTCATAACTTAACTGAACTTAACCCTGAAAAAAATTTCGTCGTTAAAGGGTTAAAAACACTTCCATCTCCCCCCCCCCGCCCTCAGTTAACTTTAGCTTTCGAAGCTGTCGTATGTTTTTTACCCACCTGGGTACCCTGGGTAGGTGGACTGCAAATTGGGAAGTCATGGGATCGAATCCGGGGTAGGACTTTGTGATTTCAGACTTCCTTGGCCGGTCGTGGTTCGGATTCCACCTTAAGTTGTAGGTCCAAGGTGAGGCAACAAACCTGACCATCAGAATGAACAATTCGGTCGAAAGCAAATATCAGGATTACTGAAATGATGTCGTAATTTCAACTACATTTGTATCGCACCTTCACTCAAAAGATGTGCAGAAAAGCAAACAAGTCAGTGTCATTTTAAAACTACACAAATTAGTGTAATTTTAAAATAGGTAAATAAATTTAGATTATATTTTTACAGTCTGTATAAGTTTGTGTAAATTTGTGTAAGTTTATGATTAAATATATTACATTTCAGTCGTAAAAATGTGTAAAAAATTCTTCCATTTTACGTTTATTTTTGTAATTCGTAAGTGAGTTGTTTTCGTGACTCGGATGATTGATTGGACTCGGGTTGTTGAGGTCTGGGTTCGATTTCCACCTTCACCGTGGTTGGAGTTGGGCCAGTTACCTGCATTATGATTTGATTGCTACTGTAAGACTCTGGGGAAGTGAAAATATACTCGCCTGTACCCCCTAGATATATATATATATACACACACACACACACACATATATATATATGTAAACAAGTTTATATATATATATACAGGGTGGCCAAAAAGTCTGGAAATAGGACAGTTTTCTCAGAACTAGGTTATCTCAACGGAAAAAAAAATTATCGTAATATCTGTTTCAAGACTTTATGGCCACCCTGTACTATTATTGTATTTTTATCTCTTAATTATACATAATTACATCCAAGATAACTTTATAAATATTTACTGTAACTCTTTTCTCATCGACTGTGTTTTCAGCGCTCGGAATAATTAAGCCAATTTAGAATTTCAGATAGACTAGTCTGGGCTCAAGTCTAAGAAGGCGTACGGTCCTGAGCAGGGCTCCCACTTTTAAGGTAATTACCTTAGTTTAGGGTAATTTGGGTACATTTTAAGGTACGGGAATTTTTAAGGTAAATCTGAGGTAATTCAGCTCGAAAGCAGTTTCTCATAATCTGTTGAAAAAATGTAAAATAAACTAGTGAAAAATAATAATCTATATTATTTTTCACTAGAGAAAATTTAAATGATTACATGCTGAAAAAACATTATTTTTTCTACCTACAACTGCGCCCTCTCGCGTTACAGTTGCGTACTAAAGATGTAAACAAAGCCGGACCTAACTTTTTCATTGCTTTCGTTAGGCTTATGGTGACAACTGTGATTCATTTCACATTACAGCGATTACATTCACTGCAGTTTTGTAGATAACTTTACGATAAAAGTAAAAGTAAGTTTATAATAAATGATAAATGGCATCAAAAAGAAATGAGAATGACGAAAAAAGTGATTACAATACAGATGATGAGCTTCAGGAAACGTCGAAAATCAAGAAGCTGGAAAGTAAAGCGGAATTTAAATAGTAGAGCAACTGATGAAGTATGTAAGGAAATTATGTTAAAGCAATTTGAGTAGATTTTTCATTTCAGATCTAGCTTTTCAACTTATTTGGAACGAGTTTTTAATTTCTTTAAGTTATATTGAAGTTTTGAGTTTATTCATTTTTATACAATAAAAATATGCATATCTTTTTTTAAAATAAACTTTTATTTTCAATACGGTATACTATTGCTTTTCAACTTTGGTTTAAGATGTGTACCTTGGTACCATGATAATGTCATTATTAATATACCGTGTGTATATATACAGGGTGTACATAAAGTCAGGATCTATTTTTGTGAAGCACTTGGAAATTATATGGAATTCAATCATAAAATGATAAAGTGGTAACATTTATTAAATAATTAAGAGTAGGATTCGACGTGACGCCCATCAGTATCCCTGCACAGCTCAAATCGTTCCGCAGCATTTCTAAACACATTCTGGAGCATTTGCGGGGTTATGTTATCTGCAGCAGTTCGTATACGTGTACGTAAGTTTTCAAGACTCGTAATCTTCGTCTGATAGACGTGCGATTTGATAAAGCCCCATGCAAAGAAATCTAAAGGGGTTAACCCTTTACTGCCCAAGTATTTTGTAGGGTTAAGTAATGAATGCGTGTATTTGAAAGGTTACAAATTTGTCCTTTTGGGCAGTAAAGGGTTAAATCTGGTGATCTCGCTGGCCAAGGTCTGTTGTTGCTTCCGCGTCCGATCCAGATTTGGAAAACGTCCATTTAGATAATCCTGAACAATTTTGGCATAGTGACAAGGAGCACCATCATGTTGATAGACGACGGTACTAACAATCCATCCCCGTCGTCTATCAACATGACGGTGCTCCTTGTCACTATGCCAAAATTGTTCAGGATTATCTAAATGGACGTTTTCCAAATCGCTGGATCGGACGCGGAAGCAACAGACCTTGTGTCGCGAGATGACCAGATTTAACCCCTTTAGATTTCTTTGCATGGGGCTTTATCGAGTCGCACGTCTATCAGACGAAGATTACGAGTCTTGAAAACTTACGTACACGTATACGAACTGCTGCAGATAACATAACCCCGCAAATGCTCCAGAATGTGTTTAGAAATGCTGCGGAACGATTTGAGCTGTGCAGGGATACTGATGGGCGTCACGTCGAATCCTACTCTTAATTATTTAATAAATGTTACCACTTTATCATTTTATGATTGAATTCCATATAATTTCCAAGTGCTTCACAAAAATAGATCCTGACTTTATGTACACCCTGTATATATATAAGTAAAATATTTAAGGTAATTTTTAAGGAAATTTTCCTTTCAGATGTAAGGTAATTTTGCTGATTTTAAGGTAGAGTCTAAGGTAATCCTTGCTGGCAGCTCTGGGAGCCCTGGTCTTGAGATCCTCAGTTCTCTCCTGTTGTTTTCAAGAGCTGTGCTTCCGTGCTGACACCCTGCCTAGACAAACTCTTTCGTCTTTATCTTTTCATCTGGTACGTTTCCTTTGTTGGAAGTTCGCTTTCGTTCAGCCTATCCCAAAGAAGGGTGACCGCTTTCAACCCACCAACTATCGTTCACTTGCTTTGAGCTCTTCCTTTCTAAAGTTTTTAATTCTGTCCTTAATAGGAAGATTCTCAAATACCTCTCTTCTCACAATCTTTCAGATCGTCACTATGGGTTCCATAAGGGACGCTCTACTGGCGATCTTCTCGCATGACTCTGACTCTTGGTCATCCTCCTTTCGGGATTTCGGTGGAACTCTTGCTATTGCGTTAGACATATCGAAAGCTTTTGATAGAGTATGGCACAAATCTTTAATTTCCAAACTACCTTCCTTCGGTTTTTATCCTTCTATCTGTGCCTTCATCTCTAATTTCTTTTCTGTCCGATCTATCGCTGCGGTTGTAGATGGCCACTGTTTTTCTCCTAAAGCTATCAACAGTGGTGTTCCTCAGGGTTCTGTCCTGTCACCCACTCTTTCCTTTTATTTATTAATGATCTTTTAATTCGCACTTCCTGTCCTATTCACTCCTATGCCGATGATTCTACTCTTCACTTCTCCACCAGTTTGGCAAAGCGTCCCTCAACAGTCACTCCATGATTCGCGTAGGACGACTATGGAACACCTGATCTCTGATCTTTCTGCTATCTCTGATTGGGGTAGAGTAAACCTTGTGGCTTTCAATGCCTCAAAAACTCAGTTCCTTCATCTCTCTACTCGTCACAATCTTCCACACGACTATCCCCCTACCTTCAACAACACACAAATCAATCCTTCCTCTCCTCTTAACATTCTTGGCGTTTCCTTTTCTCGGATTTTTCACATATACTCTCTTTCCAAAACAGTAGTGATGCACCGGAGGCAGATTTTGTCCGGAGGCCGGAGGGCCGGAACCTCCAGCTTAGTGCTTTTTCCTCCGGCCGGAGGTTCCGGCCAATTGATTTATTTCAGTATATATATATATACAGGGTGTACATAAAGTCAGGATCTATTTTTGTGAAATAATTATTTTTTTCTATTTTTCTTTTCAGAAACCCTTAGAATGAATACAGAAGAGCGTGTGGCAATAGTAATTTGGCGAATCGAGGGAAAGAAATACAATGACATCAGAGAGAAGTTTAGAAGATTTCATAAGCCGGGGCCAATAGACAAGACAATACGAAAATTGGTGAACAAATTTAAACGAACGGGATCTGTAAATGATGAAGCAAGATCAGGACGACCGTGTATGTCAGATCTTACCGTGAATGCAGTACGCGGAATTATCACTGAGGAGCCACGTACGTCCGTTCGTGCTGCATCACACAGACTCGGCCTCCCAATGTCATCTGTGCACAAAATTCTGAAAGTTAATTTGCAGAAGAAAAGCTATCATTTGCAGGTTTTACATGATTTACATGAGGAAGATTTCCCTCGACGAAGTGCTGTGTGTGCTGATCTCGTAGAACAAATCTGGAGTGATAATTTAATGGACAACATTCTCTTTAGTGATGAAGCCACTTTCCATACGTGTGGAAAAGTAAATCGCCATAACTGTCGAATTTGGGCAGATGAAAGACCGAATGATTTCGTCCAAAATTGGGAAAGAGACTCGCCTAAAGTTAATGTCTGGATGGGTTTAACAAATCTAAGGTTTATGGTCCTTTTTTCTTTGCTGAAGCTACAGTTACGGGGCTATTTATCTGGACATGTTGCAGCAATTCCTTGAACCTCAGCTGATTGGGGATAGGATTGTTAATACCGTCGTCTATCAACATGATGGTGCTCCTTGTCACTATGCCAAAATTGTTCAGGATTATCTAAATGGACGTTTTCCAAATCGCTGGATCGGACGTGGAAGCAACAGACCTTGGCCAGCGAGATCACCAGATTTAACCCCTTTAGATTTCTTTGCATGGGGCTTTATCAAATCGCACGTCTATCAGACGAAGATTACGAGTCTTGAAAACTTACGTACACGTATACGAACTGCTGCAGATAACATAACCCCGCAAATGCTCCAGAATGTGTTTAGAAATGCTGCGGAACGATTTGAGCTGTGCAGGGATACTGATGGGCGTCACGTCGAATCCTACTCTTAATTATTTAATAAATGTAAATGTTACCACTTTATCATTTTATGATTGAATTCCATATAATTTCCAAGTGCTTCACAAAAATAGATCTTGACTTTATGTACACCATGTATTAGTGATGTAGCGGATGTCATTTTTTTCACATCCGCGGATGCGGATGAGGATGTTTGATTTCAACATCCGCGGATGCGGATGTCTACATTTTCGTTATTTTTTAGGATATATTCGAGATTTGTTGTGTTTAACGTATATAATAAGTTATTATATAGAGAGAGCTGTAGCTATAATGTAGTATAATTGATTAATTGTACAATAATTGCTGTACTTTTCTCTGAACATATAAATAATATCAAGCATCTAACTAATATAGAAATCAATTAGTGAATTCGTCTGCAAATAAATTCGTTATATTTTGTTGAGTTTCAGCCACAATTGGAAACCATAATGTGTTACCAGGATGCGGGACGTGAACCCTCAAATGCACCCCACCGACCTCTTTCCACAACCTCCACCCTTATAGAAAGAGATCTTTAATTAGCTTGATAACTATTTATATTAAGTTTAAAGTTTTATTAGGCATATTATAAATGAGTAATTAAAATAAAGTAAACTAAGATGTTCATCGTTTAATGTTCAAACTTAATTATAGGAAGGTTATGCTTAAGGAACATTAATTTTTCTGCCTTTTCTGCTGCCAGTCTGTTTCTCTTTTCATCATATATTAATCCAGCACTGCTAAATAATCTCTCGCTTGGTACGTTTGTTGGAGGACAGGCTAAATGTTTCCTTGCAAGTTTACTCAAGTATGGATAGATATTCTGCGTATTTTTCCACCAACTAATAGGATTGTCACGTGCAGCCAGGCGTTTTTCTTGGTGATAGCTCTCGATCATTTTTACTACATCTTTTGACATCGCGTAGGTCTCGTCATTGCTGCTTGACTCAAGAAACTGAGAGACAGATTCTGTGATAGATTTGCTTGTTGAAGGTGTTGGTTCTGTCACTGAAACTTTTATTCTTTTGGTGGGTGGCGAAGCGACAGATTCAAGAGATTGAAGCTCTTCAACTGCTTTGCCAAGTGATGATTTAACTCGTTCTAATGTACTATGAAAATAACTTAGCTTTGTAACGTGGATCTAAGTAGTTGCAAGAGAGTAACTTCATACAAGAACAGCCTCTCGTCTTGTCGCTTGCATCACTTTTGCGCACAATGAACTAGTTCTATTAATATAGTAGAATTTGATAATTTCCGCTTATTAATGACATTTTATCTCAACGGTCCACATCCGCACGACATCCGCAGTCCAAAGTGCGGATGCGGATGCGAGAAAATGTGCGGATGCGGATGTGACTTACATCACTACCCTGTGGTCCATCGTCTCATCTATTTAGGGTTTATATATTACACTGGGCAACACGTATTTTATTGAATGATATCTGACACTTGATTCTAGGTAATTTGGGTGCGCTGAATACGAATTTCAACTCGGTTTGGCTCTATCAGGTCCTGATTCTTGTCGACAGCCTATGTGCCATTTTCCAGATTTTTCAAATTAGGACTAAAAAATTAAGTCGTGTTAAATTTTTTTTCAAGTTTCATGAATACAAGCAGTTCAAACTACAGTAAATTACATTATAACGATAGAAATGACTTAAAATAAAAAAACAAACAGATATGAAGCTTTCACTGTGGCAAAAATTTTCTTTTGTAAGACTTTCTAGCGTATTTGCTTGTTGATGGCAGGTCTCTTTTCAAGCACCAGCAGTAATCAGCCATCATGTGGGAATCCCAGCGGCCTTGGTACCGTTCCTCCATAATTTTGATATCTTGGTGGAATCTCTCCCCTTGTTCGTCACTTACATCACCTAAATTACTTGGAAATTGGTCAAGATGGCTATTCAAAAAATGCATTTTTATGCTCATATTGCAACCTAACTCTTTGTAGTCCCTTAAAGTTTTTTTACGATTTCTTCGTAGTTATCTGCCCTATAATTGCCTAAAAAGTTTTCTATCAAGTCCACGAATGAGAACCAGCCATTTTTTTCGCGTTCATTCATGACATTAGGAAAATTGCTGTCTTTAATCATTGTTCTTATTTGTGGACCGTCGAAAATTCCCGCCTTGATTTTTTCATAACTTAAACTTGGAAATTTTGAAGTTATGTATTTGAAACACTCGCCGTTCGTATATAAAGCTTTTACATATTGTTTAATGAGGCCTAGTTTTATATGCAGAGGAGGAAATATGATTTTATCTCTGCTCACTAAAGGTGGATTAATTACGTTTTTTCTCCGACAGTAAGTGATGTTCGTGCTGGCCAGATTTGTTTGAAATAATGTTCTTCCTTGACTCTGCTGTCCCATAAGCAAAGGAAGCAGGGATATTTAGTATACCCTCCTTGTTGTCCTAGCAGAAAATTAACCATTTTTAAGTCAACACATATGATCCACTCGTGCTCCCTATATTTGATAAGATTTAAAACCTTTTCTATATGTTCATACTTTTCTTTTAATTTTGTTGAGTGCCCAATCGGTATCGAGCCGTATAGATTGCCATTATGCAACAACACACACTTAAGACTTCTTTTCGAACTGTCTAAAAACAAGCGCCAATCATTTGCATCGTAAGACTCAACCCCCATCTTCTTTAACAAACCAACTATGTCGCAGCAATATACTAAACTATCCTCTGTTCTAAAATATTTAACAAGTTCTTCTTCTCTTTTTCTGTAAAATGAAATGTATGTGTTTGAAGTAAGCAAGTTTTTCTCTTTAAGTCTTGAAGCTAAAATTTCCGCAGCCTTTTTTGGCAAATTTAGATCCCTTACAAGATCATTCACTCGGCCTGGTTAAACTTTTGCGGATCGTTTTGACTTTCAAATACGCTGGGGTCAAAATCGGTGTCTGACTCCTCAAAGTGCATAACAATATTTTCAGGAACATCTTCAATTAATTCTTGAGTTGGCAGACCCTTAAATTTTGGAATGGGGATCTCATTTGAATGTAGCACAGGTCGTATCGCGGTGTCGAAATTTGGGTACTCGATACAATGTTTATTTTTCTTAGTGAAGCCCGAAGTCTTGACAAAGCAAAGGTAGCAATCGGTCTCGTGGTTAGTAGGCTCTCGCCACACCTGATATGGAAAAAAAATTGTAAAGCGTTAACAAAAGCGACGAGAGACTTGTTTTTATGAATTTTATCAAAAGTTATCACCCAAACATTTAACATTTCTATGTGTTTCAACCTTATGCAATATTTGAGATTCTTATAACATTTTCTGTAAATTTTGTTTATGTACCTAAGTTACAATTACATTTAGGTAAGTTACAGTATACTAGTGATTAAATTACGTAGTTTTATGAAATCATAAACTTACCATCGGAACTCCAAAAGGTATTTTTGAATCCGAACCCTTCGTCCAATGTCGCAGTCTTCAATGCATATAGTGCAGGCTTTATGTGGAGCCCACGATTTCTTGGTCCCCCAGTTTTATGCCAAAATAAGCTAAGTAAGCTCTTTTTACGAAGTCAGTTATATTTGCTCGTTGATGTGGAAGTGTAAAATTTCCACATATATACAGAAGGAATCAGGGTTGTTTTTGCATTTGAACTTTCTAGTGCTTGATGACATATTGCTTGATTGTTCTGCCAATTTGTAAAGGTATTTAAAGCCCTTAATTCATATAAATTTAAGAAAATCTGAAATATAGACACAAAAATTAGTTTAAATAGGTACTTATTATGAAATAGGTACTTACAATCTATGAAATTAAACTAGAAACACGGATGAGTAGGTACAATATAAATTACGTCTAATTAAATCAACTATATTAAATCACGATGACAAAATTACTCACTAAATCATATGCCAATTCAAAATTATGTTAATGCCCAAACTTAATTAACTAACTCAACTGACTGACTGACTGACTGATTGAATTGACTGATTAACTCTGGAAACGAGTCGCCTTTATATATTTTAGTTGTCCCTCTAGAATACTCTACAGAGAACAGGAACGCTCGAGAAAATTTTAGAATTCTATGATATTTTTAGCTTAATTTACTAATATTAAAAGGGTTAAAAATGACAAAATTAAAAATATTTTTAGGGTGTTACATATAAAAATATACATAATACAACAATACCATAACAATAGGTACAAATACCTAGATAAAAACCTAGTTGCATAATGTGTAACTGCAAAAAGACAGCGAGTATTGAGAAAAAAACCTTTTTATGAATACGACGAAAGAGGAGGGGTGTTGAGCAAAATCAGGACCTGATAGATCAAAACCGAGTAAATATTCGTGCTCAGCGCACCCAAATTACCTAGAACTAACTGTCAAATCTAATTCAATAGACAAAAAGTTGAAATTTGTTCCCCAGTGTTATAGTTCTGCTATTTTAAATTATTAAGTCTTTAATAACTTAAACTTTATAAAAGTCGACTTTCTAAAATTCCCATTGAACAGAATATCCTCAGGTTATGAAACTTATGATGTCTTGCTGAATCAGGGTTGGCAAAAACCCAGATTTTTCACAAAAAAAACAACCCAACTGGGTTTTTGGGTTTTTTGTTTTTTTGTTTTTTGATGGGTTGAAATTTTTTTTAGAAAGGTTCGATAATTATGTAGTGCCTAATATATCTATTATTTTATTAATTTATTTATCTAATCAACAATATATATTAAAAAGACATCTTTATTTCACAGAAAGTTCAGATATGAGAGATAATAATGACATATTAGAATTTTCTCCATTTTAATTTTTGATCTTTCCTTTATTTCTTAACAGCAGATTTTAGCTTTATTTAGACCTAACTCAAATTTAAATTTTTTAAATGCCAAAGAGTTATAGAGGTGGAAGATCTAAAGCTAGCGAATGGGACGATGCGACTTTATTAAGTGATCAGCCTACTAGAGTACTATGCAATTATTGCAAAGAAAGTATCACTCGAAAAATTGAGAGTGAAACATCATCTAGAGAAAGTTAGACCCGCACATACTGGTGGCAGACTTAAAGCTGCTGAATGGGATGAAGTAGAAATGTTGAGTGACCAACCAAATAGAGTTTGGTGCAAATACTGCAGATGTGTGTTTTCTAAAAAATAGAACGAGTGAACATCATTTAGATCGATGCAATAAAAAATGGGTACAGGCTCGTGATGATGAAGCGGATGAGCTTACAAATACAGCTACATCAGCAACTCTTCCCCCTACACATAGACACGGCAGTTTTGAGAGTAGACCCTCTTCAAGCAAATCATATGAAAGCCTAGTTCATGATGATACTACAATTCACAGTAGTGAGACTTCATTCACTTCAACCGCTTCTGAATCTTCCATACCATTTTTTCATTCTACTCCAGCCAAGAAAACGCAAGGTCAGATAATGCCATATGTGGTTAGAACAACTCTAGATCAAAAAGAACAACTAGATTTGCAAATGGCCAGATTTTTCTTTTCAGCAAATATTCCATTTGTAGTTGTAGAGAATAAAGAATTTATTAAATGGGTCCAAAATTTAAGACCAGGCTATTGTCCTCCAAGCAGAAAAAAAATTATCTGATGATTCGCTAATCAAAGTGAATAATGAAGTAGGTACTGGATTCAATGAAAAAAGACTTAGTCAATTCTACTGTAACTTTAATTCAAGATGGTTGGAGCAATGTGTCAAATGATCCAATAATTGCCCATAGTGTTCACAATGGGTGCAAATCCTTTTTAATAACTTTTCAGTTTTTCATAATCTTTATTTACACATTGCATAATTTAAGAATTGTTTTATAAGTCATCTTACTTGAAATAATCAACATGCCAAATCATTCTAATTAGCTACAATTGAACATTGTAGCAATCAGAAAAATTTCAATTATTTTAAAATAAACATCTCGGAACAAAAACCCCAAAACCCACTGAAAATTCCAGTGGGTTTTGGGTGCCAACCCTGTGCTGAATGCTGAGTAAAGTAGCCATATCAAATCAATTATTAATACAATCACTGATCACTCATAAAATAAATTATTATTACAGTCATCTGAGAACTGAAATATTCGGATAGGTGCAGAAATGAGGTTTTATAGTTTTATAGAATTAAAACTAAAAGTTGTCAGAATTGAGTTTGGTGTACTTGGCACCTCCGGCCGAGTTTAGTGAGACGTCCGGCCGGAGCAGGAGGTTTTCTAAAATGGCCGGAACTCCTGCTCGGCCGGAGCCGGAGCTCTGGTGCATCGCTACAAAACAGCTTCTAAGAGGTTAGGTATGCTCTACCGCCTCCGCAGTTTTTTCATTCCCACTCAGTTGCTGTCTCGGTACAGGGGTCTTGTCCGCCTCTGCATGGAGTATGCTTCTCATGTATGGGGTGGCTCAATCCACACAGCCGTACTTGATCGGGTGGAATCAAAGGCTTTTCATCTCATCAATTCTTCACCTCATACCGACTGTCTTCAATCCCTCTCTGTTCGCCGCAATGTTGCCTCACTCTCTCTTTACTATCGCTGTTATAACGGACACTGCTCTACTCTATTTAAAAACTTTCACTCATAAGATTTTGTTGTGGCCATGTTATAGTTAAAGTGTAAGATAAGTTGTAGTATCGACTTTTCCTCCAGGCAGTAACATTTTTGTTAAGTCCATGCATCATCAACAAATGATTATCCAGATAAAGGTCTATTTATGGAGAGATAATAATCCCAGTTTAATTTTTTATTACAAAAATAGACATGAATCAAGTAAATTTAGGGATTTTCTTAAGAACACACAAAACATAATGTTCAAATTATAAGAAACTGACAATTGTTCAAGTAAACAAATATATATATTTATATTTATATTAGTGATGGGACGATTAATCGGAATCGAGAATCGGAAGAATCGAGCATTTTTCAGGAATCGGAATCGGAATCGGAATCGAGAGAATTGTACCATGATTTTCGATTCTTAAAACGATTCTTGAATACAAATAAATTCTTACTTATTCACTTATTTATTTGCATTTTGTAGGCTAAGGAGTAAGGATTGCTTTTTGAGTAAAAGGATTTTTTAAAACTTTTAATTGAACCAGTTTTGCAATGTAAACTTTAAAATTTAAATGAAAGAGGATAACAAATTTTATTTTTATTGTATTGTAGCTATACATTAAAACATGTATATCCGGAATCGGAATCGGAATCGAGAATCGTATCGGAATCGAGACTTTTTAGTGGTATCGGAATCGGAATCGGAATCGTTAAAAATTTTGGTATCGTCCCATCACTAATTTATATATATATTTACATCACTCAATACTTGGTCCATCTTCTATTATTATTAATGACCTCTCATAACCTAATTGGAAGAGATACCACGTGATTGTAGGTGACTTGTGGGTTTCTGCGGAAGAGTTCCCACTCTGCCATGGTGTGTTCCAGCAGGTGCCGAGATGTCCGCTCCTGCCCAGGCTCCCAAGCGTTAACCACATTTGCCCACACATTTTGAATGGGGTTTAGGTCACACCTCTTGGTGGGCCAGTTCAGCAGCTCGACATCTTATTGTTCTTGAAACCACCGTCTGATGATCCTGGCAGTATGAACAGGGCAGTTATCCTGTAATACTGTATATGTTAACTCTCCGTCTATGGTCTTGGGTGGTTCGAGGTTGACAGGGGTTCTGGTTACAAGGAGTTACAAGGAAAAGAAGTACCTCAAAAGGCCTTGCGGCCCATACCGAGGAGGTACCAATGGCAACGGGTGCCAGGGAAAATTTTGTCTTTCAACTATGCTAGCAGTAGTAGAAAACTGGATAGAAAAGTAGAAGGCTCTCTCCCCACCCTCCGCTCCCTCCCTGCCAGAGGCAGGTACGGAAAAAGGTTGAAGAAAATACCTTGACCCTGGAAAGTAGCCAAGGAAATTTTACAGGAAAGTGGAGAATATATAAATAGCTCTATATTTAGCTTGCTCACAGAGACCGAGCAAGCGAACTCCTGCAGAGTTTTCTGAGGTTTTAATCTTAAACTATGAGTGTGTTCAGTACTTTGTCTAGCCTATTTTTAAACAGATTTACACTTTGACTGGAAACAACCTCTGAGGGAAGTTGATTCCAGATATTAACTATTTTATAGGAAAAGAAATTTCCGCAGACTGAGGTCCTAAATGTCTTTACACACTCAAATAGTGTGCAAGATTTCGTCTAACCTTTTCTTGAACTGATCCACAGAGGAACTGTTCACAACTTCCGAAGGTAACCTGTTCCATGTGTCACAGATCTTATACGTAACGTAATTCCCACACACACTAGTCCTAAACCGTTTCAAATCCAACTTCCAACCATTGTTGCGAGTTGGGTTATCATTTAAAGTAAACATACTTCTAAAATCGACATCGTTGAACCCTCGTAAGAGCTTGAAAACCTCGATCAGTGACCGCGCAGCCTCCGAGTTTCAAGCGAAAACAAGTTCAGGGCGCGTAACCGTCGATTGTAGCCCATATGCCTAACGGAAGGGATTAACTTTGTGGCCCTCGCCTGCACTCGCTCCAGCCTCTCAATATCTTCCTGAGGGTGGCGACCAGAACTGCACAGCATACTCCAGGTACGGCCGAACAAGGGAATGTAAAGTGAGAGCACAATCTCCTTGTTCTCAAACTGAAATTGCCTCCTGATATAACCCAATAGTTTCTGTGTAGGGAAACGCAGTAGTTTCTTTTATACTACACTCCGATTTCTTCTTGTAGTGGATCGGAGAATTCTGTGAAAACTTACTAAATTATCTGACGGTTCCCCCGGTTCTTCTTGTAGCGTATCGGGAAATTATTTATTCTATTTTAAAACTAAGTTCTCTGGAGAAAGCAGGGCTCGAAGGAGAAGACACAGAGACTCTCTGACTGAATTTTACTGCTTATAAAATATTACAGGTAATGCTTCAGCCTCTAGGTCAGATCAGAATAATCAGAATGATAATTAATTCGAAAAATTACAAGAGTTTATATACTAATAATTTGGTGACATCATTATTATTTAATGTTGACCTGTTTTGTTTTTTATTCTCAGCAGGGTGAATTTTTTTTGCCAAATATTTGAAGATAAAGGTAAATTTTGGCTGTAACAGCATACTGGCAGATAAGCGAGATATTTGAAGATGAAGTCGTATTTTTCTTTTAAACGGCATATTGACAGATCTGATGTTATCATGATTTGTCGAGTTAACTAAAAATGGAAATTGAAATATGCATTTTATTATGGATATGAACCAAAATTAAATGCTTAAAATTTAAAATTAAGTGTTAATTTAGAGTTTTGTCAAGTTATGACTTCATCTTTTACAACTAAGAGAGAATGTATAAAAAATGAGCATTGCAGAATTTAACACGATTAAATGATTAAGCTTAATCTAAAAAATGATTAGGTAATTTAAAAAAGAAATAATTCATCATTTGCTTAGCCAAAATAAAATAGAAAGAAAATTAAAGATTTTTCCAAACTTGCATTTTATACAGTTTAGTGTCATGCGAGTTTGGACTTTATATGCAAAAATGAATGTTATAATTATTCATTTTGACATATTATTAATATATATATTTAATATATTTCGTCGCTGGTTCAAATCACATTTAAAATTAGATGCTATTTGAATCGTAATCTGACACGCCGAATTAGTGTCTTTCGAATTTTGAGATCATTCGTGATGCAATACTTTTTGTCATATCGTGATTCGATATTAACACTTAGAAATAAGTGTTGTATTCCTCTACCTTATGATGATTAATTTCAACTATTGTGCTATTCCATGTAGACGTTTTGATCTCGTAATATCGTCATTTTTTGGTGTATTATTTAAAAGAGAAACAAGATTATTGATATACACGAACATTTTTGGAAGCTGTTAATATATTTTTTAGTATTTATAGAGGAAGTTTTATTAAAAATTAAATGCGTAAGTGGATGAGTGAGTCAGTTATTATGTGAAGGAGAATGGATTAGGAGGAGGTAAAAAGGAAAGAAGCAAAAACACGAATGACAGAAGTAGTTTATAGGGTGGGAGGAATGAGAGACATGGGAGAGGTAATAATCGGGGAGCAGGGGGGGAAGAGAAGGGTCATGTATTAGAATGAGGTGAAGGGGAAAAAAGGAAAAGAATGAAGGTAAATCAGAAGAAAATAGCAAGGAGAGAGAGAGAGAGAGAGAGAGAGAGAGAGAGAGAGAGAGAGAGAGAGAGAGAGAGAGAGGAACTGAGGTGGGGGAGAAAGAGGGACTGCGTTGCCACCACATGTCGGAGAGCGTGGAGCGGAACTATTACATAATGTGAAAAAGCGTTCACTCTCTCAACAGCGGCGATCCATATTTTGTTGCTGTAGAAATAATAATTAAATTAATACATCCTACGAAAGCTCGACTTTAATTTTTACTGTCCAGACGCCTTTTTCATTTATTTTGCTTTAGAATGGTGGTATTGCTCTTACATATTGACAAAGATTGTCTGTTTTTTTACCCTGAGATTGAAAGGAAAGTCGGTTTCTAAAACAAAAAGATTCACTAATGTTCTTCCCTAGCAGCCACGTTTCACCAGTTAGTGTTATTAATTCATACTGTAGTATTTCTCTTTCCACTGATCTATTACGAAACAATAACGAAAAGCGTTGAGATACATCACTTTAAAATTAATAAACATCCTTTTCATCTTCAAAATACTTTAAGGAATACGATCATATTATAACGCGTCAGAGGCGTACAATACTTTTTGCCGCTCGGGGCGAAAATGCCAACGCCCCCCCCCCCCCCCCCCGCAACAATTTTCAGTTTTAAAAACAATTCCTTACAAAAATACACTTCTAAACAAAAACTTTTATTGGAAGAAAACTTAAATAAAGCAACTTCAATTTACAATACTTCATAATGTACCGTACATAATACACTAACATAATTTTAACAATAACTATACTATAATGTATAATGCCTAGTTAAATTTTCGGACTTTCATAACAGAAAATTCATGAGTGATTTTTTTCTATGTCCATTGTCCTCTGCAACTTGGCGTTCAATTGAAATAATCGCAAATTGCTCAGTCTAGATTGACTTATAGTTGACCTGAGGTAAGTTTTATAAGTTTCAGTTTTCGAGAACTTCGTTCACAACTTGCCACGGACATGCCATGTAGTTAGACAGATCCGGAGGGCATTGTTATATGAGGCAAAATTCCACTAGATCCCATTTTAACGATCCACTGAAGTAGTTTTAACATATCCCAGTTCTTGGATCATCGTCGACGCTTATGCTTTCGAAACTGAGCAATGTCTGCGCAAACGCTTTATTTCTTCCAGTAGACTTCCTGGATTAATGTCATTGTAGATGGAGAAAATTATTGACCTTGGTATTAATTTCTTCATCTTTGGACTGTTCAAAAGGTACGAAGGAGACAGAAATTCAAAGCGATCATTCATGTTTTTAAGACAAACTGTGCGTTTTCAATTTCTGCTAATAAAACGATCCATGATTTCAAAAAATTATCTGCGTACATCCTCTTGCACGGTCAATCCAGCATCACGAGCTTGCTCTCCAGGCATTCTTCTCCGTCTCCTGACTCTGCGGTCTATACTGATATCATTTCATTACAGAACTCTTCGCGGCATCTGCATCGTTTGATACTACTGCCTCTCGTTTCATTAGTTAAAACACGGATAAAGAGTTCATTTTTAATGCACACTGTCCAAACAATTCCTTCTTTGAAAATATAGCTGAGCATCATTGATTTCTTTCAGCACTGGAACCCAGAAAAATAAGTACACAATGAATATGTTTACATGATTGAGATCAACAGAGCTTCAGCATCGCCCTTTGTGTCCAGATTTTTCGGAGACCCCTTCACTCAGTTCTTCCAAGGCACTAACAACGTGAGTCAAGTTCTTCTTAAGACTAGAAACAGCATCATACTTAGCACTCCACCGCGTATCAGAGACTCGCTTGCAGTGATTTTGGAATGTTTTGTTAAGACATCCCAACGATGAGTAGAGGAAGAAAAGTAGACGAAAATTCGTTCAATTGTTCCAAAGAAAGTTACAGCATTAGGACTCAGCCCCGCGGCATGAACTCCAGCCAAGTTCAGCGAGTGGTTATTGCAAGGAATGAAAACAGCGTGTTTGCTAACATCAAGAATTCTGCGTTGAATTCCAAGATGAATACCTGCCTCGTAGCAGCATTGTCATACCCTTGACCATAACATTCTGGATATCCAGCACCATCCTCACGGAGCTTAGTGACAATGAGATCAGTAACTGCCTCAGCAGTCTTCCCCTCTAATTTAATAAAATCAACGAAGGATTCCTTCACCTCTACATTACCATCTTTAATCGACACATAGCGAATTACCTGAGACATCTGATCAATATGCGATATATCTGGTGTACTATCGAAAATTATTGCAAAGTACTTTGCACTAGACACATTATCAATTATACATTTTCGAACATTACAGCCGATTAGTGTGATGAACTCATTTTGAATGTTAGGTGACAAATACGTAGTGGATATCTTGTCAGTCATTCGTATTTTTGTAAGATGTTCCCTAATTACTGGGTCATATTTGCCCATTAGTTTTATTAACTCCAAAAAGTTTCCAGAATTGCCAGCTAGCCCAGCTTCTTCATTTAAGTTCTCTCGGTGCCCTCGGAATGCAAGATCTTGTTTTGCCAAGAACATGATGCAGTCATAAATTCATCTCAGTATTTCTTTCCACTTAGCAGTAGCATGTTTTATTGCAACTGATGTGCATTATCTATTGTAGCATTCAACTGAAGGCGCATAGACAACTCTTTCCATTGTTCAAAGCATCGGGTATGATATGGACTGTTTTCATGTTCAGGTACTCTTGGATTCAGTTTCCTCCAGGCAAAAAATCCTTCTTCTTTTCCAAATGCACTGGAGATGTGTTGAAGAGACGACAGCAAAAGCAATGCAAGCTACATTTGAAGGTGAGAAGATTAGCCATGATCTTTCAATTTTTTCGCCATTTTCCAAAGTTTTGAAATACCAAACTTTTGACATTGACCTATTGTTTGAATCAGCTGGAAAGGGTCCATTCATGTTTTTCAAATGTGATGGGCCACGTTTAATGAGTTCGATTCTCAAATTGTCCGTCATTGGAACGGGCCAGTTGCCAGAATCGTTAAACAGACTCTGTGGGTGATGGGGGGTGGGTGACTTTGTGATGTAGATGAGGGTTGATCCTGATTATTTGGGGGTTCACTTGAAGTTGCCGCTTGAACATCTATCTCTAAAGATATATCACATTGCGGTTGATCTCCTTGCTTCCCAGAAGGCACTGAAGGTGTGTCTGAGAATCCCATTAACTGATGAAATCGCTTAGCAGCACGCTTGCCTTCCTCCTCTTTTTTTTCGCGAAGATTCTTGTATGCAGCACCACTCAGTCTCTGTCGTTTGCTCATGTTTGCTAATTCAGTAGGGTATCTGCAAAATAAAACAACCATTAATTATTAACATCAAAGCTCAAAGAATGCAAAGCCTAACCTAAATAATATAGGGAAAGTCTGAAAAATAGGGCTGGCAACCTTTCCGATGTGAAAATTTAACGCAAACTATTTGTGGAAATAGTGGCATTGAGGTGGCATATATAGCATTTAATGATGATTTTTCATCAAAACCATGGATATTTTGTACACAAATAACGCGCGACAATGATGAGATATAATTTTTTGGAGGGTTGCATTTTAAAACATAAAAACCCAAAATTTTGCATACTGCGCCCGCCTGACAGTAATTTGCCGCCCCTCCCTTGATACGCCACTGTACGCGTTACCATGACGACGTTGACTTAAATTATACGATTTGAATGCGTTTCTAACTTCATTTTAAATACTTTTCGTTCCAATACTTTTAGGCTGAACTTTTTAATGAAAAACAGTTACAGGAATAGAAGATATTTCAAATATGTTAACGCAGAAAACAAAATGGAATAAAGGTCTCTATTTTATGTCAAATTATTTATTGAGTTCGGTTGATAGGCTCGGTAAAATTTTATTCCATTTTTTTAGATTTTTTGTTTTTTAACCTTTATATTGTATGAATTCGCAAATTTCTAAATGGTTGATCATTGATCATTGTCTGAATCATTTGAAGTTTCTATACAATTTATAAAATATAGAGACGTTAAATTATACAGTGGTGGTCATAAGTATTCGTACAGAGAAATATTTCAGTTACCCCATGCATAGGATAATTATGAAAAATTTAAAATAAAAAAAAATATTGTTCAATTCCAACATGTAATTTAAAACATCAAAGAATTTGAGGAAAACAAAAAAAAGTTAAAATGCAAGAGTTTTCGTACGTTTATTTACAAAGTTATTTTACTTTGTCCACCTTAGGCTTGTAGAATTTTAATTTTTATCAGTAGTTGGCTGTTTATTGATTAGAGACTGTTGGCAACTCTGAATTCGACAATTTTCTTTTGAATCTTCAAGGAAGACGGATAACTGTACAAGTTAGTATAAGCAATAGGTTTTCGTGGTAAAGCGCTGTCTACAGATCTTAAGAGATTTGTCATTGTCGCACACGAGTCTGGAAAGAGTTATAGGAAGATAGGAGAACTTCGAATGCCATTTACGACGGTTGCTGCAGTTATAAAGAAATGGAAAGGTTTTGGAACAATCTTTTAAAACTCTACCATGGTGTCTACAACCTCGCAAGATTTCAGAACATACAACTAGACGGATTGAAAGAATGGCTGCTGCGAATCCACGAGTGACTGCGGGTAATATTCGCCAAGCGTTAAGACTAAGATCAATGGCCATCCCTTTACTGTACGTCGTACAATAAGAAAGAATGGTTTACATGGAAGACTCGCACAAAGAAAGCCTCTGCTACGAAAAGCGCACAAAGAAGCTCATTTAAAATACGCCAAAGATCATGAAAATGATGGATTTGCATTCTGGAAGAAAGTTCTCTGGACAAACGAGACCAAATAGAATATTGAATTGGAAGAAATATCAGGAAATTTTAGAAGAAAATGTATTGCCTTTAGTTTGGGAGTTGTGAATGCGTCGCAGCTGAGTCCTGCAACAAGATAATGATCCAAAACATAAAAGTAAGAGCACCTTGAATTGGCCTCATTAAAAGAATTTCAAGCTTCTCGAGTGCCCCAGTCAAAGCCCAGATCTCAATTTAATCGAGAATTTATGGTTTGATTTGAAAAAAGCTGTCCGTAAGAGAAACCCTTCTAATCTGAATGAATTGCAAACATTTTCGGATCACCTGAAGATCAGGGCCCCCAGCCTTCTTTAGTTAGCTTTATAGGGCTAACTAACGAAAGTATAACGACTTAACCTAACCATTCGTCAAGGACGTACAGTTGACCTAACGATTGGTTAGGTTAAGTCGTGATATTTTCGTTAGTTAGCCTTATAAGGCTAACTAACGAAGGCTAGGGACCGTGATCTTCGGGTGATCCCAGTTTAGTATAACGCAATTTATGTTGTAACTTAAAGTTTAGGATTTACCTTCTCTACTATGTTCCGCACACCCTGCTCCAAATTCTAATATCCACCATACTTGCTAGGCAATTTAAACTAAGTCGAAACAGGCCGAATCGAAATTCTCGATTCAGTGCGCGCTGATTCGGGTCGGGTTTAGATTCTTTTGCCGAATCGACTCGAATCGGGTTTTTCCATTCCCCGCAGACACCCTTACTTCCCATTCACTGTGATTTCAATTTCATTCTTGATCGCTGGCTACGTCGTGGTCAGTGTCGTAACGCCGCTTCCCGTGGATTAGCAAAATTATGCGATAATGGGGTCTGGATGGTAGTTGGATGGGGGACCGTCCTCCGCGTCCAGATTATGTAGCGACCCGTAGTTCGGATCCTGGGTAAAGCTCGTAGGTCCTTTCCGTCATATGAAATTAGATGTTGCGAAGGAGGTTAAACATCTTTATCATCAACCATTAACCTGGCAATCATTCTTCGTCTAAGAGTAAGTAGTCTGGAAATGAAAATTTGCGAGGAGGCAACATTCAAATAGATTTATTTCTCACTTTAAGTTAGATTTTATTGAAAATATACCGACCGAGACGGCAAATTAGGAACCTTTTCTCAAATTTGAGAGTCTTCACTCGCGGAGTGTGGATGAAAATAAGAGTGAGTGAGTGAAAAGTTATCGTATTTAGAGTGTAATTGAATAAATATATGATAAACGCATGAAGCTGATAAAGGCTTCAGCACACTCCTTCAACGATAGTACGATATAATGAATTAGAACTAAGAAACCAAGTTCACATTTTATAAATTCTAATTTTTGTGGAATAATTATTTGAAATAACTATTACCTTCATGATGTTTCTAAATTCCCGACCGCTAAATTTAGTATCCATTAATTTTCTAATCTTGGAGCGATGATTACTTTCCACTCAATGCCATTTCCATTCTCAATTTCACAGTCAGCAAGTGAGAATTTCAAATCTGAGGAAACACTTTCCTCATTTAGGAAAGTGGAAAAAGAATTTGGGACGCAGTTGTGGGTTCTATAGGTAGTTTTTGTATATACAGTATATATATACCGGTATCGGAAGTACGCAGCTCAGTACCACAAGAAATAGTATTGGCCCCGTCCTCTTCATTATCATGCTAACAGGATGAACTAACCGACGATCTAAAAGAAATACGTGAAACATTGAGAGCCCAGTATGAATCAGTCTTCAGTACCCCAAAAAGTGACAAAGCGATACCTGACATAGATACATTCTTTGAAGAGAAATCGTAAGGAGATTGTATAACTGATTTTGATTTTACCCCAGAAGATATAGCGCGAACTATAGGACAAATGAAATCACATTCAGCTGCAGGTCCAGACAAATGGAACGCATTATTGATTAAAAAGTGTAAAATGAAAAGAGCAAACATTGTTCCTATATACGTGGTGGTCCAAAAGTCCCTATCTATTTTGCTGAAATAATAGTATTTTAGGATAAAATGTAGTAACATAATTAGATGTATATTTATTTATCAAACTTAGGTCTAAGCTTCGACGTGAGCACTGCATTGCGGAACACATTCTCAAGCATCTCTGGGGTTATTTTAGCGACTCCACGACAATGCAGGTTCGCAGCTCCTGCAGGTATGTAACTCTTGTTTTGTAAACCTCAGACTTTATAACACGCAAAGAAGTCTAATGGTGTTAAATCCGGAGAACGTGCTGCCCAGGGCCTGTTTCCACCACATCTAATCCAGCGATTTAGTAAGAGCTCATCAAGGTACTCCGAACGATGTTTGCATAATGACATGGAGCTCCATCATGTTGAAAGACAAGAGTGTCGAGAATGCCATCTGAACGAAGCTGGGGTTGAAGAAGCTGATGAAGCATGTGAAGATAAATTGGCTCTGTTACCGTAGCTTCTGCAAAGAAAAAAGGTCCATAATCTTGTCACACCCAACCAGAGAGTAATTTTAGGAGAATCTCTCCTATTCGTAGAACTCGGTTTTTCACTAGAAGTTTTCCAAAGCGTGGTTGACGTTTACGATAGATATCGGGCGGTTGATGTAGTGTATTTAGATTTTCAAAAAGCGTTTGACACCGTGCCGCACAAAAGACTCATTGAAAAAACTAAGGCTCATGGAATCAGGGGTGTAGTAATAAATTGGCTAGAAGAGTGGTTGCGAGGCAGGAAACAGAGGGTGGTCGTTGATGGAGCGGAGTCGTGTTGGGCTAATGTAGCGAGTGGCGTTCCTCAGGGTTCTGTATTGGGCCCCTTGCTTTTTCTTATATATATTAACGATTTAGATGTCGGCCTAGTCAGTACAGTTTCAAAGTTTGCGGATGACACGAAGCTGGGTGGTAGGGCGATTAATGACGAAGATAGAGGTAAAATTCAGGAAGATCTGAATAAAATCGTTGATTGGTCAGTCACATGGCAAATGAGATTTAACGTGGATAAGTGCAAAATTTTGCATATAGGTTCGCGTAACGGTAATTTTGCGTATAGTATGTCAGGGAAAGATTTAACAAGCGTAGAGCAGGAAAAAGATTTAGGAGTTATAGTCACTGGTGATTTAAAAGTAGCGAAACAAAGTACAGCAGCGGTCAATAAGGCGAACAAAGTGTTAGGTTTTATAGCTCGAAATTTTGAGTACAAATCGCGCGATATTATAGTTCCTCTTTATAAATCATTAGTTAGACCCCATTTGGAGTACGCGGTCCAATTTTGGAATCCGCATATGCGCAAAGATATAGACAAAATCGAAAGAGTTCAAAGACGAGCAACTAAGATGATTCCGTCTCTTAGGTCAAAGTCGTACGAGGATAGGCTTAAGGAGTTAAAATTGACTACTCTCGAGACTAGGAGGTTAAGGGGTGATCTAATCCAGGTTTTCAAAATTATGAATGGGTTTGATATAGGCTGACCATATTTCCTTGAGACAAAAACGGGACATCATTGGGATGGCAAAAAAGGGACGGGGGTTATGACCAATATTAAAGTATATTTATAGTTTTTATTAAAAACGGGACAAAATTGACATTTTTATTAAAACGACCGGACGGCCAGGAAATATAAAAACAACGGTACTGTCCCATTCAAAACGGTACGTATGGTCAGCCTAGTTTGATAACGTAGATAGAGATAGCTTTTTCGAAATATCTCAATATAATAGGACTAGAAATAACGGGTGTAAGTTGACAAGTAGAAGGTTCGAGACAGCAGTTGCGAAAAACTTTTTTACGCATAGAATAGTAAATAGCTGGAATAGTTTGCCGGTAGAAGTAATTAGTAGCACGTCTATAAACATGTTTAAAAATCGACTGGACGCGCATGTTGATAGAAAGGGTATAGTTTAAGGTAGTAAAATTAAGGCTTTGTGGGGATAGATCCCACAGCTCAACACAAGTGTTGTGGGATATAGGGAGGCAGCGTCTTGGGTTAGGGGATACTCTCTGTCCTTACACACCCCATTTAAAGAGATTCCTCTGCCGAGCGGTGCCCCCCATAGTACTGTGGGGTATTGAAAAACTCATGATCTTCACTTGCCCCACAAACACCTTTAAATGGGAGACCCATAATGGGTGCACATACATTTCTACATTACTGTACAGTCTTTACAGCCACACCTACACTTTTCCTCGTAAGTGTATATATTGTAATGTATATGGTTGTAAATTTTGACTTGGTCCGCAATCGATATGGACCGTGACTTGATGGATACCGTAATGAAATTGACTGGATTCTTTGGATCTGATATATTTGCATGTCCGTTATAAATAGATATAGAGTGTAACATTTGTGGATAGTAGTCTATTATGACTTGATCCTCTGGATCCAGAGATTCTATCTTTAGTTTTAAATCGATAATTAATTAGTTTTAAGTTGATAATTATTTAGTTTCGTAAAAATTGGTCGTTGCCAATTTACCGGCGGCTTTTACATAAATTTCTTATGTTCTTGTGGTTCGGAACCCACGTAAAATTGTAGGTCCCCTCCGCCACCACGGAGGACATGCACAATACACGATTGCGAACACAGTTAGGTAGACCAACCATGAGTGGATGCTAGGGTCTTTGTTGGTCTGAAACATTATAACATTATAACATATGGCAATTATGTCGATTAACCTTTCCGCGTGTGGAATGTCGCCTCATCGCTAAAGAGAATGTGGTTTAATAAGTTTACGGTATGAATTTTTCCAATCAATTCTGTGCACATGGCTGTTCGTCTTTGCTAATCCTCTTCGTGTAACTCACGTAGCACTTGAATATGGTAACTTTTCTTTTTTTAATGTTGATTTTAAAATCCTTAGAACAGTCGGTTTTTGGTATGCTCAGTCTACGTGATGCTGTGCGAGTTGACATTCTAGGATTTGTTTCAAAGGCATCTCCTACCAATTCGACATTTTCTTGAGAGGTACCTGGACATCCAGATCTTGCCTCATCATGAACAGATCCTATTCTTTTAAATTTATTCACCAGCTCGCAAATTGCTTTGTCGGTAGGTCCTGGTTTGTGAAATCTTCTCTGGAATTTTTCTCGAATTTCGTAGTGTTACTACCATTACACGTTCTTGTACATTCATCATCATCTATGGCCTGTAAGAAATAAAATATAAATATAATTATTTCAGCGAAATAGATAGGGACCTTTGGACCACCCTGTATAAAGGAGGGGCTAGATCTCGAGTAAAGAACTATAGACCGGTGTCTTTGACGTCCAATCTTACCAAAGTATTTGAAAGAATAGTTAGAGAGAAAATTTATGACTTCTTGGAGACACTGGAAAGATTCAACGAAAATCAACACGGATTCCGATCAGGAAGATCATGCCTATCACAACTTATAGAGCACTATAACAATATTCTAGATGCACTGGAAGGCAATGAAAACTACGACGTATATAACGGATTTTGCTAAAGCTTTCGATAAATGTGATCATGGTATAATAGCGCATAAAATGAAACGTTTGGGAATAACGGATGAAGTGGGAAAATGGATCTACAACTTCCTCAGAGAACGTCAACACGTCGTTAAAATTCAAAATATATCATCATTAGAATCGGAAGTACGCAGCTTACTACCACGAGGAACAGTATTGGCCCCGCTTCTTCTTTATTATTATGCTAAACAGCAATAGTATAGTAACATCCTTTGCAGATGATACAAAGATCAGCAGAAAAATCAGCAATGCAAAAGAGGTGGAGGCCTTACAGAAGGACACGAACAGCATATACAAATGGTCAGAAGAGAACATGACATTTAATACCGACAAATTTCAGCTCTTGAGATATGGTAGAAATGAAGAACGTAGATAGTATATTATGCCCGGACAGACAGGAAATTCAGAGAAGCACGAAAGCGATTAATTTGGGGGTTATAATGGCCGATGATGCGAAATTCGAGACACAAAATCAGATAGCGATAAATAAAGCAAAAAGAGTCGCGGTCAGGTACTAAGAACGTTTAAAAGAAGGGACAAGACAGTAATGATTCCCCTGCTGAAAACGCTGATCATACCAAAACTTGAATACTGCTCAGTCTTGACGTCACCATACAACTTCATTACAAGAAGGAAGAAATTAATAAAATAGAAGATATTCAGAGACGTTTCACAGCCAAGATTGATGGCTGCAAAGAACTCAATTACTGGGAAAGACTACGTAAACTAAATCTGTACTCCCTGGAAAGAAGAAGAGAGAGGTACACCACAATCTACATATGGAAAATGATCGAAAAACTGGTACCAAACCTCAAACTAAACCCAATTACCATCCAAACCACTGGAAAATAGGAAAGGCAAGGGACCTCTACCTATCTGTCTATCTATCTATCTATCTAGTATTTTCGCTTCATTTTTATACAAATTTTATAAATGAATCGTTCTATAATGCGTATGCATTGAGTAATTAAATAACTAACAAAGTGTATCTTGAAAATGTGCCTATTTCGTTAGCGCTTTACAGCCGTTTCAAATACATAACGAGAGATTCATCATAATCTTCCCTGAAGAAGATGAAAGTTCATAATTGGTAAAAACTCATTAGAAATGCTATTAACTGAATCTTCCAATTTGAAACAAATAAATTGCTTCAATCGTTTCGGATACAAGGAGAGAAAGTTCACCGAACTAAGGACACCATTTTACCCTAATTAACAGAAGTAAAATAAAAATAGGATAATTTGCATGAACTGAGAGAGAGAGAGAGAGAGAGAGAGAGAGAGAGAGAGAGAGAGAGAGAGAGAGAGAGAGAGAGAGAGAGAGAGAGAGAGAAGAGAGAGAGAGAGAGAGAGAGACTCAAAAGGCCTAGCGTCCATACCGAGGAGGTACCAATGGCAACGGGTGCCAGGGAAAAATTCCTACGCTGTCATAGCTTCTCGAACAGCCACCCGAGAAGACAGTAACACACATCCTCAAATAGTGTGCAGGATTCGGTCTAACCTTTTCTTGAACTGATTCACAGAGGAATTGTTCACAACTTCTGAAGGTAGGTCCGCACGCAGTTGCTCAATCGCTTCGGGCGTCCCAACATTGGCCCCAAGCTTGGTGTCCTCAGCGAATTTGGCGATCCTACTGACATTATTATTTATGTAAATTGTAAATGATAAACAACAGTGGCCCCAAAACGGAACCCTGAGGAACCCCGCTAGTGACCGAGGCCCAACCCGAGCTAGCCCCTTTAATTACAACCCTCTTCCGCCTATTCTTCAGCCAGTTTCCAATCCAGCTACCTACTTCCCCATCGATACCCAGCCCACGGGCTTTGGCCATTAGCCAGCGGTGAGGTACCTTGTCAAAGGCTTTCTGAAAGTCGAGATAAAATATATCAATCGCTCTACTCTTATCGTACTCACTCCACATGACGTGGAAAAACTCGAGCAGGTTGGTGAGACACGACCTATGCCGCCTAAACCTATGTTGGGAGTCCCCAAGCAGGTTGTAGGAATCTAAATGGTCAACGTTCGTATCCGCTATTATCCCCTCTAATAATTTACCTACGACCAAAGTGAGACTAATGGGACGATAGTTCCCTGGACTTTCGTGATCCCCTTTCTTAAAGATGGGTTCACGTTGGCTTCCCTCCAGTCACCAGGCATTTGGTCCGTCTCCAACGATTTGTTGTAGAATGTAGCCAGTTGGGGAGCCATCTGGTCGCGCACATCCTGCAAGACTCTGGGGAGGAACTGGTCTGGCCCAGGAGCCTTAAACGCGTTTAGGTTGTCTATTCTATCGGCAACGTTTGTCACGGTACACCGAACACTATCCAGGCCCAGCACCTTTGTGCCTTACGCCTGGCTCGGGGATGATGCTGTGGTCCTTTAACGGACCTATCAGGCTTCTAATGGGCTTTCTACTATTAATATAACTGAAGAATTCTTTAGGGTTCCCCTTGCAGAGGCTTGCCACCCGGAGCTCTTCGTTACGTTTAGCTAGCCTAACCTTCACCTTCACTTCCCTGCACAGGTGGACATACGCCTCAGTGTTCTCATGGGAACGATTGACCTTCGCCCTCCTATACGCAGCTTTCCTATTTCGGATAGCCGAAGCGATGTCCCGACTGAACTGCTTAGGCTGCGTTGAAGCAGGGGTGACCGGTTTTGAGGGTATGGCAGCAGACTGCAGCACCATAAATTGCTCCTGGAATGCACTCCACACTCCCTCAACGTCGCCGCCGACCTCTACCCCCATCTCACCTACGCTATCCCAGAGGCTAACAAAGTCCGCCCGCCGTAGATCGAGCTTACTGCCTCACTAGTTATTACGCTTCACCCGAGGGACGCAGACACAGAACCTAATCAGACCGTGATCACTCCCGCCCAACGATTCGTCAACGGTGAGGCCAGTGACGAGGTTGTCTTCGGTCGTGAATACTAAGTCTAGAACGCTTTCGCCTCGTGTGTGCCCATTGACCCACTGAGTCAGGAAGTTCACATCAGCAAAGTCAACTAGCCTCCTCCCCTCGGCATCAGCAGTCCTATCTTCCCAGTTTATGCCGTGACAGTTGGTCTCCTAAAACTACACACACACCCTGTCCCCTAGCAGGCTACGGAGTTCGGTGTACAGGGCTGTATCCTCCTCGAGGAGGAGACGCGGAGGTCTGTACACCAAGATTAACTTATAGTTCGTCCCTCCCAGGTTCAGATCGACGCCAAGCAGCTCCCATTCCGATCGGAACTGGCAGTCAACCGGACTCAACGTGTCCCTGACGTATATTCGTTTCCCTTCCCCCTCCCCATGGGTGCGGTTCTTGTAAAACATTCTATACCCGGTAATCTCGAACTCCCCAACGTAGTCCCTACGATCAGTATGAATCCAGGACTCGGTGATAGCAACGATATCCTGGTATTCTGATGCTAAGAACGCCCGTAGCTCGCAAAACTTATTCCTAATCGACCTAGCATTAAAAAGCACTGCACGGAGGGAGCCTTCCCTATTCTGACCGCCCCCTAGCACGACCCGTTTCCCGAACAGCCAGGGCTGTCGGGAGTTGAAGAGCCCCTCACCAACGAGGGGGTCAACTTCCGCAGGAGTGAGGGAGAGAGAGAGAGAATCCTTTGCGTTTGAAAATCGAAAGAACAGTTTACTGTTTATGTGAATCCACAGGAATGTTCATATAGAGAAAATCTCAGTTGAAATACTAATTAATAGAACCCAGAATTGTATTAATTATGACTGTGGGGTTCCTCCTTTAAGGGTGCCTCCTACGCGATAACGAGAATATATCCATGAATAATAAATTTAGGCCTGCCTTTAAGCCTCAGCCACAACGACTCTCACTAAAATACTAAAATGGTGTCCGTAGCTGATCTACTCAAACGATAGTATGTAAAGTGAAATAAACAAACTAAAAAGGAAAAGAACATAAAAATATAAATAATGATCAGATGGGTAAAAAGTGTCTTCCAACTCAGTGTGATTCTCATTTCATTTCATTCAAGAATGAGAAATTTGCCAGTGAGATTCCCAAAGGGTGAAATTCTAAATGGGATCTTTTCGAGTTTCATACCATGCTAATCCACGAATTTAACACGTTGGTCCAGGTTAGGTGAAGGAAAGATCAGGTTAGGTTCGGAGATATTAGCCGTTCTCATTTCAGGCATTTATCACGAATAAGAATGGAATACCAGTCCTTTATTTTCCTATATCTGGATTTCTTACTTTGCATTCTCAATCATGGATCGCGGATGAGAATGGGAAGGACATTAATAGGGGAATACTCTGCATAACTTAAAAATAGATACATATTCTATATTATAATATATGACACCCGCCTAGAAAGAAGTGACTAAGCGACAAAAGTAAAAATCGCCAAAAAACGCAGTTAAAAGTTGTACCAATTTGAAAGTGGAATAACCTTTGAATTTTCTGAAGATATTTTGAGGAAATATCTTCAGAAAGTTCAAAAGTTATTCCACTTTCAAATTTGGTAAAAAAAAATTTACTGCGTTTTCTGGCGTTTTATACTTTTGTCGCTTAGCCACTTCTTCCTAGGAGGGGTTCATATTATACAGTTATGCTCATTATCACAGTATTATGCCCCAGTCCCAATCCACATTGTCTTTTGATTCAAATTCGAAAACAAATTAATCGATTCAAATTTTTCTTGTTTGGGATTCAAATTCGAAGATAAACGTTTTCGACCTTTAAACGTATTTGAACACCACCCACGTTCGAAGAACGGGGTTCGATTCAAAAATCTTTCAATTCGATAAGCGTCTGAGCGTACATTCGACTCAAGTTTGCTCGAATGTTTTAACTCATCGACAAACAGATTTTTTTCTATACAAGTTGCTGGGAACAGTTCGGCCTCCCTAATATGGAGTTGCAGATCCGGTTTTTGAGTATTTGATTCGGTGCTTAACTCGTCTTCTCGTCCCGATGTTCAGCCGCATACTGATGCCTGATGGAGTTTGAAAATGACCAATGTTTAAAAAGGAATAATAAAAAAATGGAGTTACTGATAATTATGCGTAAAAGAACATTAACTTAGAGAGTAATGTTAGCGACTAGACAAAAAAATATATATATTTTCATATAACATTATTTTCGTGTTAAAGAAATCCAAATAAATTGTCCTCATTAACCCACTAGTGGCCATTGGTAGAATTTCCTACCGCCAAAATTGTTTGTCATTATTGCATCACTTTTTCTTGTATTCGCGCGATCTTCGGTGAGTGATCTAAAAGATTGCGTTATGTCATTGACTCATACCGAAGATCACGTGAATACAAGAAAAAGTGATGCAATTATGACAATTTTGGCGGTAGGAAATTCTACCAATGGCCACTAATGTGTTAATAATGGTATAAAAAACAATCGGAACCTGATCCATAGTTTTTAATAATGTTTAATAATAATAAAAGAATATGTAAATATTTAAAATATGTAAAATAATGCTCCAAACTCCGTATATAGTACGAGAAAAATATTCAAAGAAACAATTCCTCAAGATATTCTCTTACAATGACCACTGAATCATCTCCCTCCAGAATATATAATTAATAATACGGATTTCTATGGAACAGTTGGTAAGCGTTGGGTCAGTGCGTGTTTTACGAAGAACAGCGGTTTTTTAAATCGATAGTTTGAGTGTACACCCGCAGAGCAGGATAAGCATTACGCCGGCCTCACGCAGGATCGTCTCGCGACTCATGACTAACGACTCGAGTCGCGCGTGATTTTGCATTGGTAGAATGGGAGCTCCGCACACTGCAGCGACCGCGACGCGATTCCCCAGAATCACGCGCTCTCTCTAAAACTTTACGCGAAATCTTTGTTCCGTTACTTACTCTATTTTAACTAAATAGCAATAAACAAGAGCTAAAACCCCGCATGCTCGTTCTCCTTTCACCATTTATATATATATATATATATATATATATATGATATAAACGTGTATATTAGATATTGGTAGTTCATTACAAAAAAAAAAAACTGAAATACATAGAAAACGTTTGAAAATCCTTTTAATAGACATATAATTTGCCCCAAATTGTTTCAAACTGTGGAAATGGCTCCGAATTACGATATCTCCTCGAACGCTGGATTGAAATGTAAAGATAAACCCAATTTTGTCCTCACGATTATCTCTTAATTATTCGACATCATAATTCGACAGATTTTTCGGGAAGAAAGAAAAATTTTCATGAACCCCATAATTATGTGTGGTTTCATAGATTAGTTGCGTAATTATCAAATAAGTATTTTAATTGATTTGTAATATCTGTGAAGAAAGTAAAATTTTGATAACATAACGATCATATATATATATATATAAAGAATTTATTCTCAATTCATTTTTCATTTGCCCATAAAAGCAAAGTAGAAGGGGACAACACGAGAGAGAGAGAGAGTTACAAGGAAAAGTACCTCAAAAGGCCTTGCGGCCCATACCGAGGAGGTACCAATGGCAACGGGTGCCAGGGAAAATTTTCTACACACTCAAATAGTGTGCAAGATTTGGTCTAACCTTTTCTTGAACTGATCCACAGAGGAACTGGTCACAACTTCTGAAGGTAACCTGTTCCAAGTGTCACAGATCTTATATGTAAAGTAATTCCCACACACACTAGTCCTAAACCGTTTCAAATCCAACTTCCAACCATTGTTGCGAGTTGGGTTATCATTTAAAAAAAACACTAAAACATACTTCTAAAATCGACATCGTTGAACCCGCGTAAGAGCTTGAAAACCTCGATCAGTTGACCGCGCAGCCTCCGAGTTTCAAGCGAAAACAAGTTCAGGGCGCGTAACCGTCGATTGTAGCCCATATGCTTAACGGAAGGGATTAACTTTGTGGCCCTCGCCTGCATTCACTCCAGCCTCTCAATCTTTCCTGAGGGTGGGCGACCAGAACTGCACAGCATACTCCAGGTGCGGCCGAACCAGGGAATTGTACAGAGAGAGCACAATCTCCTTGTTCCGAAACTGAAATTGCCTCCTGATATAACCCAATAGTTAAGGTCGCTGCTAATTAGCACACCCAAGTCCTTTTCTAAATCAGTTACCTCGATATGACTCCCCAACATCGAGTAATCCGACTTGGGATTGGCGTAGCCAATGTGCATCACTGCATTTACCCAAGTTAAACGGCATTTGCCATTTTTCGGACCATTCTCCTATCCTACCTAGGTCCGCACGCAGTTCCTCGATCGCTTCGGGCGTCCTAACATTGGCCCCAAGCTTGGTGTCATCAGCGAATTTGGCGATCCGACTGACGATGCCACCGTCGATATCATTTATGTAAATGATAAACAACAGTGGCCCCAAAACGGAACCCTGAGGAACCCCACTAGTGACCGAGGTCCAACCCGAACTAGCCCCTTTAATTACAACCCTCTGCCGCCTCAGAGAGAGAGAGAGAGAGAGAGAGAGAGATTAACCTCAGTGAACAATGAGGAAGGGGCACACGCCTTCTCAACCCTTTAACGCCGACCGTTGCCTTATGGCAACATGAGCTTAACAATCGATTTTGAACCTTACGAAATGAATATTAGAAGTTATTTTGGCTTGAACAGGAAAAAAAATGTAAATAAAAATTTCATAAGTCAGGCATGAAAGGGTCAAATAAAAAAAGTATACCCATTTAAAAAGTTCAAATTCAATTTTTTTCGGTTAAAATGCAGAAGAAATAAAACACTGTCATACGCAACGTATTAAACAAGTTTCGTTAGGTAACCACAAGTCCTTGGCGCGCTTTCAATGTTTTATCTAAGACTTGATCTTACTTTAGTATAAGGAAGAAAGATTTTAATAAAAAGTGTATTAAAAATTTTAAGTTGAAGGTTTTTTCGTCTCTCGGGAGATGAATTTGGGAGCGATATAAAGAAAAGCTCGTCATGCGTTGAAGATATAATAGGATTTCATCAGGAAACGCCAAATACAAGGTTAAGATTGTTCTCGCAGATTCAAAGCCCCTATCGAAGGTTTGTATATATGAAAATGAAGGTTTATTGGCAGACTATAGTCCATATAACATATTATTAATACAATGACAGTTCATATACTAAGGATAGAAATATATACAATTGATTAGAAATAATACTGTAATGTCGAAGTTAAGTGGAGCTTCAGACAGACTTTTTCGTACCAAGAGGTCCACAGCTTAGAGGATAAATGGCAGGACTCAGGATAGCTTGGATGATCGGGTTGGTTGATGTTTTAATTCTTTGCATTAGACTGTATTGAGCACGTCTTGTTACCTCCGGGAAGCTCGGGACATTGCGGGTAGCAAACATTTGCGAAGTTGAGCATCGGGGGTAATTTATGTAAGAGTCTAAAACCTGTTGTACAGCAAATTTAGAGTTCTGCCAGAACCTTTTTTATAATTCACCTACAGTTGCTGTCCGTAAATATTACTGCAGAAAGTACGAAAGAGAGTGTCTTTAGCTTCACTTGTACAAAATCGAAAGTTCCTTATGGTCATATTCGCTTTAGCACACAGGCTTCGAGATTGTTTTCTTATATCCGAGTCATCACTCAAGGAGCTGGTAATAGTTTGACCCAAATACTTAAACTCTTGTACTTCCTCAATTACTTCACCATTCATTTTAAACCTTATATCAGCTGGCTGATTACAGCTTTTAGGATGAAAGTGCATAACCTTAGTTTTTGTAACATTAAAAAGAATATCATGTTTCTGCGAATACACTTCGCAGACTTTTAGTAGCCGATCCAGACCTTTAACAGAGGGACTTATTAACACTATATCATATATATATTATATATTATATATATATATATATATATATATATATTATATATATATATATATATATATATCAAAAGATTTAGGGGTTGTAATGACTGATGATGCAAAATTTGAAACACAAAATAAGATAGCAGAAAACAGAGCAAAGAGAGTAACTGGGGATACTGAGAACCTTTAAACGAAGGGATAGGAATATAATGATTCCTCTACTGAAAACACTGATCATACCCAAATTGGAATACTGCTCGGTCCTAACATGCCCATATAAAAAAAAAGACATTAGACAAATAGAAGGGATTCAGAGAAACTTTGCAGCCAAGATCAATAGGTGCAAAGAACTAAGTTACTGGGAAAGGTTACGCGAATTAAACCTATATTCACTGGAAAGGAGAGGAGAGAGAGATACACCATTATTTACACTTGGAAAATAATGGAGAAACTAGTCCCTAATCTTACTCTGAACCCTGTAACTTCCCAAACAACGGTGGGAAGTAGAAAAGGAAGACTGTGTCGTGTTCCCAAATTAAAGGCGAGACAGGGAACATCCTTAACCCTGAAAGAAAATGGTTTTGCTGTGAGAGGACCAAAACTGTTTAATCAGCTGCCCAAAGACCAAAGGAACACGAGTGGTGTTGCAGTGGACATCTTCAAGAGAAGATTAGACTCCTGGCTCAGAACAATCCCCGATGAGTCTGGCGTACCTAGCTATGTGAGGTGGAGAATACAAGAAACCAACTCACTACTTCACCAGGCCAAATCGAGAGGAGGGGGCGACAAGCTTGACCTTCGTGAAGTGAGGAATTGTCGCACGGAAAATTTGAAAGGTTGAAAGGAAAGGTGTATATATATATATATATATATATATATCCTTAAACATTTAAAAAAAACTACAAGTTCCTTCCATTTCCTGTTTAAAAAAAAATGACCCACAATGTTTCAATCAGTTTATGCAATAATAGGGGGGGTGGGGGTTATTCCCCCAAGTTGCATAAAGAGGGGAGAGGGAGAATGACCTCCCCCAAAGGGGTAATCCCTAACGTGCCCTCGCCGTAGGCGAGTTTGCGAAGCACAAACCCCGCAGCGAGCAGAAGGGAGCAGAAGGCGTTTCGTCGTAGATGACTTTGGAGACTGTAGAGGCCCTAGGTGAAGGGTTGACTGTATTGCGTTTCGCCGTAGATGACTTTGGAGACTGTAGAAGGCCTACGTGAAGGAGGATGTGCTGAGAGCCTGTTGAGATACTTGTTGAACGGGCGCCGATCGAATTGTGGTGAAGGATGAGTGAAGCCAGGGCCAGAAGGATGACGCCGTAGAGTGATGTTTGCTTCCAGCGGGGTGAAATAGTAGAGAGCCTTACTTGATGATAGACTTCGTGTATGCTCGACCGGAGCCTTGAAGGAACAGCAGGCCACTCTCCGGCCCTCGCCGGAGAGCGGGTGGCGTGACGAGTGGTGCTACTGACGAAGGTGCAGAGAGTGAAACGTGACGACCAAAACGAGGAAATGGCAAGTGAGATTAATTTGAGAAAGAAATCGCATTTTATAGGCCTTGGTGACGTCCTCTGGTGGTCATTTTGGGAAATACCACAAAATCTGTTTCCTCCGTGGGCCTGTTTCATGCCTACGTGTTTAGCTTTTGTTTTGATTCCATGATGTTTGAGAAAGGCGACGAAAGGAATTTCCGCTCTCTCTCTCTCTCTCTCTCTCTCTCTCTCTCTCTCTCTCTATATATATATATATATATATATATAAACAAAATTTAAAAAGACTAAAAGAAGGTTAAATTCAAAGTTATTAAAATTTACATATAAAATTACAAGAAATTTAAAAAGCTATTTTTAAATTACATATAGTAAATTTGAAATTAATACAATGGAATAACACTACTAACCCTTCATTGCTGGTTCCGAGGCACATTAAATTAAGCTGGGTGAGACAACTTAGGCCTACATTGTGGCCTAAGACCCAGCATCAACTCATAGTTTAACAAAGGTAAAGGTAGATTGCCCTAACCTAGTTTGGTGAGGAATCCTACTGTGGACCTCAATTTATCTGCCCGCTCTGGACCATTTCCGGAATCTCTAGGCTGACCCCTCTAGGCTAGACTTGATCTACTCTATAGTTAGACTGGAGATATAAGGGGTGGGTTAATTGTGGACCAATTCATACAGAGCATTTTCGGAACCAGCAATGAAGGGTTAGTAGTGTTATTCCATTGTATTAATTTCAAATTTACTATATGTAATTTAAAAATAGCTTTTTAAATTTCTTGTAATTTTATATGTAAATTTTAATAACTGAATTTAACCTTCTTTTAGTCTTTTTAAATTTTGTTTTTAAGAATTGGTTTTATAGAAACTGTTTTGTCTTGTTTTAATTATATATATATATATATATATATATATATATATATATATGTTAAATACCTCAATATTTTGTTTAAAAATATGCAATTAGTAAGCTTACGAACTGGTCAGAAAATGCTCAGGCCAACTAATACTGTCTATTGTGTTGAATTCCGTATTATACTGTAATATAATTATTTCTATCATTATAATATTAATACTGTCTATTTCAATAGGACCAAAAACTGGGGACAGCGCTCAGGCCAACTAATGAGGTCCATTTTGCTAACTTTCGTATTATTGTTTTATGTTATAATGAGTATTATTAATTCCACAATGATCATGTTAATATTGTATACTTCAAAAATAACAAGTCGACGTTACCATGGTTACCACAATGATCATATTAATATTGTATACAGGGTGGGCCGTAAGTTTCCATACATAGGAAAAATAAACATTTTTTTATGGACAACCATTTTTATTTATATGATATGCTCTACATGGTTGTCATTGTTTTGAAAACACATTTCAATACGTGTTCCCCACTGTTGATGAACACGCATTAGCACAGTTGACGTTATGCTTGTAATGGCGTTGGTGATACGTTCCTTTAGATGATTTATGTCTCGTATCTTTTCCTGATACACCATGGCCTTCAAGTGCCCCCAAAGATAGAAATCAAGGGGGGTGAGATCTGGGGATCTGGGAGGCCACTCCACAGGACCACGCCGACCAATCCAAGCATCCGGAAACTGCTGATCCAAATACCGACGCACGTGAAGACCATAATTTAAATTTTCCTATGTATGGAAACTTACGGCCCACCCTGTATATTGTATATTTCAAAAATAACAAGTCGGCGTTACCATGGTTACCAATCTGTTCATCTTTCCATATAATGCAGTATTTAACAATGACCTTTACACGCACCCACGAAGGGATTCGGAGTAGAACGTTGACGTGTCAACAAGACCTTTTCCGAGTGTGAAGATGTAGCGAAAGAAGTTTTTATTATGCAGTAGGGATGGGGGGGGGAGTAGCGGGGAGCGGGGAACGAATTAAGAATCCTCATATACCGTATTTACTCACGTATAATGCGCGCCCTGATTTTCAAAGACCAGATTTAGAAGAGAAACGTTCGCTCGCGCGCGCGTATAATGCGCGTTCGGTTCGATCGCGATGCTGGTGTCGTTTTCGAGTGAGTCTCGAAACGAGTAGCGACTCGTTCGTTGCTCTTCCCGCGCGCTGTTTGGTAGCCAATCCAAGAAATGCGGTATCAGCAATGCCCTCGATGGTACTGAAGATGATCTACTCTGGGAGAAGGAAGAGGACGCGACCGATCTCGGTGATCCCTCTGAGAAAGCGGGCGACTCCTCAAACACCAGTGACTCTGGCACGGATGCGGGAATTGTATAGACTAATTAGGGTAAACCTTTCATTCAAAGAATGTCTGTCGCGCCGTGATTATCTGATTAACCTAATATTGTTACTAGTGTAATATTAAGTGAGTTCTGAATAGTCATTTTTCGCTTACTAAGGAAGTATGACGACAAGAGTTTAATAAAAATGTCTCTCTATTCTTCCACTGTTTGTTATACCTATTTATTACTGATATTTTTCGTGTTTTGTCCACACGTTTAGTGCACATTATGCGCGAGTAAATACGGTGTATATAAGGGACTAATGCACTAACAGACGATCTAAAAGAAATACCTGAAACATTGAGAGCCCAGTATGAATCAGTCTTCAATACCCCAAAAAGTGACAAAACGATACCTGACATAGCTGCATTCTTCGAAGAGAAATTGCAAGGAGAATTTTTTTTATTATTGGTGTTGTTTAACCTCCTTCGCAACATCTAAGGTCATATGACGGAGGGGACCTACAGCTTTATGTGGGATCCGAACCACTGTTCACTACATAATGTGGGCGCGGAGGACGGTCTCCCATTCTACGACTACCCAGACTTAATGTCGCTTAACTGCAAAGAGAATGTCTAACAGACTTTGATTTTACCCCAGAAGATGTAGCGAGAACTATAGGACAAATGAAATCACATTCAGCTGCAAGTCCGGACAAATGGAACGCACTATTAATTAAAAATGGTAAAATGAAATAGCTACACCCTTATACTGGATATGGAGAAGATCCCTAGACACGGAAATACCGAGCATCTTGAAAAGAGCAAATATTGTCCCAATATATAAAGGCGGGGACAGATCTCAAGCAAAGAACTATAGACCAGTGCCATTGACGTCCCACCTCACCAAAATATTTGAAAGAATAGTCAGAGAGAAAATCTAGACTTCTTGGAGACACTAGAAAGATTCAACGAAAATCAGCACGGATTCCGATCGGGAAGATCATGCTTATCATAACTTATAGAGCATTATAACAATATCCTAGATGCACTTGTAGGCAATGAAAACTATAATGTCATATACACGGATTTTGCTAAAACTTTCGACAAGTGCGATCATAGTATAATAGCACATAAAATGAAACATATGGGAATAACAGGCAAAGTGGGAAAATGGATCTATAACTTCCTCAGAGAATGACTACGGGTCGTCACAATTCAAGGTGTATCATCATCAGAATCAAAAGTACGCAGTTCAGTGCCAGGAGGTACAATGCTGGCCCCACTCCTGTTCATTATCATGTTAACAGACATAGACAGTGGAGTTAACAGCAACTGTATAGTAACATCATTTGCGGACGATACAAAGATCAGCAGAAAAATCAGCGAGGCAAATGAAGTGAAGGCCTTGCAAAGGGACACAAACAAAATATACAAATGGTCAGAAGACAACAATATGACATTTAACACCGAGAAATTTAAGTTCTTGAGATATGGTAGAAATGAGGAAATTAAACAGACTGTATATTATGCTCCAAATAGACAGGAAATTCAGAGAAGCACGAAAGCGGTCGACTTGGGGGTAATAATGACCGATGATGCCAAATTCGAGACACAAAATCAGATAGCAATAAAAAAGCAAAAAAAGTCGCGGGACAGGAACTAAGAACGTTCAAAAGGAGGGACAAGACAGTAATGATTCCTCTGCTGAAAACACTGATCATACCAAAACTTGAATAATGCTCAGTTTTGACATCCCCATATAAAAAGGAAGAAATTAATAACCTAGAAGAAACGCAGAGACATTTCACAGCCAAGATTGATGGCTGGAAAGAACTCAACTACTGGGAAAGACTACGTGAACTAAATCTGTACTCCCTGGAAAGAAGAAGAGAGAGGTATACTATAATCTACATACGAAAATGATCGAAAAACTGGTACCAAACCTCAAACTAAACCCAATTACCATTCAAACAACACTGGAAAATAGAAAAGGCAGGATGTGTAGTGCTCCCAAATTAAAAGCCCGACAAGGGACCTCCTCAACATTGAAACACTGAAGGAAAAGAGCTTGGTTGTCAGGGGGCCAAGACTTTTTAATCAGTTTCCAAAGGACCTCAGAAACGTTACAGGGATCAAAGTTGAAGTTTTCAAGAGAAGACTAAATACTCGGCTCAGTACGGTACCAGATGAACCGGGTGTACCTGGCTATGTACGGTGGAGAGCGCAAGAAAGCAACTCGCTCCTCCACCAAGCCAGACTTAGAGGCGGGGCCACCAGCTTGACCTTCGTGTGAAGAGAGACCAACGCACGGAACAGCAACGAGGATAATGAGGTGTATATATATGAGGTATATATATTCAAGTGCCTGGTCCATGGGAACAGGAAAATTTTCGGTTTGTTTTGTTTAACGACAAAATGACCGTTTAAGAACTCATTGTGTAGATCAGGGAATGTGTTCGACAGCTGCAAACAGTCTTCATAGTACACGTTCCCCATCGTGAATAAGGCGTTTTGTTGAAGGCAAAAAACATGGGTAGTACTCTTTGTACAGCAGATAAGTGCAACTCCCAGTTCCCCTCTCTGTGGGACCGAGTTAGATCTTTTAGGATTGGAGAAAATATTGTAAGATACATATTCCAGTACTTGAAGAGATTGCTTTCTTCGACGCCTTTCCTGATAAAGTCACTAAACATTTGTTTTACGTTACCAAGATGCTCTTTGCATGCTTCCGAATGAAGTCGAGCCTCGTTTGCATCTACGTTTTTGCACGCCTTTTGTACTAAATAACAGTTTCAAAGAGATCTGTAAACTGGTTAGTATCTTCACCTTTCATAAATTCCAACCACTGGAGGCGACTCATTACCTCTGTCAACATGGAGAGGCCTCTGAGAGCACGTGAATAGTGACTGCCATTAAGAATACTTTTAACTATCAATGGGCCAAAGATTTTATTTTCAATGAATAACTGCTCCACACCACTATCTTCGAGATACTTTCCAATATATGACATTACTACTTTTTCCATGTGGAAACCGCCAAGACCTGAGAAAATGTTGCCAAACTTTTCTTTAGGAAGAAGAAGCTGAAGCTCTTTTGCAATCCGGTACACTGCTTCATCGCACCACAACGATCCGTACTGTTGTCCACACTGTAACAATGTGTCTTGGTAGTTGACCATACAAGTGAATATAGTGTCATACTGAGTTGCAGGATAAGGAAGAATAGGAGTGAAAGCTGTTGTTGTTGGTTTTGAAATGTCTTTAGAGGTCAGACTGTTAAATGCGCTCCATGAGTGAACATCACCTGATTCTTGCATCGTATGTCCAGGGACGTTTGATTTTGTTAGAAATCGACATAAAACTATACCAAGTCCTGAACTCTAGGATTTTCTGCTGCAGTTGTGTAATTTGGTCTATCAGAAGGCAAAAATCTGGTTGAATATCGCCTCTATTGTTAGGTTTATGACAGATCAGAAGCTTCTGACAAGGAAGAAGGCCGTCTAGCACTTTACTTCGGGGATTAATATGAAATGCGTCCAGAAAACTATCTTGCTGTGCATGGATTGGCTGTTCAACTGTGTCTTGGAAAATTACTAGAACAGTGTCATGGGTACTCCCAATACCAGAAACTGTTCTTCGTGGTCAAAGTTATCCATTGCACCTCGAAGGGGAGCTGGCGTTTTCATAGCAGGTGGTAATGGTACTCGATGTCCGTCTGCTCGTGCAATTGTACGAGCAACTAAAGAGTGGTCTTGCCTTTCAATTTGATCATAACTCATACACACACCTCGGCGACTAAATATTTGTACAAGATTCTTAGAACACGTTATTCCATGTATTGCCTGCGATGTGCTTACGTGCATTGGAGTTTTTTTGTTCCCGTTATGGATAAGTGTGAATGCAATTTGAAATATGGAGTCACATTTTCGTTTGGTTCGTCTAGAAATGGATTAGGAAGGTAGTAGGGCAGTGAAAAACTGTTTCCATATTTCCGGAGTGGCTTGATCGTACTTTTCCATTGCAATTAACAGATCATTTGAATCGCAGAATTTTCCATCTAAACCAGTTATATTCTTTACATTCTTGTCTCAGTTTCTCAGCACATACTCGCACTGGGTTTGAAGTACGCACTGTCTCAACTAACTTGGAGATGCAAATATTTGTTGCAAAAACCATCCGCGAATTTGTTTTATCTTTCGGATACGTGAAGCATATTTCCTCTCCAAAGTGATTAATTAATGGTTGCTTTATTCTCCGGTTTGTTACGTGTATGTCTGGATGGCACTCATTGTTTAGGAAATCTCGACATTCAGACAGTGTATAGCCTCGTTCCTCGAGATGTATGTTTCATAAAACTTTATTAAATGCTTCATGCACTTTATCTGGAAGAACGTCGTCGAGCAAGGCTTCTGCTGCTAAATTTCGCTCGTAATCTAAAATGTAGAGGTTGATACACTTTTTATTGCACATTATATCAGCAGCAAATACACCCTGAACAGTGAACATCTTGTAAAGTTGAGGTTCTATTAAATACACTCTCTTGATTAAAACGTGTTGCATCAAGGAATTGTTGGGCACGATTGTCTTCGCACATTCGGATTACTTTAGTTGACAATTTGTTTTTCCTTTTATTACAAATAATACACAAATCAGAATCATTATGTTGAGACAAACGTTACTTCGTTCGCAAATTAAGGCGAGTTATTGGTTGAGAGGCATTAGCATGTGTAGTATCAGCGCATTCGTTTGATGGATTTTTAAATCTATCACCCTTTAAAAATGTATGGACGGTAACATTGCATATGGTACACAAATGTATTTAGTTTTTCAGTACAAAGTTCACTTAGGATACCATCTTTCATTTTATTAGACAGTTCTTTGATTTTGTTACGACCATTTTCAGTACTGGTTAACTTATCACCACGTTTGCTGCTATGGCACAGGATACATGTTGCTTTTCCGGGTACTTCTGTTCTTTTTCGTTTCTTCGTTTTCGTGAGAGGTGTTCCGAATTGTTCATCCATATCTGAAAAAGAAAGAAAACAGTTAAAATAATGCTAATATATATATATATATGAGTTACATAGATTTTAGAACGTGGGGATTAATAGCAATCAATTGCTCGTACCTGAAAACATAGGATTAGATAGCAAAAATATGAAAATTGCAGATTTTAAAATTTGAGATGGTGGCCATTTTGAATTCAAAATGGCGGAAAATGACCACAATCCGAGACATGTGACCAAGCTTTTTTCAGTCTGAACTAACCTGTACCAATATATGAAGTAAAAAATCGGGTACATTTCAGTGCACACGATACCCTAGCTGGCTCCTATACTAAGTCCCTGACCAGCCATGCAGGAGGAGATCAGACAGCAATTCCCTCCTTCACCAAATCCCGCAAATGAGGCAGGTTGCTGCAGAGGGGTAGACCGCAGGTCGATTCTGAACCGTCGTTCAAACTCACCTCGGTCGCTGATTACTTTAAGTAATAGTAAAAATTAATCAGTAACTCCATTTTTTATTATTTCTTTTTAAACATTGGTCATTTTCAAACTCCATCAGGTGTAAGTATGCGGCTGAACATCGGGACGGCTGAACATCGGGACGAGAAGGCGTGTTAAGCACCGAATCAAATACTCGAAAACCGGATCTGCAACTCCATATTAGGGAGGCGGAACTGTTCCCAGCAACTTGTATAGAAAAAAGTCTGTTTGTCGATGAGTTAAAACATTCGACAAAACTTGAGTCGAATGTACGCTCAGACGCTTATCGAATTGAAAGATTTTTTAATCGAACCCCGTTCTTCGAACGTGGGTGGTGTTCAAATAAGTTTAAAGGTCGAAAAACGTTTATCTTCGAATTTGAATCACAAAAAATAAAAATTTGAATCAAAAGACAATGTGGATTGGGGCTGGGGGCTTCCCGGGTGGGTGGGTGGGTGGGGGGCCAATTCGACCTTGAAACGTGTAGTCCTACGCTACTCGCGTTAATGCACATTAGGCATTAATGCACGTTAGGCAAAATTCTCTCGCCATAACCTTGAAGCGATAAAGTCAACGATAATTTAGGGTGATTTGACTTTCTTTTAAATCTTTTCAAATTCTCAAATAGTTACGACTAGCAAAAGGTCGGCGCTACGCGCCGATTTTGCTAGATCTGCGGTGCTTCGGCTGAATTGTGGGCCTACGGCGTATTTTATTTTGAACATCAGTAGCCCTTTATCTGGATATCATTCCTATTCCTCTCACCTTGGGCCTCAATAATGGGTGCCTGCGGCCTTCCAGTTACTGGCAAACCAATTATTCATTCAATAAAACTACAGAAAAGAACGCAGCCATGAAAATCTAAAGCTTCACAAATCTTAATACAATGAGCTCGGATTTGAAGCCTAAGATTTTCATGACTGCGTTCATTTCTATAGTTTTATTGACCAAATAACTGAACCGACAGTAATTTGGGGCCCTTGAACATCAGTAGCCCTTTATCTGGATATCATTCCTATTCCTCTCACCTTGGACCTCAGTAATTGGGGTGCCTGCGGCCTTCCAGTTACTGGCAAACCAATTATTCATTCAATAAAACTACAGAAAAGAACGCAGCCATGAAAATCTAAAGCTTCACAAATCTTAATACAATGAGCTCGGATTTGAAGCCTAAGATTTTCATGACTGCGTTCATTTCTATAGTTTTATTGACCAAATAACTGAACCGACAGTAATTTGGGGCCCTTGAACATCAGTAGCCCTTTATCTGGATATCATTCCTATTCCTCTCACCTTGGGCCTCAGTAATTGGGGTGCCTGCGGCCTTCCAGTTACTGGCAAACCAATTATTCATACAATAAAACTACAGAAAAGAACGCAGCCATGAAAATCTAAAGCTTCACAAATCTTAATACAATGAGCTCGGATTTGAAGCCTAAGATTTTCATGACTGCGTTCATTTCTATAGTTTTATTGACCAAATAACTGAACCGACAGTAATCGTGGCCCCTGCGGCCCGCCAAATCATAGTTTTCATTGTTTCGAGTGCATCAACAATATTGTTATAGTGTTCCATTAGTTGTGATAAGCATGATCTTCCTGACCGGAATCGATGTTGGTTATCATTTTTTTTTCTGAGTTTCCCAATTAACCCCACCCCCTCCCCCATTACCCCACCCCTCTCCCCCAATACCCCCTCCACCACCCCTCTCCCCCATTTACCCCCACCCTTCCCCCATTACCCCCAAGGGGGGAAGGGGGCTGGCACCTTGCAAAGCATTTACTTTAATTTTTTTTGGTTACATATATATATCGCATCTATTTTTCTGAGTTTCACCATTAACCCTACCCCCTCCCCCATTACCCCACCCCCTCCCCCATTTTGTGCCAAAATTATGATTAAAAATGAAGAAGTGGGAAGAACTGTACCCCTAAAAAGGGGGAGCAGGATTTACGTTCGGGAATTTTTTTTTAGTATGGGCACTGCACAATAAAAAGACGTATCGAATGGTGAAAACCGCATTGTTCTACACCAATTGTAGCGACCTGTAGGTGTGCGCAAAAAAACTGTTACATATATATATATATGTATAAGGCTTCATTTCTGAAATAGTATATTAGATATATTGTATGTTCGAAAGTTATTTTTAAGTGAAGTCAGCTATTGTTTGATTCTATTTCAATAGACTTTGAGAGTCGAGTGCGGTGGTTTTGACCCGCATCGATGCTTTTGGACAATGAAAAGTTTAGGTATAAAACAGGGTAACCATTTTTTCCTGTACAGTTTGTCAAATTATTATTATTATTATAATTATAAAGGATTTCCATTTAATTTCCAATATTGTGAATAGTTTTTTATTTTCATTACTGAGTTTCTTAATAATAATTCTAGATAAGAATTTGCAGTATGCTAAGAATACTGTCTTCATTTTTTCTTCTGCTCATGCGTTTCGTTCATATACTTTGAACATCTTCGGAGCTTTATACATAATTTTAAAGTAAAATGGTTTATATATATATATATATATATATATATATATATATATATATATATATTTTTTTTTATATTTTTTTTTTGTAAATTTGATACAATTTCAAATTAATTTAAGAATATTCGAAAGTTCATTAAATTTTATATTAATTTTCGGTTTTTTCATTTTAATGTAAAAAGCTTCGGCAATTTTTAGTTTTTGTACGTTATGTGATGAGTAGAAGATTGGAAAGTTTTGAGAGATATCTTTTAAATTTAATATTTTATGATCTATTCTGTAATGTTCGTTAAATTTAAAAAAATATCTCTCAAAACTTTCCAATCTTCTACTCATCACATAACGTACAAAAACTAAAAATTGCCGAAGCCTTTTACATTAAAATTAAAAAAACGAAAATCAATATAAAATTTAATGAACTTTCGAATATTCTTAAATTAATTTGAAATTGTATCAAATTTACAATAAAAAAAAATATATATAACCCATTTTACTTTAAAATTATGTATAAAGCTCCGAAGATGTTCAAAGTATATGAACGAAACGCGTGAGCAGAAGAAAAAATGAAGCCAGTATTGTTAGCATACTGCAAATTCTTATCTAGAATTATTATTAAGAAACTCAGTAATGAAAATAAAAAACTATTCACAATATTGGAAATTAAATGGAAATCCTTTATAAAGACATAGGCTCATATCGACTTTCTAAACTCATTATTTTATTATTATAGTAGTGGATTAACATTATCGGATCTTTTAAACTATTCCCCCCCCCCCCCCCCCAGCTTCAGAGAGGGGGGGGACATAGTTTAAAAGGTCACTATTAGGGGGAGATAATTTAACAGGTTTTACTGATCTTATTTACATAATAGCATTTTTGAGTTACGTATATAAGATACATATCTTGAAAATTCTATTATATTCGGACGTTTTCCAGTTTATGTACCGTTTTCTACAGTACATTACATACAGCATAGTAAATATTTATTTTCAGATTGAAATTATTTATTCAAGGACCATTCGGAAATGCATTTTAACATTTATAAGAAAAGATCTTCATTTTCGTGTCTGCGACGCCATACAAACTCGCAGAGATAAGAGTCCACCATATTGCGGTTTGTTCCACTGTGCAGCTTGTTTTGTCGTTTAAAGACGTTCCAGGTGCTCTCTATCTGCTGAGTGTGGGCACCGGTCGCTGGATCGACAAAATTTTCACTGTGATTTATAGTGTAGTGACGAAAGTTATAATGTGGGATTTTATCAATTTGATCGTAAGATTTCCACATATCACTAATAACACTAGGCAACAAATTTCAACTTTTTTTTTGTTACAGACACGTGAACTACTGATTCCTACTAAAGCGCTGATGCTGATTTCAGATCTGATATCAAAATTTCTCTATCACGTCCAGATTTTGTGTAACCGAAAACCCCTATTTTTCATTTTTTTTCTCACCCGCTTCTATTACGAAAGCCGTCTAAGCTACTTTTCCGTGCCACGTTTTATGTTAAGCATACTTAAATAATTAGTGAACAGGGATGTCTTTCCTCCTTTATTCTGGCTTAAGACAGACAGCGGAATTCCGCTGGCGGAGTTACCACCCCTGCGCCCAACCATCCACCCAAAGCGCGTTAGTATTTTGTTGTTACTACTGAAAGGCAAATTCCTATTCTTAAGTGAAACTTTGGTGTGTCCTCTTCCTTTGTCGCTTGTAGGATGACGAGCTCTCCTTCTGCAGGAACCAACAATAATCTCCATCATATTTGGGTTGAAATTACCTTGGTATCTGTTTTCCATAACTGAGATCTGTTGGTGGAAGCGCTCACCATGCTCGTCACTTACAGCCCCAAGGTTGGCCGGGAAGAAGTCAAGATGAGAATGTAAAAAATGAATTTTCAAAGACATTCTGCATCCCATTATTTCATAAGATTTAAGCATGTTTTCTACGAGTTTACGGTGGTTTTCAGCTTTGTGGTTTCCAAGAAAATTTTTGACAACTTCAACGAAAGATGTCCATGCTCCTAGTTCATTTTCATTTAGGTTAGATGGAAACGATGAGTCGTGGATGACACTGCGGATCTGTGGTCCAGTGAAAACTCCAGCTTCTAGCTTAGCATCTGTCAATATTCCTTTGAATTTATCCTTTAAATATTGGAAACCACTACCTTGATGATCCATACCCTTCACGAAATTTTTCATAAGGCCAAGTTTAATGTGAAGTGGTGGAAGATGTACTTTCTGAGGGTCAATAAGTGCTGGGTGTTTCACATTGTATTTACCAACAACATGTTCAGTTCTAGATGGCCAATCATGTTTTTTGTAGTGGTTCTTGTCATCTCTGCTGTTCCATAGACACAAAAAGCACATATGCTTTGTGTAGCCCAACTGTAACCCAAGAAGTAATGATACAACTTTAAGGTCGCCACAAATATTCCATGTGTGGTCCTTATATTTGATGAGTCTTAGCAGCAGTTTCATCGATTCATAAGTCTCATTAAGGCCAGTGGCATGTGCTACAGGTATTGAAGGTTTTTCATTGCCGTTGTGCAGTAATACAGCTTTAAGGCTAGCTTTACTAGAGTCAATGAACAGTCTCCATTCTTTTGGATCATAGCGACAGCCAATCCCTTGCATCAGACCACTGATATCGTGGCAGAAACAAACGTTTTCTTCCTGTAAGTAAAATGATGAAAACTGCAAATGGCGATGGCGGAAATGGGAAACTTTGGTGTTTGGTTGGAGAAGATTAAATTCTTGAAGTCTTGAACCAAGCAACTCTGCCTTTTCTTTTGGTAATTCCAAATCGCGCACTAAGTCATTTAACTCCGCTTGACTTAACAAATGTGGGGAAATATTTGCATCTGGAACATATATGCCATCTTTCCCTGTTTCTATATCACTAGCAGAATCTTCAGATGAACTGCTGTCTGTTATCGTTGCTGGTGGAACTGGTGGTGGATTTGTTTCATCATGTGGTACTGGTTTCATTGCTGATTCGCAGTTTGGGTACGTGATCTTTGATTTGTTTTTCTTTGTGAAACCAGCAATCTTTGTCAAACAAAAATAACAATCATTGAAGTGATTTTTCGGCTCACGCCAAACCATGGGGACTGAGAACGGCATAGCTTTTCTTTTACCATTCATCCAAGCTATTAACATTGCATTGCACTGTGCACAGCAAATATGTGGTGCCCAGTCCCTCTGTTGGTCTCCTAACTTACAGTCAAAATAACACTTGTAGGCAAGTTTAATCTTTGTTGTTATGTTTCTACGTTGTGGCTTAGGTGTATATTGTCCACAGACAAAGCAGAAGTTGTCTGGGTGATTTACACAAGCACGTCTATTTGATGCCATTTTGAATTACCATACAATATCTGAAAAAACGTAGAAAGTAATTATTACGATGTGCAAAATAAAGAAATACACACCGTAGTACAAAACAAATGCTATAAAAACACACAAGTCACCACAACCTGTCACTTGCTCATCAGCAGAGAGCTTCAACAACCGTTCTGCTTGACTGTCACGTAGCGACTGACCGTTGGGCCGTTGCCCGTTGCTATGCTCTTGACTCAGTGTTGCCAACTCGGGATAAATTTTATTTATCAAAATTGTTCGAATTTGTATATAGTTGGCAAAAAAAATTGCTTTAACCTTGAAAAGCAAGTTTCATATTACTGGCATTAAGCCGATTAAAACCAAAATCTGGACGTGGTAGAAAATTTTACTAAAAGTGATTTGCATTTTACACAAAATCTAGACGTGATAGAAAAAATCTAATTATAGATTTGAAATCAACATACCGAAATTAGCTAGGAGCACCTATTTGGTCTTCTGTAACAAAATCTTTGTTGCCTAGTGTAATAGTAGATCCAGGCAGAATGTTGGCTTTTATGCAACTTTCTAGTGTTTCTTTGCTTCTGTTAGGCACAGCATAGAGGAAAACTTCTCGAGTTTCCCTGCAAACTCCTCCAAAAATCCATTGTTGTGGGAGCGATCTTCCTCGATTGTACTTCCGTTTTCATAAGAGGGTTTCGTCGATCTCAACAGTGTGATTAGGCCCACCAATTTTCTTTGGATTCTTCAAAATGTCGTTTGCGCATATCTGTAAAACAGAAGGTTAGGTTAGGTTATCAAGAACTTACCTCTCTTAAAAAGTTGGGATCAATCCCAGAATAGGCACCTGAAATCATTTTTAGGTGCTTAATCTGGGATTGAGGCAAAACACAGGTGCTTAATCTGGGATTGAGGAGAAAAAATATACACAGTTTTTAGAGATATAATTTCATTGTTTTTATCAATATTTGAAAAAATCAACTCTAACCTAACCTAACCTAACCTAACCTATATCTATACCAATTTATGTGGCAAGATAGATTTGCTTCAGATGGATTCAGAAACATTCGGGCTCATATTGCAGGAATTTATAATATCTAAAATTTTTCTTTATTCATTAAACCACTTTAAACCTTTTATAACTTTGCCTTTATTACATTTGTAATAAACTTTGTATAAACAATAAATTTTGTAATCATCAGGTTTTTTTTATTTAATTCCTTGCAAGGTGCCTATTCTGGGATTGAGGTTGAACGCAGGTGCTTCATCTGGGATTGAGGTACATCAGGTGCCTATTCTGGGATTGACCCAAAAGTTGTTATAATCGACGGCGGTTGTATGACCAATATCCAGTTCCTGCTCACAATATTTGATGCATGTACTATATTCTTTTGTCCATGAATATATGAAGGTAATTATTTTATCAAGAGGCATTTTGGATCCTTCCAGCCACGTATCTTTACGGACAGAAACGGACTCATTGCAGCCATCTTTTCGACATCTCCAAGAACTTCGCATGGGTAGGAACTTCAATTTCATTTGGTGATTTTTTCGACAGAATTTACTCACTTCAATTACATTGTATTGCTGTAAAAACTTTATTGACGATTCCTCGGAAACCAAGTTGGCAAACAACCACTTCAGATTGATATTATCACTCATTTTTGATCTGAAAAGAAGCAAAAATAAATTATATGAAAAACGGTACACAAACTGGAAAAAGTATATTCTATCATATTTCCGGTTTATAGAGAACCATTATTTACATAGGATAAAATTTGAAATGCCCGGTTAGGTCAACTGTACGCCCTTGACGATTGGTTAGGTTTAGTCGTGATATTTTCGTTAAAACTAACGCAAATATCACGACTAAACCTAACCAATCGTCAAGGGCGTACAGTTGACCTAACCGGGCATTTCAAATTTTATTCTATGTAAATAATGGTTCTCTATTTATTATATGTTTACAATAAATTTGTTGTTATTGTTTTCTTATCTTATTTTGGTTAATTTGCAGAGTTTAAACTTCGTCGGGGATATAGGTGAAAAGATCAACATTGGGGTGGTGATTGTTGAAAATATAATGTTGCGGGGTAAATAGTTTAAAACAGGGATTCCCAAAGTGGTCTGTACAGACCCCCAGGGGTCTGTAGGAAGCTTCCAGGGGGTCTCTAAGCTTTTGGAAAAATAGTAACATTAACTATATTAAAATAAATTTCCATTTCACACTAGACATTCGGTAAGTGTTTATTAAACTGGTTTAATGAGCGTAGAATGTTTAATTTTACATTAATTTAAAAGCTATCTATGTTTATGAAATATACTATAGTTTGTAACTGAATTCATAATTTTTTTTGTGGGGGGTCTATGTCCGTACGGAATTAATATTTAGGGGTCCTTGGTGGTAAAAGTTTGGGAACCCCTGGTTTAAAAGATCCACATTATCTTGTATGTTTCATCAAAACATTCAGAAATGAATTATCTTACTAATTTCCTCATTACAGGAATAAAACCACTTCCGTTTTAGGTCTATTGAACACTTCCGGTTTGTTAAACACTTTCTGTTTACGTGTAAAGGAAGAAAACAGTTATGGATTCGTGTCGCATTTACTTTATCCAATCAAGAAATATCGTCCGAAATAAAACGTGTTCAGACACGTTACAACTTGTCCACAACAAGAATTTATTCACTTCATTTGTTTTGCTTTTGTTTTGGGATTCTGTTTAGTCTGTTCTCATAACTCCGATTGTGTGTTCGTTGGTATGTCTGGTTGTTTTTGTCTGTTTATCTACCTGAATGTCGAATTTTGTCTGTAAATCTATAGATTTGAATGTGTGTGTGTAATTTATTATTTAGTACTTGAATTCCTGCAAGCTACGAATTGTGGTCCTCTTTGTTTAGAGAGATATAATTTAGAATTAAAATAACGGTTCTATTCACAAATACTAGCGTCACAGGGATCACTCTCCTTCGCTATAGATCATATGATGTTGCATTGTGTGTCCATTTACGCTATTTGCATTTAGATTTCCCGAGTTCAGGAGCAATTCCTTTCATCATCATCGGGTCTTGGACGATGCTTTGTTGCTGGTTGATTTCACCACTGCGGTTAATACCGACGCCAATCTTTCTGTAACGAGATTAACACCACGAAATTATAACTTCAATACGTAGAAGCCGAGTTTATAAGGAGAATGCATTCGGTGTGTATTGGTTTTCCTCACTGTGCTTTTCTCCGAGTTATACCGGCTAATGGCCTTGTGGCAACACCGTTTCCCGTTAGATCAGTGAAGTTAAGCGACGTTAGGTTTGTTAAGCTGTTGGATGGATGACATTTCTCCTCCGTGTTCAGATAATACAGCGATCGTTCGGATCCCGCGTAAAAGTTGTAGGTTCCTCCGTTGCACGATTATCACGAAGGAGATTAAACAACAATAGACATTATTATCGTCGAGGTATGGCGTTACTCATGTATAATGATGATTCCGGGTAATCTGATATCGCATGCGCGTATTATCGAGGAATATGACGTCACCACACGATGATGGGGACAAGAGGCGCTAATCAGCCATGGATGAAAATGCGTCGTGAACCAAGTCTATGACGTCATTACCCAGTGGAAATCTATTAACTTTGGCTTGTTTGTTCATAAGATAACGTATAATGTACACTAAAGATCGACTATTTACTCATCCATCTATCTATTAACATTCCATCTACTCATTTACCTTTTTGAAGGTTATTTTCCCTTTCTACGCTTCATGACGTCATAACACGACGTTGAAGATGACGTCACAGGATTTAAGTTCAGAACATCCTACGTATAAAGATGTCGACTTTATTCACGATACGACCAGAAGCACTTTCAAATTAAAATTGCTCACTCTTAAAATATCGATTTTTTTAAATCGCTTTTCTTTTTATCTCTCTTTTTTTCATTCATTCTGTCACTCTTACACTATAATTTCTTTGTATCTTTCATACATTTTCATGATTTAGCTGAAGGTACGACATAACGGAAGAGGCACTAACATTGGGAGCGTTAACAAAGCCTACCTATATCTAGTCAGGCCACGGTCGTACAAAATTTCTTACTCTTTTCTGAAATTGAGGAGAATCCAGTCAACTCATAAATTTAAAAAAAATTCCACAACTATCAAAATTCTGAGCTTCACGTTCAAAGCGGGTGCGGGATTTGTCCAATCAGATGCCACGTTTCATTTCTTCCAAAGGATAACCAGTTAGAGGAAGGAAAATATTTTTCAATGTAAATCCAATACTATGTCGTTAGAAAATATATATATACATATACAGTATATGATAATGATCGTGAATTTAATACTTCACTCATTACTCATTCATTCACTCCGTAATTCACTTGTCTCATGCATTCGATGTTCCTCTCAATTTCTGTCCATTTATGCAATCATTGATGTTTATTCTCAGTCATAGTTACGTTTGTGTACTGATGTGAGTCGAATATTATGGTTGATTACATGAAATTGAATATTAGAAACATCCGTTAAGAAAATATTTGTAGAAAGCAATTGACATTTAAGGTTCGCCGCTTCGTGTTATCATATCTATTATACCATACAATAAATTGGATCTTTGCGCGCAAGTTTGGTTTAAAGTCGGATTTTAAATAATACGAAAGATGTTGTTTTACTACTTTTAGCGTTACATGCATTTATTTACGATTTTGAAATTATTAGTAATTTGCTTATATATGGTTGTACGTACTGTACAATGTACACCTTGGTTGCTACTTAAACTACAGTAGTTTTTAAATTCAATTATGGGACCCTTATAAAAGATGAATTTTACAGTTAAACGTGAAATAAATGAATAATGCACACCCACAAGGAAAAATATAAAGCGATTCCAAAGCCTTTCGTGTATTGAACAGTACAGTTACACCTCGTGGGTGTGCATTATGGAACCCTTTTAACATTGGTTATATTAAAGTACAGTAAATAGGTTTCACTTTGTTACTTTGAAATACATAATATTTCAACCAATCTTAATATGTATGCAACAAATAATCCTACTCTATTTTCTGCAGTTATATACAAGATACACGCGTGCATATTCCTTTTTATCACCCTTCCCCCTCCGTCAAAAAAAAAACCTATTAGTTGATTATTTTGTCTCGTCAAGTTGGTATTCAACATCTTACGAAATCTGTAATTCACCTATTTTATCTACGTGTTAACAGTTTTTCATTGCTATTTCGATTAGTAAATCCATTTACTAAATCCTAGTTGGCAACTCCTTCCATTTAGCTTTATTATAAATGTTCGTTCGTTTGATGGGGTTGTTTAACTTTAACCTCATTCGCAACATCTAAGGTTATACAGGGTGTCTCAAAAGTCACTATCTATTTTGAAAAATAATGGGAATTACGAAAAACTGGTTTAAGACATGAAAAATATATTTATTTCAAAGTAAGTGCCACAAAGAATTAGTGCTATTTATTTATCTGTCTCCAAGCATGTCAAGATAATAAACCAATTAACTTTTTTTAAATACACAAATTTGCACCAGAAGTACATATCTTTATGCCAGCATAGCATTTTTTTAAAAAACATCTAATGTCACCGAAATAGATAGTGACTTTTGAGACACCCTGTATAACGAATTGTCCTTACAGCTCTACGCGGGATCCGAATTACGGGTCGCTACATAATCTGGACTCAGAAGAGAGTCTCCCATCCAAGTACTATCGAAACCAATGTCTTTTAACTTCACTGATCGACTGGAAGCAGTGATACAACACTGGACACGACGTAGTCCTATTATAAATGTTTATGATGTAAATAAACATTATTTATTGTTACTTCACTATAAAGCGCACTATACAGTGTCTTCTGTTGATTTTCTATATGAAATCGCGTTTATTAAGTGATTTTAAATTCATATTTAAGTAATTCATATATTATTACCGCAGTTGGCAACTCTTTCCTGCCATCTTCATGAGAATTTTATGTTTGTATGTCCAGTACTTATTCCTGCTCTTCGAAGAGATTTTTTGAACATACTGTACAGGACTACTAAGTCATTAATTCGTGACTTTAAGTGGCGTCTTTCGAATCAAATATCACGACCTAACCTAACCAATCGTTAGGTCAACTGTACGCCCTTGACGATTGGTTAGGTTAGGTCGTTATATTTTCGTTAGGTAGCCTTATAAAGCTAACTAAAAAAAGGGCTGGGGGTGGCTTTCTTTCATTGATCCCGTCTTTCTTCCAGGCAACATAAAGGAACTTGAAAATGGAGTTTCTACAGGTTTATTGGATAGAATTATTACAAAATACTGTAAAAATGGAACTGTTAAGAATAGAATTTTTAATTTTAAACGGTAAATAATTTATTTTTTAAAAAGCGCCAGAATTTTAATGCAGAGGTCTATTTACTTTTTCAGCCTATTGGGGTAAAGATTTGGCTACCTTACTGCCCGCCGGAAGGTTCGGCTAGTTATCGTACCGTAGATATTAGTAATGACAGAATTATCGTACCCTACATATTAATAATGACAGAATTATTGTACCGTAGATATTAATAATGACAAATATCGTACCGCAGATATTAAAAATGACAATTATCGTACGTAGGTATTAATAATGACATAATTAACGTACCGAGGTATTAATAATGACAAAATTATTGTACCGTAGATATTAATAATGACCAATATCTATCGTACGTAGATATTAATAATGACAATTATTGTACCGTAGGTATTAATAATGATATCACATTCATTGTGTATCAGTGAATTTCTTTTATTCAATCACGATAAGTCGATATCACATAATTCCACAGTTGACACAAAATTCCCGTTTTATGGTATCTGTTTCGAGTAAGTTACGAACGCGTTCAGGCGCGGATACAGTGAGTAGGGGCGCGGGGGCTTAACTCCTCTAGCTTTAACCTGAATGACATCTCGTATTCTAATAATTAATAATTTTTAATATTATTGTATAATATTAAATAATATTGGGATGGCAATATTTACATGACAACGGCATGACAAATCCTAAATCCCCCCCCCCCCCCCCCTGTATTCGCAGAGAATGAGATATAGAAATTAGAAATGACAATGAATGGAGAATGGTCCCCTTTGAACGAATAAATTTAATGTTACTAAAAGCTTTACCAATTACTTTCTTTAGGCAAAAACAAATGAAACACGATGGGGGGTTAACAAGCTTCTTAAAACACGTTCAGACATATTGTAAATCAGATTATATTCAATGAAGGTTGTATATGAAAATATTTCCCTTATGACACGATTAAATAAGAGTGTTATTTATTTGTAAATTTTTTGTATTTATTAATTAATATTAAATATTTAAATTACTATTATTAGTATCAGACGAGATATGAATGTCGTATTATGTAAACAAATAAAAGTGGGCGCAAAAATTACTAATTAGTCTTTTCTGGTGAGGGGGTTTTGAATATTTTTCGGCGAACATCTTTCCACGACCTTGACTAAATCTAATATATTTGCGTTCATATTTTTCAGTTAATTTGTATAAAATAAAAATAATGACTCCGCATTTTTTAACTTTTAAAAGACGAGATGCAAAAACTAGTAACACCAGTAGACACGCGGAAATGTTCTTTATACGTACGTATGAATAAAGGTGAATTTTAAAATACACCAGTAAAAGAACTACTTTAAAACATGAAAGAGTGAATTCCTCACCATTTTTGTGTACACGTTCGATACGTAAGATAAATAATGTCAGTACCCTCAACTTGGGATACTTGGGACAGTGGGGATAGCCTGGGACATTTAGTTCTTTGAGGCTGAATTTTAAACTGAAATAGCATTCATAATTTCATACATTAAACAGGGTTGAATTTGGGGGCATTTTTGTTGTTTTACATAAGGTACCCAACACTATTAACAGCAATAAGGTTAATATATAATTTATGCCCCAAGGAGTGTTTTTTCAACGTGCAGTTTTAAAAATTATTACGCAGTTCTGTAGGCAAATATGCGCAGTTCAAAGATGTATTTTGTACGCTTTACTAAATCACAAATAGAGCAGTTATTATAAATTAAAGTTAAATCAGTCGTTTCCAGTTGATATGTTATAATGTTTCAGACCAACAAAGACCCTAGGATCCACTCATGGCTGGTCTACCTAACTGTTTGTAATTGTGTATTGCGCATGTCCTCCGTGGTGGCGGAGGGGACCTACAATTTTACAATATTATTCCAGCAATAACGTATCATATACTGTAGTCGTCGGTCGCCGTGCATATGAAAAGAATCTCACAGACATGTTGGCACCTGCTCTAAAGTTTAATTTAACGTATGTTATCCCATAAAATATTTAGAAACTAAAGAATAAAAGTTTAAAATTTATGTTCACAAATTTTTTTTTATTGAAAAAACATACGGAAGTGAGTAGGATTGATGAGTAAATAGCAATGATGAATAGGATAGATGAGTAAGTAGGATAGGTGAATAAATAGCATTGATGAGTGAGTAGGACAGATGAGTAAATAGCACTGATGAGTAGGACAGATGAGTAAATAGCATTGATGAGTGAGTAGGATAGGTGAATAAGTAGCATTGATGAGTGAGTAGGATTGATGAGTAAATAGCACTGATGAGTAGGATAGATGAGTAAATAGCATTGATGAGTGAGTAGGATATTGGATAGAACAGGATAAGTTATTTTTCATCTGTGGCCTATAAAATGTGCAGTTCTAAAAATTCCTTAAAAAAAATGGTCCCAAGGTGCCCCAACTGTCCCAAGTATCCCCTAGTTCTAGTTGACGGTACTTTATCATATATGTAATAGTGTAGACGACCTGTGTACTCTCTCTCTCACGTTCAAATCTATATATTTACAAACAAAATTCGACATTCAGGTAGATAAAGGAGTCATTCAAAAACCACGTGGTCCTTTTTCGGGTGGTTTTCAAACCCGTCTCCCCCCTTGTGGTCATTTGTGGCCAATAACTTAAACCCCCCCTCCAAAACCACGTGGTCTTCTGATGTCACTCCCACCGCTTCTTAAATTAAAAATAATTAAATTAAAAGTATGGCCAATTTGTGTTTCATCAACGTTAAAGATTCGAATCTTGTAGAATTTTTTGAAATAAAGGTACACCGAATTTGAGTGTATAAACATTCGAGTCTTCTGCAATTTTCTGCAGTTTACGAAATATATATATATATATATATATATATATATATGGGATGAAGTTCACAATTAAACACGTGACAGGAATGAATGATGCAAACAACAAGGAAAAAGAAAAATGATTCCAAGGCCTTTCGTGTATTCAGAAGTACACCTCGTCAGGGAATGACGAGGTGTACTTCTGAATACACGAAAGGCCTTGGAATCATTTTTCTTTTTGTGGGTTTGCATCATATATATATATATATAATATATATATATATAAACAGGATATTTGAATGCTTAGTATCGGCCACGTGGTTAAACGTCAAGACCCCCCCCTCCTCCATGTGGCCCTTGGTGGTCAAATAAGGACCCCCCCCTTTAAGGACCACTTGTTTTTTGAATGACCCCAAACAGACACAAACAAAGAACCAGACATACCAACGAACAGACAATCGGAATTATGAGAACAGACGAAACAGAATCCCAAATCAAAAGCAAAACAAATGAGAACGAATAAATTCTTGTTGTGGACAAGTTGTAACGTGTCTGAACACGTTTTGTTTCGGACGATATTTCTCGATTGGATAAAGTAAATGTGACACGAATCCATAATCGTTTTCTTCCTTACATGTGGACAGGAAGTATTTAATAAACCGGAAGTGTTAAATAGACCTGAAACGGAAGTGGTCTTCTTCCTATAATGAGGAAGTTAGTAAGATAATTCATTTCTGACATTTCTGAATGTTTTGATGAAAAATACAAGATAATATTAGTCTACTGCTACTAATATTATAATAATAATTTGACAAATTGTACAGGGCTAAATGGTTGCTCCCCGATAATACTCGCGTACATTAAAAACTACAGCATTAACTTCCACAATGAAATGATGCGATGTAGGATAGAATATTAAAATAAAGAAAGTTTAATTATTATTAAATAATAAAATAAATGTATAAAATACTAGGAAAACTCTTCAACTGTGCTCACGCATCGCCCCATACGTTCCGTTATCGGTCCCCGTGACTACATGTTGGAAATATAAATAGAAATGTTTAAATAAATTCGAAAATACTCGGGAGGAACACCGAATATATTATAAGGTGGATCAGCACCGTGCTGATTTCTCCATTGGCTCCGTCCTTTTACCCCTCGTAGGCAGGGCCACCGAGAGGGCGGGGAAGCCGGGTTATATCCCCGGGGCCCGGAAAGAGCGGGGTATAAAATCTAAAAATATTAATGAAGCAATTGATTAAATAAGAGAGAGGAAATATAATTAATGAACATACATTTTATAGAGATTATCACACTGTATGTTTTGAATAGTGACTTGGACATATAATCAGTTTGCTCGTTATGTACACAAAAAACATTCATAATAAAATACTGAGTAAACAGAGGGGGAGCCCATATACCAATCCTTCCCCGGGGCCCGTGGCAGCTCTCGCCGGCCCTGCTCGTAGGGTCGTGGCGCAATCTCCTACCTGCCCCAAAGTAGAGAGATAAATTTTTCCCACCTGCCCTCCTTTCCTCTTACCTCTTTTTCCCCACATAAGGGCTATGACCCCACAAGGGAGGGGTCCTGAAGGCTCTTGGAATCAGTAGGGGTAGGCATACTTTGTAGGATGCTCTACCGGGTGCTGCACCCCCTCCAGGGCATTACTATTTCTAGTTGCAATTCATTAGACTTCGAATTCAAACATATATATATATATATATATATATATGATGAATAAAACCACGAAGGAAAGGAAACACAAAATGGTGCTCAAGCGCTTCGTCTAATGACATCCTCAGGAACACTGAAGTACATAAAAAGGTTAAGCCTATATATAGGTTACAGAAAGAAAAAAAGAAAAAATAAATAACATACATACACACACACACATATATATATATATATATATATATATATATATATATATATATATATATATATACATACATATCTATATATACAAATACATACATACATACATACATACATACATATATATACAATAAACAGAGAAGTAAAAATAAAAAATAAAAAAATAAAAAATTAAAACCTTAAAGGATTACCAGTGAGGCGTACAGATTTGTAAGGAAAAATATCGATTTTTAGCACAAGATCAAATGGATTATAAAAATACAAATTTATACTGGAACTCTGCCCGGGTTTTAACACACTGCTGCCTATGGTCAGGTTTCGATATTATATAAAAAAAAAAATAAAATAAAATGCAAATTAAAAGTTAATCGATTTTAGCACAAGATCAAATGGATTATAAGAATACAAATTTATACTGGAACTCTGCCCGGGTTTTAACACACTGCTGCTATGGTCAGGTTTCGATATATAAAAAAAATAAAATGCAAATTAAAAGTTAATAAAGTAGAAGACAAGTTTACCAAAGATTTAATGTTTTACCCTTCTTATCTAAATCTGTTTTAAAAGAATTCAAAATAACAGGATCGAGTTGAAAAAGACCTTTGCTTATGTTGAAGTTATTTGAAAGTTGGATAATGGCAGACTCAAGAATATTTCTATTAACAATGTTGCTTGAATGGAATAAAACTGAAGCATTATTCCAATCAATACAGTGGGCTAACTCTGACAAATGGACAAAAAGGGCACTGGACAACTGTCCTGTTCTAACGGAATATTGATGCTGTTTTATACGTGTGTGCAAATCCTTTCCCGTCTGACCTATGTAAAAGGAATCACATTGTTTACAACCAATTTTATAGATAATGCCTGAATTATTGGTAGGGCTATTTTTTACTATGATATTTTTCACAATATTGTTATATGAAAATACTACATTAATATCCAAAAGTATGTATGTATTTGTATATATAGATATGTATGTATATATATATATATATATGTGTGTGTGTATGTATGTTATTTATTTTTTCTTTTTTTCTTTCTGTAACCTATATATAGGCTTAACCTTTTTATGTACTTCAGTGTTCCTGAGGATGTCATTAGACGAAAGCGCTTGAGCACCATTTTGTGTTTCCTTTCCTTCGTGGTTTTATTCATCATAAATATTTTTCACGTGTTACTTTCGTGAAATAATTTTCATATATATATATATATTATATATATATATATATATATATGATGTAAAATAACGCATTGTCGCGACAAAGTACGAAGAAGGAAACCTCTGTTCAGGAAGACGTAAATTTTTATTTCTTAACACCAATACAGTTTCGGCTCCTCGCGATTCCTTGTCAATTGGTAATGACCGAATAAACAAAGAACAGAGTTTATATACACCTGGAAGTTAATTATCAGAGATTAGCTGACTGAACCTTTCCATCGTCTTATCAGGGGATGGTTAAGTGACCACTCCGACCCAGGTTTAACCTGATGGATGTACCTGTGTTGCCGGGGGGGTGGATTTTTGGATGATAACGTTACAAAATTCTTAATTTTATTACATATAATTTTGTTAAAAGAGAATTGACCAACGGATAGATTAAAATTTTGTATAGAGCCTTAAGACTAGATTCAACAATTCTACGCTTAACATAATCAGTGTTCCTAAGAGCCTATAGAATCTATCACCCTTCTTATGTTGATGTGGAGATACAGATATCAACGCTAAACAGTATTTAAAAATCTGTATTATCCCAAATGGTTCATTATTAACGCTCATTTGGCAGCCAGAAAAACCTTTTATACTGGCAGGTCAACCGTAAACAAGGATTACGAGAAAAGCATTGTCCTCCCCTATAACAAAAACTTGAAAGGGCTCAAGAAAACTTGTCAGAGAATAGGCACTAATGTTTCATTCAAATATAATAACTGCATAAATGACACGTTGATAAGGAACAAACCTAAGGACGAAAAAGACACGAGTGTATATACAATTATACATATTACCACGTAAAGAATGGCCTGATAATGTATACGTGGAGAAACGGGAAGAGAGCTCAGTAAAAGAATTTATGAACACGAGAGAGATGTAAGGGTGGAGAATGAAGAAAGTGCTGAATTCTGTCATGTTAGAGACTATAACCATGCCTTTGATTTGCTTCTGCCCGAATTGTTCATTCCGACGAAGGTCAAGCTTTTCACTCCACCTTAGACCTACAGTTTAACGTAGAATCCGAACCACGCCTCACTAGCAGCCCAGCGTCTAGGCCACCCAGGGTACCCATTTATCGACCAACTACTTTTCTTTATTGCGTGGAAGGATGAACAGCTGGGTTTTGCTGCGCGCCGGCTGCCGTCACCGGGTCTCGATCCCGGGGCCGATGGATTCGAAGTCAGCGACGCTAACCACTACACCACCGAGGCGCCAACATGTAATAGATTTCCATAACTGAAATTTCGTTCTCTCTCTCTATATATATATATACACAGGGTGTCCCATAAGGCTGGTCGCATCGGAAAATTTATTTTAAATAAAATTTACAAAAGTATTACATTAGAACTAAAACAAAGGTTCAAATTGACGTCTTGTTTTGGGACCTTTTTTTTTGTTGCAGGTAGAATAACGCGCAGTGGCTAATATGAAAGTGGGTTACACTCCTCAGGGAAAGGCGAAGGCCTTTTATATATATATTATTATATATATATATAATACATATATATATATATATATATGTGTGTAAGAGAGAGCGGGAAATGCAATTCATTTACATTTGAGTCGATTGAAGTGTATGTGTCGAAAGACGAAATTCACCGAAGGATGTTTGCGTTCGTTCAAACGCTTTCGCCAAATATGAACGAACGCATTTGAATTGCGGTCGACACCAAATGTGATTTTGCTCCCGACCGACCCGAAGGGAGCCGGGTGGGAGGGGACGCGAGAAAGGGGGATGTTGATCCCCCGAAGCCCGTTTTGGAAGCTTCAGTTTTCGCTTTTCGGCCTTATGTTAAAGGTGCAGTCGGCGATGCCGTTGAGGGTTTTCGCCTTTCGTGAATGATTCCCAATTTCGAGTATGTTAATGGCTTATTTTCTACGTTTTGCTCGTCATTCCTCCGAGTTTGAGTGCCTCGCTCACCGGTATTTAATGCCAAAATGCCACGGGTTAAGTCATCCCCGGTTTTCCTCCACTTCAGCCTCACTGATGACGTCACGACAAATGGCTTCAAAGCCAAGTGCAGGCACTGTAGTGTGGAAATGTGTGGAAGTTTCAAGGCGACCACCAATTTGCTCAACCACTTGAGGGTAAGCATCCCCATAAACATTTTATCACATCTTTCTAGTCTACTCCACGCTTTGTAGATTAAGGGACTGTCATTTGTACCGAGATGATGTAATGACCCGTGGTTGGAATCCCGCGTGAAGCTGTAGCCCTCCTCCTTCATATAACCTTACATAATACGAAGAAGGACATTAAACGACCCCATCATTAGTTTGATGGAAGTCCTCGTAATTCTGTATTTTATACCTGTTTTGAACAATTACTTCTTGTTCAATTGCTGCTTCCGAAAACTATCGTAATTATCGTACTTAAAAGAAAACTATATCGTATTCAGGAATAATATACAGGGTGTCCACAAAGTCCTGTTGCGGTTTTAAATTTTTTTAATATGTACTATATATTTAATTAAAGAACAATTTTTAAACAGTTTTTTATGGGGTCCCTAAAAAGAAAAAAAATAACCTTTGTTCCATAATGAGGAATACATACTACTCTACTACTGCTAGCTGCTACTACTACAACAACAACAACAACAAAAACAACAATAATATACAGTAACTTACCAATGAAACAATGATATTCATTTAATTTTTAACGTAAGAATTAAATCCAGGAAGAAATAATGTAAAAAATTAAAAAAAATTATCAGTTATTGATTTTTTTACTTGGCAGATAATTACAAATTCACACAAATAATAAAAATATAAAATAAAAAAAATTGTTTTTTAAATTGTACCCAAAAATTAAAAAATTTCACTTAAAAAATATTATCATAATATTATCATAATAATATCATAATATTATTATCACACTATTAATAATAATTATTAATAATAAAGAGAAAAAATGCTTCTCAATTTCGGATTTAGTTTTGTACGCAATAATATCTTCAAAATATTCCGGAGCCAAACCGGATCTACATCTAATCCGGATCTGCTCTAGAACATTATGTGGTGTTGTGAGCCTGGGCTCATATTCACTGTAGGTTGTTGTTTGATGGGGGTTGTGTAACTTCCTCCGCAACATCTAAGTTAATAAGACGGAGAGGACCTACCATTTTACGTGGGATCCGAACCAAGGGTCGCTACATCATCTAGACGCGAAGGAAGGTCTCCTATCCAATAACAACACCAGACCCAATGTCTCTTAACTTCACTGGGAAGCGGTGTTACGACATTGGCCATGACGTAGCTAGTGATGTTAAAAAACTGTTTTTTTTATGTCCATGTTTTTTTTTGTCGTTTTTTTTGTTTTTTATTGTTTTTTTTGTTTTTTTGTTTTTTTTAATAATTAATATAAATATTGCCAATTTAATTATAAGGTATACTTTTGCAATGATATATATTATAAAAATAAATAAATAAATAATAAAATAGGCCATATGGTACCAGTATAGAATGTCCTTTTCAGCCTATTTACAGAAAAAAACTGACCTCTTTCTTGCACTGAAAGTCTTGTATCTTGAGATCCATTAAACTTGCGAGAACACTGGCTGGGAGCTGACTGCCCATTGTCCAACCTTTCCAGGACTCTCCCATCCATGCCTCGGATTTTGAATCTCCCACTTAACTATCCTTTAGACCCGCGATGACATATTTTCCCCCCCGAGACCATCCATATATATACATACACATACACCCATATACATATATACCAATATATACATAAATACTTATATACACATATTTATATCTAAATTATATACCCCATACATACGCATACATCCAGAATTCCAGATACATACGCACGCATACTCACATATGTATATACCTACACAAACTCATACACCTCTATTTCGCCCTTTCATTACCTCCGAGATCATTTAGCACATACAGTAATATCCATACAGCCAAAAGAAACTGATTAAGCACAGACAGAGCAGCAAAGCTAGTATTTATATCCCAAAATGCAAAATTCCAAGAAAGTGAAGTAAAACATGGTGCTACATTGGCTTCGTCAACATCCAAATCTGCAATAAATACCAGTACCTGTGATATTGAAACTATATGCTCTAATCCAGGGGTTCCCAAATTGTGTTCCGCGGAACACTTCTCACGGTATACAAGTGTTCCGCGGAACACCAATTTACCAATTTGTGAACCCCTGCTGAGTCTAATCAATCTAGTGATAATGATTCTTCAATGGAAATAGAATCAGATAATGAAAGTTAAACAGCATTAGGTTAACAAAGGTTAAAGAAAGAGATGAATATTTTTATTTTTTTATTTTTCTATTTGGAATATATACTGTATATATACACACACTGGTATTCTTGCCAATCACAATTATATATATTGTTTTATACCAGTATTATGTTTTTTATTATGTATATTATACCAGTACCTGTGATATTGAAACTAGCATATATGCTCTACCCAATCTAGTGATGATTCTTCCATGGAAATGAAGGTTAAACAACATTAGGTTAACAAAAAGGTGAATATTTTCCTTTTCTATCTGGAATATATATACTGGTACTCTTGCCAATCACAATTATGTATATTGTTTGAAACGAGGATGAATGTTTTATGTTCTAGTTAAAAAATATATATACATAAAAAATGAGGGTTTGTTTTTCCTTTCTACAGGGTGGGCCGTAAGTTTCCATACATAGGAAAAATTAAACGTTTGTTTTTATGTTTCAGATACCCTAAGAATATGCGTTTGACGTAAGATCTTGTTTACTGATGAAGCAAATTTTTACGTCAATGGAGAGGTTAATCGGCAAAACATACGTTATTGGAGTAATGCTAACCCTAACTGGCTGAGTCCGACGAAGATGCAAGGTGCCGGTAAAGTGATGGTGTGGGCCGGGATATGGGGTGACAGAATTATTGGACCAATTTTTGTCAGTGGAAATCTTAATGCCGAAAGGTATCTTAACATGTTGCAAGAAGAGATTTTCCCATCCCTGCTAAACGAGGAAGGTAACTTCCCAGTTTACTTCCAGCAAGATGGAGCTCCACCTCATTATGGTCTTCACGTGCGTCGGTATTTGGATCAGCAGTTTCCGGATGCTTGGATTGGTCGGCGTGGTCCTGTGGAGTGGCTCCCCAGATCTCACCCCCCTTGATTTCTATCTTTGGGGGCACTTGAAGGCCATGGTGTATCAGGAAAAGATACGAGACATAAATCATCTAAAGGAACGTATCACCAACGCCATTACAAGCATAACGTCAACTGTGCTAATGCGTGTTCATCAACAGTGGGGAACACGTATTGAAATGTGTTTTCAAAACAATGGCAACCATGTAGAGCATATTATATAAATAAAAATGGTTGTCCATAAAAAAATGTTTATTTTTCCTATGTATGGAAACTTACGGCCCACCCTGTAGACTACTCTTCACAGTCATGTGTGATTGATGGGTTAAAATGTTATAGATACGATACAGAATGGCCGAATATTTAATTACTCAATTAAGTCATCAATGAGTGAAGTGGTTAAGTTGTTCGATATTTAAAATTTAATAATAATAATAATAATAATACTCAATGGTTTTTACATTAGTTCAGTGGTTCCCAACCTTTTCACCACCAAGGACCCCTTTTATTTTTATTTTTTTTCCCACGGACCCCTGTTTTTGAAAGATTCCGCCTACCCAACAAACTGTTTTTATTAACTAATAATTAACTTTTTCACATTTTTCGCTATCAAATAAAAGACATATAACTGAGTATGCAATTAAAATACAGCGTATTAAAAAGTATTAATAATTCCATTGGAGCCTTTCGAAATATTGAAAGCTCACGGACCCCCAGTACTACCTTCGCGGACCCCCTGGGGTCCGGGGACCCCAGGTTGGGAACCACTGCATTAGTTAATTATTAGATATACGTTTGTGCTCGATGTGCTAATCACGATCTGAATCGCCCCGTCTTTTTCTTGCAGAGGAAGCATCCTTACGTTGTCCTCAATCCTAATCCATCTACGTCCACCAGTCACAGTGAACCCGGACAACAACAACGAACCAAATACGTGACATCAAAAGCAAAATGGAACAGTAACGACTCAAGACAGATTCGAGCTACAAAGTCCCTGGTTAACCTCATTGCCAGCAATCTACTTCCCATTTCACTTGTTGAATCGGCAGAATTTCACCAGTTTCTTCAGGACACACAACCTTGCTTCGCTCTTCCCACTAGGAAAACCTTTAGTTATAAAGTAGTACCTGGGCGATGTACCCTGCTTTATGAAAAGATTCTAACTCTTACGCAGTCCGCCCAGAGTGTCTGCTTGACAGTTGACTTATGGTCAAGTCGTCGGATGCGCAGCTTCATTGGAATAGCTGGTCATATGATTATCGATTATGACCTGACAAGTGTGTTGTTTGCCTGCAAGAGAGTGAAAACCCACCATACAGCTGAAAACATCCTGGAGCTCTTTGAAGATGTCACGACTTCCTTCAGCATTGCTAATAAAATTAGCATGATTGTCACTGACAACGTGAAGTCCGTAAAGGCTGTGTTCTCGCTTCCTGGATACTCCGAGCCAAATACTGACCACTCCGAGAACACCAGTCACTCGGATACAGAATCGGATAGTGAGTCCGATACGGAAACTGTTGATACAGATAATGTAATGTCACATATGCCAGACCACGAATGCTGTTTTGCTCACTCTTTGCAGCTAGTAGTTAAAGATGGACTGAATGCAATTGCTGACACAAGCATAATCATTTCCACGGTCAGTTCAATAGTCGCGATTTTAAGGAGGACTGCGATTTCAACAGAAATTCTAGAACATAAACTTCACATATCAGCACCCGCTGGGTGGAATTCTCAACTGAAAATTATGAAGTCTGTTCTCAGAATCAGCAACGAGATGTTAGACAGTCTCAAAACAGTTGTGCTTACTTCCTGCGAGAGGAACTGCATGCAGGAATTCGTAGACATCCTCGAACCCTTTGTTGAAGCCACTGACCGAATACACGGTCAGAATGTCGTCACCGCTTCCATGGTCATCCCTTGTATTCGTGGCCTCAGAACTCATTTACGCACTACGTTCAAACACAACAGTAGACTTGTCCAAGCACTGACCGAATCACTTGATCGTCGCCTCACCAGGTATGAGAACCGCGACCCCTACAAGTACGCAGCCTTCATTGATCCTCGTTTCAAGTTGCGGTGGTGTTCGCCTGCGGAAGCAACGCGACTGAAAGCTGAGCTGCAGCAGGAAGTAAGAAGCATAATTTTATCTACGCATCCAAAAGCGAGGAAGGGTCATCGCGTCAAGAATTGCCAGTACCACGCAAGAAAAGCCGTCTTTTTGCATTCATGGAAACCCATGAAGAGTCGCAACCTGTAGATTACCAAGAGATAGACACCTACCTGATGGAGTCCTGCGCTGATGAAGACAGGGACCCTTTATCTTACTGGAAGGACAACCATCACCGCCTTCCCACACTGGACAACATGGCCAAGCGGTATCTCTGTATCCCAGCTTCTTCAGCTCCGGTAGAACGAGTGTTCAGCACGACGGAAACGGTCTTTAGGCCAGAAAAAGCCCGCCTAAGTGACAGAGATTTTGAAAACCTCATGTTCGTTAGGTGCAACAATTATCTTCTTTAAGTTACGAAACGTAAGACATTCCTCATCTGAAATAACGCAATTTAGCAAGACAAAAATATAACAATTTGTCTTAGCCTTTTTTCTTTTACCTTTGAGTTCATTTAGAGTCCAGGGGTGGGGAAACCCTCGCCCGCGGGCGAAATTTCGCCCACGAGCTAATTTCAATTCGCCCGCTTAGGTATTAGGGTGGATCGATTTTACATTTTTTTCGATTTCCATATTCTAATAGAGACAAAAACTTGCGCATGCATGAGGAAATAGCCTCTGCAAAATCTTAGCTTAATAGGTAATCATCTTCTGCCCCCGGCAGAGCGATGAAAATCATATTTTAGTAGTCAAAAACGTATTTTTAAACCCTAGCCTAGAGTCATAAAATTTTGCGTGTGTGTTATTTCATGCCTAAGCAACGATATAAATGCTATGGGAAATATATAAATGCATTATTTAAGACAAAGAGCCGATCTGAAAATATGTGTATAATATACATATTTTCAGATCGGCTCTTTGTCTTAAATAATGCATTTATATATTTCCCATAGCATTTATATCGTTGCTTAGGCATGAAATAACACACACGCAAAATTTTATGACTCTAGGCTAGGGTTTAAAAATACGTTTTTGACTACTAAAATATGATTTTCATCGCTCTGCCGGGGGCAGAAGATGATTACCTATTAAGCTAAGATTTTGCAGAGGCTATTTCCTCATGCATGCGCAAGTTTTTGTCTCTATTAGAATATGGAAATCGAAAAAAATGTAAAATCGATCCACCCTATTAGGTATTTATTATTTACTAAAAATTATTTATTTACAGCCCAGCAAATAGCTTTTTAAAATACATCTTATATACAGCGTGTCCCAAAGAAATGTATACCCACTTTGTTCGATAATACCAGCTATGAGGATAATAAATATATTACTTTTTATATGGTTTTTAATAAAGAATGTTCTCCTGAATCTAAATATGTAATTATTTTTATTAAAAATTGAAAAACAAAAACGTTACAGATGTTTAAATTATAATTATTATTTTCGAGACTTCATGTGCGATATTTTCTAATATTTTTGCACGTATACGAGATAAGTTTGAAACCGACGGCACTGTGCAAAACTTACAAAAACAACGTTCTGGAAGACGTCGAACATCTTAGATAAAGTGATATTTAACCATGGAATTTGTAAATTTTTTTGAATTAACTAATAATTACAACATTTATGCTTCAATATCAACACTAAACATAAGTATCTCAAAACAGTCGGTTAAAATATTAGAAAATATCGCACATGAAGTCTCGAAAATAATAATTATAATTTAAACATCTGTAACGTTTTGTTCTTCAATTTTTAATAAAAATAATTACATATTTAGATTCAGGAGAAAATTCTTTATTAAAAAAACATATAAAAATTAATATATTTATTATCCTCATAGCTGGTATTATCGAACAAAGTGGGTATACATTTCTTTGGGACACGCTGTATATAAGCTTAAAATTTGCCAGACGCCCGCGGAGGTGTTTATGTTATCGATTTTCGCCCTTGGTACTGAAAAGTTTCCCCACCCCTGATTTAGACTAAAGCCGGGTTTACACGGTGAGAGCTACTCGCACGAGTAACTCTCACGTCTGGACATGAGAGTATTCTCATGAGATAGTCTCGTGAGAGTAGCTGTTGACACGCGTTGGTCACTCGCATTGATAGTTGACATCGAAATGCCATCAAGGCAGGTTGTTGCTGCGGCAACCCGAGTGTTTTGTGAAATAATTAGACGCACACGAAAAAAAAAACGTAGAATATGGGTAAGAAAATGGATTGGTAGGAGAAAAGAAACAGGTGCTTCAAATTTACTTTTACAGGAACTCCGAGGGGAAGATGAAAGAAGCTTTAATAATTTTCTACGACTAGATAAAATTCAGTTTGACTTTTTACTAACGAATGTTACAACTGCAATTCAGAAACAGGATACACGCATGAGAAGAGCGCTGCCTGCCAAAATAAAATTGGAAATTACTTTGCGGTACATTGGAACAAGCGATTCATTTGTCAGCCAATTTAAACCATGATAATTTGCTGGTATATACGAGTACGTCTTCTGTCCCAGCTCCACTTTTCTTATTTTTTATAACTTTTGTTGCCTCTTGTCCGTAAGTATTTCTAATATTTCGTATTTTATTACGAAATACTTTAATGTCCACATTTTCAAGTTTCATTACTTTCAGTATTTGTCGTTCCGCACTTGTCCTAGCATCTCTATTCCTATATAGCTCCTCTGTGGTATCCCACAAACATCTATGTTTTAAATATTCTTCTAAAAATAGAATAATTTGATCTGTGTTCCACTTATCGGACATTCTGCAAAAACAATTATAACAATAAATATAAACAGTATTCCAAACACAGTCCAAAAAACCACAGTCCACGTCTGAACTCGCGTGACAGTAAACTGAAAAGTTGGAAGAAAGTTCAAGAAACCAACTTTGTTGAGAGTGGAAAATTACTAGCGCGAGAGTGGGCGGCGCTAGTAACTCTCAGCTAGCGTGGTAGTTGACATGAAGCAAGTAGTGCGATAGTTACTCTCATGATAGTTACTCGCGCGAGTAGCTCTCACCGTGTAAACCCGGCTTAACAGAAATGAAGAACAGGACGTTGCCATCACAAGCTCTCAGGCTAACATCAATGTATTTGTCATCAATGCATTTGAAATGATTCGAAGTGAATTGTTACCTGCAATTATCATACTGTATTAAAAATCAAATCAATTTTCAAAATTATAACTTAGGTCTTAGAACAATAATATTTACTGTAAATGTATTATGTGTATATAAAGCCTAGATCTACACACAGCATTGCCATAACAAATTTACATACTTCAGAAATTATTCAAGCTAGATTTGCAGTTTCTTTATGTTAACCCATTAGTGGCCACTGGTAGAATTTCCTACCGAGAAAATTGTTTGCCATTATTGCATCACTTTTTCTTGTATTCACCCGATCTTCGATATGAGTCACTGATATGACGAAATCTAAAAGATTGCGTCATATCAGTCACTCATACCGAAGATCACGTAAATACAAGAAAAAGTGACGCAATAATGACAAACAATTTTCTCGGTAGGAAATTCTACCAATGGGCACTAATGAGTTAATATTATTTGTATTGAACGCAAGGCTTTTTTTGCGAAGAAAGCTACGTTCTCGACGTGCAAAACTAAAATCACATTTACTGAAAGGTAGGCCTGTAAATTTACCTATAACAATTTGGAACATTTACGCTTGCAAGGCTTATTTTACATAATTGATCGAGTGTTCTGAAGAGGTCTATTATATGACGATAAGGAAACTTCTCCCCTTAAAATAGGACAAATAATTTCAAGTACAAGGGGGGTCCCCGTTATCCGAGGCTAATAGGGACCCTAAAAACACCACTTAAAGCTAATCCACTTAAAGCGGGGAATTTCTACCCATAAGATATAATGGAATAGTGTTCGATCGGGGCCATAAGATAATAAATAATAGTCAGAAAGATTATTTTATTACAGTAAAATATTTTGAAAATAAGCTGTTTTAAAATCCATTAGTGATTTTTATTAGCTTATCTTGTTAGCTTGTTTGGATGAATTGAGGGTGATTTTGGGAGAGCATTAGGCAGAGTTTAAGAATGATGATAAAGAGGCAGGACGAGTAGGTGGGTCGTCTAATGCCATCCCCTCATCTCCTCCCAGAATTATGCCTTAAACAAGAAAGACCTGGCAGAGGTTCAAATTCCTCTGTGGCCAGTTTGCGTTGCACAAAGAATGAATCGAGAGTGGTTTGTTTTCCAGCACGTACTTTTTCCTGTAAATTTGCCTGATAACTCGCTAATACATCTCTTATTTCACCTTCAACCTTGGCAGCACGATCGTAGAGAGGATCATTCTTCTTAAAATCGAGAATGTCATCAAGTTTCACGAAGGTTTCTCGTAATCCTCGTAAGTACGGGGAAGTTTTACGTATAATTCTACAATAAATTGCCCTCGCAAATGCGGGATTCGGATAACGGGAACCCCTCCTAATACACAATCAATGATACACAAAAATGATAGACTAGGCTACGAGACCTGCCTTTAGCCATATCTCGTTTTCTAAGCATTTCGCTTCGACGGACACTATTTTAAATAAACCATACTTAATTTTTAAGTCTGTAGACAACTTATTTTAACTTAATGTAACTTTAATTTAACCTAACTCGCACCAACTAAACAAAGGGATGGAAAATATGAATATAAGCAACTTCGTCCTGAAACTGTTTAGTAAAAGAGGTGAAATTCTTACTTCAGATTACATCGAATTATAAAACTGGTCCCAGCTAGCGTATAACATAATTTGCGTATGAGCGTTTAATCCTAAGAAAACCAGCAAGGAACAGCGGTAAGTTAAAGAGGGAAGTAAAATTGCAATCATAGAACCTAGATGAGAAGACCGGCTACCGTGTCCTCCTAACAGGCAACCTACGCAAAATCCAATCTGCGGAAAAGTGGTAATTTCAAATACCAATTTCCACAATGTACTTCGGACCAACTCGTCCAATCAATGATTAAAAAGGCGTACAAACCAAAGTCTTTTTCAACGTACAGTCAGTTAAAAAAATCCTACTGTAAATTTTTTTATTACCGATATTTACTAATAAGAAACATGGAGTTTCCTCACATTCTGAACCAATTGTACGCAGTTTCGTGAAAAAAGTTCGCCAAGAAATTTAAAATACTTAAAAGACTAAAAAATTAAATTAGTGACTTTTTTTGTTTTTTAAATTTTACTAGTGTCACCAAAAAGAGTAAAATAACCAAAGAAAAACACGATATTACCAATTATTAATTTTTTATGCTTCTAGAAATCTTATTTTTAGACGAACTTTTTTCCCCCAAACTATACATGCTGAAAAAGAACCAGGTTCTGTGGTTTTCAATAATAATAATAATAATAATAATAATAATAATTTATTGTTTTTCGCCACATATATAAGGCATACAATAAGTATATGGGTAACATATAACACACACACACACACCACACACACACCACACACACATATATATATATATATATTATATATATATACAGGGTGGCGGAAAGTAGCTCCCTATTTTGGATTGGTAAAAAAATACGTATATTATCCATTTATTTCAGACGAAATAATATGAAAAGTAGGCATACATGGTAGGTTTTCTCTAAATTCAATGTGGGCTCCAACTCTTTCCACCAGCTTCTGGAGCCGCCCAGGAATGGCGTCCACTGACTTAGCAGGAACTCCGGCGGGATGGAGGACATGACTTCCCGAATTCGGTCCTCCAGTTCTTCCAATGTCCTCGGTTTGGTGCGGTAGACTTCTTCCTTTACCCACCCCCAAAGAAAGAAGTCGCACGGTGTCAAGTCGGGGCTCCTGGCTGGCCATTGATGTGGACCACGACGACCCATCCAACGCCCAGGGAAGTGGGCATCCAGCCACTCACGGACAACAAGAGCGAAGTGCGGAGGGGCGCCATCTTGCATAAATATCAGATCGTCGATGTTCTCCCATGTGCTGACAACCGGCCAGACCTCGTTTCGCAACATAGCAAGGTACCGCTCAGCATTCATGGTGTTGCGCAGAAGGAACGGGCCCACAACCTGATCTGAGGTCATACCACACCACACCGTTACACTGAACCGATTCTGCCGTTTTTCAGCGGTAACCGTGCGACTTCTTTCTTTGGGGGTGGGTAAAGGAAGAAGTCTACCGCACCAAACCGAGGACATTGGAAGAACTGGAGGACCGAATTCGGGAAGTCATGTCCTCCATCCCGCCAGAGTTCCTGCTAAAGTCAGTGGACGCCATTCCTGGGCGGCTCAAGAAGCTGGTGGAAAGAGTTGGAGCCCACATTGAATTTTAGAGAAAACCTACCATGTATGCCTACCTTGTCATATTATTTTTTCTGAAATAAATGGATAATATACGTATTTTTTTACCAATCCAAAATAGGGAGCTACTTTCCGCCCACCCTGTATATATATATATATTCTCCTATACAAAGCGTCGTTCTTTACGTTAATTGTACTGCGTGTTTGCAGTTATAATATATATAGTATAGCATAGAACTGCCATTAACAAGCAAATTTTATGCTTTATTGGTGGATTGGAGTTTTATGGTAAATCGGATAGATAATGCAGAGTAGCGAAGTTATGTGAAGTTATGTACACTTTAAAGAGATAGAAAAGTACATAGAGATTATCTGTTGTAAGCTACAAGCATATTTTTAAAAATACATACAGTTAGGATATTCAGCTAAGATTACACAGTTACATAACTACACTAGTACACAATTGCATACAGGTATTCAGCTAAGATTACACAGTCACATGACTACACTAGTACACAATTGCATACAGATATTCAGCTAAGATCATACCTTATTATTTATTTGGATATTAAACGTTGAAATATAATTAAATATTGTATAAGTATATGATTAAATATCGAAATATTAATTACCTCGTTAAATGAGTATTTTAACAACCTTAGATGTCGTCATCTTGCCTAAATTTGTATTTTGTTTTGCTATATAGAAATATAGATTACTTCATTATGATGGTAATTAGGGTATATAGAAATATAGTTTAATTTTGTTAATGAAATAAGACAGAGGATGTGGAGTTACGTCTCGTATCAGTTCATGAATTTGTCTTTCAGTCTTCTTTGGAAATAATACAAAGGAAGACATAGGAATACAAAGGAACCAAACAGCAACAGACCGGCTGGTCCCTACGAGGCTTAAGGTTTAAGAAGGAACGTTAAAAGAAAGAAGAAAATTTAAAATCAAGTGAAAGTTTCAAAGCAAAGCAGAGAAAAGAAGTTGAGAGGTAGGAAAAAAAGAGGTTGAGAGGTAGTAAAGAAATTTAACGATGAAGTGAAAATTTTAAAGTACAGAGAAGTTACAAGGAGTTACAAGGAAAAGAAGTACCTCAAAAGGCCTTGCGGCCCATACCGAGGAGGTACCAATGGCAACGAGTGCCAGGGAAAATTTTCTACACCCTCAAATAGTGTGCAAGATTTGGTCTAACCTTTTCTTGAACTGATCCACAGAGGAACTGTTCACAACTTCTGAAGGTTACTAACCTGTTCCACGTGTCACAGAGAGGAGGGAATCCAAGTGAAAATTCTCAACATTTCTATGCCCTAAAATATGCTTCCAATTGGGGGTTTAAGGAAAGATAAGCATCTAGTTTCTTTTTAAAAGGATTCAATCGAATTACTTTGAACTACGTTGGATGGCAATCCATTCTGTTTAGCTTCATTAGAATTAAAATGTTTACCCAATAATTTGGAACCATTACCGCGAGTTCTATCTGCATTCCTGAAGGTGAAATATTTTTTGGCGTCGACATTATCAATTTAACCTTTAATCATTTTAAACACCTGGATTAAATCTCAAATTCACCTTTTACGAGTGAGAATAAATTTAACTTTTCTAAACGGGCAGCGTAGGATTTGTTTCAAAGTCGACAGTAGGAATCATCTTAGTAGCCCGTCGCTACACACTCTCCATTCTGTCTATGTCCTATCGTAAATATGGGGACCAGAACTGAAAGCAGTATTCCAGGTGGGGGCGTACTAAGGAATTATATAATGTTAGCATAGTTTTCTCCGTCTTAAATTCAAATGATCTACGAATAAATCGTAAGATTCTATTTGTTTCTCTGACCGCTTCGATACATTGCTTACTCGGTTTAAGAGTGTCGGCAACAATAATACCTAAATCTTTCTCTTCCGTAACATTCGTTAGGGTCTTGTCGCGCATAAAATACTTTTTTTTAACATTGTTTCTATCGAAATGCAACGTTTTACATTTATCTACAGGGTGTCCATAAAGTCACGCATCATAGGAAAATACCCTTATTTTGTTTTTATTTATTTGTTCGAAATGATTCCCACCAATCTCGAAACATGTTTGTAAATGAAAAAGCAGGTTTCTTTGAATGTTCCTCGACATATTTGGCCTGATGGAGACATAAATAAATAGACATTGCTTATGTTCCTATGATGCGTGACTTTATGGACACCCTGTATATTAAAGTTCATTTGCCATATTTCCGCCCACTCGAGTAATTTATTAATATCTTCTTGAATCTGAAAAACGTTCTGCCGCTGATTTTGTTCGTACCCCTAGTTTGGCATCATCCGCAAATTTTCAAATTAGACTCTTAATTCCTATGTCGATGTCATTGACATAAATAATAAAAAAAAACTAATCCCAGAAGTGATCCCTGAGGCACGCTGCTAGTTACATTTTCCAGTTAGACGCTTTGCCATTAATGACCACTCTTTGTTTACATCCACTCAGCCAATTTTTAATCCACTCGAGAACATTACCATCAATTCCTTGAGAATGAAGTTTAGCTAATAATCTTTTATGTGACACTTTATCAAACGCCTTTTGAAAGTTGAAATATATAACATCTACTGTTTTACCCTCGTCATATATATTTACAATATCAATAAAGAAATCGAACAAATTAGTAAGATAAGAACGATTACGTCGAAAGCAGTGTTGAGAATCTTTGATTAGTTTATTAATTTCTAAGTGATTAATTATTTTGTCCCGAACGATCGTTTCCATAAGCTTACCAAATACTGAAGTCAGGCTGATCGGACGCTAATTCCCCGGGACTGATTCGTCCCCCTTTGTAAATATTAGTGTAATGTTTGCAAGTTTACTTCGCCTTCGCAATAGTTTGTAAGCATTTTCATCGGACAAATTATTTGTTTTTATGAAATTTGAAATACGCGTTTCTTTTTATCGTTAAGCTACTTTTCATTTCGGCATTCCACCATTTAAGTTTAACATAATTCGCCAGTCTCTTTTTACGTAATGGGATATTACTCGATTCTAAACGTTTAAAATAATTATAAAAAGAAGTCCATGTGCCATTAATATCATCGTGCGATAGAGCCTCATCCCAATTATGGGTCGAAAGTTGAAGTTTCATGTCATAAAATGTAGCTTTTTTAAAATCCAAAACGTATTCCAGGCTCTCCCAATTACGAACATTAATTTTAATTTCAAATGTTATTTACCTATGATCACTGGTGGAGAAGTAGTCTCCTACAAAGATATCAATTAAGTCTACGTCTGTACTTAAAACTAAATCTCGACTATTGCGTTCTCTAGTGGGTTCCTTGATCATTTGAAAAAAGTGAACTTTCGAGCAAACCCTCGTACAGTCGACGACCAGAATTAGACTACAAAGGACCACCCGAATTCCCGCACGGTAAATTAAGATCTCCCATAATTATCGCACCATTTTTGCTACTTACATCAAAAATTAGTTCGTGAAGCCAATTGTCACTATTGACAGTCTGAGAGGGAGACCTATATACTAAACCTATAATTAATTTCTTTCGTGAGTTGTCTTTGATTTCAACAAACGTCGCATTTATATTATCAATTCCTGCAATGGTTTTAATTATGGGTTTTAAGTGTGACCGAACGTATAGTACTGTACCAGTGTACCACCACCCCTTCTTTCTATTCTATCATTGTTAAACATCTCATAACCTGGGATATGATATTCCCCGAGGAAATCTCTACTCTCTGTATTTAACCAGGATTCAGTAATTGCTACAAGCTCAAACTTTTTGGTCAAGGACAATACTTAATACCTCATCAAAATTAAATCTTAAACTTGGACCATTAATATAAAATACACTTAGAAAATCTTGAGTACCGCAGTAGAATCTCGAGGTTCTTCGAGTAGACAATCGTTCACTGTCAGAAAAATTTATGCTAGGCTTTTCGCTTTCATAGGAGTTACGCCGTTTTTTGCCTGAAAAACCATCGCACAGCCACGCAATAGTGCACCAAGACGAGCTGCTCCCACGCCACTTAGATGAAGACCATCAGGCAAAAATAAATCCTTTTTATTAGAAAAATGATTCCACAGATGGACGAATTCAACACTTTCCTGTTGGCAAAGGAACTTAGTATTATTTACGTTGGTAGCTCTGTTGAAAAAGTTGTCAGATCCTGCTATTCTTAGGAAAACCTGAAAAAATTATTTTATTAGACCTATCCTTTAGAGTCTACATCAGCCGCATGTATTTCTCTGTTAGCTCCTCCGACCTGGTAATTTTGATATCGTTAGTCCCAACATGCACCATAAATATCGTACTATCATCAGCATCTTTACCAAACTCGTCTATAGAGTCCGTGATGTCGTCAACACGGGCTCCAGGATAGCGGTACCTCCTTCTCCGAGTTGGGTTCCTGCCGCAGAATAATGGAATCCTCAATCAGTCTAATTTCCTGCGTGTCATTTTGCTGTGCCTCAAAGACAGAAACTCTATTAGTAGTAACTATTCTTAAGCAAGGTTTGTGCTACCTAGGTCGGGCCCCATTTTGAACTGACTTAAACGGTCGATCCCCCGAAGGAGAAGTGGGGGCAGGTATGACGGCTGGTTGTGGATTCGTCGTAGTCTAAGACAGAAAATCGGATCACGTTGAGAATAGCGAACCCATAGGGTGTTGGGTTCGCTATTCTTGACATGGATAATTTTGGGTTTCCTATTCTTGACATGGAAACTTTTGGGTTTGCTATTCTTAACATGGAGAATTTTGTAAAAACCATTATTTACATAGGATAAAATTTGAATGCCCGGTTAGGTCAACTCTACGCCCTTGATGATTGGTTAGGTTTAGTCGTGATAGATTCGTTAGTTTAACGAATCTCTCACGACTAAACTTAACCAATCGTCAAGGGCGTACAGTTGACCTAACCGGGCACTCAATGAACCTAACCGGGTATTCAGTTGACCTAACAGGGTATTCAATTAACCTAACCGGGCATTCAGTTATTTTTGCTCCCCCTCGTGTGCGGATAGCAAAAATATCCCGCATATCAAGTATGGGTGTTCGGTTTAGTTGATACAAGTACAACCCCATCAGTTGGCTATATGGAAATAGTGGAGCATATTTTTTTTTCGAAGTATTTTTCGCTGTTGAAACATTAGGTTTGCCATTCTTAACTTGTTGAATTTTGGGTTCGCTATTCTTAACATGTTTAATTTTGGGTTCGCCATTCTTAACATGAGGTAAATGGGTTCGCTATTCTTAACATGATCCAGAAAATCTATTGGTTGTAACTACTGTACTTTTAAGCCAGGTTTATGGTGCCTAGGTCGGGCCCCATTCCGAACTGCCTCAAACGGTCGATCCCCCGAAGGAGAACTGGGAGAAGTGGGGGCGGGAATGACGACTGGTTGTGAATTCGTCGGAGAGTCTTCGCGCGATCTCCGTTCTGTATGAGAACTCGAGCCCAGACTCCCGAAATAAAATCCTGTAGAGAATCAAACTTTGCCATCAAAGCACTAAATTCTTCCCTAAGTACAATTGCCTTCCTCCTACTCCCACGAAGTTCGTCTCTCGCCGAAATCACTTCGTTTCGTAGTTTGTGTCGGTTTACGCAAAATCTGCAAACTAAAAGGGTTAGAAAAGGGATTGGTTAAAAAGTATGGAGGAAATTTTCCACCGTAGGTGGAACACTCGCGTAGGTTACCGGTCATATCTAAAAAATTTAAATTCATTTTTCAATCTAATATGTAAGCAGAAGAGTCTGGAAAGAATTATGGATTAGTGACCTCAAAACAGGAAACAAACAAGGGTCCGGAAATACCAACACACACACACACACACACACACACACACACACACACTCGTATATATATATATATATATATATATACAGTACTGGCCAAATTATTAGGAATTTTTTTAAAATTTCATTTTTTGGTATAAAATGTTAAATTAACCAATTTTAAACGTTGAAAAGTTATTTATTTCTACACAAGAATACATGGTCATTATTTAGCAATAGTTTAGTACTTAGTTTGACCCACCTTAGCTGCCATAATGGCTGCGACACGCTTCGGCATGCCATGAATCAATTTTTTGCATAATTCTTTAGTCGAACGAAGCGTGTTTGTTCGTCAGTTGTCGTTTGGTTGTCGTGCGATGCGGGTGTGTTTCTCTTTCTTTTACGTGTCATTGTAACTACCGTTTAATTTAAATAGTGTATTTACCCATTTCGGCAATTATTTGTTACAGTTTTTAAGTGAATTTGAAAATGGGGCGAAAGAATGACTTGAGTCCACGGAAAATTGGGCAAATACAGGTTTTATTAACTTCTTCTACATTTAAACAAAAGGAAATCGCTGCCAAACTCCATGTTTCACCACAGTCAGTACTTCGTATTAAGAAAAAAATGGTATTTGGAGAAAATGTAGGCCCCAAAAGGGTTGGAAGATGCGGCAGAAAAAGGGTAACGACTCCAAGAACTGATAGACAGATTGCAATTTTGTCTCTTAGAAATAGAAGAGCTACTTGCAAAAACATTTCCAGTAGTCTAGCGGCTGATGGCATCAATATTAGTCGTAGAACAGTCAACAGGAGGCTTCTAACTGCCGGCTTCAAAGCCTACCGCCCAAGGAAGAAGCCCAGGCTCACTGAGGCTATGAGAAGGCACGTTTTGCATGGGCAAAGGAACACATTAACTGGACTAGTGAGGATTGGGAACAGGTAAGAATAATATTTAACATTAAATAGAATGTTAATACAGTAAATACAGTATGCATAGAAGTGTATTTACAGTACGTGATAAAACTGCAGTAAAAATATCTGTAAAGCAGCAAGTCATACTGTACTTCGTTTTAGCTGTACTTCATACGCTATGCACTGACTCTTTCACAGGGCTTTCTTTGATTGCAGGTGGTGTTCTCCGATGAGTCAACGATTGCCGTGCTTGACGATCGTGTTCAAAGTGTAAGAAGGAGGCCTGGAGAAGAATTTTTGCCTGAGTGTCTGATGAAAACGGTGAAATTTCCACAAAAGATCATGGTTTGGGGAGCAATTTCTGTGCATGGAACTAGTCGTTTGAGCATTGTTGAGGGGAATATGAACCAAGTCAAGTATATAGAAGTACTAAGAAGACGTCTACTGCCTCAAATAAGGGAATGGTATGGTAATAGACGTTGGATTTTTCAACAAGACTCAGCTCCATGCCACACGGCAAAGTCGGTTAAAAAATGGTGTCATGAAAATAGTGTTCGGTTGCTCCCATGGGCTGGAAATTCTCCAGACATGAACCCAATCGAAAGTTTATGGTGTATTTTAAAGGACGTAATCCATGAAACGCCGATAACAACAAAACACCAACTCATAGAGCGACTTATTCAAGTCTGGTTTCACTCTACATGTATTAAGGAATTATGCAAAAAATTGATTCATGGCATGCCGAAGCGTGTCGCAGCCCTTAAGGCAGCTAAGGGGGGTCAAACTAAGTACTAAACTATTGCTAAATAATGACCATGTATTCTTGTGTAGAAATAAATAACTTTTCAACGTTTAAAATTGGTTTAATTTAACATTTTATACCAAAAAATGAAATTTTTAAAAAATTCCTAATAATTTGGCCAGTACTGTATATGCGCATACATAGACATACATACAAACATACATATGTACATACACACATATACATACGTATACATATATACGCACATATATACAGTGTATATACTAGGGTTGCCAGGTGTCCAGTATTGAACCGGACAGTCCGGTATTTGGGCTCTCTGTCCGGTTAAAAAAAATCAAAGAATACCGGACACGTAAAAGTAAACCACGTCTTTACGTCTTTGCTTTTTTATTTTTGTCTTAATAGGTGTCGCTTTAATAGATCGTCTGCTTTTTTGGGGTTATCCATAATTTGTTGTGTTTTTCCAGTCAATAATTATTATTTGACTTATTTTACTATCGCGATCTGATAAAGAATTGGATAGTTTCACAGCCCTCTATTGGATGCAATTTTGCGTATGTTACGTAATTTTGTTCGCCTAAAAGTTAAATGTGGATAAAGTCGATTTATTTCCATTAATACCTAAATGTTTTCAATGTTATTTGTAAATCGGTTCCAATATTATTTTCCTGTTAAAGTGTTATTTGTCCATATAATTAACGGGCTTTATAAAGTATCTAATGAACCGATTTGCGAGTAATGAAGAAAATACATTTTTACTTTTTACACCCTATCCCCCTACCCTGGCTGCTGGTGTCTGGTATTTTTGTGGAGGACATCTGGCAACCCTAATATACACATACATGTATACACATAAATACGTACCCGCATACATATATACGTACATGCCCAATATACATAGAAATGGACAACCATGCTTTCATATACTTACATAGCTTAGAACTGCCCTAAACAAGCAAATTTTATACTTTTAATAATAATCTATACTATAATAAGAGAGCTGTCCGTCTGTCTGTCCGTCCGTCCGTCCGTCACACTTTCAGAAATTGTGAGAAAAAATTGTGAGAAAAAAATTCAGAAATTGTAAAAAAAATTCAGAAATTGTATTACGGCGGCAATGTGAAGCTCAAGATTTTCATGACTGTGTTCTTTTCTGTAGTTTAGCAATGGGGGAAGGGTGGGGGTGGGGGTAATGGGGAGGGGTGGGGGTAATGGGGGAAGGGTGGGGGTGGGGTTAATGGGGGGAGGGGGTTAGCCCCCAAGTTGTATGAATGGGGGTGAGGAGGAGGTTTTGGGAGATACCAGATTCAGAAATGTTGACACAATGTGAAGCTCAAAATTTTCACGGCTGGGTTCTTTTTTTGTAGTTTAGCCTGTCTAACCGTCAGCGAAGCGGCGGGAACTGTACTAGTAATAATAATAATAGTTACTAAAATGTATGATGATTTAACCTCTCCAAAAGGAAACAAGGTGAAGCAACAATCCTGGCTCGTCAGAATGAACAATTTGAAAAGAAGCGATTCACTTTTTGCAGACGCTTTAATTTATCGTAAAGAGTATGACGATATTGACCACCAGTAGTGGTAGTTCACCTCACTCTCTCTCACGGTTATGCACTTCGGTTCCTTTAGTTTTATATGTTACAGGGTTTTTAACGGACGAATGACTCTTGGTGTTCGTGTAATAACACCAAATTGTATGTAAAGCAAACTGAAAAATAATAATAACGATGGTTAGGACAGTATCTAAGTTCATATAGAGAAAACTTAGCGTAGCGTAGGCCTAAATTTTGTATGTGGGTCTCATCTTAGATTTCTACATGGAATATTGAGGATTATCTATCCTAAAATGCCTCTATATTTGTCCATTTCGGTTAATTTATGATGTTTAGGCGTTTAGGCCTACCTATACCCAATGAATTTGAAAGCCAAACATAGGCCTATTGTTAAAGGCATTAGTATAAAATCCACGCATTTATGTTTTCTTGACAACAACGTTTTTAAATAGAATTTGAATGTTTTTCCAAGTCATTTCAAATATCCAATTTCCTCAAACTTTCAAAATACTGTAAACATCTTATCTTTTCTCTCCAGGGCATAATTGTAGGCCTATCGAGGCTCTTATCATTGATTCCCGTTCTTAAATATAACTCATTATAAACAATTTATTGTTATGTTTTGTGCAATGTATCGATTTTCAATAATGAAACCTTCCCGAGATGTCTTTGTCGCGATGCAGTTTTTAACTGCAATATTTTCAGATCTTCATGACTATCTGATACATCAGGTTTAAGTTAGAAACAACTATATATAATATATATATATATATATATATATATATAGCGATTTTTTAAACATCTGACACTTTAAAAGGTTTGTATATTTTTATTAACTGAAAAAAAAGCATGAAAGAAATGGATTTAGTCTCCAAGTCCAAAACATGCTCTTTGTGATGTCCTCTCAGCTTACGATACTTACACGATACTTTCGACGGGAGCGTCCTGTCCAACAGATTTCCTGCGGTTTATGATAAAGGAATATTATGACCACCAACATCACCAGATTTAAACCCCTGTGACTTTTACCTGTGGGGTTATTTAAAAGATCGTATTTAAACAGAAATCGCACACAATAGAAATAAAAACATTAAATGGACAAACAAAAAATTTCTCAGATTTCAACAGATACTCTGTCCAGAGTACTGGAAAATTTTGATGTTCGTCCGCAAAGAGTTAATGAGCTGAGAGGACATCACATAGAGCACGTTTTCCACCAGGGGACTAATTCCCCATGTGTAAAGAAAGTACAGTAAAAATTTCATGATTTTACGAGGTTTGGTAAAAAAATATCCGGACTGACGCGATTATAGACAGAATATGGTACTTAAAGGGTTTGGGGCTTAATCTCCCTCAAAGTACTCTTCTTCTGGAGCCACACACTTTGCCCAACGATCCTGCCACTATTGAAAACATTTTTCGAAAGCACTTTTCGGAATGGCCAAAAGCTGCTCCGTCAATTTCTTTTAATGGTCTGAACATCATCGAATCGGTGTCCTTTCAGAGTTTGTTTGAGCTTCGGAAACAAAACTCGCATGGAGCCAAATCCGGCGAATATGGAGTCTGCCGTACTTGGGAAGTAGCGTTTTTGGCCAAAATTGCTGGACAAGCTGCGACGAGTAAGATGGCATGTTATCATGATGAAGCATCTAGTCTCCGGACTCCCACTTCTGCGGCCGTTTCCTCCGAATTGCTTCGCGTAGACGTCTCAAAACTTCGATGTAAAATTCCTTGTTGATTGTTTGTCCTTGTGGAGCATATTCATGATGCACAACACCTTCATAGTCGGTACTCTCTGACATCGTAAGAAATCGCCACGAAACAAAACATGTTTAACTTTATTGGCTCACCACAGTGAACTGACGCTATACTACACAATGAAGTGCAACCCTCTCAGTCAAATTGTCTCGACATGCAGACACACGTTTAGCACAGTCACAACTCCAAACGTGACCATGTTCTAAAAAAACAAAAAAAACACCTTGTCCGGATACTTTTTGAACAGACCTCGTATTTCAGTTAATAAAAATACGCAAACTATTTAAAGTGTCAGATGTCTAAAACACACACACACACACACACACACACACACACACACATATATATATATATATATATATATATATATATATATATATATATATATAAATGAGGAAATTAAACAGACTGCATATTGTGCTCCAGATAGACAGGAAATTCAGAGAAGCACGAAAGTGGTCGACTTAGGGGTAATAATGACCGATGATGCCAAATTCGAGACACAAAATCAGATAGCAATAAGCAAAGCAAAAAGATTCGCGGGACAGGTACGAAGAACGTTCAAAAGGAGGGACAAGATTGTAATGATTCCCCTGCTGAGAATACTGATCATACCAAAACTTGAATATTGCTCAGTTTTGACGTCCCCATATAAAAAGGAAAAAATTAATAAACTAGAAGAAACGCAGAGTCATTTCACAGCCAAGATTGACGGCTGCAAAGAACTCAACTACTGGGAAAGACTACGTAAACTAAATCTGTACTGCCTGGAAAGAAGAAGAGGTATACCATAATTTACATATGGAAAATGATCGAAATACTGGTACCAAACCTCAAACTAAACCCAATTATCATCCAAACAACGCTGGAAAACAGGAAAGGGAGGATGTTTAGTGTTCCCAAATTAAAGGCCCGACAAGGGACCTCCTCAACACTGAAAGAAAATAGCTTGGTTGTCAGGGGGGCCAGACTTTTTAACCAGCTTTCTAAGGACCTCAGAAACGTTACAGGGGTCAAAGTTGAAGTCTTCAAGCGAAGACTAGATGCCTGGCTCAGGACGGTACCAGATGAGCCGGGTGTACCTGGCTGTGTGCGGTGGAGAGCGCAAGAGAGCAACTCGCTCTTCCACCAAGCCAGGCCTAGAGGCAGGGCCACCAGCTTGACCTTCGTGTGAAGAGAGACCGACGGACGGAACCGCAACGAGGTTAACGAGGTATATATATATATATATATATATATATATATATATATATATATATGAGGAGATTGTAGACATCAATCGACCAGGAAAGTACTCCAGGGGGACATTAGAGAGGAGTCAGGGCGTGGTTGAACTCCCTCTTCTCCTGTCACTGTCCTTCTTAGTTGACTTTTTCCGTGTCTCATCTACCTATGAATAGCCCAGCATGGTCTCAAACACACTTCTCCCTATATTCCTCACTACACACACGTGCATCTTACTCACTACACACTCTTTTAAGGGCCTTCCAAACCTTGAGTTTGACTTTCTCTTTCTCCTTCATTTGGGGGAAGGGAGGCGGTTTTCCCGAGCGTTCGTCCTTGGTCCTCTCCTTCCTGCATATATTATATATATATATATATATATATATATATATATATATATATATATATATATTAAAAATTTGTGTATGTTTTTTCTGAGGTTGACGACAGTTCAATCCAAGTTTTTAAAACTTTATTCTTGACGTCAGATTGAAAACTTTTTAATTCGTTTCATATCTGAAAACTTTCTGCATTATTAATATGGGGTCTTCTACCAATAGACAAAACAGGGTGGTGCGGAAAATTTTAACACTACAAATTTTTATTCAGAAACTACCGTTCTTGGCTGTTGTTCATTACTTTTCTTGGCTGTTGTTCAGCTTGGACGCATTTACGAAGCTCGTGAAAAGCGATTAAAACTTATCTTTCTGTGTGTGTGTGTGTGTGTGTGTACCTGAGTCATTACAGTGTTTCATCGTGTAATTTATCATTTTGTTAACATTTTGCTCATTAGTAATTTTAATTATTTTATATTATTTTAATTACTGAAGTGCGGAGTTCATAGTTTATCACTGGAAGAGAATACACAAATTCTTAACTCTTTATTAATATTATTTTTAGTACAGGTATTTTTATTCAGTTAATTACCAAAGGTAATATACATATTTAATTATTATTAAAAAAAAATTTATGTTTTATTTGTATATTTAATAATAATTATTTCAAAAGAAAGTTAGATTTTCTTTTTTCTTTTTATTTTAATACATCCACCACGAGGTTGTTTGTCGTCTCTAATCGCCCAAGATGGGAGTAAAAATTCTTTCTTCTGTGGTATTTTGGGAATTTTGTTCGTTTTCCTTTTTCAGGTCACTAATTCGTAATTCTTTCCAGACTCTTCCCCCGACGTATTAGAATGAGAAACTAATTTTAATTTTTCGTGAAAACATTTTTTCTAGATATGGCCCCTAACCTACGCGAGTGTTCCGACTTCGATGGAAAATTTTCTCTCTATTTTTTTACCGATCTCTCTTCGAACCCTTTTAGTTCGCAGATTTTTAAACCTACTGTAGAGGAACTGCGAAACGAAGTGATTTCGCGAGAGACGAACTTCGTCGTAGTAAGAGGGAGGCGAATGTGTTGAGGGAAGAATGTAGTGCTTTGGCGGCAAGGTTCGACTCTACAAGATTTTGTTTTTGGGAGTCTGGGCGCGAGTTCTCATACAGAACCCGCGAAGACTTTCCGACGAATTCGCAACCAATCGTCATTCTCGCCCCCACTTCTCCTTCGGGGGATCAATCGTTTGAGTTAGTTCAAAATGGGGTCCGACCTAGGCAGCACAAACCTTGCTTAAGAGTAGTTACTACTAATAGATTTTCTGTCTTTGAGCCACAGCAAAATGACACGCAGGAAATTAGGCTGAATGGCTATTCCATTATTCGAGGGCAACTACGGGAGTTCTGCGGCAGGAACCTAACTCGGAGAAGGAGGTACTATTGCATGGCTGTGCGATGGCTTTTCAGGCAAAAAACGGCGTAACTCCAATGAAAGCGAAAAGCCTAACATAAATTTTTCTGACAGTGAACGATTGTCTACTCGAAGAACCTCGAGATTCTACTGCGGTACTCAAGATTTTCTAAGTGTATTTTATATTAATGGTCCAAGTTTAAGATTTAATTTTGATGAGGTATTAAGTATTGTCCTTGACCAAAAATTTGAGCTTGTAGCAATTACTGAATCGTGGTTAAATACAGAGAGTAGAGATTTCCTCGGGGAATATCATATCCCAGGTTATGAGATGTTTAACAATGATAAATAGAAAGAAGGGGTGGTGCTACAGTACTATACGTTCGGTCACACTTAAAACCCATAATTAAAACTACTGCAGAAATTGATAATATAAATGCGACGTTTGTTGAAATCAAAGACAACTCACGAAAGAAATTAATTATAGGTTTAGTATATAGGCCTCCCTCTCATACTGTCGATAGTGATAATTGGCTTCAAGAACTAATTTTTGATGTAAATAGCAAAAATGGTGCGATAATTATGGGAGATCTTAATTTACCGTGCGGGAATTCGGGTGGTCCTTTGTAGTCTAATTCTGATCGTCGACTGTACGAGGGTTTGCTCGAAAGTTCACTATTTTCAAATGATCAAGGAACCCACGAGAGAACGCAATAGTCTAGATTTAGTTTTAAGTACAGACGTAGATTTAATTGATAATATCTTTGTAGGAGACTACACTACTTCTTTACCAGTGATCAGAGGCAAATAACATTTTAAAAGAGCTAAATTTCGTGACACGAAACTGAGACTTTCGACCCATAATTTGGATGAGGCTCTATCGCACGATGATGTTAATGGCACATGGACTTCCTTTTATAATTATTTTAAACGTTTAGAATTGAGTAATATCCCATTACGTAAAAAGAGACTGGCGAATTATGTTAAACTTAAATGGTGGAATGCCGAAATGAAAAGTAGCTTAACCTTAAAAAGAAACGCGTATTTTTTAATTTAAAGAATCAAATAATTTGTCCGATGAAAATGCTTACAAGCTATTGCGAAGCCGAAGTAACTTATTAGAAAAAATAAGGGTTATAACCAGTATTGGGAGTAACGCCGTTACATATGTTTTAACGGTAACGCCGTTATTTTATTTATATTGTAACGAAATTGGTGACCCCCCGTTACTTTTCATTCCATCTTCACTCATTATTCGTTACTCGTTACTCTCTTTTAGGCTTTCTATTTTTTCTTATAGGAATAATCCATTAATCGGTTAGCCATTTTGTAATTTTTTACTTACGATTTATTACAGTGTATTCATTAATTTTCATTTTTGTAATACTTTAAGCTCGAAGAGCAATTTTATTTTCCATTTTTAGTTTTTAACTTAAGATCTATTGATCGCTATTAATATTATTTCAAATGGTAAAATTGTTAAATTATAATGTTTGTTATTTAAGTATAAGTCTAAAATCAGGTATTGTTTCATTGTATTTATATATCTGATCTTAATTCAATATTTGCTCCATATTCAGAATTTTTTTTAGAATATTTTCTAGTTTATTATAAAAGTAACGGTAACTGTAACGCGTTACTTTTCCATAGAAGTAACTGTAGCGGTAATGACGTTACTTTCTATTGCGAGTAACGGTAACGGTAACGCCGTTAGTTTAAAAAAGTAATGCGCTCAATACTGGTTATGACCCATTATTTATTTCATTTTTCATATAATAAACAACAGAAACCTAACCTAACCTAACCCAATATTATATTATATGATATAATAATATTCGTTGATTAAAAGTCGATGTTTCATTCAAAGATTGGTTTTAGTGAGTAAAATCCGCTCGTGAAAGGTTTGCAAAAATGATGCCTGACCCGATGAGTCAAACGGACGGGTATCGGGTACCCGGTTTGCCTGGTGTATATATAAATATTGTACAGTAAAGAAAAAACCAGAGGAAAAAAAGAAAACTTCAATCTTTCTAATAATGAAAACCAAAGGAAATCATTCATTTACTTAATTTACAAGTTACACCTCGTCACTCTCTTATGTTTTCAAATGCACTAAAGTCATTTTTCTTTAAGAAAAGTATTGCTTCTGCAGTACTCGGTGAAATTCTATTTCTTAATTTACGTATTATATTAATCCCATTTGTGAGAAAACACGCTCTGCTCGAGTTCATGTTGCTGGAAAGCATAAATATCGCCTAGGTAATTTAGCCAAATTTGCAAACTTTTCAGCATTTAATTTCCACCAAGCAATAGGATTAATATCTTCAGCCTCCGGAATTAATATTTCATACTGTTCAAATTCACTATAAGTGGCTTTGTCAGCATCTTTAACACCAATTAAATACGACAAAACACTGACTTTACGTTTTTTTGATGGCTGTTCAATTGCATCTTCATTTAAAGAAAGTCACGCTTCAACTCTATCTAATGGTTTCATAGTGAATACCAACGAAAAGGTTGTACGTGTATTATCACCTTTACATATACTAATAATGCTTCGCGCGCAATTGCGTATATTCTTGAGAGAAAGTTACTGCGTCAGTCATCATCATGAAGTATTTGAACCCGGTTCTTTCGTAATGGGTGGATACCCGTTTCATTCCCTAGTTATAACCCACAAGACCTAAAGTAAGCTCGATTCTGAGCTTTATACAAATCGAATTTACAATGACTTACAAATGATGAAAGTTTAAAATAAATTCTTCTCTTCCGTCTTCACTAATGAGAATATAAACAACATTCCTGTCCCCGTAATCATGCTCGGTGATCATCATTTAAAGCTTCACCATTTTACCATTAGTGAAATTGAAGTACTCTCGGCCATAGGTAAAATTAATCCTAATAAAACTCCAGGTCCAGATAAGCTCTATCCTGGGATAATTAAAGACGTGAACTGCGCAGTAGTCTCTCTCCTCACTTATGTATTTATTTATTTATTTATTTAATAATAATAATAATAATAATAATAATAATAATAATAATAATAATAAATCCTTACAGTCTGTAGAAGTTCCGTTCGATTGGAAGCTTGCAAACATTACGCCAATATTTAAAAAAAGAGGACAAAGCACTCCCGGGAAATTAGCGTCCGATCAGCCAGACTTTAGTAGTTGGTAAGCTTATGGAGACGATCGTTCGGGACAAAATAGTTAATCACTTATGAAAATAAAAACCCACTCTAATAGACAGAGTTTATTTCCACAACAGTTTCGATGCCCACTGGCATCCTCCTCGGGTGGATAAAGAAAAACGAATGAACCAAAACAAGAGGGAAAAACAGTCCAGGGACGGACCGTTAAGAAATTCGCGAATTTCTTAACAGTCGTCCCTGGACTGTTTTTTTGTTTTGGTTCATTCGTTTTTCTTTATCCACCCGAGGAGGATGCCAGTGGGCATCGAAACTGTTGTGGAAATAAACTCTGTCTATTAGAGTGGGTTTTTATTTTCATATTTTGACCTTCACGTAGAAAAAAGTGAAGTTTTTTGCATTTGTTAATCACTTATAAATTAATAAATTAATCAAAGCTTTTCAACACGGCTTTCGACGTTATCGTTCTTGTCTGACTATTTTGTTCGATTTCTTTAATGATATTGTAAATATATATGATGGGAATAAAACTATATATATATATATATATATATATATATATCAAAGCTGGGCACTTGCGTTTTTTTTGCGGTACTGCGGTACTGCGGTACTACCGCACTACCAAACCGGTACCGCATAACGCAGTACCGCAAAAAATGCGGTAGCGGTACTGCTGTACTTCAGCGATCCTTTGCGGTACTGCGTTATGCGGTACCGGTTTGGTAGTGCGGTAGTACCGCAGTACCGCAAAAAAAACCGCAAGTGCCCAGCTTTGAATTATATATACACATTTTAATTCTAGTGAAGGTAAACATTTTTTCTTCAATGGTATAGTTAATTTGTGGAGTGGATTGCCAGCCAGCGTAGTTCAAAGTAATTCGCTCGAATCCTTTAAGAAATCCCTCCTCGTATTTTAAAATCTTCACTTTAGCTTTAAAGTTATTTCCTTCCTTTCAACATCTTTTCTCCGCTTTGCTTTAAAACTTTCGCTTGCCATTAAATTTTCTTCCATCTTTAACCTTCCTTAAAGAGACAGCCTCGTAGGGATCAGCTGCTCTGTTGCTGTTTGGTGTCCTTTGTATTCCCTTGTGTTCCTTTGTATTCCTTTGTATTCCTTTGTAAAACGTATTATGACATAACTTTCACAAATAACTGTGTATTTATATTCGCAGTATAATTATACTATAATTTGTGAAAATTATGTAAATCATTTTCTCTTACGTAATAAAAATTAGTGACATTAAATAACAGGTATGCAATTTTTGTGCCACCCTGTTTATGCTGTAATGATTGTGACTTTCAGAATTGCTGTGTGGGGGTTTTTTACTGCCTAAAAGTAAACAAAATTGAATCTTTACTTTGCAATGTAAAGTCGTAACTCCACAAAGCAAACAATAATAAAACGTCCATTCTAATCACCACTTAATAACCATTTCCGGCCTAACGAGTTCCAGTTATGGACCCGTAATTGCGTATGTTTTTTTCTGATTCGTAAATAAATCAGGCTTCAAATGGTTAAATTTCAATTTGTTTACTTAATTATTTGATAGTGAATTTAATACCGTTTCTTTTACCATTTTTAGGTCTACAAAAGCCAATTTTAAATAGAAGATAACTAAATATTTGGAGATGATCTTGTAGCGATCTCCAGACCTGATTTTTGCCTCAGAGTAACTTGTCCGTCCTTGCAAGAATGTCCTTCTTGTGAAACCAATGTCCGCTCCCACTTCACATGAATCTCGTCAAGGTCAGGAGTTCGACGAAGCCCCTAAGGAGGAGAAGACAAAGGAAAGCGTAGCAAAGGTAAATGAAGCGGAAGAACATTTAGAAGCGGTTCAGGAACGCCTTGAAATAGTAAACGCAGAAGTAGAAGGGGGTCATGAAGAGTTAGGGAGAGTAGAGGAAGAGACGAGTGAAAGTCACGAAGAGTCGGAGAGAGCAAAAGAACAGACAAAGGAGAGTCACGAAGAGTCTGATGAACTTCGTGAAGAGCTAGAAGAGACGGCAAATGAGGATGACGATGAAGAAGTCGATGAAGATACTCTTCCCTCTGATGAAGAGGAAAGAGGACGATATGGAATGGGGATAGAGGATCGAACTGAAGGAACATTGAAAAGGGAGGACGTGGAAGCCCCTGGCAGGGAAGATGACTCCCTGAAGGAGGCAACCCACAGGCGACGTCACTGCCCGTCATTTCGCCTTCTGCTTCGCCGGCAGCTTTGGGTCAACACTGTCAAAATGGCGGCGACGATAAGGAAGCTCTTCCGCTCTCGTCGTTCCACCCAAGGGGGGAAAAGGAAAAGAGGGGAGGTGGGCGAAGGGACCGAGGATCCCCCAAGAACGCCTACCCACGCCTCTTCCCCCACTAGGAGAATCTTCCCCACGTTGATCGAAGGGTCCAATGGCAAGGTAGGGCCTTCAGAACCCCTTGTAGGCGCCGCTGCCTCCTCCCCAAGAGTCCTCAGAAGGGAGGAGGTGACCTCCTCCTCGCCCTCAGTATCTCCCGCCAAGGCCTCCTTCGGTTCCTTCTTTAAGAAGAACCAACCTCCACTATCTCCCCTCCCACCAACAGCCCCCGCCGAACCAAATGCCAAGCACATGAAATTAGTACGTTCGCGCAGACTTCTGAAAGAGTTTCACGAACTGACGAAGACACAGCTAGCGAGTGAGGACCCCGTCTTCACCGTTGACCTCGTCAATGATTGCCTCTACGAATGGAAGGTAAGCAGAAATACTGAGTCGCTTGCATCCCTTTTAGGAAATAAACGTAAAAAAGAGTTCCTTCACTGTTAGAATTAAGAATTTATTTAATACAGTGTTTCTCAGTAGGATTTGCCACACGACCCCCGTGTCAGGGTCTTAGGTCGGCGCGACCCCTTATCATTCTACAGGGGTAAACAAATTCACGAAGTGGTCTTTTTTTTTTTTTTTTGCGCAGAAATCACTACTGCAGGGGTAAAGAAACTACGGCCAAGGGGGTAGAGGGGTCGCGACCCACCGTTTGATAAACACTGAATTAATACAACCTGCATATGAAAAATATTAAATAAAATTAATCATGCAAAAATGACTAGGATTGAAGGGTTGTATACCTCGTACCCTTCGTTAGGGTCATTGCGAGTTCAGGAAGGATGAAGCCTTCCTTCTTAGGGTTCTTATTTCAAGCATTGTTATAAAATCAGTTTCTACAATTTTGTCACTTCTGCCATTGAAATAATAATAATAATAATAATAATATTAGGGCTTCAATTCAGTGTTTAATTCTGTACCCTTTTCACGTAGCAATTTACGAGAGGGTTCTGGAGGACCACCAGGAGAGAAGTGCATATTTTAATTACATTTTACATTTTTTACAAAATTGAACGATGTAAATTCTCTGAACGAATAAAAGGCTCATAAAAAAAAATTAGGCTAGACACAGACTCAATGATGAAATTGATTTTTGTTTATATTTTGGGATGATGGTGATCATAATGGTGATGATGGGGGTTGTTTAACCTCCTTCGCAACGTCTAAGGTCATATGACGGAGGGGCACCTACAATTTTAAGTGGGATCCGAACCATCTAAGCGTCGCTACGTAATGTGGAAGCGATTGACGCGAAGTGGTGTTAACGATACTAGCCATGACGTATCCATTTTATTTTAGGAAACCAACTAAATATGAAAAGGTGAAAAGGAAAATCCAACCAAAGTGGGAATAGAAGTGTTTATGCATAGAGGTTCCACTTCATCCCCAAAAGGATTTTCACAGACTTCATATAAAATTAAAACCATTAATATCACATTCAATTTATTCAGGTCAACCTTTTATTTATTTACTTCTACCCTTTTAGTTCCCTCACCGATATATATATATATATATATATATATATATTACAAAACCAGCTGACAAATATAAATATAGGCATTCGAGAGCTGGACAGAAGGTACGAACAAAGGCACTTCATGCGTTATCGGGGCAACAGGTACCGACAAAGATAAAAAGAGGTAAATTCTCGGAGGACAACAAGGCAACGAAACCGGCACCCCTATTGGAAAACAAATCGGAACCACCTGTATGCAAAAAAGAAAGAAAAAATAAAAATAATCCTAGCCAACATAGAGGGCCTTAAATCAAACCATTACACGAACAAAGTTGTATACCTGAAAGGACTCGTGCAAGAAGCCGGAGCAGACTTTGCATGCCTCACGGAAACCCATCTAAAGGATTGCCAGGCGAACTGTGAAAATTGTGAGTCCTGTATTGACAAAAAAGAAATACAAATTGACAACTATAACATCCTCCGAGCCGACAGAACAGCTAGACGTAAAGGAGGATGTGCTATTTACACAAGCGAAAGGCACATAGCAGAAATGACTATAAGTACCTCAAACAACTAAGTAGAATGTGTAGCAGCAAAAATTGAAAAATTTAATATGGTACTAATTGTAATGTACAGACCCCCAAACACGCCAACCTCAAAATTTTCATATTCCATTACAGAGGTAAGAAACTTGGTAAAAGATCTACACTCTCCAACCCCAAATATTTTTCTCTGTGGTGATTTTAATTTCCCATTCATGAAATATAAAAGGATAGGAAAAAATATATGTATCACCAGGACAAGGGGGGCACACGAGAAGACCAGGAGCAGGTAAAAATGCTATTAGCTTTAGCTGATGAATTTATGTTAACGCAAGAAATAACAGAAAACAAGAAAAAACAACTGCCTAGATTTGGTATTCACAAACAACAGTAATCTAATTGATAATGTAGAAATATCCCCAACTATGATATCAGACCACAATATCATTGAAATAACAACTAATATAAAGGCAACAGGAAAGGAAAGAACACGCACAACAGAAAGAAGCAAATTCGGAATTTTTATTTTCACTCCAAAGCTATAAACTGGGAAGATGTGACATCCAACATGGAAGTAATAGATTGGAAAACCATTTTCGAGGCCAAACAACGGAGGAGATGCTAATGACGTTAGAGGAGAAGACGTTAGAAATTGTAGAAAAACATGTCTCAAAGATACAACAAAGAGGAAAGAGAAGCAGGTTCGAAAGACAAAAGAGGGCATTGTTCCGAAAGAGAAAAAGAGTGACTGCAAAATTAAGTAATTGTAAAGATAACAACATCAGAAAAATATTAAATGATAAACTACAAAGTATCGATGTCGTCATACAGGAACTAATCGAGAAGCATACAGAAAAAGAAGAAGATGACGCTATAGAAGCGATAAAGGCTAACTCAAAGTACTTCTATAATTTCGCAAAAAGAAAGTCGAAAAACCATGCGACTATCGGATCTTTAAAAAATGAGAACAGTGATTTATCTGATGATCTAACAGAAGTATCTGAAATATTAAAAGCTCAGTACGAATTATCTTTCAGTATCCCAAAAACTGACAAATTGATATGCGATAGAAACGCGTTCTTTGAAGAAGAACCACAAGGGGAAAGTATAACGGATTTCGACGGATGATATTACACAAGCAATAGGGAAACTAAAAACACACTCAGCGGCAGGACCGGATAAATGGAATGCCACACTGATCAAAAACTGCAAGAATGCAATCGCTGAGCCCCTATGCTGGATATGGAGACGATCGTTAGACACGGGAGAAATACCGGGCATCCTGAAGAGCGCGAACATAGTCCCAATATATAAAGGAGGAGATCGATCCGAGACCAAAAACTATAGGCCAGTTTCGCTTACATCTCATCTCACTAAAATATTTGAAAGAATAGTTAGACAGAAAATCCATGACTTTTTGGAAACTCAGAAAAAATTCAATGATAACCAACACGGGTTTCGGTCAGGCAGATCATGCCTATCACAACTAATGGAACACTACAACAACATTATTGATTCACTTGAAAGTAATGAAAACTATGATGTACTATACACAGACTTTGCTAAAGCGTTCGACAAGTGTGACCACGGAATCATAATACATAAACTGAAATATATGGGAATAACAGGAAAAGTAGGGAAATGGATATATAATTTCCTTAGTGAGCGGAGGCAAGTCGTTACAGTACAAGGAGTATCTTCATCAGAATCAGAGGTCCTCAGCTCAGTACCACAAGGAACAGTATTAGCTCCACTACTCTTTATAATCATGCTAACTGACATAGATGAGGATGTTACCAGAGGGGTCTGTATCGAAGGAGTGACATTTCAAAGGAGTGACATAACAAAGGAGTGACATAAATATTATAAATATTTTAAGTTCATGAATCTTTTTATTACATTGTCAATAAGTTTTGAAGGGAAACCATTACCAAGTAAAGACTTTTTAAGGAATTCCAACTCGGCACGAAGGAGATGGTAGTTGGAGCAAATCTCGTAATCTCGTATATGTTACAGGGAATCTGTGTACCTAGGGATTTCATGAAATCCCTAAAATGTTCAGGGATTTCGTGTCAGGTTAAGTCGTGATATTTTCGTTAAAACTAACGAAAATATCACGACTTAACCAAACCAATTGTGAAAGGCGTACAGTTGACCTAACCGGGCATTCAATAATTTTCCCGTAGGTTTAACGAAAATATCACGACTTAACCTTACATGAAATCCCTAGTTACATAGATTCCCTGTAACAGGGTGGTCCAAAAGGTTAAAGCATCGACTAAGTTCTCTCCACAAGGTTGGTTTTATGCCTCTTGGTGTGGACAGTATTTGTGCAAAGTTTCACGTTATTCGGTTAATATTTAGGGGTCGCCCCACTTGCCCCCTTTTTGAAAATTTGGGAAAATATATAGACAACTGAATAACTAAATTTTTTTTGGTTCTCAAAGAATATGAAAGAAAACAGTAAGACAATAGGACATGATAATGGGTGTATCTTCATTATTTCTTCTGCATCAGAGTCGCCTTGGATGGTATTGGTATCTGTTTTCGGTGGGCGGCTACGAGTTGTAGGAGGTACTGCTTCTGGTCCTCGTTTCGTGTCAAAGTGTCATTGTAGCGTTGTGCGAGAGCAATACTCGCTCGGCAGCATCATTGACGACTTTCATCTTTAAGGCGCGATCTCTAAGTTCCCTGTAGTTCTTGTCATTTGGCCATTCCCGTGGATCTTTTTGAAGTACTGGCGCGCTTCCTCCTCTACCTCCAACTTTCAAGGCATCAAAGAGGGTCAATGTCCTTTTCGTGACGAAGGATGCCACATCATTTTCAACACCAGCTTCCGCCATGTCGATTTCGTTCGGGGGCAGCCATCTTTTTGGGGATGTTGGAGGTGTTGAACCATTCTCCTTTTGGTATCAGGATCGATCCTATTATCGAAGAAGGCCAGTCCAATCAGATGCTCCGACAAGTACCACAGGTGGCGTCTTGGAGCTGTCTTCGCCGCTTGTGCAGCTCTCCGTGTGGATATTTTTCAGAAGATGCAGCATTTGAGATCATTGAGAGGAGCTTGTGTCCCCATTGGCGCTTCATGCCAGTACTTGACGTAAATCAGACTGACAAATAAAGCCAGCTGAGTCACGTTTCGTTCTTCGCGTGCTGTGAGCTTGAATTGATAGTGAAAGAGGTAGATTTTGAGCGCATAAATCGCCTTCGCCATCCATCTCGCGTGGTGTGCATGGGACCCCCGGAGCTCGGATAAAGAGTGACCACCAGTCTTTCCCCCCAGGAAGAGCAAAGATAGTTCAAGGAACTCCTTGTAGTCGTCACGAGGTTGGCTTGCCTGAAGAGCGTTAGGTAAGTAAGTGAGCATCTCTTTTCTCATCTCTTGGAGTTGAGGGTTCTCGAACAAGCTGTCCGATGCTGAGACAAATGCTTCGTGGGAGAGAGATGGCCATTCCTTTGAAATCGCTTAAAAAGGCCTGTTTCAGGACTTCCTGTTGAGCCAAATATTGAGGCAAAGACATCAGCAAGTACGACTTCAAGTATATGATGTCGACAACCGATCCAAACTAGCTCGTGACCCAATGCTTCTTCAATCCTGACACAGGCTCCGCGATGTAAACCCGTGTTTGACGCAGTGGTATCGAAGACGAGACCTCTCACATGCTGTTCCACGTTCCATAATTTCATAGTTGAAGGCATGCCTGGGCCTGTGCTTCTCCAGTTCCTTGTTTCATCTTTGGGACACCAAGCAGCTTCTCCTGTCCATTGAATGTTATAAGGATTGCTGTCCGATGCACATTCGTCTTCTTCCCTTCAATGCCGGGGAGAAGCTTTCCGTCCCAATGGAGAAGGACAGGGTCTTCTAGAGAGAATGATTCTAGGTCTTCTCGAGCTGCCTGTTCTCGCCCACTTTCTCTGTAGCGATGAATAGAGCTCCGAGAGCACGTCATCCCAGACAGATCATGCCCCGCGGCCTGTAATACAGCTCCAGTTACGAAAACAGCATTCCGGTCAGAAAGATTGGTGCGATCCATTGCTCCAATGACTTCTGGAGATTGGAAAATGTTCGTAACCTTGTTCTTGGGACGCTTTGGTGCCGGAGCTTCAGACGAAGAAGGAATCGGAACCGATGGTCTATAGTCGTCGTCGTCTTGCGAAAAAAGGGAAGAAGAAGAAGAGGAAAGATCAATTGATGACACTCCTGCTTCTTCCAAATCTTTCTGTGTTGCTTCATGCCTTGCCTTCCTCTTGGCTTCCTTCTCCATTCTGGATCGCTTGCTGTCCTCTTGTGTAGTCGTTTCCTTATCAATGCCAGCCATGCTGCAAGAATTGACGTCCTTGCGCTGCATGGACAGGAAATTTCGGTCCTCAACGTTGACGATTGTGCTCATGGCATCACTGGTTGCGATGTCAAACAGTTCCTGGATGTCCGCTTTGAAGATGTCTTCATTCATTCTATCGCTGGCACGTTGCCTGGTCCTGTGCTTCTTGAGTGTTTTGTAGCGGTCTAAAAGCTTTGAAAGCTTACGGACACAGGAGTCGATCCGTTGAGTTGGGATCCGCGCTCGGGTCCAGACTTCAATCACCCTCTGGCATGCCTGGTTCAGACTGTCGGAGGTGGTTTGCTTTTGATTGATGTGGTGGTATTGCCCCAAGAGGAGGGCGTCAAGGCATGTAGGGAGCCTTGACGTGGATAAAGTTCCAGTTGCCATCCCTAGAAGCCAAACTTTTGGAATTGATCGAGTTTGAGCCATCGGACCTACGGAAGAAAAAGTACATTATATAATATATATATTCAGAGTGGGGCGACCTCTAAATATTCACCAATCACGCTGCAATTTTGCACAGACCATGTGGACACTAAATGGACAAAAACCACACTTGTGGAGACTATCTAAGACAATTTTGAAATTTCCCCCTATGGATTTGGACCACCCTAATATATATATATATATATATATATATATATATAACTTGGTTGAATGGTTTGTTCTTAGGGAAGCGTAACTTAGCGAGGAATAGGAGGACGAAGAGATGGTACATGTTTATTAACAGACGTTTCGGAAAAATTCAATTTCCATCATCAGTGAGACGTTTAGGAAGTGAAGGTCGCAGTTTGTTTTCGTCCATTTTCGGTAAATGTTCTTGGAATCTTTGTGCTTCTTCAGCGTGGCTCGGTCGTATCTTTCTATGATTTGTCACTCCTTTGAATTTTATCTCCGATTTGTCACTCCTTTGTTATGTCACTCCTTCGTTATGTCACTCCTTTGAATAGGACCGTACCAGAGACAGCACAGTAACATCCTTTGCGGATGACACAAAGATCAGTAGAAAAATAAGAAACCCAGAAGACAGGATCTCTACAAACCGACATAAACAGTTTGGAAGACAACAATATGAAGTTTAGCACCGAGAAATTTCAGCTATTACGTTACGGAAAAAGAGAAGACCTAAAATTCATGGAATATTATACCCCAAATGGACAGGAAATTCAGAGAAATTCCAGAGCAAAAGATTTAGGGGTTGTAATGACAGATGATACGAAATTTGAAACACAAAATAAGATAGCAGTAAACAGAGCAAAGAGAATAATGGGTCAGATATTGAGAACCTTTAAACGAAGGGATAGGAATGTAATGATTCCTCTACTGAAAACACTGATAATACCCAAATTGGAATACTGGTCGGTCCTAACATCCCCATATAAAAAAGAAGACATTAGACAGCTGGAAGGGATCCAGAGAAGCTTCACAGCCAAGATCAACGGGTGCAAAGAACTAAATTACTGGGAAAGGTCACGAGAACTAGACCTATATTCACTGGAAAGGAGAAGAGAGAGATACACCATTATTTACACTTGGAAAATAATGGAGAAACTAGTCCCTAATCTTACTGTGAACCCTATAACTCTCCAAACAACGGTGGAAAGTAGAAGCGGTAGACTGTGTCGTATTCCCAAATTGAAGGCGAGACAGGGAACATCCTTAACCCTGAAAGAAAATAGTTTTGTAGTGAGAGGACCAAAACTGTTTAATCAGTTGCCCAAAGACCTAAGAAACACGAAGGGAGTTACAGTGGAAATCTTCAAAAGAAGACTAGACGCCTGGCTCAGAACAATCCCCGATGAGCCGGGCGTACCTGGCTATGTGAGGTGGAGAGCGCAAGAATCCAACTCACTACTTCACCAGGCCAACTCGAGAGGAGTGGCGACAAGCTTGACCTTCGCGAAATGAGAAATCATCGCGCGGAACCTTTGTAAGGTATATATATATATATATATATATATATATAATAAAAATCAAATACCTCGAGTAATTATTTTATTAAAAAGTTATCCCTTTATCGAGTAAAAAATGGCGTGATATCAGCCGTTTTCACTATTTTTATATGATGTCGTAGAATCTTACCTTAAAATATCGCCCACATAATTCCAAGTTTGTGGTGTCTGAAACCTCGTATGAGGTATGAGAGGTATAAATCAGGAAAGGCTCACCACCCACTCTTGTATTAAAATCACATTTTAGATCAATTTATGAGTATAAAATGGCCATCTTAAGTATTTTAAGAGGTATTTACTTCATTGAAGTAACCTCTTTAAGAACAATGCTCTCGGACCTCTTTTGTGAATTCTTTTGGAAGGGTTAAAAAAACCCGAGATGAACACGTTTTTCATTCTTTCTCTAGCGTTATAAGGAGGAGTTTTTAAGGAATGGAGACGGGGGATGTTGAGTGAGATACAGAGGGGAGTCTCCTTCTCCCACTTTCCTTCTTTTCCCCTCTTTCTACCCCCATGATGTCATACAAGGATCTTTCCCTTTGTCTTGAAAGCTCTTAAAGTTACTGGAAAGATTGAAACTTTCACAAAAGAAAAATATTCTGATCTTTTTCAAATTATTTTTTAAAAAATGAATTCCAATAATTTATTCCCATTTTTATCGTATCAAATACAATAATTTCGTTATACAGGGTGTGTATAAAGTAACGCGAGTGAAGAGACCAATCCGATTTGAATTATATTAACGTGGACGAGTAATATTTATTATATATACTTTATGACAACTGTATATTCCATAGTAAAAACTAAGTAAGTTGAAACTAGTTTAAACCAGTTCAAATCAGATTTCTCTTCACTCGCGTTACTTTATACACACCCTGTATTAAACAGGGTGATTATACCTATGAAATAGCTAGTAATTATGTTTTTGGGGTTCATGAAGAGACAATTTTTTTATTACTTATTGATTGATTGGTTCGTGTGTTTGTGTGTGCGTTTACGATGTTTATTTGTAAGTTATTTTTGTCTTTAAAATTAGTGTTTACAAACGCTATTAATTCTTAATTGTCTGAAATTAGTGTAGGTGTAAGTGCATTAAATGGGTGTAAAAGTTATTGTGAAATTTAAGTGTAAATCTAAGTACAATTCAACCCTGACGATTTCGGCGCTGTTCCTCCATCTCCTTCCCCTCTGACTTTATTATGTTTGAAGTTAGAATCTCTTCTAAAGATGTTTTTTCTGCCCTATCTGCGTTCAACTCTAGGAAGGCGGACGGTCCTGATGGTGTTCCACCTGTCGTTCTTAAGAACTGTGCTTCTGTGCTGACACCCTGCCTAGGCAAACTCTTTCGTCTTTGTCTCTCATCTGGTACTTTTCCTTCCTGTTGGAAGTTCGCTTTCATTCAGCCTGTCCCAAAGAAGGGTGACCGCTCTCAACCCTCCAACTATCGTCCAATTGCTTTGATTTCTTGCCTTTCTAAAGTTTTTGAATCTATCCTTAATAGGAAGATTCTTAGACACCTCTCTTCTCACAATCTTCTTTCAGATCGTCAGTATGGATTCCGCAAGGGACGCTCTACTGGCGATTTTCTTGCATATCTCTCTGACTCTTGGTCATCCTCGTTTCGGGATTTCGGTGAGACTTTTGCTATTGTTCTAGACATATCGAAAGCTTTTGATAGAGTCTGGCACAAATCTTTAATTTCCAAACTGTCCTCCTTCGGTTTCTATCCTTCTATCTGTTCCTTCATCTCTAATTTCCGTCCTGGCCAGGCTACGTCGTAGCCAATGTTGTAACACCGCTTCCCGTTGATCAGCGAAGTTAAGCGACATTGGGTCTGGGTAGTAGTTGGATGGGAGACCGTCCTCCGCGTCCAGATTATGTAGTGACCCGTGGTTCGGATCCCACGTAAAACGTAAAGCTGTAGGTCCTCTCCGTCTTATGACCTTAGATGTTGCGAAGGAAGTTAAAGAACCCCAATCATTATTTTTTATCCTTTCTGGCCGATCTATAGCTGCAGTTGTAGATGGCCACTGTTCTTCTCCTAAAGCTATTAACAGTGGTGTTCCTCGGGGTTCTCTCCTGTCACCCACTCTTTTCCTTTTATTTATTAATGACCTTTTAATTCGCACTTCCTGTCCTATTCACTCCTATGCCGATGATTCCACTCTTCACTTCTCCACCCGCTTCCCAAAGCGTCCCTCACAGCAGTCGCTTCATGATTCGCGTAGGATGGCTATGGGACACGTGACCTCTGACCTTTCTGCTATATCTGATTGGGGCAGAGAAAACCTTGTGGCTTTCGATGCCTCAAAAACTCAGTTCCTCCATCTGTCTACTCGTCACAATCTTCCACACGACTATTCCCTTACCTTCAACAATACACAACTCAATCCTTCCTCTTCTCTCAACATTCTTGACGTTTCCTTTTCTCGTGATCTTTCCTGGAAAGATCACATATACTCTCTAAAACAGCTTCTAAGAGGTTAGGTGTGCTGTACCGCCTCCGCGGTTTCTTCACCCCGACTCATTTGCTGTCTCTGTACAGGGGTCTTGTTCGCCCCTGTATGGAGTATGCTTCTCATGCGTGGGGTGGTTCAACCCACACAGTCGTATTTGACTGGGTGGAATCAAAGGCTTTTCGTCTCATCAATTCTCCGCCTCTTACTGATTGTCTTCAATCTCTCTCTCTCTTCGCCGCAATGTTGCCTCACTCTCTCTTTACTATCGCTATCATAACGGACATTGCTCTTCTGAACTCTCTAACTGCACGCCCCCTCCTTTAAGGAGAACACGCAGTACCAGACTTTCTACACTTTCTCATTCCTTTTCCGTTCAACTCTCTAATCAAGGGTTAATCGGTATTTTCAGTCTTTCATCTACTCAACCGGTGAACTCTGGAACAATCTTCCTCAATCCATCTTTCCTCCTGTCTATGACCTCCCATCTTTCAAACGCAGAATGTCTAGGCATCTCGAAAGCCCCGGACCTTGATTTTGGCTCTCTTTTTCTTATATGGGAGGGGCCCTTTTGCGGGCGTTTGCCCTTGGCCCCTCCTGCATTAAAAAAACCTTTAAGTGTAAATTCCTGAGTTTCCAGTCAAGCCGGGAGTTTGACTTCCGATGGAGGTGGCTAATAATAATGCGGGAGATAGCGCAATCGAGCTGCATTAGTTGGCCTGAGCGCTGTGCCAATTTCTGGCCTCATCCCCAATCTCACTCATTATCATAACATTCCTTTAACCCATTAATGCCCACTGGTAGAATTTCCTACCGATAAGATTGTTTGTCATTATTGCATCACTTTTTCTTGTATTCACGTGATCTTCGGTATGAGTCATTGGAAATTCTACCAATAAAGCTTTTCCAGACATTTTTATTGAAATCCCCAATCAAATATTAATTTTAAAAGTCATATCTGCCGTTGTCTGATACATGGTTACAACTGGAATTAATTACAATTACAATTCATTGCAATTGAAATTAATTACAGTTCATTGCAACTGGAATTAATTACAATTAATTACAATCAGAACTCACTGCAACTGGAATTAATTACAATTCATTGCAACTGGAATTAATTACAATTCATTACAAGTGGAATTAATTACAATTTATTTTAACGAATTAATTACAATTAATTACAATCACAACTCACTGAAACTGGAATTAATTACAATTCATTGCAACTGGAATTAATTACAATTCATTACAAGTGGAATTCATTACAATTTATTTTAACTGGAATTAATTACAATTAATTACAATCACAACTCACTGCAACTGGAATTAATTACAATTCATTGCAACTGGAATTAATTACAATTCATTACAAGTGGAATTAATTACAATTTATTTTAACGAATTAATTACAATTAATTACAATCACAACTCATTGCAACTGGAATTAATTACAATTCATTGCAACTGCAATTAATTACAATTCATTACAAGTAGAATTAATTACAATTTATTTTAACTGGAATTAATTACAATCAGAACTCACTGCAACTGGAATTAATTACAATTCATTGCAACTGGAATTAATTACAATTCATTACAATTACAGTTTATTGCAAATGGAATTGTATGTATTGATCAAATAGAGAATTGGACGAAAAGTGCTTTTTCCAAATATTTAATCCAATGATCCTAATTGGACACTTTTACTGATTTAAAAACAATTAATTTCAGTTTCCATCCTAATTTTAAATGTTTCCTCGGCTGTTCTGTAACTTGTTCAAACTTGTTTTTATCTGGCGCGACCTCTATGATGTTTACCTAATCATATGTTAGGGTATTAATGAAGCGCATAACGTCAGATTTAATTGTGTACTAATTTTTTAGCCAATTAGAAAATTGCAGCCGTTAAATAAAAAATGGGTTAATACCGTCTGGAATATGGTCGATTGGCGTCGTGTTGAAGGCAAAATATCTGTTTGGGACACGTTTTAAGTAGGTTGAAACGTGTTATTAAAATTACGGTGCATTGTGGCCAATTGGCAGTTAATACTGATAGGCTGTATGGATTGGGTGTTATTCGTTAGCTGATGTACGATGATTGAAATGAATGACCCGATATTTGATGTCTTACGTTTATTTTTCAAGGTCAAACTCTACCGCATTGACCCTGAGTCTGAACTCTTTCGAGACATGGTTGAGTTTAACGTGCCCTACATCCTCCTCAATCTAAGCTTCCCCGAAGCCTTCCCCTTCCAACCCCCGTTTCTCAGGGTTCTCGCTCCTCGATTAGAAAAGGTAAGGCACCAGGATCCTACCTTTCCGTACGCATTTATTTTTTTTATATGGTATTGTTATATTTTGTTCAGTCAGTCAACAAAAGCTATTCTTTTTGTACATTTTGAACACTAAATCGGTGAACGCTGAAGGCGATAAGAAGTCTATAAAGAAGGTCATACTGGTATACAGTTTAACTATAGCAATATAGACCTGTGCACTATACTGTAAGTGTAAATAAACTCATGTTTCCTGTAATTGAAAGGTCCGATTTGTAATAAACGGAAACCGCAGACTCTCTCTCTCTCTCTCTCTCTCTCTCTCTCTCTCATTGATCCTTGACCTTACAGGGAACCGTAGGTCACTGTTAAGAACCGTTTATTACCCGAAATATTAAAAGGTACAAATAAACCATTTAATTACTACGATTTCTCTGTTTACAGTATATATATATATAATATATATATGAAAAATTATTTCACGAAAGTGACACGTGAAAAGTATTTATGATGAATAAAACCACGAAGGAAAAAGAAACACAAAGGGGTGCTCAAGCGCTTTCGTCTAATGACATCCTCAGGAACACTGGAGTGAAAGGACAGATCAAGGCAATATATAGGTTACAAAAATAACATACATACATACACATTCACATATATATACATATATATATATATACATATATATATATATAAATATATACATATATATAGTAAGCATAGAAAAAAATTGTGGGAGGAGCCAACATTTATATGGTCACAGAAGAATAAAGAAATAAAAATAAATATAAATATAAATTGAGAAAAAATTAATTACAAATAGTGCCTTAGTGATATATATGTCACAGCCTAAATAATCATAAAGAAATAAACAGGCAAATAAAAAAAACCCATAAATACATATACATACATATATATATATATATATACATATATATACACATACATATATATATATATATATATATATATATATAAGACACTTTTAGCACTTTGGCCGACCTTCCATATAAATTCAAATGGCTTTTTTATGGAAACAGGTCACAAAAGAATAAAGAAATAAAAATAAATATAAATATTGTAAGTGGAGTCTACCAATTCAAGCTCAAGAGGGAGGATTTACAATCGATTTAATAGATGCTGCCAAATTGATATATATGTCACATTATTAAAAAATAAAAATTGAAAGATAAATTTTAAGAGAGGCACACCAATTTATAAGGGAAAAATTACCACATATGCATATTATAGTCACAAAACGAATACAAAAGTACAAATAAATATAAATTGGAAAACAAAATGATCCCTAGATGATATATAAAGAACAATAAAATATATATACAACATATTTACGGTATATATACGAAATATAAACGCAATATATACAGAATATATATATATATATATATATATGCATAAGGGAAAAAAAAATTACCAAATTTGTTTTTTAATTATTGTCTGAGAAAACGGGGTCGCAAAAGAATAAAGAAATAAAAATAAATATAACTTGAAAAAATTACAAATAATACACGTACACATATATACCCGCATACCCAAATATATATATACATACACACATATATACAAACACACACACACACACACACACAATATATATATATATAATACAAGCTTGACCTTCACGAAATGAGAAATCATCCCGCAGAACCTTTGTGAGGTTGTAAGGTAAGGTAAGGTACATACACATATACATATTATATATATATATTTAACTGCATACATACATACATACATACATATACACACATACATACATACATATACACACATATACATACAAACACATTTAACTGCAATGACCACACACATACGCACATACACATACATACATACACATACACTCATACAGCAAAAAATTGAAAAATAAAATTGTAAGGGAAACAACAGACAAAAACAAATTTTTTACCAAAGATTTAACAACCTGCCCTTTTTGTTTAAATCCATTCTGAAGGAATTCAGAGCAACGGATCAAGTTGAAACAGACCTTTACTCATGTTAAGGTTATTTGTAAGTTGAATTATAGCCGACTCAAGAATATTTCTATTAACAATGTTGCTAGAGTGAAACAAAACTGAAACATTATTCCAATCAATACAATGGGATAACTCTGACAAATGGACAAAAGGGCACTGGACAACTGTCCCGTTCTAACGGAATATTGATGCTGTTTTACACGCGTTTGCAAATCCTTTCCCGTCTGACCTACGTAAAAGGAATCACATTGCTTACACCCAATTTTATAGATAATGCCTAAATTATTGGTAGGGCTATTTTTTACTATGATGTTTTTCACAATATTGTTATATGAAAAAACTACACTGATATCCAAAAGTTTAAGTACATTAGCAATGCCTAAGAAGCCCGGGAAAAATGGAAGTACTAAAATATTCTTTGACAAGGTGCGAGTGTTATTATTCACACGATAGAAGGTTCGTTTAGCCTTATTAAGACAAGATTCCATGAACGCAGAAGGGTAACAACTCACTTCCAATACCGTTGATATTTTCCAATTCGGCATCGATGTATTCAGGACTGGCGATCCTAAGAGCGCGGAGAAACATTGAGGAAAATATGGCCTTTTTAATAGGGGTGTCATGTCCAGAGTAAAAGTGTACGTAGGACAAATTGTTTGTTTTTTTCCGATATATACTAAACTTAAAACCCGGGCTATCCCTATGAACACGCACATCCAAAAACGGGATTGAGTTGTCTTGTTCCACTTCTAAAGTAAATTTAATGGAGGGGACTTGGTCATTTAACTGAAGGAGGAAGTCATCCATTTGTACTTTTGTATTCGTTTGTGACTATAATATGCATATGTGGTAATTTTTCCCTTATAAATTGGTGTGCCTCTCTTAAAATTTATCTTTCAATTTTTATTTTTTAATAATGTGACATATATATCAATTTGGCAGCATCTATTAAATCGATTGTAAATCCTCCCTCTTGAGCTTGAATTGGTAGACTCCACTTACAATATTTATATTTATTTTTATTTCTTTATTCTTTTGTGACCTGTTCCATAAAAAAGCCATTTGAATTTATATGGAAGGTCGGCCAAAGTGCTAAAAGTGTCTTTATATATATATATATATATATATATATGTATGTGTATATATATGTATATATATATATAATATATGTATGTATATGTATTTATGGGTTTTTTTTTTGCCTGTTTATTTCTTTATGATTATTTAGGCTGTGACATATATATCACTAAGGCACTATTTTGTAATTAATTTTTTCTCAATTTATATTTATATTTATTTTTATTTCTTTATTCTTCTGTGACCATATAAATGTTGGCTCCTCCCACAATTTTTTTCTATGCTTACTATATATATGTATATATTTATATATATATATATATATGTATATATATATATATGTATATATATGTGAATGTGTATGTATGTATGTTTATTTTTGTAACCTATATATTGCCTTGATCTGTCCTTTCACTCCAGTGTTCCTGAGGATGTCATTAGACGAAAGCGCTTGAGCACCCCTTTGTGTTCTTTTTCCTTCGTGGTTTTATTCATCATATATATATATATATATATGCACTAAAATCACAAAATAACACGTGACCTTATTAATAAGCAAACAACCCAGGGAAAAGGAAACACAAAGTCCGAGCGCTTTCGTGATATATTCACATTATTTTCTGTTCCTCCTTGATAATGTGAATATATCACGAAAGCGCTCGGACTTTGTGTTTCCTTTTCCCTGTGGTTGTTTGCTTATATATATATATATATATATATGGGTATGAACTCAGAATGGTTCCCTGAGGTTTTTTATGATACACACAGACCGTGCATGGAACAAGGAACTCTTCTAGGAAAATTAAATCCACTATAGTCTGAATAAGTAATGGTAAATGACAAATACTATAGTTTTTTCTTTTTCGTGATGCTAGCCCGACGTGGGCAACGGGTCACTCGCAAAGAGGTCCAAAAATATAGCTTCCCTCACCAGCTATCTGCAAAGCAGATAGGATCCAGCTTTTGACAGGATCCTGTCCCAAAGCTAGATCCTATCTGCTTTGCAGATAGCTGGTGAGGGAAGCTATATTTTTGGGACCTCTTTGCGAGTGACCCGTTGCCCACGTCGGGCTAGCATCATGAAAAAGAAAAAACTATAGTATTTGTCATTTACCATTACTTATTCGGACTATAGTGGATTTAATTTTCCTAGAGAGTTCCTTGTTCCATGCACGGTCTGTGTGTATCATATATATATATATATATATATATATATATATATATATATATATATATATATATATATATATATATATATATATATATATACTGTATATACACACAGGGCGTTCATAAAAGATCTGAACGATTTGATTCGTTAATATTTTTCATGCTAAATAAGATATAAAGCATGAAGCATGTGTAAGCGATAGAACAACTAATAAAGTTTTTTTTGGTACAAGACCAAGGTTGTCAACATCTATGAACTACGAATCAGGATCAGGGATGCAATAGTGATGGTCGATGCTGGCATGCTTGAACGCACATGGAGAAATTGAATATCGATTGGATGTTGTACGGGCGACGACCAATGGCGCACATGTTGAAGGTTATTAAACATGTATGTAAAACTTTTAGCTGTGCGGAGTCACAAGGACAAACTTGTTTCTTTGTATGTTATTGCGCTATCACATTAATAAGATTGAAATCGTTCAGATCTTTTATGAACACCTGTATATATATATATATATATATATATATATATATATATATATATATTAGTGGTGGACCGGATATCCGCATCATTTTTAACATCCGCATCCGCACTTCTGACTGCGGATGTTATGTGGATATTACCTCTAATAAATTATACAATTTACAATTAAATCAGCTTATAAGGGCCAGTCATGCACATTTCATGTAAAGTATTAATTATTAATGAACAAACAAATATATAAACCTCAAAATATAAATACGTGGTAACACAGAAAATTGAATGAAACTTGTTTCATTGAATTTTCTGTGGCTGAAACTCTTGAGAAAGTTATTATTTTTATCATAATGAAAACATTAATGTTAATTTTAATTCGTATGCATTGCCTCCCATAATAGTAATATCACGAAATTTGAAAAATTATGTCATATATTCATAATTCTATATTATATTGATAGATTAACTAAATATCCGCATCTGCATCCGCGGGTATTGAAATTAAAGATCCGCATCCGCGGATGTTGAAAAACTGACATCCGGTCCACCACTAATATATATATATATATATATATATATATATATGGGAATGAACTCAGAATGGTCCCCTGAGGTTTTTTATGATACACACAGACGGTGCATGGAACAAGGAACTCTTCTGGGATAATTAAATCCACTATACAGTAGTCCGAATAAGTAATGGTAAATGACAAATACCATAGTTTTTCTTTTTCATGATGCTAGCGGACTATAGTGGATTTAATTATCCCAGAAGAGTTCCTTGTTCAATGTACCGTCTGTGTGTATCATAATATATATATATATATATACACACAGGGTGTTTGAAAACTTTCTGTACAAATTGTAATGGGGGATAGGCAACACCAAGACAAACCCTTTTCGTCTATAAGTGTATGTCCGCTGACGTCACCATTCGGCGCGAGAGGGCGCCGCTGCAATTGGCTAAAAGGTGAAGTGGGCTAGACTCGCGCTTGCCGCGGGCATTCTTAAATCGGACGTAGTACGCGTAACATGGAGCGCTTCGCGACTGCTGAGATGGCTGACATGCATATGGTGTATGGGGCTGCCAATGGAAACGGAAGAGCTGCTGTGAGGTTGTACCGACAGCGCTTCCAAAACAGACGTGTGCCAAACCACCAAACGTTTGCGCATTTGCATCGGCGACTGCGAGAAACTGGAACATTCCATGCAAACATGCATGACACTGGTCGGGAGAGAAACGTGCGCACTCCTGACATGGAAGAAGAAATCCTACGGCGATTTGAGGACAATCCAAGCGCAAGCACGCGAGGTGTTGCACGTATCCTCGGTGTGAACCACGACCTGGTCTGGAGAGTGTTGCACGAGCAGCAGTTACATCCGGTTCATCGTCAGAGAGTCCAGGCATTACAACCTCGGGATTACCCTCTTCGTGTGGAATTCGCACGCTGGTTTCTGCAGCAGACAGCGGTGCTGTTCTCAGATGAGGCCTGTTTCACACGTGAGGGTGTGTTTCACATGCACAATTCTCACGTGTGGGCGCACGCAAATCCACATGCTACACGGGTTTGTAATGCCTGGACTCTCTGACGATGAAACGGATGTAACTGCTGCTCGTGCAACACTCTCCAGACCAGGTCGTGGTTCACACCGAGGATACGTGCAACACCTCGCGTGCTTGCGCTTGGATTGTCCTCAAATCGCCGTAGGATTTCTTCTTCCATGTCAGGAGTGCGCACGTTTCTCTCCCGACCAGTGTCATGCATGTTTGCATGGAATGTTCCAGTTTCTCGCAGTCGCCGATGCAAATGCGCAAACGTTTGGTGGTTTGGCACACGTCTGTTTGGGAAGCGCTGTCGGTACAACCTCACAACAGCTCTTCCGTTTCCATTGGCAGCCCCAGCCCCATACACCATATGCATGTCAGCCATCTCAGCAGTCATGAAGCGCTCCATGTTACGCGTACTACGTCCGATTTAAGAATGCCCGCGGCAAGCGCGAGTCTAGCCCACTTCACCTTTTAGCAAATTGCAGCGGCGCCCTCTCGCGCCGAATGGTGACGTCAGCGGACATACACTTATAGACGAAAAGGGTTTGTTGGTGTTGCCTATCCCCCATTACAATTTGTACATAAAGTTTTCAAACACCCTATATATATATATATATATATATATATATATATATATATATATATATATATATATATATATATATATATATATATATATATATATATATATTAGGGTGTCACTAGGTAATAGGGGGAAAATTAAACGATGGATATTTTCCTATGACACCCCCTAAAATTGTTCCATTTGGTGTAAAACATACGGAAGAGAAATTTGGTCCTGATTGGTCATCATTTAAAGGTCGCCCTCGTCACTGAAAACAAGACCCATTTGTTGACGTCAACAAGCTGTTCAGTGTTCACAGCTTGGGCCGAACCAGATAATAAAAAACAAGGCAATTTGGTGAAATAACGAAAGTAAGACACTTAAAAGCGCAAAGAATACAAACAGTTATTATATAATCAAAATAGAAGACATAATTTGGCGAATAATGGTACAAAATGGAGAAGCAACAAAAGCAAAACTTTGAGAAATAAAATACATATACAGTAGCAGAATAATTGGTGCTCATACGCTGATCAGTGATTAGTTCTTTCGCGTCCTCACTAATGCTGATTTGTTCGGAGCTGGGTGTTGCTTTCTGTGGTCAGTGACAACTTGAACGAGGAACTGGAGCTGTTCTTCTTTCACTGTCAACTTTCCGTTCAGCTCCTTCACCAGAGCCACGGCCCGTTCTGCTCTATCGTTCACCACTGCAAGTTTGGAGACCACATCCCGAGCTTGCACGTATTCAGAGTTTGACGTCCATGAACTGGGATGGTGGAGCAGAAAGCAATCTGGCAACTGAAGTTTTGAGAAGAATCCTCGGGTGTTCTTTGTGATCAGTTGCTCCAGTCCTTTGCTGTCACTGAGGAACATAGTATCAAGAACCAAAGGTCGTTTTGGCGGCATGTGAGGGGCTTCTTGATCTAACGCTGCAACCATGCTGCACTTCACTTCCATCGATATCCTCTCATCAAAGAACGCCAGACCCACTGCCTCCTCCGAATGGTACCACAGGTGCGCAGACAGCTTCTTGGTGGTACCATCAGAGATCTTCTTGTGCGGGTATCGAAGGAGGGTCCTCATCAATTCCCAATCATTCAGCGGAGCTTCGATGGACAGATGAGCTGTTGCCCACGCTTTCATGTAAACTAGAACAGAAAAGAGGCAGATATCTCGAATTCCGCGTTCCTCAGTGTTCGTCAGTTTAAACTGTCTTCGGAAGAGCCAGATCTTGATGGCATAGAGCCCCTTAGCCATCCATCTCGCCCGGTGCATAGCACCAGGGGCGCGGAAGTTTAGTCCCTTGTATGGAACTCCTCCAAGAAAGATGACGGAAAGATGAGGAATTCCTGATAGTCATCACGAACTTGAAGTGCTTGTGATTTTGCAAACTCAATGAGCTCCGTTCTATGCTTAAAAATAGCTGCTTTGGTGAACGCATCTGTGTCCGCAGTTTGGAACTGTTGCTGGTCAATGCGGGTCCAATAATCATGGAAGCGCTTGAAAAGCAGAATTTCTGGACCGGTAGATACTGAATCTAGCGATGCTGCGAATGCCGCCTGTAGCACCAACTCCAGTACATGGTGTCTGCACGCGCAGTGTAACAGGTCACGTCCAACTTTTTCTTCCAGAAGAACACAAGTTCCTCCACGGTGGCCTGTGTTTGTCGCGGTTGTGTCGAAACACATAGGGGTCATTCTCTGTCAGATCAACCAGTGCCTAACACCCTCATCTCTCATATTTTGCTGAAATTTGGTTTATAGGGAGTTTGTGGCCCTGAATCCATTTCTGAAATTATAAGGTCAATCCGACCAAGTTCAAGAGATATGACCTCTGGAAATTTGAGGTCACTTGCGAGGTCACTAACATTTGGCGACCCATAACTTGGGTAATAATGGTCACTATATAAAAGTATATATATTTAGAATCAGAAAATGACAAGGAATCCAAATATGCAAGTTTTAGAACTCTAGGTTGAAAAATAAAAAAGTTACACTGTAACCAAAATTTGAGGTCACGATTTGACCTCTGGGGTATCAAATGAGAATTTTTTTTTTAAATGTAAAAAATGAAGGCATAGGCATTGGCTATTAGAATCAGCAAAAAAAAGTTTGTTTATGTTAGTATTTTTCATGTAACTAACATATAAGTGAACACCATATTCATAAGTTGTGCGTCAATTCTACCTATTTTTTCACACTTAAGCTCATAATTTGACCTATAGAAATTAAAATTACATTTTTTTATAGATATAAAAACAAAGGCAAAAAATGTAAAATTGTATTTCACTGCTAATCTACACTGGCAATAATAGTTATAATAGTGAAAGGGGAAGACCTACTTAGAGGATTCATGTGCTAGCCCAATACAATTTTTGCATGCTTGATGCTCTCATCAATTTCTTTTTGTGGAAAAATGTATTGAATTCTGCTGCCTCCTCTTAGGGTAGGACAACTCATTACAGTTAATATATGATGTCCTGGCACTGCACATGAATCCTTGTTTGATGGATAATAATATGCACTTGATCCTGATGACCCAGAGGGATGTAGAAAGTTCACAGTGAAATCATCAAACTCTTCACAATATTCCTCCACAATTCCATACCAAACTTGCATGTCATAAATGCAGCCAACATACTCTCCTGGTTTGACACATTTTAGGTTACCAAGCATTGCAGGTTCATTAGTAAAATGACTTTTCCTTATTCTTTTCTTTTCTCCAATGCCACTTGAAATGGGATACACCATCAGTTCTTCCTTGTTTAGGGGAACAAATCTATGATATTTCTGAGTTCCAGGAATAGCCCTACTATCCTTGAATCGATGTTCCAACCGTTCTTCTGCATCTTTCAAATCAGCTGTAGTTACAAAGAAAAAATTTATCTTCTTGCTCAAGTTTTCTTCACAAAAAAACATGTGTTCTGGTGTAAGAATTTGCCTCTCTGTAGTTCTCTGCAAACTGGCACGAGCAGTAGCTCTTTTCACTGTTCCTCCAATCCCATCACATGCATTTTTGCTATGGGATGTAGCAAAGAAGTGCCATTCACAAGACAGACCAAATCCTCTTCATGGTAACAGAGATTTGTGAAGTTGTATCTGTTCTTATATTGGCCAGCACATCCATCTGAGAAATAGTGCACCTTCTTCAATTGTGGGCATCTGAATTTAACATATGTCATAAGCTTCATATGAATGAGTAAACCATTATAGTGTTGTGTTTTAGTGATGCAGATAAGAAACAGACACTAAAATGGCTAAGTTCCTGGTCTGCAGATGATCTATAATAGATGACAAAAGGGTGAACTGTACACTGTGAATTGTCCCAGTGAAACCCTTGGGCAGCATCCTGGACAATGAAAGAATAATTCTCAGAGAAATCACCTACTATAACTACCTCGCTCTGAGGTGGTAGTGTTTCTTTCAACTGCTTGAAGTACTGTGATTGTTGCTGAGCAACAAAGTGATGACGAACCATGCGGATATTTTCATGCTTAGGGATGATAAGTATTCATGAAGTGGCTCCACCTTATCAACCATTGTACAATGGTCAACAGTCACCCATTGCTTGTAAGATATTTCATTTGGAGCTGATTTCACACTCAAGTAACTCAAGAAAATCCAGGACACCCTCTTCTCTTGGGCAATCATTGCAAAGTTGCATCATGCAAGTCTCTTTCTGTACTGCAGACACTGTAATCCATAAGATCCTTGTATGAAAGACCTCTTTCTCCCAATGCAGCCAGCTGCAATTTTGGATTTTGATGGTATGTGCAGACACAGACAGAATGAGTCCCACCACTACCGGCAAGCACACAATATGATGGCCGTAATTTTGCAAATGTGGAAAATCCTATTTGGGATTCTTTTCATCATTTTTATATAGTTCAAACATCTCTCTAAATTCCCGAGGACCAATCGTTTTTGCACCTTCATTGCACCTTCAGCACTGATAACTTTCACGCAATCCTTTTGGCCAGGACACATACGACTAACCTCTTCTGACTCATAGAATCTTCTAACTATATCTTTGTGTTCTTCAGATATCACTTTTCCTTTGCTCATTAGTGGAATCTTCGGAAGGATTCCATGTTCTGATTTAAGTGAACGGCTTCTTTTCACCATGTATGTTGTAGTTTGAAAGAAACTAGCTGTTTTTTCAATTGTGTATGGTGAGAGTGTCAATATTTGTAGTTTGTGATGGTGACATTTGCTCTCCAGGAATGACTGTTTCAATTCATTCATTAATTTGTCTAGATGTTTTTCAGATTTAGTTTCAGGTTTTGAAGTATCACTTACCTCCTCGGTAATTTGAACACCATAACTGAGTTCTAGCCTCTCCTTCAGGTGTTTCTGAGCAGATGATAGCTTACCACGAGCCTTGCGCTTTTTCTGGCTTAATGACAGCCCTTCTGAAAAGAACAGAAAAAAAGGTTTCACACACCTGAATATTAGTAATTAAATATTAATTATAGTACCTTAAATGCTATATAATTGGCTATATAGTAGATCAAACAGACCTTGTAGTAAAGTATAAGTTATTATATTAATTTATTACTTACTTTTTTTAACTGGTGTTTGGTCCAGAAATGCTAGAACTGGTTCAACTGAAGTTGAAGGATTTTCCTTTATCAAGCAATCACTGTCATTGTCCAGATCTTGAATTGAAGAGATGTTACTCAAGCCACTGATAGTAGATGATTCATTTGAATCCTGCTCAGACTCGTTGTTTTCAGTGGTACTAAGTATAGTGGGGTTTTTCATTATCAGTGTCCAGCAGTTCACACAACAATGAGTCTTTTTTTCACTCTTCCAGCACATTTTTCAACAAGTACATCAGTCACTTTTCTAAGATTGATTGTTATGCGTTTCTTGTGTTTTTGAATAGGGTCCTGGCAGTATTTCAAGTGCCGAACCATTGTATTTTGATCTATAAAGATATAGGATTTACAATTAGGTAATATATATTTTTTAGAAAATATATAGCTATACACACTTAATATTTTAGGCCTTGATAGTCTCTGAGGCTCATTAAAACACCATACCCACCAGCCACCCACAGTGCTGGCTGGAACTGTACTAACCTGTAGACAAGGAATTTTGCAACTATCTGTGTTGATTCTGCACTTAGACAAGTAGCAACATGTTTCAACAGGTTTGTTTAGGCTACATGTGAGCTTAGTCTTCCCCTTTCACTATTATAACTATTATTGCCAGTGTAGATTAGCAGTGAAATACAATTTTTATTAAATTCTTGGAGCTTGAGGTCAAATTGATAGCTAAGATATAAAAATTCCTTGAAATGACAAGCAATTTATAAATATGGTGTTCACTTATAAGTTAGTTACATGAAAAGTACCAACATAAACAAACTTTTTATGATTGTTTCTATTAGTCAAGAACTCTGACTTTGTTTTTTATATCTATAAAAAATGTAATTTTAATTTCTATAGGTCAAATTATGAGCTTAAGTGTGAAAAAATAGGTAGAATTGACGCACAACTTATGAATATGGTGTTCACTTATATGTTAGTTACATGAAAAATACTAACATAAACAAACTCTTTTTTGCTGATTCTAATAGCCAATGCCTATGCCTTCATTTTTTACATTTAAAAAAAAATTCTCATTTGATACCCCAGAGGTCAAATCGTGACCTCAAATTTTGGTTACAGTGTAACTTTTTTATTTTCAACCTAGAGTTCTAAAACTTGCATATTTGGATTCCTTGTCGTTTTCTGATTCTAAATATATATTTTATATAATTATGACAATTATTACCCAAGTTATGGCTCGCCAAATGTTAGTAACCTCGCGAGTGACCTCAAATTGCCCGAGGTCATATCTCTTGAACCGTTGGTCGGATTGACCTTATAATTTCAGAAATGGATTCAGGGCTCACAAACTCCCTATAAACCAAATTTCAGCAAAATATGAGAGATGAGGGTGTTAATTTCAATTTTTTTGGTTGATCTGACAGAGAATGACCCAGATTTGACATGATCGGTCACTCCCCATTCATTCAGGCAATCTATGATGGCATTTATTTGTGCCAGCGCGGTTCCTGACAGAAGTTTTGGCACCCCGAGGAGCTGCTCTGTCCCGGAGCCAGATACAAGAATAGGTAAGCGGTCAACATATTCTCGTGACGTCAGATCTTGCATGAGTTTTCCGTCCCAGTGAACAGTCAACGGACTATTGCCTTGGAACTCGCTCTTCAGTTGCCGAGCCTTAAGGGTACGGAATTTTTTACGCTGACGATGAATGGATCCACGATTGATGTTGTAGTCGCTAGCATCATGCCCTAAGCTGGAAGCTGCCTCAAACAGCAGATATGTGGCCTTTCTTGACGAGAGTTGCGTGCGATCAAGCGCTGCCGCCAATTCCGATGTCATGATGTTCTTCGTTGCTCTTTGTTTAGACGCTAACGAACCACCACATGCTCCTTTTTCTTCGCTATCATCTGAGCTAGAGGATGAGGACTCCAAAACCGCTTCGTTGGATACTGCCTCCATTTCAGCTGCTGATCGCTTTCTTCGTTTCTCCTCTTCCTCCGGATCGAGTACAATCTTTGACTTGGCGCTGATGGGTCATGTCCAAACCTGCCATTGAACCTGGACGTCCTTTCTGGCGCTGCTGCTGAAGGAACTCCCAATCCTCTGGGTACTTGACCAATTTCTCACAATCAGCGTGGGCGATGTCAAAGAGACGATCGAGGCGTTCAATGAATTCTTTTTCTTTCGTCTTGTGTGAATCGCTCCTCCTTGAGGCGTGTTTTCTGAGTCCTTTCCACTCCTCGAAGACTTTATCCAGTTTGCTGACGCAGTGTGTCTCGAGTCTGGTTGGAATGTGAGCTTTCTCCCAGAAGGACATCACTGCTCGAAGTGACTTCCTCAACGCGTCACGTATTGTCATTTTCTTTTCATGGTGAAGGTAAAGGAAGTAACCGAATGCTTGCCTGTAGGAAGGAAGCTTGCATCCTTTCACCTCATCAACCGCTGCCCCTAATAGGTATATACACTTCCGGGTTTCAATCACCAGAAATCACGTAGCTGAAATGAGAAACGGTGAATCGTTAAGTATTGTTCACTTTATTTCTCAGATATTCAGACACACACAGATACACACACACACATATATAGAGATATATAGGTATGTAATGAACGATTATGGAGACGCCGCGCAAGCATTAAAATTTGGAAGGCGGGGGCGACCTTTTATAGTTATTCAAATAAAAAGATTTTTCAGTCACCATGTTTTTTTTACCAATGGAATAGATTCGCGGGGTGTCAGCATGAAAATTTCAAACTTTGCATTTAAGTGACACCCATATATATATATATATATATATATATATATATATATATATATATATATATATATAGATAGATGATATTACACAAGCTATAGGGAAACTAAAAGCACACTCAGCGGCAGGACCGAATAAATGGAATGCCACACTGATCAAAAACTGCCAGAATGCAATCGCTGAGTCCCTATATTGGATATGGACACGATCACTAGACATGGGAGAAATACCGACATCCTGAAGAGCGCGAACATAGTCCCAATATATGAAGGAGGAGATTGATCCGAGGCCAAAACCTATAGGCCAGTGTCGCTTACATCTCATCTCACTAAAATATTTGAAAGAATAGTTAGACAGAAAATCTATGACTTTTTGGAAACTCAGAAAAAATTAAATGACAACCAACACGGGTTTCGGTCAGGCAGATCATGTCTATCACAACTAATGAAACACTACAACATTATTGATGCACTTGAAAGTAATGAAAACTATGATGTAATATACACAGACTTTGCCAAGGCATTCGACAAGTATGACCACGGAATCATAATACATAAACTGAAATATATGGGAATAACAGGAAAAGTAGGGAAATGAATATATAATTTCCTTAATGAGCGGCGGCAAGTCGTTACAGTGTACAAGGAATATCTTCATCAGAATCAGAGGTCCTCAGCTCGGTACCACAAGGAACAGTATTAGCTCCACTACTCTTCATGATCATGCTAACTGACATAGATGAGGACGTTACCAGAGACAGCACAGTAGCATCCTTTGCCAATGACACAAAGATCAGTAGAAAAATAAGAAACCCAGAAGATATAGGATCTCTACAAACCGACATGAACAGAATCTACGAGTGGACGGAAGACAACAATATGAAGTTTCACACTGAGAAATTTCAACTGTTACGGTACGGAAAAAGGGAGGACCTAAAATCCATAGAATAAGATACCCCAAATGGACAGGAAATTCAGAGAAATTCTAAAGCAAAAGATTTAGGAGTTGTAATGACTGACGATGCAAAATTTGAAACACAAAATAAGATAGCAGTAAATAGAGCAAAGAGAATAACTGGGCAGATACTGAGAACCTTTAAAGAAAGGGATAGGAATATAATGATTCCTCTACTGAAAACACTGATTATACCCAGATTGGAATACTGCTCGGTCCTAACATCCCCATATAAAAAAGAAGACATTAGTCAGCTAGAAGGGATTCAGAGAAGCTTCACAGCCAAGTTCAATGGGTGCAAAGAACTAAATTACTGGGAAAGTTACGCGAATTAAACCCGTATTCACTGGAAAGGAGCACACACACACACCATTATTTGCACTTGGAAAATAATGGAGAAACTAGTCCCTAATCTTACTCTGAACCCTGTAACTCCCCAAACAACGGTGGAAAGTAGAAAAGGAAGACTGTGTCGTGTTCCCAAATTAAAGGCTAGACAGGGAACATCCTTAACCCTGAAAGAAAATAGTTTTGTTGTGAGAGGACCAAGACTGTTTAATCAGCTGCTCAAAGACCTAAGGAACACGAGTGGTGTTGCGGTGGACATCTTCAAAAGAAGATTAGACGCCTGGCTCAGAACAATCTCCGATGAGCTTGGCGTGCCTGGCTATGTGAGGTGGAGAGGGCAAGAAACCAACTCGCTACTTCACCAGGCCAACTCGAGAGGAGAGGCGACAAGCTTGACCTTCGTGAAATGAGAAATCATCGCACGGAACATTTGAAAGGTTGAAAGATACACCTCGGTGGTGTAGTGGTTAGCGTCGCTGACTACGAATCCATCGGCCCTGGGTTCGAGACCCGGTGACGGCAGCCGGCGCGCAGCAAAACCCAGCCGTTCATCCTTCCACACAATAAAGAAAGTGGTTGGTAGATAAATTGGTACCCTGGGTGACGTAGTGGTTAAGACGCTGGGCTGCTGGTGGGGCGTGGTTCGGATTCCGCGTTAAACTGTAGGTCTGAGGTGGAGTGAAAAGCTTGACCTTCGTCAGAATGAACAATTCGGGCGGAAGCTAACCAAAGGTGTGTGTGTGTGTGTGTGTGTATATATATATATATATAGCTATATACATACTTAATACCAAACGAACCTCAATATAGATCTGGAATGGCAGTCAATCCACACTCATCTACTTTTCAGGGTGGAAAACTTTGAATTTCATTCAAAGTCTTTTGCTAAAAATAATAATAATACAAAAATTTAAATTTTTAAAAAAAATTCTTAAAAGTTAAATTAATTTTCAAGGAAAAAAGTTTCTTTAAAAAAGATCTTAATTTTAAATAATTTTAACTTCTTAATCGTCTGCAATATATATATATATATATATATATATATATACACACACTAATGTAGGTCATAATATATGTATACAGGGTGTTCCAAAAATAAGTGTGCAGTGAACTAAAACTTTTATGTTTAATACAATACGTTTTACGAAACAACAAAATTTTAAAAAAAGGTTGATAATTCACTGGGCAACACGTATTTTATTGAATGATATCTGACACTTGATTCTAGGTAATTTGGGTGCGCTGAATACGAATTTCAACTCGGTTTGGCTCTATCAGGTCCTGATTCTTGTCGACAGCCTATGTGCCATTTTCCAGATTTTTCAAATTAGGACTAAAAAATTAAGTCATGTGTTAAATTTTTTTTTCAAGTTTCATGAATACAAGCAGTTCAAACTACAGTAAAATTACATTATAACGATAGAAATGACTTAAAATAAAAAACAAACAGATATGAAGCTTTCACTGTGGCAAAAATTTCTTTTGTAAGACTTTCTAGCGTATTTGCTTGTTGATGGCAGGTCTCTTTTCAAGCACCAGCAGTAATCAGCCATCATGTGGGAATCCCAGCGGCCTTGGTACCGTTCCTCCATAATTTTTATATCTTGGTGGAATCTCTCCCCTTGTTCGTCACTTACATCACCTAAATTATTTGGAAATTGGTCAAGATGGCTATTCAAAATATGCATTTTTATGCTCATATTGCAACCTAACTCTTTGTAGTCCCTTAAAAGTTTTTTTACGATTTCTTCGTAGTTATCTGCCCTATAATTGCCTAAAAAGTTTTCTATCAAGTCCACGAATGAGAACCAGCCATTTTTTTCGCGTTCATTCATGACATTAGGAAAATTGCTGTCTTTAATCATTGTTCTTATTTGTGGACCGTCGAAAATTCCCGCCTTGATTTTTTCATAACTTAAACTTGGAAATTTTGAAGTTATGTATTTGAAACACTCGCCGTTCGTATCTAAAGCTTTTACATATTGTTTAATGAGGCCTAGTTTTATATGCAGAGGAGGAAATATGATTTTATCTCTGCTCACTAAAGGTGGATTAATTACGTTTTTTCTCCGACAGTAAGTGATGTTCGTGCTGGCCAGATTTGTTTGAAATAATGTTCTTCCTTGGCTCTGCTGTCCCATAAGCAAAGGAAGCAGGGATATTTAGTATACCCTCCTTGTTGTCCTAGCAGAAAATTAACCATTTTTAAGTCAACACATATGATCCACTCGTGCTCCCTATATTTGATAAGATTTAAAACCTTTTCTATATGTTCATACTTTTCTTTTAATTTTGTTGAGTGCCCAATCGGTATCGAGCCGTATAGATTGCCATTATGCAACAACACACACTTAAGACTTCTTTCGAACTGTCTAAAAACAAGCGCCAATCATTTGCATCGTAAGACTCAACCCCCATCTTCTTTAACAAACCAACTATGTCGCAGCAATATACTAAACTATCCTCTGTTCTAAAATATTTAACAAGTTCTTCTTCTCTTTTTCTGTAAAATGAAATGTATGTGTTTGAAGTAAGCAAGTTTTTCTCTTTAAGTCTTGAAGCTAAAATTTCCGCAGCCTTTTTTGGCAAATTTAGATCCCTTACAAGATCATTCAACTCGGCCTGGTTAAACTTTTGCGGATCGTTTGACTTTCAAATACGCTGGGGTCAAACTCGGTGTCTGACTCCTCAAAGTGCATAACAATATTTTCAGGAACATCTTCAACTAATTCTTGAGTTGGCAGACCCTTAAATTTTGGAATGGGGATCTCATTTGAATGTAGCACAGGTCGTATCGCGGTGTCGAAATTTGGGTACTCGATACAATGTTTATTTTTCTTAGTGAAGCCCGAAGTCTTGACAAAGCAAAGGTAGCAATCGGTCTCGTGGTTAGTAGGCTCTCGCCACACCTGATATGGAAAAAAATTGTAAAGCGTTAAAAAAGCGACGAGAGACTTGTTTTTATGAATTTTATCAAAAGTTATCACCCAAACATTTAACATTTCTATGTGTTTCAACCTTATGCAATATTTGAGATTCTTATAAACATTTTCTGTAAATTTTTGTTTATGTACCTAAGTTACAATTACATTTAGGTAAGTTACAGTATACTAGTGATTAAATTACGTAGTTTTATGAAATCATAAACTTACCATCGGAACTCCAAAAGGTATTTTTGAATCCGAACCCTTCGTCCAATGTCGCAGTCTTTCAATGCATATAGTGCAGGCTTTATGTGGAGCCCACGATTTATCTTGGTCCCCCAGTTTTATGCCAAATAAGCTAAGTAAGCTCTTTTTACGAAGTCAGTTATATTTGCTCGTTGATGTGGAAGTGTAAAATTTCCACATATATAACAGAAGGAATCAGGGTTGTTTTTGCATTTGAACTTTCTAGTGCTTGATGACATATTGCTTGATTGTTCTGCCAATTTGTAAAGGTATTTAAAGCCCTTAATTCATATAAATTTAAGAAAATCTGAAATATAAACACAAAAATTAGTTTAAATAGGTACTTATTATGAAATAGGTACTTACAATCTATGAAATTAAACTAGAAACACGGATGAGTAGGTACAATATAAATTACGTCTAATTAAATCAACTATATTAAATCACGATGACAAAATTACTCACTAAATCATATGCCAATTCAAAATTATGTTAATGCCCAAACTTAATTAACTAACTCAACTGACTGACTGACTGACTGACTGACTGACTGATTGAATTGACTGATTAACTCTGGAAACGAGTCGCTTTTATATATTTTAGTTGTCCCTCTAGAATACTCTACAGAGAACAGGAACGCTCGAGAAAATTTTAGAATTCTATGATATTTTTAGCTTAATTTACTAATATTAAAATGGGTTAAAAATGACAAAATTAAAAATATTTTTAGGGTGTTACATATAAAAATATACATAATACAACAATACCATAACAATAGGTACAAATACCTAGATAAAAACCTAGTTGCATAATGTGTAACTGCAAAAAGACCGAGTATTGAGAAAAAAACCTTTTTATGAATACGACGAAAGAGGAGGGGTGTTGAGCAAAATCAGGACCTGATAGAGCAAAACCGAGTAAAAATTCGTGCTCAGCGCACCCAAATTACCTAGAACTAACTGTCAAATCTAATTCAATAGACAAAAAGTTGAAATTTGTTCCCCAGTGATAATCAACGCAGTTGTTGAATAAAATACATTATCCTCCTCGATTAAGGTTGATGTCCGGTTGATGCTGGTTGATGTCGCGAAACACAACCTGCAGTTAATCCGACTGTATGTTAATAATGACACGAGATATCTCTTGGTTTTTAATTGGTCTAGAAGTTGTGAGTTGTTTACATACGGACGGATTCAAGTTTTCCCGTGAGATAAAAATTTGGGGGCGTTATACGCGCATAAATTAGTGAAGATTCACTTAACATGTATTTTTTATGGAACACCCTGTAGAAAAATAAAGCCGGCGCGTTATAGGAAACTCACATTTATCAGAAGTCACGAAGTTTCGTGGGAAATGTGATTCTCTTTCTGAAGAGGTCTCAGAAACCCCACGAAAAGGGAAAAACCAGATAAAAATGAACGAAAAATTAACAAAATACAAAAAAAAAAAAAACTCAAGGTTGTTATTTCGTTTATTTATTTATCATAAATATTAATCTTGTTTCCTTCTCTCAAATGGGGGTTGCATCTCTCGGAAAAAAATACCCTCAAAATTGTTGCCTTAAGTCAGTTAAGTAAAAAAAAATTCAAGGTTTGAAATTAAAATCCTGCCTCGTATGAATGATAGATTGTGAATGCCATCCGCGGACATTCCCATTGCGACTTGAAAGACCTCGGGATAGCCCGTTGCTATGGTTACCATCCCCTCTTTTTCTGTCCGATTGCCTCGGAAAAGATTTAAGTTTAGGCTATTATAGGTAACGCATATTCATTCCAAGTGCCTCTAGTCTTAAACGAAAATATTTTTCATGCTTAAAGAAGTTTATAATTTAGGCAATTTCAGCTTCCTGGAATCAATTCCAATTCCATCCCAAATAAGAACTTTTGAGCGGATTCAAATTCCAGTTTCAGTGTGAAAAGCAGCCCGAATCCGACTAAAACGCTTCAATACCGGTCGGATGTCCAAACGCAAGGACGAGAGGCTTCCGTTTTTTTCTTAAGGAGGGGAAACTATTGAATCAAATGTTCCTCTTACTCCTATTCTTTCTTTGGCACTCATAATCAATTCAGTGGCACTGGCATTAACTTGATCGCTAACACTCCGTGATTTTCATTTGTTTAAATTGCTTTAATAATTTATTACCAAGAACAAGTAAAAAATATATATATATTTGAATCAATTATTACATACTTCCACGCCACTTTATAAACTACACTATTATACTATTATGGAAATAGGTTTGTTGGCAAACATACTATTACGGGAATAGTGTTATTGGCACACATACCTTTACGGAAATAGTGTTATTGTCACATATTATTACGTGAATAGTGTTGTTTGCACACATACTACTCGTGTTACACGAATAGTGCTGTTGGTACACATACTATTACGGAATAGTGTTGTTGGTACACATAAATTTAACCGAAATATTTCTGTCATACACAAAATGACAGTAGTAACTGTATTTACAGACGCTTAACAGATCAATAAAACAATTGAATACCAATTTGATTGATTTTATAGAACCGACAAGCCACACCTAATCTAACCTAACCTCATCATACCTAACTTAGCGTAACCTACCTAACCAAGCATAGGCTAATTTACCCAACTTTAGTAAACTTAACATAACCGAGCGTAATCTGCTTAATCTTAGTAAATCTAACTTAACTTGAGAAAACGCTACCCTCCCTCTGTTAAGAAGAACACTGGAACTCTTTGACACTGATTAACTTTTATTTTATAACTTGTGTAAAATATACCGTTGGTATAATGTACCAAGGTTCAGGGACTTTTTTAAGGAATTTTTACTAGTGGGCCACTTAAAAAAAAATGGGCAAATATATCTAAAAAGGGCAGACACCAAGTACCTGGCATTTATATTAAAAGATAGTTAGTTAGATAGCGGGTAATTATATAAAAATCAAAGGCATTTAAGGAAACGCATTACAGTAGATGCAAAAATGGTAATTTCTATTAAATAAAAGTAGTACTAGACAATATTTATTGAAAAGACCAAAGAGACATTTCAAACATACTGCTATACTCTAGCTCATCATTGTCAAAAATTGTGAAAATATAAGGGCAAATAGGTACAAAACATTTTGTGGAATGTAGATGATAGAAGCGTGTGGCAGGCAGTTATGTAAGATTTCATACTAGAAAATAACTATCTTAAAATGAACCTTGCTAGAATCAATATTTTTACTCCAAAGCTTAAAATTGACTAGTGGGCCAGATACAAGGGCAAGTGGGCCATTTGGCCCACTAGTATATATGTTAAAAAAGTCCCTGCCAAGGTTATGAAATAAGGGTTGGGGCGCCCGGTAGCTTAGTAGTTACGATGTCGGACTCTGAGCGGTGAGGCTCCGCTTCACTCCCGCCTGCTGGCTCGTGGGTTGGTTGAGTTGGCAACCGCTTACCCTATCATCACTCAGGCTAAAAGCGACATTTGGGGCACACTCACCCCACCAATTTGGGGGAAATGAGCTTCCTTGTTGTTACTTTTATGAAATAAGAGTTAATATTGATTTGTTTGTTGAACTACTGTAAATAGACGAACAAAGTATTTTACCTATTAGTGCCCATTGGTAGAATTTCCTACCGTCAAAATTGTTTGTCATTATTGCATCATTTTTTCTTGTATTCACGTGATCTTTGGTATGAGTCATTGATATGAGGCAATCTAAAAGATTGCCTCATATCAATGACTCATACCGAAGATCACGTAAATACAAGAAAAAGTGATGCAATAATGACAAACAATTTTGTCGGTAGGAAATTCTACCAATGAGCAGTAATGGGTTAATTTATTTTAATTAGTTACCCTATCGTCAGGGTAAAAGAATGAACTCTGACAATAACGGATTTTAACGTGCGATTATAATGGTTCATCATTAACCATTTTGGGTATTGGACAACGGTTTCGTAAGAGAAAAATACCCGTTCTATGGCTGCTTTGAACCGCATTACCAGTGTACAATTTTCTGAAAAAGGTCGCGCCTAAAACCATAAAATTTTTGAAAACATCAAAAATTACTAATCAGTAATGAATGATTGGATTTTGTTTTTAAAATTTTATTTATTAGTGCTACCAAAAAGAATAACATAACCAAACAAAAACTAATATTTCCAATTAGTAATTTTTTCATACTTTTTAAAAATGGTATTTTTGTAGGCGAACTTTTTTCCAAACTCTACACTGAATACACGAAGATGGAAATAATACCAAACTAATGACTTAGTAAAGGAACAGATATCACGGGAGTGTTTTCAAATTGAAGGCTCTTCCTATACATGAGAATCCTTCGCGCCTATCCTGGCATCTGCACGCACCATTTCAACTAATTTTAAGAGTTCGAAGTAACCTTTTCTCTGCATTAAAGTTGATCTCAGAGAGAGAGAGAGAGAGAGTATAATTGACTTTCTGGTTCTTTGTGTTTGAAGTCGCTTTCATTATAGACCCACTTCAGAGTTATTTGGAGCATATAATGCGAATCGTTTTATCTGACTGCAATCAAGATAACTTCTATAGCATGTAAAATTCACATATATATATATATATATATATATATATATATATATAGCAAAGAAATTACAAAGCAACACGTGATCTTTTTAATAAGCAAAAAACCACAGGGAAAAGGAAAAGGAAATACGAAGTCCGAGCGCTTTCGTGATATATTCACATTTTCAGGGACAAGAGAGAAATAGTTATTTCTTTCTTGTCCCTGAAGATGTGAATATATCACGAAAGCGCTCGGACTTCGTGTTTCCTTCTCCTTTTCCCTGTGGTTCTTTGCTTATATATATATATATATATATACTCATTCATTTTTTAGATTTTGACTATCAGTGACGTCACACTAAATGTTCTTCGTCCTTTAGGGGTTTGTGATGGAGGGTGGTGCCATCTGTATGGAACTTCTCACACCAAGAGGTTGGGCCTCCGCCTACACTATCGAAGCTGTTATTATGCAGTTTGCCGCAAGTCTGGTCAAAGGACAGGTAAGCTACTGTATCTGTTAACCCTTTAGTGCCCAGTGGCGCTTTACTAATTTTGTTCTGGCTAAAGCCAGACGATTTTATTCAGTTTCAAAAGAGACATTCGGTTTACTAAAGGGTTGAACGCGGGCCTTCCGTGAAGGCATAAAGAATACTTATCAGTGTTTATATGAAAATAATTCACAGGCCTGCGATGGAAAAACTTTTTTCATAATTTTAGCTGTTTACAATGTATTTTTGTGTGCTGAATTCGAAAACACAATAAAAATGTCATACGACACAAAGTTATTTCACAAATTCGATTTTTTTGTGAAGCGACTTTGAGAAAATGCCAGATTTCCGGAAATTACTAGAAACTTCTAAGAGACTATAAATACTGGGTTGCCAAGCCGTATGAGTCAATTGTTACTCAGATTTCTTGACGTGCGCACAATGATTCATCCGAAGCGAATTTTTTCAGTGATTTTGAGTTGTTTTTTGTGTTTTATATCAGCGAACTAGCGTGTTTTGATAGTGTTAAGAAAGCCTTATTTAGCCTTTATTAAATTAAATTCAAGACTCTTATTGTGTTCTGGGTACTGTAGTAAGTTGTGAATCATGGCTAGCCGTGGATGTGTCAACAGTCCCGACAGCTTCTGCTACATATGCGGGGAATTTGTGATCAAGAAACATCAAAGAAACGTAACAAATTTTATTAGGCAAGTGTACCATGCCTACTTTGGAATTAAACTAGGAGACCAAGACAAACCATGGGCACCACACAAAGTTTGTTTTATTTGCGTAGAGGATCTAAGGAAATGGTGTAAAGGCAAAAAGAAAGCATTCAGATTTGGTGTGCCAATGGTATGGAGGGAGCCAAAAAATCACTGTGATGACTGCTATTTTTGCTCTTGTGATGTTAAAGGCTATAACTCAAAAAATAAGAAAGCCATATTCTATCCAAATCTTCCATCAGCTTTTCGACCTGTTCCTCATGGGCCAGAAGTTCCAGTTCCGCTTTCACCAGAAACATTGGAAGATTTGCCTAGTAATTCTGGTTCAGATACTGATCATGAAGAATTTCAGTGTGATATAGGAAGTCAAGACCCCCAGTTGTTCACTCAATCTGAACTAAACGATTTAGTGAGAGATTTGGGATTATCCAAGGAATCTGCTGAACTCTTAGGCTCCAGATTAAAAGAAAGAAATTTATTATCAGCTGGAACATCGATATATTTGTATAGAAGAAGAGAAAAGGAGTTTATTCACTACTTTTCACATGAGGGCAATTTAGTTTACTGTAGTGATATTGATGGTTTGGTACAGGCATTTGGCATTGAGTACAAAGCGGATGAATGGAGACTTTTCATCGACTCTTCTAAAAGAAGTCTAAAAGCTGTTCTTTTGCACAATGGGAACAAGTATGCCTCTGTACCTGTTGGTCACTCGGTACATCTCCAAGAAAGTTATGAGAATTTGGAATTGGTTCTTACAAAGATAAAATATTATGATCATCACTGGATGATTTGTGGATACCTTAAGTTATTGTGCATGCTTCTGGGGCAGCAGGGAGGATATACTAAGTTCCCATGTTTCCTTTGTGAATGGGATAGCAGAGCAAAGAGTCAACACTGGGAGCAAAAACACTGGCCACAAAGAAGATCTCTAGAACCTGGAAGCAAGAATATTTTGCGTAAAAATCTTGTTGACCCAAAGGAAGTACTTCTACCACCTCTTCATATATAACTAGGCCTTATGAAACAGTTTGTTAAGGCATTAGAAAAAAGTGGAGAATGCTTTAAGTACCTCTGCAAGAAGTTCCCTAACCTATCAGAAGCAAAATTAAGAGAAGGTATTTTTGTGGGCCCAGACATTAGAAGACTGCTGTCAGATGAAAACTTCTTGTCTACGATGACTGAAGTAGAAAAAGAGGCTTGGAATTCCTTCAAAAGTGTGGTTACTAAGTTCCTTGGGAATAATAAGGACCCTGAATATGCACTCATTGTTGAAAACATGCTGGAGAAATTCAAAGCTTTGGGATGCTCAATGAGTATCAAAATTCATTTCTTGAATGCACACTTGGACTTTTTCCCAGAAAATCTAGGTGCAGTAAGTGAGGAACAGGGAGAACGTTTCCATCAAGACATTAAGGAGATGGAAAAGAGATACCAAGGCCGGTGGAACGTTAATATGATGGAGGATTATTGCTGGATGCTGCATCGTGAAAATCCGGAAGCAGCTCACAAAAGGAAATGCAACAGGCGCAGCTTCACTGGCAAAAGAAAACGGGACTACTAAGCCATTCCACTAAGTAAAGACGTAAGTATCCAAGTTTTAAAGTTTTTTAAAATAAATATATTCAGAAATGGTCAGGAAATAGGTTTCATGTGGTAATTCTTCACTACTTATTTTATTCAGTAACATATTACAACATAAAAACGTCATAGCAAATTGTGAAAAAACTATACGTGATGGGAGCAAATCTGAGGCCGTTTTTGGATTTAGCACCCCAAATTCCTATAAAACCAGCATACAATTTCAAAAACGTTTTTAGGACCCTCAATTTTGCAGGCCTGTGAATTGAAATACCTTTATCTGAGGAGAAATGAATGAAATACCTTTATCTGAGGGGAAATGAATGGAATACCTTTATCTGAGGGGAAATGAGGAGAAATGAGAGTAATACCTTTATCTGAGAGGAAATGAGCGGAATACCTTTATCTGAGGGGAAATGAGTGGAATACCTTTATCTGAGGGGAAATGAATACAATCAAACAAAACTTTAGATATAAACCTTTAAAACAATCAGCTCTAAATCACTGAATAAAATTGAGATGTTTTACAATGTAGATAAGAAAAAATCTATAAAACAGCACCCTCCCAACTTATTTTCATCCATACCACCTCTACATCAAACGAGAAAACCTAACCTAATTTAATCACCTTCGTATGATAAAAAAAACCCACTCTAATAGACAGAGTTTATTTCCACAACAGTTTCGATGTCCACTGGCATCCTCTTCGGGTGGATTCGTTTTTCTGTATCCACCCGAAGAGGATGTCAGTGGGCATCGAAACTGTTTTGGAAATGAACTCTGTCTATTAGAGTGGGTTTTTATTATCATATTTTGACCTTCACGTAGAAAAAGTGAAGTTTTTTGCATTTATTAATCACCCTCAATTTTTTTCAGGGTAGGCCTATACATTACCATTATTTTTACTTCTCCAAGTTACAGACACTAAACTTAGCTGCGCTTTTATTTTAAGGTTCACTGAGATTTAATTTTTAACATCTGAGGCATTCCAAGGAAGAAGTGGCTAAGCGACAAAAGTGAAAAAATGCCAGAATACGTTTTATAAAGTTGCACCAATTTGAAAGTGGAATAACTTTTGAACTTCTGAAGATATTTCGACGAAATATCTTCAGAAGTTCAAAAGTTTTTTTAATTTTGTCGCTTAGCCACTTCTTCCTAGGAGGGCCTCATATTTACGTGGTACGCGTTTGGGAAAATCTACTATAAAACATCAGTGATTCCCACTCAGGCTGATGACTTTCCACTTGGCAGCATTACCATTCCCATTCGTGTTCTGAAAATGTGAGATGATCGAAGTGGAAATTCCACATTTGGGAAGAGTTTCCTAATTTGAGAAAGTTGAAAGATGTGCCGCAAGTGTGATTTCAAGGGAGATTTTCTGCGAAAAGTTTAACTTTAGAGTGAAAAATTCTACAGTAAGAATTGCAATAAATCGATTTCAGAATTACTTCCTTTAGAGATTTTCACTTTCCGATTTTCATTCTTGGACGAGGACTGAAATAGGAATGAACGAGACTGGAAAGAGGTCTTCAGATTTATTGCGTGTTCTCTCTTTGCGCAACGTGCGAGTCCTAAGCAACACGCGGCATACACTAATCTCAAGGATTTCTTATGATTACTACTCCTTGTTTGAACATAATACATCTGGAATACATTCTCTAACACACACACACACACACACACACACACACTCTATCGTTATGCCATGGATATACTTTTAAGCGTAGAGCGAAATTAAGATTTTTAATTTCATTATACCCCTTGAAAGACCAATTTTTTCTTCAAGAAATCAGTCATCACGATTGAGGCACCATTGATCTATCTTTATTTGTTGAAAATCGTCAGACAGACTTACAACAGTAGACGACTCTCTCATCCAGTTCGACCCTAAGTTAGTTAAAAAAAATCTGCCTAGTCATTTATCTCCCTGTTTATTCTATTCATATCATACCATTTCCGTATGACGTCATTATTTACATTTCTCACGTGGTGGGCGGAGCTAAAGATTGGTAAATACAGAAAGAAAGGCATTTGGGCGGAGCTAAAGATTGGTAAATACACAAAGAATGGCATTGATGGAAGATGCATTTTGGCTTCAAGCCGAATTCTGAATATAGTTGTAGGCCTACTTGGAAGTCATATTGTCAACATATCAAGAAACTCAAAAGTACTTTAAAATTCATAGACTGTGTAAAAGTACAAGGCCTATAATAAAGTAAAAAACTGTCAATATCTGGTCTAAAAACAACCATTAATATATTCCATACATAAAATTTGTTTCTGCTGGTCAGATATTTGTCTGTTCGTGACGTCAAATGTACACAAGAAAGCGGTCTATACAGTACTATGAATTATTGATTGCGATAGGTAACTTTAATAGATAGTGTATATATATATATATATATACAGGGTGGGCGGAAAGTAGCTCCCTATTTTGGATTGGTAAAAAAATACGTATATTATCCATTTATTTCAGAAGAAATAATATGAAAAGGTAGGCATACATGGTAGGTTTTCTCTAAAATTCAATGTGGGCTCCAACTCTTTCCACCAGCTTCTGGAGCCGCCCAGGAATGGAGTCCACTGACTTTAGCAGGAACTCCGGCGGGATGGAGGACATGACTTCCCGAATTCGGTCCTGCAGTTCTTCCAATGTCCTCGGTTTGGTGCGGTAGACTTCTTCCTTTACCCACCCCCAAAGAAAGAAGTCGCACGGTTACCGCTGAAAAACGGCAGAATCGGTTCAGTGTAACGGTGTGGTGTGGTATGACCTCAGATCAGGTTGTGGGCCCGTTCCTTCTGCGCAACACCATGAATGCTGAGCGGTACCTTGCTATGTTGCGAAACGAGGTCTGGCCGGTTGTCAGCACATGGGAGAACATCGACGATCTGATATTTATGCAAGATGGCGCCCCTCCGCACTTCGCTCTTGTTGTCCGTGAGTGGCTGGATGCCCACTTCCCTGGGCGTTGGATGGGTCGTCGTGGTCCACATCAATGGCCAGCCAGGAGCCCCGACTTGACACCGTGCGACTTCTTTCTTTGGGGGTGGGTAAAGGAAGAAGTCTACCGCACCAAACCGAGGACATTGGAAGAACTGGAGGACCGAATTCGGGAAGTCATGTCCTCCATCCCGCCGGAGTTCCTGCTAAAGTCAGTGGACGCCATTCCTGGGCGGCTCCAGAAGCTGGTGGAAAGAGTTGGAGCCCACATTGAATTTTAGAGAAAACCTACCATGTATGCCTACCTTTTCATATTATTTCTTCTGAAATAAATGGATAATATACGTATTTTTTTACCAATCCAAAATAGGGAGCTACTTTCCGCCCACCCTGTATATCGTAAAGAACGACGCTTTGTATAGGAGAATTATCCGCGCAAGATGAGAGCGAAAGAACGAAACAAATGAAAAAATGAGGTAACCACCCGGGAATCGAACCCGGGATCTTCCGATTGCCGGGCAGATATGATAACCATTACACCACGGGCCTCACTCAGTCAAATGTCGTAATTCCTCTACATGCGCGCAGAAACCAATGCCCCAAAGGGGCACCTCCCGCATGCCGTAACATTATATACATTCCCGGGTGGTTACCTCATTTTTTCATTTGTTTCGTTCTTTCGCTCTCATCTTGCGCGGATAATTCTCCTATACAAAGCGTCGTTCTTTACGTTAATTATACTGCGTGTTTGCAGTTATAATGTATATAATGTTACGGCATGCGGGAGGTGCCCCTTTGGGGCATTGGTTTCTGCGCGCATGTAGAGGAATTACGACATTTGACTGAGTGAGGCCCGTGGTGTAATGGTTATCATATCTGACCGGCAATCGGAAGATCCCGGGTTCGATTCCCGGGTGGTTACCTCATTTTTTCATTTGTTTCGTTCTTTCGCTCTCATCTTGCGCGGATAATTCTCCTATACAAAGCAAATAAATCCATTCAAAAATTTTTTTTTGAAATCATTTAAAAAAAATGTAATTAAAGAGTTAACAAAATAAAGATAACTCGCAGAGCCTTAATTATAATAAGCGATAGCAAAGCAATCGTAATGATTATGTAATTAATCAGACGAGAGTATATCATTGTTTCAGTTATTACTAAAACTTAGATTTGTAAAGACGTGTTACGCAAAAATTCGTCAGATTTCAAAAGCACGATATTTACGTAAGAAGCGTAAGTCTACCACATTCAGACAAAATAGAAGGGATTTTAGATGGTTGTTAGTTTTATATTCTATAACAAGTGAGTGGCATTTTAGAGTTGAACCACTACCTCATTCTATTAAAGCCCAATCGAATCATTTCAAGGGTGAAAAATCCTATTTAAGATATCTAATACGTACAGTTAGGTTATAACGTGAGCCAATCACGAATTAAGTAAGTTTATCTTGGGTCATGACTCATGACCCATAATCACTCACTCCAAATAAAGGTTTTTGATAAGAGCTTTTAATGTTTACATCTCAAACTACGGATGTAGAGTTTATCTTTCTCGGGTGCACGAACAAGGAATTTGCGTGTGAAGTGAAATTGTGAGTTTACGCGCGTTGAGTACATCTGTGCACGCAAGTTTTATATACAAAACTTTGAAAAAAAAAAACCAACAGAAAATGATGAGCTTATTTCATATTTTCTATTCCTGTATCAACTGAGTTGATACACGAGTCACGAGAGTTTGATGCCCATAATCTGTTTCCCGTCCGACACGAGAGATATTGTCCTATTGTCTCAATCCATACAGTTAATTCACATAATTTTTGATAAAAATCATACCTGACCATTTTGTTTCCAGTCGTTGCTAAATTGCATAAATTACAAATATGGTGGGAATGCGACCAATGGCCACTTTTTAGTTTTGTTTAAGTGTGAGGCAGTTACGTGAGTTTGTTTTTATGACCGTTTTTCTCTTTTGTTCGAAACTTTTCTCAGATAACTACTTCGATTGAACATATACAGTATATTTTAACTTGTGATATCTGTGTAAACTACATTACAGTTACTCAATAATGTTCACTTAATAACTTATGTGCACGAATTTACTGGTATTTTATACTGTACATTCTCGGATGCAGATCTAATAAATCTCCTACATGTTATTTCCTTTTTATTTTACTATTAATGCAGAGAGAGAAACAAAGCGTCCATTCTCCACGAGGTATAAACAAAATATATACAGGGTGAGTCAAAAGTCTTCATACATAGGCAAAATGGTCACTTTATTATGCAATCACTTGTAAGTCACAAAATATGCTCTATATGGGCACCATTACACTGAATGCACATACGGATGCGTTCTCCCCAGTCATGGCAAACGCGCGTTAACACGTCTGATGTTATGCGTGCACACGCATCACGAATGCGTTCCTTTAGGTGGTCCGTGTTTTGTATTTTCACCTGGTACACCATGGCCTTCAAGTGCCCCACAAGTAAAAATCAAGGGGGTTGAGGTCTGGGGACCTCGGAGGCAGTGGCGTACTAAGGGGGGTGCGAGGGGGGCGGTCCGCCCCGGGTGACAGCCAGGAGGGGGGTGCCATCGGGAGAGTTGAAATACCAGTACAAGTTTTCAAACCAATTGAAAAATTCGCCAAAGTAAGAAAAAAAAATTAAAAATGTTCAAACTATTACAACAGCTTAATGTTAATTTCCACTATAAAATAAATTTTTATTTTTATTGGCAATACAAAATTTACAAACGAAAAATTAAATATTTGATAAAAATTACATCGAAAGGCGAACGTTTATTGACGTTTTAGTCATCAGTTTGTTGAGCATAGCTAGCTGGCTGCAATTGACATTCCAAGTCTTGTTCACTTGACACTGTGACTCCACATACATGAGGTATGTTTCATTAAATAATTATGATAAAACATAAAGTGCTGGTGTTTATAACAATATCATGGTACTTATACCAGTGTCCAGTAATTTTTGACAATGTGGTATCATAGTGATGTTTAAGTGTTTATACATGCATCGTCGTGATGTTATAATACCCGGTAAATGCATTGTGGAGAGGGCCATTCATTATGCAACTACAAAGTATGAGGAAATGGACATTTCTATGGAGAGAAGAGGGAGAGTAAAGCTCCGAAAAAGGATGCCAGGAGAGATGGCAAAGGATGCTGGTCTCACATTGCCAGAGGAAGTAAGAAGGGCTAAGTTTGAATGTCTTGATCGCTTTCATCAAGAATTGGAGATTCGTTCTAAGGCAATGGATCAAATTCTGTCAATCTTCGCTGTTATTCAGCCAAACACTTTGGTTGTTGCAACAGAAGAAGAACTTCGGAAGTATATTCCAAATTTGACTCAGATTTTCGATGAATTTTCTGATGAAGATATCAGTGTGGAAATTGGACGACTTCGAAGGCATTTGGAAGCTGCCAAAATCAGCGTTGAAAAGACAAAGAAATGGACAGCATTGCAGTTTCTGGAGTTTATTGTGAAATGGGATTTTTGTGAATCTTTGCCAAGCTTGTCACTGTGTTTGAGATTCTTTTTGACTCTGTGTGTCTATTGCTTCATGTGAAAGAAATTTTTCCAAATTGAAATTGATAAAAAATTTCTTTCGCTCGACCATGAGTCAGACAAGATTGACAAATCTGGCTTTACTTTCAATTGAACATGAATATGCAAAGAAGGTGAATTTTGATGAGGTCATTGATCAATTTGCAGAAATTAAGGCTCGAAAGCAGAGACTGTGAATCCTCTCTATTTACCTTTGAAGAATAGGCTGAGCGTTGAGACTGGATTTCCTGTGTTTTTTGTATAAAATAAAGTGCAGTATTACCTGTTCACTGAATTTTTAATGTCCTGCATTTTTCTTATTTCCAATTTGCTTATGACAGTACTGTACTGTTTAAAAATCTACTTGCAAACATAATATATTTTTCTGTGTGTTTAAATTTTAAAATTATTTATGGGGGATGCCAAAGGAAGGATCCGCCCCGGGTGCCAAATATTTTAGGTACGCCCCTGCTCGGAGGCCACTCCACGGGACCACGGCGGCCAATCCAGTTACCCGGAAACTGCTGATCCAGCCACTGGCGCACGCAGATACCCCGCACGCAGATACCCCGTCCTCGTTCAGCAGGGACGGCATGATTCTGTCTTGCAGCATGTTTAGATACATTTCGGCATTCAGATTGGTGTCAATGAAAAAAGGGCCAACAATTGTGTTGCCCCATATCCCGCACCACACCATCACTTTTCCAGCGCCTTGCGTCTTTGAGGGACTCATCCAGTGCGGTTTATCATCACTCCAATAACGTACGTTTTGACGATTAACCTCTCCATGAACATAAAAGTTGGCTTCATCTGAAAACAGGATGCCAGCCGAGAACAACGTGTCTTCGTCCACTTTTGTTCTTGCCCATTCACAGAATTCCAGCCGCCTGTCCGGGTCGTCTTCGCTAAGATACTGCAACATTTGCATTTTGTATGGATGCCATCTGTGCTCTTTCATAATGCGGACGATACTCCTTTGGCTAACACCGCATTCTGCAGACAACCGTCGAGTGCTTTTTTGGGGACTCTTTGCGAACGCTGCCAGCACCATGGTCGCTGTGCCTTCATCAGTGGCTGTTCGTGGACGGCCACTTCTCGGTTGGTCTGCAACACTTCCAGTCTTCTTGAACTTCTCAATGAGTTTGGCAACGGTGTCGTGTGTGATGTGCGTGCCGGGAGCGTGTCTCCTGTTAAAATCCTCGGCAACCTTGCGACAGCTTCCTGATCCTGCTAGAAGAATGATCTCTATACGCTCTTCTTGGGACAAAGGCATTTCAGCACATCACCTGCAAAAAAAATAAAAAAATAAATAATCATTTATTTATCATGACAATTTTGCCTATGTATAGAGACTAGTGCTTGCATAATACCGAAAATTTTCAATACCGGTATTTGGAGGCAATTATGCTAATCCCGGTATTGATACCGGTATTATGAAAAAAATAATTTATTTTGATTTATTATGGTGCCACCCTACCAACCCTCCCACAAGTCTGAGGGACTTGCAGTACTCACCATATTTACTATAAATTAATGACCCAACTCCAAATAGATGGCATTCTATTCGAAAAAGTTTATACAGTAAATTACTAAATTGTAATAAAAATATTATTTGAATTTTTTTTTAGCATATTATTATACAACTACTGGGGTAGATAGAAATTATTAGTATCTAAATATTTATTTCTTAGTTTGATTTTGAAAGTATGCTTTGAGGAAACAAAGAGCATCTAGGGATTGTTCAGATAGACTTGATCTCAGTTTCGTCAGAAATAGGCCTGCAGCAGAAAAGGCTCTTTCTGATTCTGCACTTGTAGGTTTAATTGAAAGCAGTGCCTTGTACAGCTTCTCTAAATTCTCACTTCTCTGTAAAGTAACTTCCAAGCTTTTAAATTCATTAGTAACATCAAAATCAATGGAATTTTTTTTAGATGGCACTTTTCCTAGTTTGTCCATTTCTTGCATGTATTCACTCAGTAATGAATCTGCTTCCACTTCAGTCTTATTTGCAGCTTATAAAAGTTAGTGCAATAAATAGTTTTCTTTCATAGAAAGGAATAGAAAACGAAAAAAAGAGGTTAACTGCAAAATACCCCGAAACTTTTTTTTTCTCCGAATCCTCCAAAAACAGTTTATTTGCCTATCGGAGGACTAAATTGCCTAAATTTTACAATAGCAATTTTTGTCAATACCGAAAACCTATAATATCGGTATCGGTATTATTTGTACTTCTTCAATACCGGTATTAATACCGGTATTTCAATACCGGTTTTAACCCCTAATAGAGACCTTTGACTCACCCAGTATATATATATAATATTCACTGGAAAGGGGAAGAAAGACACACACCATTATTTACACTTGGAAAATAATGGAGAAACTAGTCCCTAATCTTACTCAAAACCCTGTAACTCCCCAAACAACGGTGAAAAGTAGAAAAGGAAGACTGTGTCGTGTTCCCAAATTAAAGGCTAGACAGGGAACATCCTTAACCCTGAAAGAAAATAGTTTTGTTGTGAGAGGACCAAAACTGTTTAATCAGCTGCCCAAAGACCTAAGGAACACGAGTGGTGTTGCAGTGGACATCTTCAAAAGAAGATTAGACGCCTGGCTCAGAACAATCCCCGATGAGCCGGACGTACCTGGCTATGTGAGGTGGAGAGTACAAGAAACCAACTCACTACTTCACCAGGCCAACTCGAGAGGAGGGCGACAAGCTTGACCTTCGTGAAATGAGGAATCATCGCACGGAACCTTTGAAAGGTTCAAAGGTATATATATATATATATATATATATATTGTTGTTGTTGTTGTTGTTGAAGTCGAAGTTGGTTTAACATAAATAATTGTGAAGCTGGACTCTATTTTATTTAATTTGGCCTTTAAGTTTTAGGCTTTACTGGGCTCTTAATTTAGGTAACACCTAAGGAAATAATCTTTGGATTTGAAACTGACGTGCAGTGTACAGATCTCTACGAAACATTGAACCCAATCACCCTAAATTGAGAGTCGTGAGGAACGTGCGTGGATCCGTTTCCTTCGGTTCAGTCACTGTTCGGTTTCCAAAGGTGGGCAGTTGCGGCGCAACTTGCGGCGCAACATTTTTGGTTGCGCTTGCGCTTGCGGCGCAACTTTTTGAAAAGGGTTGCGCTTGCGCGTGCGGCGCAACTATTTCAGCAGAGTTGCGGTTGCGGTTGCGGCGCTACAAAAATCGTTGCGCGTGCCCACCACTGCAGATATACGTTAAATGCAAAGGTGGGCAGTTGCGGCGCAACTTGCGGCGCAACATTTTTGGTTGCGCTTGCGCTTGCGGCGCAACTTTTTGAAAAGGGTTGCGCTTGCGCGTGCGGCGCAACTATTTCAGCAGAGTTGCGGTTGCGGTTGCGGCGCTACAAAAATCGTTGCGCGTGCCCACCACTGTCGGTTTCTCAATGTCCAATTATTTCTTCACCAAAAATCAAGAACTGTAGACAGGTAATCCGATCAATAACGCTCGTTTAAGCTGTACCTTAATATTGAGGTCTTAACTTACGTAAGAGATATTAAAATATTCTCGTAGTGAACATAAACGTTAATTGGATGGACAAAGTGAAGCAACCTCATTTCTAAGTAACAAAGAGGCTCTCATTAATTAGGATGGGAAATCGGATAAAACATTTGCGGCCTCGAGTAAGGGGGAATCCATCACGGGCTTTTTGTCAAGAGGATTGCCTGGTTCGACCGCCGAAATAATTGAGCTGACTGATGGAGGATTACTGGTATCATTGTGGCCATAGATCGAAAACATATCCGAAGAAAAGCTTTGTATAACGTTGACCAGTTGTGGCTTAACATAACCATTGCCTGGTGTACTTGACGTGTCAGTTTGAGTATAGTACTTTGCGAATATACTAACAATATACTGTATTGGCCCGAATATAAGACGAGGTTTTGGTTCAACCTCACGCCCTTAAAAATTGTAACGCGTCTTATATTCGCGGACAATATTGGAGTGAAGTCGTAATGCGTTCACTTCCGAAGACGCCAGGATTGAATGTGTCTGTCAGAAATGCTTCGTTTTCTAGGTTATACCATCATTGTATCATTGTCTATGAATAAACATTTTGTTTGCCAACTTTTTGTTTACTTTTCATGCAAATTATTTCGTAAATATGATCAATAAAAGTGTTATATGCCCATGATTAGCCGCCAATAGTAGTATGTGATATTTTTTAAATTTTAGACAAAATTTGTTGGTACCCCGCCACAAAGTGATGGGCGTCTTATATTTGAGGCCATCTTATATTCGGGCCAATACGGTATATATTAGTCAATATGTACAGTATTACGGAAGGACTGAGTTAACTTATTTAACATAATAACGCTTTGAAATAACAATGACCGTTCCACGGCTAGGTTTCTCAACATGTCCAAAGTGTGAAAAAACAATGAAGCATATTCTGGTCTAGCTTAGGCTTAGGTTTTATTTTTAAAGCACTGGCTTAACCTATATATTGTCGGTAGAGATATTCTGGTGAGATTCTAAAGAGTAATTTGAGAAATTCAATAAGATTCCAGCTACATTTGGTATGAAATATTTGGGTAAATATTAAATTTCGGGAACATCAAGTTTTTGGACTCCTGCCTGGCCGAAAGTTGGTGGTGTAGAAAATAACTAATCAACCTAGAGCGACCATTTCACCTCCTGTAGCCTAACCCGGAAGTAAGAGTCACCCTGATTTCCCCAAAGTATGAAATGGGAGGATCATCTAAATCTGGTTTCCCCGAAACTTAATATTAGTCAATATTTGTTACTGTCATGGTTAATCATGGTCTTAATGGTTAATGGCTAATCATGGTATTATTGTTTCAGGGTCGAATTTCGCGGAAACACAGAAATTCGAAAGAATTCAACAAACGTTCTGCAGAGGCTTCATTTAGGTCGTTGGTCAAAACACACGAAAAATACGGATGGGTCACACCACCCCTCGCCGAGGGGTAATTGTCAGTGTCCTTTCCCATTTCTCTTCTCGGAATGTAGTCCGAACAAGGGTTGGGAACGATAATAATATTTTTAACCTCAAACTAATTAAAAACTTAAACGTGATACTGTAATATATATATATATATATATATATATATATATATATATATATATATATATATATATATATATATATATATATATACGAATAAGTGTATAGCCAGAATATAAATAACTCCAAAAAACTAAAAAAGACATGTAATGAAATATTATAAATCTCTTTTAAACGTTACCCCTCCTAAACGCATTTTCTTTCTTAAATCGCCTCTCGTTTTCTTCCCCGAAGTTTAAGGCCTAACTAATATTTCTTCCTTCGTATCTGTGTACAAATGATTTTATATATTTTTTCAGATACTGTATTATTATTATCAATGAATATAACTATTATGTTACTTCACTGTGTATATATATATATATATATATATAAACCACGCATGTATGGTGTTCGATCAACTAATAAACAGTACATAGAAATTGATAATAAATAAAATATTTGTGATAATAGAACACTTTAATAATAATAATAATAATAATAGCGGAATTTCCATGTTATAATTGTATAGTATTAGTTTAGCAAATATTAAACTTTAAAAGCTTTGTAAAAAAAAATCTTTGCCAACAGGTGTCAAGGAGGTTACAAAAAAGTGTCTATATATATATATATATATATATATATATATATATATATATATATATATATATATATATATGGGATGAATTTCACAATTAAACACGTGAAATGAATGAATAATGCAATATATATATATATAATATATATATATATATATATATATATTCTCCTGCTTCCAAATTATTGTAGCTTCCTGCTTTAGAATAAGGTTTAAATATACCGGGTGTCCCATAAGTCAGGTTTCAGAGGAAAATTTAGTTTAAATTGAATTTGCAAAAGTAATACATTGGAACGAAAATAAATGTCCAAATTGATGTCTTGTTTTGGGACCTTTTTTTTTTTTTTGCAGGCAGTGGCTAATATGGGAGTGAGTTACATTCCTGAGGAAAAGTATACAATGAGAAAACGGACAAAGGTGGAGAAAAAAAAAGGTTCCAAAACAAGACATTAACTCGAACATTTGGTTTAGTTCCAATGTACCACTTTTGTATATTTAGTTTAAAATCAATATTCCTATGAGACCGGACTTATGGGACACCCTGTCTATATTTTGAGGAAAGAGTAACGAGGTATGAAAGGTTAAGATTTATAGAGATGTGGTCAAATATTTTGTATTACTCGCGACAACTATTTGAAATAAATAGACAGGAATGATTTGTGACTATGAATGACATATTTTGCTTATTGATAAGTACTAATTGGTTCTACGTTACGAACGATGTCGTAACACCGTTACCCGTCGATCAGCGAAGTTAAGCGACAGTGTGTCTCTGAGGTAGTTGGATGGGGGACCGTCCTCCTCCTCATCCTCCGCATCCAAATGATGTAGCGACCCTCATATGGTTCGGATCCCACGTAAAGCTTTAGTACGTGCCCTTCGTCATACAACCTCAGATGTTGCGAAGAAAGTTAAATAACGCCATCAAACACGACGAGGGGGGGGTAAGGGGGGGTAATGGTGGTCGAAACTTTTTAACTTTCATCAAGAAAATTTTCGTGTCTCTCTTGTTTTTCTTTGGCGAATATAATATTAAAGTTACGGAATGGTACGGAATTAATTTAGGCTGTCAACAAAATATCGTTTCTCAAAAGAAACGGGTCTTTCTTGATTTCACCAGGTAAACTTCATAAGTTCTACAGGGTGAACCAAAACCTTTGCCCATAGATTTCTATACTCTTATCTCTAACCAAAATTTATTTACTCGTACCTTACCCTTCGTCAGAGAAGCCAAGTATAATATATCTCTATATTTATTTTTACTTATATTTTAATGTTTTAGGTATTATTGCGGATGGGTACCCCATAATTTTTTGTTTAAATTACGTGGTTGCTGCGTTGCCCCCGGTTAACTGAATACCCAGTTAGATCAACTGTACGCTCTTGACGAGTGGTTAGGTTAAGTCATGATAATTTCGTTAATTTTAACGAAAATATCACGAATTAACCTAACCAATCGTCAAGAGCGTACAGTTGACCTAATTGGGCATTCAGTTAACGGGGGTCACACAACAACCACATAATTTAAACAAAAAATTATGGGGTACCCAACTGCAGTAGTACTATATTTTAAATTAACAAAATGCAATCATATAAAAATGAAAAAAGATATTTTTTATGTTTTCCAAATGATTATATTATGTACTCATAAATCACATTCGCGTTGGTTATTACCGTAGCAGTTAAAAGTAGTGGTGTACCGATTAATCGGTATCGGCATCGGCTAAATTTTGGAATCGGTACATCACTAGTTAAAACATTGTTTTTTTTTATATTTTAATTACAATAATACTTTTGTTTTAGTTATTTTAAGTATTTGTGTGTGTGTGTGTGTAGTCATTCAAATAATGAAAGCCAAAGGTATTTTTCTTAGTATTTAAGTATTTTTATGTATAGATCAATGTTGGTCCTAAATTCACTTTTGGTGAAATATTAATTTAGAATTCATATATTTAAAGAATTCTGTTGATGTTGTGTTGTTGAGTTTCCTGTTTAAAGTTACTCAGATATAATTCTATACAGTTCAGCCCGTTGGAGAGTGTGTCTGTTCGTGTAAATTCATTCTAGGTGTGTACACTATGTATGAGTATGTATACAAACATACATACAAACGTACAGACGTTATCTTCCCGTGAGCTTTTCTCAGCAAAGTCCAAAACGTTTGTGATTCGTTTGGTGAACGTAGGTTGGCTGTGAAGCATGCAAACAACTGTAAGAAACCTGTAAACCAGTCTGTAAATGGGTCTGTTCTATCTCCTCTTTAGTTATAGTTTGTTTTTAAAACTTTTAATTTATTAAATTAAAAATTTCGTATTTCTTTCTCGCGAAATTCAAATAAATTTCGTCAAAGATCAATTCACTGCGTAAGTATTTTGTAATGCAAAAGTTAGGGCTCCAGCATCTACCCTTGCATGGTGACCAGCATTCGTAGCTCAGTAGACAACACCGTTTCCCTGTAAATGAAATGAAGACAATGAGGTCAGGGGTTTGACTTCCGAAGGTGCTGGTCAATAATAATCCAGAAGTAAGCGTCGTGGGTCGCATTTGTCTAGCCTGAAGGCTGTGCTAGTTTCTGGCCATATTCACTGATTACTAAGATTATTATCACCCTTTCCAGACCGATTATCTAACCTTCCAAATCGATTGTATTCAAAGGACTTCAAAAAATATCTCTATATTTAAAATGAACATATAACGGGTTGAGTGTTCTACTATGTTAAGTAGTAAGGCCTAGTTCTGTTTTATAAAAGTTAACCATTAAAAAATGTTTGTAAGAAAGAAAATGAGGAAAAAATTAATTTTCCGAATTGGTACCTGAAATGAACTAAAATTAAGTAAATTCAATAAATTTATTTAATTTTAAAGTAAAAACTTCCGTGTGGTAAAATATGAGTATTAATATTAAAGAACGATCATTCAAAGTCCGTAATTATTAATAGGTATTATCAGTAATACTTTATAATTTGTGTCATCAAATAATAATCAGGAATCGAACGGAAAACATTCTTATGAAAATCGAAGAACCCTCAAACTGTTTTCATTGTGGCCAATTTATATACGACTCTTTTAAACCTATTCTCAATACAGTAAATTAATAATTGAACAAATCACACTCATCTAAAAAAGGGAAACAGGTAAATCAGCCCCGTATTTTAGGATGATTTTCAAAGTGCTTTTCGATAATTAAAACAAATATTATTTATACCAAGATACAAAGCTTGCATTTTAGTTTACTTTATTTAGTGCGTTATCCCGTTGAGTGAATTTCACATATTCGCCACCTAGCGTTTGGGTTGAGAATTATTTGTGGTACGAGGGCGTATTTCATGGTTTAGAAATTTGCTAAATAATTATTATTTTTTTAAATATGCCATCTTTAAAACAATACGAGTAAACAGGTCCCATATGTTAAATGATGGCCATACTTGAATAAATATGACACTAAATATTAAATAACTATTTAAGTAAAACTTCTTCTTCTTCCGCAGCTTATTATCCCATCTTTACATGGGGGTCGCTGTTTTTGGTTCGTCTTCTCCACTCTCCTCTGTCGTATACCACGTCCTCCTCCAAGTCCTTCTCCCTGATGTCCGCCACCACACAGTCCCTCCATCTCGTCTTCGGTCTTCCTCTTCTTCTCCGTCCCGGCAACTCCATCTCCAGCACTCTGCGCCCCACATACTCCTCCTCTCTTCTCCTGACGTGTCCATACCACCTCAGCCTGGCCTCCTGCACCTTCTTAGATGCTTCCGCCACCTTCACTGTTCCTCTTATATGCTCATTTCTGACCCTATCCCTCCTCGTCACTCCACACATCCATCTCAACATCTTCATTTCAGCCACATCGATTTTTCTTTCATTGCTCTTCTTCATTGGCACAGTCTCCATTCCATACAACATTGCCGGCCTCACCACTGTTTTGAATACCTTTCCCTTCAGTTTCACTGGGACCCTCTTATCACAGAGCACCCCTGATACGTCTCCAGTTCTTCCACCCCGACTGTATTCTACAGTTTATCTCTCTCTCTGCTCCCCCCTCTGCATCCATTGTTGACCCCAAGTATTTAAAATACTCCACCGTCTTAACACGCTCTCCACTCAATGTCACTTCCCCTCCTCGGTCCTGCTGCACATCACATCTCATATATTCGGTCTTCTTTCGGCTAATTCTCATCCCCCTACTTTCCAACGCCTCTCCAATTTTCCAACTGCTGCTCCACCTCCTCTTTCGTCTCCCCACTCAACACAACATCGTCTGCATACATCATGCACCACGGCGCCTCCCCTCTAATCCTGTCCGTCAACACATCGAATACCACATTGAAAAGGAAGGGGCTCAAAGCTGATCCTTGGTGCAGACCAACTTCCACCCCAAAGCTCTCTGACACACCCACGCTACTCCTCACCTTAGTTGTTACTCCCCTGTACATCCCCTTGATCAGTTTAACATACTTCTCCGGTACCATCTTTTCCCTTAAGCATCTCCAAACTTCCTGCCGTGGTATCCTATCATATGCCTTCTCCAAGTCAATAAAAACCATGTGCAACGCCTTCTGCCCCTCTCTGTACCTCTCTGCCAACTGTTTCAATGCAAAAACTGCATCTGTCGTTCTCTATTTAAGTATTTAAGTAAAACTGATAATGTTTATCCGCGAGTAATTTAATTCTCCTTCCAAGCACCAGGTGGCAGCAGAAAAACGCTAACGTATAAGTGGATGGAGTACGGGTCTTCTTATAAATAGTGTTTGATTAAAAGAACTACAAAAATGAATGCTTTGATTTGCTGGTGGTTACTATACATGCTTACACTTCCTATTTTTAAGTTAGCCTTCCTGAATGAATGTTTACAAAAGTTGTATTAAGATATAAATCAGTAAAATGAAAACTTAATGAAATATTTCGTCCATTATGGGTATTTTCTCTTTAGATGAGGAATACCAAAACGTCTAAAGTCACTTAAAAATATTTAGAATACAGGGTAAGAAAGCATAAATATTGAGCTCAGTGTAATTAATGTCCAAAAGTATCACTCAAAGATGAATCCTCGTTGTCAGATACATTTTTTGGGTCTGATATTTATGTTATTCCGTTGCCATAGAGATGTACAATAAATAGCTAACCCATTTCTTTTTCTTTTAATTCCTTTTCCTTCATCGAACATTGAGAATCAAGAGGATGAATAATGCAGTACAAATATTAATAATTTAACTATTTTGGTAATAAAATCAACCAATCATAATTGCTATGAATTATTTTTGATAAATGAGGAGGTAAAGTAGGAATGATCACGGGATGGTAGTCTCTGATTCAGCAACTTTCAAATCTTGGGCTCCTATTTTCTCTGTTGGGAGCCATAACAACTATAGTCGGTACTTTTCCGTTATACCCCAGCAAATGGTAAGTTTTTACTATATTAATAAAATGCTTAGTTATATATTTTTAGACATTCGTTCTCAAGGAATGTGACAGTTTGTCGTGCTCTGTGAGCAGGGGCTCCATCTTGTTGGAAAGAATGTTTTACTCTATCTAACTGATATTCGACGAATTAGTGGTGAAAGATATACTTTCCAACAAGATGGAGCCCCTGCTCACAGAGCAGATTATAGTGTTTGGAAAGCCTGAAGTCCAAAGTTTACATCCCTGATACCAATATAAGCGACATAGATGAACTACGCGAAAGAATTGTGCTCGGCTGGGAGAAGGTGTCTCAACGATATGTAAACAGGTGTATTGATCAGTGGCGTTCACGTTTGGAGGCCTGCGTTGAGCAGGAAGAGGGATACATCGAGCAACTTCTCATTAAGACGAACAACATGCTAAGTAAGCATCTATGAAGTTTGGGAGCTCTAGTCCCCTTACTTTTTTTAATATGACAATTTACATCTAAGGGGTCACTGTTTTTTAACCCACTCTGTATATATATATATTATGCAAAAATATTTCGAAAGAGTATTTAGCAGACTGGAAACATTCATGTCATGATGAAACGGGTTTCTCTCTGTTCGAAATCTTATTTTACTTGAAGTAGCATTTTTTCACTGACTTCATTTTAGATTTGCGGGACCACTAGAACAAAGTAACTTGAATTTGCTGACATCATATGTAAATATAAGTCTACTTATTAAGTGTCCAGTCCAGTTTTTTTGGCGAAATTCTTTAGGAATTCAAACATGTCTATTTGCTTCGTTCTCTTATTTTCAAAGGCAAGTAAAACAAGTTGGCTTTGGCGTTTTTGTAGCATGGAACGCCGTTGCGGTTGGTTTTCCCAGCGGGGGCATATTATTTTCCAGGCGGGGATTTGACCCCCCTGGGCCCCCCTTGGCTACGGGCCTGGTCCAGTGTCCCTGGATTTTTAAAGAGCCATTCGTCTGAACTCTCAATACAGGGCAGTAGGGTCGTAAATTCGGGCTTCCATGATGAATGCAGTCCACCCTAAGTTTAAATTAAAGTAGGCCTAGGTCTAATTAGGTCCAAGTTCGCCACAGCTGAACTTGCTTCGGATAATATAGACCCAAAATTGCAATGATGCAAGGCCAAATTTATATTTAAGTATTATAAATGCAAATATTTGACGTAGCATAGGTTACTAACATCATTAAACTGTATTTTTTAATATAAATAATGTACCTAGTTCACGAAATTCCTTTGTGATTCTGCTAACGTCATGTTGTTTGTTTACAAAACAGTAACGACTTTAGTAGAGAGACACCCCCGGAGCTAACTTGAGAACAACTCGAGTAAAATCGGAACTTTCGTTTCAGTCAGATTTTCAACCAATAGAACGCGGCAACTTTAGCTTCGGAGAGTTGATTCCAGATTGTTCAAGTCACTTGAACCAATAAAAAAAACCCTTAAGGGTGTTTACATAAGCCAGATGCGTAAACCAAGAAATGTGAGATAACGGGAACCGAACAATAGTTTTTCCATTTCTGACGCTTCGTTCAATTTAATTTTATCTCTCAAAGTCTTATCTCTCAGTTAGTAAAGCTCTCATAAATTAGGATTTAAAATGAGTGAAATGAAGCATTGTGTGTATATATATATATAAAGAGAGAGAGAGAGAGAGAGAGAGAGAGAGTTGACAAAACTAAATACACACCACGATAATTGTCCTCATGAACAAACGGCAACGCTCATCAATAGATATTCTAAAAATATTGATTCAATAAATCTTTTATTATTTTTACTTTTATCATCAAATTAAAAACTAGGGGAAAAAAACCGAAGGTGTCTACTTTGTCAACGCTCTCTCTCTCTCTCTCTCTCTCTCTCTCTCTCTCTCTCTCTCTCTCTCTCTCTTCATATGTATATATACAAAGAGGAGGGACGACAAGCTTGACCTTCGTGAAATAAGGAATCATCGCATGAAACATTTGAAAGGTTGAAAAGTGGATATATATATACAGGGTGGGTAAAAAAAAAGTGACCCCATAGAGGTAAACTGTCATATTAAAAAAAGTAAGGGGACTAGAACTCCCAAACTTCATAGATGCTTACCTTAGCATGTTGTTCGAGTTGCTCGATGTGTTCCCCTTCCTGCTCAACGCAGGCCTCCAAATGTGGACGCCACTGATCAATACACCCGTTTACATATCGTTAAGACACCTTCTCCCAGACGAGCAGAATTCTTTCGCGTAGTTCATCTATGTCTCTTATATTGGTACCAAGGATGTAAACTTTGGACTTCAGGGCTTCCCAAACACCATAATCTAGTGGTGAAAGATCGGGGCTACTAGCCGGCCACATAAGTATATCTTTCACCACTAATTCGTCGAATATCAGTTAGATAGAGTGAAAGATATACTTTCCAACAAGATGGAACCCCTGCTCACAGAGCACGCCAAACTGTCACATTCCTTGAGAACGAAACACTGGATTTTATCAAACCCAATATGTGGCCGGATAGTAGCCCCGATCTTCCACCACTAGATTATGGTGTTTGGGAAGCCCTGAAGTCCAAAGTTTACATCCCTGGTACCAATATAAGAGACAGATTGAACTACGCGAAAGAATTCCGCTCGGTTGGGAGAAGGTGTCTCAACGATATGTAAACAGGTGTATTGATCAGCAGCGTCTACGTTTGGAGGCCTGCGTTGAGCAGAAAGAGGGACACATAGAGCAACTTCTCAATTAAAACAAACAACATGCTAAGGTAAGCATCTATGAAGTTTGGGAGCTCCAGTCCCCTTACTTTTTTTAATATAACAGTTTACCTGTAAGTGGTCACTTTATTTTTTTTTACCCACTCTGTGTATATATATATGAAAATTATTTCATGAAAGTAACACAGTGAACAATATTTATGATGAAAATAACCATGAAGGTTCCTTTGTGGTTATTTTCATCATCATTATATATATATATATATATATTAGTGATGTAGCGGATGTCATTTTTTTCACATCCGCGGATGCAGATGTTTGATTTCAACATCCGCGGATGCGGATGCGGATGTCTACATTTTCGTTATTTTTTAGGATATATTCGAGATTTGTTGTGATTAACGTATATAATAAGTTATTATATAGAGAGAGCTGTAGCTATAATGTACTATAATTGATTAATTGTACAATAATTGCTGTACTTTTCCCTGAACATATAAAATAATAGCAAGCATCTAACTAATATAGAAATCAATTAGTGAATTCGTCTGCAAATAAATTCGTTATATTTTGTTGAGTTTCAGCCACAATTAGAAACCATAATTGTGTTACCCGACCTCTTTCCCCAACCTCCTCCACCCTTATAGAAAGAGATCTTTAATTAGCTTGATAACTATTTATATTAAGTTTAAAGTTTTATTAGGCATATTTATAAATGAGTAATTAAAATAAAGTAAACTAAGATGTTCATCGTTTAATATTCAAACTTAATTATAGGAAGGTTATGCTTAAGGAACATTAATTTTTCTGCCTTTTCTGCTGCCAGTCTGTTTCTCTTTTCATCATATATTAATCCAGCACTGCTAAATAATCTCTCGCTTGGCACGCTTGTTGGAGGACGTGCTAAATGTTTCCTTGCAAGTTTACTCAAGTATGGATAGATATTCTGCGTATTTTTCCACCAACTAATAGGATTGTCACGTGCAGCCAGGCGTTTTTCTTGGTGATAGCTCTCGATCATTTTTACTACATCTTTTGACATCGCGTAGGTCTCGTCATTGCTGCTTGACTCAAGAAACTGAGAGACAGATTCTGTGATAGATTTGCTTGTTGAAGGTGTTGGTTCTGTCACTGAAACTTTTATTCTTTGGTGGGTGGCGAAGCGACAGATTCAAGAGATTGAAGCTCTTCAACTGCTTTGCCAAGTGATGATTTAACTCGTTCTAATGTACTAGGTGAAAATAACTTAGCTTTGTAACGTGGATCTAAGTAGGTTGCAAGAGAGTAACTTCATACAAGAACAGCCTCTTGTCTTGTCGCTTGCATCACTTTTGCGCACAATGAACTAGTTCTATTAATATAGTAGAATTTGATAATTTCCGCTTATTAATGACGTTTTATCTCAACGGTCCACATCCGCAGTCCAAAGTGCGGATGCGGGTGCGGATGCGAGAAAATGTGCGGATGTTCCGCGTATAACTGAGCATAAGTACAGTATAAGTGAGGTGAGTTTTTATTTCAGTCTATCGTCGGTGTCTATTTTTATGCGTGTTGTGTAATTCATAAAAAAACAAATATCTTATTTAAACCAAAATCTTAGTTCACAGTAATCAGTAATTTCTCATTTTATACACATTTACCTGGCGTGTCGTCATACTTCGGATTCCACTTTAAAACTGTAGGTCCAAGGTCAGGCGAAAAGCCTGACGTTAGTATGAATGTCAGAAGTGAACATAAATATGTATTTATGTGCACTGTATCTACAAAACCATAGCTACTTCATGACGATTCAAGTAGCTGCAGTATTTAAGATAAAAAAAAATATTGCGCTCCAGTCATTAAAATGCTGAAGACTAAAAGCTTCGACATTATGTATTAGAAGCAATTTAAAACCTTAAAATATAATTAAAACATTCAAAAAGGATTACCAACACGATTAAAGTGTAATTCCACAGTAGTGTTTGATTGTTTGTGATACACAACCATACTGGCTTTATCCTCATGGAACCTTCTAATAATAGTTGAGTTAAAGCCAGGCGCCATTACCTTGTGGGTTAGACTATTCGGTTTATCGAAATAAAATATGTTTTGCATCATTACTGTGGCTGCACCCAGGGTTTCTGAACGCATTATTGCTTCATATGAGATGAAACTATACAGAGAGAGAGAGTTAGTCTTATTTTCTGATACCAGTACCAGTAGCACGACGGATTAGATGAGCTCTTTGGATTTCTCACTTCCAGAGATAGTGGCTCATTGGAATACAATGGCTCCACCCAAGAACTAACTCCCGCTGGAATTAAGACGTCCAATCCAAAACTGACCCAAATGATGAATGTACTTGACATCGAAACGAGTACGGGGCTCCAATAAACCTTAGCCCCCCGCCCATGGCCTAAACCATTAGAGGTACAGTAAAACTAAACATACCTTACAAAAGAGAATTTAATCCTGCATTTAATGAGAAACAATTAAAATTTGGTGTTCCCGCGATTGGCTTCCAAGACAGCCTGAATTCGCTTTGGGTAGCTTACCAAAAGTGACGTGAATAGATCTTGATCGTTACGCAAATTTGCTAAAACAGTTTCAATGTGTTGCGTCATTGTATCCTTCGAAAATCGATTTGCTGCAGGTTCTTGAAGCAAGAGACATTCAACCTTGTCCTTTATAACTAATCCAATGTATTCACAGACGTTCAGGTCAGGAGAATTTCCTGGCCATTCTTCATTTCCAAAGAAATCGATCTCATGGTTCCGCAACAACTGTTGAGTGGCTAATGCCTTAAAGCAGGGGGCCTTATCGTGCAGAAGTGTGACCTGATCGACATCCATAACATTGTTTGGGTTTCTTAGAAAAGGAATGACATGCTGGGATAGAATAATATCACGAAAATACTGTCCATCCCAACTCTGACCATTTGGCTTCAGCACCCACATGAGCTTCTTTGCAGTGAACAAAACAAACACACCAACACAGTCTGAACTTTTTAATAATTCGCGATAATGTTCATTGTCATCGATTTCATCTGGTGTTGTGGCCCACACTCGATCATTTTGGTAGTTAGGCCGACGTGTTACGGAAACAAAAAATTCATCGGAGACAGCTAAATGCATGAAATCATCCACATCCCAATCTTCAAGATAATGGGCAAACCACATTCTGTCATCGATGTTAAGTTGAGTTTTTCTTGGCTTTGGAAGTTCATGCCAAGGCTTTAAACCTTGCCTATGACGGTACAGTCGAATGATCTCACCACTAACGATCTTTCCTCTCAACACTTCGATCACTCTAGAAAGTTTAGCACAGCTGTTTTTCCGCTTACGCGTACCGCTTTCAATGATGTCCTTTGCTTCCTGAGAGAGTGGCAAATTTGGGCGCCCAGATTTGGTTGTATCCATTTCACATTCATCCAAAGTTTTATTCCAATTTCTTTTGACGAAGTCCTCACTTCTTCGCAACTTTTTGGCAACCCATGAACGTGTTAAAAGGTGGCTCCAGCATCACGAGCTTCCCGAAATGTTATTGCTCGTATGCGATCTATCACACGTTGCCTCTCCGAATCACCAATTAATTGAGAAGCCATTATATTATCACTTTATCAGCTGGAGTAATTTTAATACCTGCAATAAATAAAGAATTTTATATATTTTTATAATCACTAAAAACTATTTCGATATAAGTAAACATGTAAGCTGCAAATGGAGGGGCTAAGGTTTTTTGGAACCCCTTACATTCGTATTCCATAGGGGAGAAAACAAACTCGAGGTGCATCTTGCTCCTGATGAATCATACACCCGGACCTTTGAAGCAAAGAATGCGATGCAAACTAAAAACATACGCACAGAAAAAGATATAACTCAGACTGTTTACTGGATTCAGATAACTCAAGGCATTGTTGCTTCCACTGATGACGAATCGCATACGGAAGCTGCCTCACTGCGTTGACCCTCTATGTACTTGGCAGTGTTGCTGCGAGCTGCCCTGAATAGATGTATGGGCAAAGCGTTGCTTTGTGTAAAACTATGAGATATATCTTCTAACTCACTCACAACTAATCTATTAACACGTGTCTTGAACAATGAGAATGTATATACGAGGGCCACTCAGTATATTTTACTCCACCGTTTTTTTTCTTTCCAAGTTTCCTTGTAAGTTCCAGACATTTTGTACACGAGTAGTTACATACCTTTTTCACAAGTTTCTATTTTTCCACATAATCTCCATCCTTTTCTACGGCTTTCCTCCACCTCGAAACAAGGGCCTTTATTCCTTGCTGGTAAAAGTCCGCTGGGTTCCGCTGAAGCCACCTCTTAACCTCCTCAGCAATCTCATCGTCACTCTGAAACTTTCTTCCACGAATAACATCCTTCATTGGCCCAAACAAATGGAAGTCTGAAGGTGCCAGATCCGGGCTATATGGAGGGTGGGTAATACAGTCAAGCGCATTTTTGTGATGGCCTCTCTTGTTTGCAAACTGTTGTGTGGTCTTGCGTGATAGTGCAAAAGAAGGACGTCTTCCAGTTTTCTCTCCGGTCGAACTCGCTTTATACGTCTCTGGAATCTCTGTAGGGTAGCAATATATGCTTCCGAGTTGATTGTTTGTCCTTTCTTCATAATGTCCACCAGAATCACCCCTTTCATGTCCCAGAAGATGGTGGCCATAACCTTTCCTACAGAGGGAGCCATTTTGAACTTTTTCTTGCGTGGGGAGTCTGCGTGATGCCACTGCATGGATTGGCGTTTTGTTTCAGGTTCAAAGTAGTGTACCCAAGTCTCATCCCCAGTCACAATTCGTGAAAGGAAGTCATCCCCTTCTGTCTCGTATCGAACCAACGACTCAGAAGCAATTTCTTTTCTTTGGGCTTTGTGATCTTCAGTCAGTTCGCGAGGAACAAACCATGAACACACTTTTGAGTATCCCAGTTGCTGAATTATCGTATTCACATTTCCTTCACTAATTCCTAGCTCCAGTGATAGCTCCTTGTATGTGATGCGCCGATTTGATCGAATGATGCTGTTAGCACGTTGTACAGTGTGAGATGTCACAGCAGATGCCGGGCGACCGCTGCGTGGCTCATCATGGAGACTGGCTTTCCCTCTCTCCGATGATCTCACACGTTTAGACCAGCGTCCAACTGTGCTTCCATCAACAACAGCATCTCCGTAAACGTTTTCAAGACGTTTGTGAATATTTCCAACTGCTTCCTTCTCTGCGGTTAAGAACTCGATAACAGCTCTCTGTTTACGACGCACATTACTGTCAGACGCCACTTTCGAAACTGCGTTAACCATCGGTTTTATACAAGGGCATTTAAAAGCGGTTTTATACAAGGAGGGGAGGTTCAAACTGGAAAAATCCGGTTATGTGAAGCGCAGAAAGTTCAAACTAACGGCCCAACCCAAAAGACATTTCAGCTCCATGGCCTATTATGTAGCTAAGAAAAAAGGGTGGGGCAAAATATATTGAGTACCCCTAATATATATACAGGGTGGGCCGAAAGTCTGGATCCATACGAAAATATTTATTTTAATACATAAATTACAACAAATGGTAAATACTTAAAATGAATATCAACTTTAACTCGTAAATGCGTATCCGTGATACTGTACAGTAGTTCGTACTCCAGTATAAATACTCAAATACTTTTTTTATTTCAGCCCAGAAATGGCTTCGAATCTAACAACAGAAGATCGGGTAGAACTTGTGCTCATGTACGCAAGACAGGGCGCTACACACAGAGAAGTTGCTACCGAATTCAATAGAAATCATCCTGATAAGCATCCAGTAACACATGCGACTGTTGGCAAGTTGTTTAAACGTTTCAAAGAAACAGGAAGTGTACATGATCGATGGCGTTCTGGTCGTCCAAAAACTGCAACTGATGAAAATACCTCTGCAATGGTATGTGAAACTTTAACGAATAGTTCAGTAAAGTCAACAAGAAGATTATCAAATGAAACACGCATCTCGAGAACGTCAATTCGAAGAATTATTAAAAATCATAAATTCCATCCCTAAGTGTCTCGATGTCAGAGGCCGCCAATTTGAGCATTTGTTATAATTTGTTGTTTATACTGGAGTACGAACCACTATACAGTATCACGGATACGCATTTACGAGTTAAGGTTGATATTCATTTTAAGTATTTACCATTTGTTGTAATTTATGTATTAAAATAAATATTTTCCTATGGATCCAGACTTTCGGCCCACCCTGTATATACACATATATACATACACACACACACACACACACACACCACACCTCAGTTCCCTCTGCCCGAATTGGTCATTCTGACGAAGGTCAAACTTGTTGCCCCACCTAATACCTACAGTTTAACGTCGAATCCAAACCACGGCCCACCGAGGAAATCAGAAATTACAAAGTTCTCGTCCGGACTCGACCTCACGACCTTTCATCTTAACCACTAGGCTACCCAGGACACCCATTTACATTGCAGCCATTTTTTTACTCCCTGAAGAAGTTGAAGAAGAATAAATTTTAATTTGAAATTACAGGAGTTTATTGTCTATAAAATCCAAATCCTCGGCTTGAATGATTAAAATGTAGAAAGATATTGTCAATCAGGTTAATGTCAAACCAGGTCCGGCGCCAGCCTATTTGGCGCCCTTAGCAGGACTGCAGCTGGCGCCCCCACCCGCCTCCCACTTCACGATTGGGTTTGCCCACAAAGTAATCAAGGTACCATATTGAAGAAACTATTTGCCTTACGCTGATCTATTTTAATTTGCTAATACATACATTTATTATAAAATTATAAAATCATTTCACAGTTCAAGAAAGTGTCATGACCAATCAAAACAGCGAGTAAAGCGAGGCATATGTAGTAACAAATCAGAATGCTCAAAAGTGCTAAAATATGCGTGCAAAAAGGACATATCTACTGTTTTTTCCAAGCAAGAAGGGCATATGTCACATAAAAACAGTTATTCGCTTATTGACGACTCCCGGAACTCATATTAAGCCGTAAATAAGCCGAGTCTCTTATTGACGACTCCCGTCTGTGCGCGCAACATTTTTAAATCGCTTATTTACGACTCCCGTCCCTAAAGGGTTAAAGGTCGTGATAGTGAAAGTTCTATAATGACCCAATAAGATGAATAAGTTAATTATGTAAATATCAGTCAAGCTAAACTGGTGTACAATTAATAAAAAGCCTGTACATACGTCGTACAACCTTTCATCATTTGTCTATGCTTCTCATTCCTTCATTATTTTTTTCATGTTGTTCTTACATAATACTATCAGACGTGCACAGGGCGGGAGGCGCTGGCGCCCCCCAGATCTTTGGCGCCCTTAGCATTTACTAACCTCGCCTAATGGAAGCGGCGGCCCTGTGTCAAACTGATGACACTGAGTCCAGGAAGTAGTTGGATGGGTGACCATCCTCTGAGTCCAGATGATGTACTGACTCGTGGTTTGGATCCCATGTAAAGGTATAAGTTCCTTCCGTCACATAACTGTTGTTATGAAACGGGTTAAACAACAAAAACAATCGGACCTAGTATGTTTCATGGACTGCTCTCGATTTTCCTACGAAATTGCAAACAAGGGCAGTCGATGACCCTGATTTTGTTTCTGCAATCGGTTTTCTTGAGAAACCTAACCTGACCTGACCTGACCTAACCTAACCTAATCGAGTTTCTTCAACTATTGTTTTGTGCAAGATATCGCACTAATTCTTGTAATTGTTTGTGAATTTGTATGGCGTAAGCGCCTCACTAGCTCGGGCTTATTCAAAAAGATGTTGGAGTGTATTGCGTCGTTTCAGTAAATAAATTTGTTAAATATCCAATAACATTTTTCTTTATCATTTCTCAAGAAAATCCGTTTGCAGAAACAAAATCAGGGTCATCGACTGCCCTTGTTTGCAATTTCGTAGGAAAATCGAGAGCAGTCCATGAAACATACTAGTCCCAAACAATCTAACCTAACGTGTTAGGTTAGGTTACTTGGCCTATAGATATGGTTAGTCATATTTACTCTCTTATCTAGAATTTGACCTTGTACTTTCCGGCATTAATTCTGAATATTTTATTATAGAAAATTATACCAATTTATTTATTAATTTATACTGTAATTATATTATAATTAAAATAATTAAAGGAAGTTAACTTACGTGCGGATATGTAATTATAATAAATTCTATTCTTTATCACGAGCACGCTCCGAGATTCTTCAAGTCCTTAAACTAGCTCCTCCTCCATTTCAAGGACATTCGATTTCTAATCAGACGAAATCTGTTAATGAATCAAGGGTGAATTAAAGTTTACATTAGGTTTTATGTTTATTTTTCCGTGACATACTGTACTTTGATTTACTGTTCAATACTTTATTATTACTGTTAAATATTTATACTGTTAAATTTGGATTTTCGTAATCCTTCTTATTTACAGTGTTTCGGTTTACATGCGTACGTAAACTGAACTTTTGAAATTCCACTAATACCCAATGCGATCGCCACCACAGTCCACAATTATTAGAGCATATAAATGTCCCGTTATGCCATGATTAGTACCCGACTATTCATTTACCGGTTGAATACCTATGCATGCATGTTCTTACGGTGACGGTTATTTATTAATCTTACCTTCAACTGCCTAAGAACTTTAGGGTTTTTAAACATTTTTAGGGCAATGTAAGGAATATATCGACCTAACGATAAAAACAGAGGATGAAAGATATGTAAACACAACGGTGTAGCCAGAAATTTCTAATAGAGGGGGAGGGGATTACACATGAAATATTATTCAACAAATTTTAAATTATACAGGGTGATTAAAAAAATGTTAACACTTATATGGAGTTTTAATTTGTATTTCCAATTTATTCGTAAACATTTTTTGTGATGCAGACAGTGCTTCATACAGTCTCTACTTGCTGTCCACGGATATCTATGCGTGTATGAAAGCGGTCAAACGTTGCTTCCAGAGCCCTAAGGTACATCTCTGATGGTACTGATTGGATGACATCTGTAATTCTTTCCCATATGAGTATTAACATGTTTTGAATCACCCGGTATATCTACACTACGGTATAGCTACACTACGCTCTTTTTAAATCAACATATGGATTAAACAAAAGACTACACATGTGTTTGTTGGACAAATAAGATTTTGGTGTGTATTGATGGCGTTTTTAATTCCTGTCATCTTGCAATGTAGCAAGAAAAAATTGAGAATTTCATCACACACAGAGTCGTTTGGTTACTAAAGATGTAAAAACACAGATGTAAAAATTGTTCAATAGACATATAGGGTGGCCACAAAGTCCCGTTACCCCCTAGAGAAATGAATCGTATAACAATGATATAGGCAGGAGGTAACGGGACTTTGTGGCCACCCTATACATCACAGTATGAGTCATCCGAGCGAAGAAATACGTTCAAGTATCTAATATTAGGCTATGCTAATTTTAATTATTTTGTGGAATCACTACTCGGAAGACGATGAAAGTTCAATTACTATTAAACTTACGCTTAATTTGAAATGGAAATGCTACATTACAGTTGTACCTATATACTGTAATTAATTACAGTCAGCTTCAATTACAATTGTAATTTCTGTCCTCTGCGCCAAATTATATCAACTAAGTATACGTACCTGTTTATGCCAGCGAAAGTTGCACGCAAAAATCACTGAAAGACTACTTTAAGCTTATGTAGACCTATTGACAACTCAGTAAATCAGAGACCAATTATATTTATTTTCTCAATGTTATAGACAAACGTCATTTTTTTATTGGCTCGTGTCTAATGTCACAAATGGATTACTTATACAGTTTTGCAACTATGCAATTATAGAAAGTCAGGGAGCTATTGAAGAATAGGGACCTCAGCCTTCTTTAGTTAGGCTTATAAGGCTAACTAACGAAAATATCACGACCTAACCTAACCAATCGTTAGGTTAACTGTACGCCCTTGACGATTGGTTAGGTTAGGTCATAATATTTTCGTTAGTTAGCCTTATAAAGCTAACTAAAGAAGGCTGGGGTCCAGGGTTGCCGAAATTTTTTTGGCAAGTGTACCAAAACTTGTCAAAAGGTACCAAATCTCGCAAAAAGGTACCAAATAATTGAAAAATTATAATAAATGCTTTAAATCATATAAAGATGTTAAACTAACCTTATTTTTTAACGGTCAATCTCACGTTTCGGCCATTATCCAAAACTTTCGTTCACAAAAACACTTTTTTATATATAAAAAGACGATATATTTTGATAAGTTGAGACAATAAAATAAAACTAAAATCCAGCAATTAAAACAAGATTTTTATTTTGGCGACTTGAACAATGAAGGCATTTTCCAGGATAATTCTGGCCATTTTGATCCTAAAGTGCTCCTGCACCAAGATCGTAGTTTATAATATATTGTAATTCGAATGTACCCTGTACCGACCATTCTTTCTACTACGAGACGAAACGAAAATTAAAATCCATCAATAATAATTTTTTTCTTTTCCATTCAATAATGAACCAAATTATAGTTTTCTAAAGGATAGTTTTTATACATACATAGCGGTTTTTGTTTGTTTCGACAAAACTTCAAATAGTACCAAAATTTTCGGCCGTCGTACCAAACGTACCAGAGGAGGCAAAAAGCAGAGCTGGGCACTTGCGTTTTTTTGCCCGTTTTTTTGCGGTACTGCGGTACTGCGGTACTACTACCGCACTACCAAACCGGTACCGCATAACGCAGTACCGCAAAGGATCGCTGAAAGTACAGCAGTACCGCTACCGCATTCAAATTTCCCGCGGTACTTTCCGCGGTACCGACCAACACGGTAGTACCGCAGTACCGCAGTACCGCAAAAAAAAACGCAAGTGCCCAGCTCTGGGCCAAAAAGTACCACATTTGGTACGAACGTACCAACTTCGGCAACCCTGCTGGGGTCCCTATTCTTCAATAGCTCCAAAGTCAGTAGCAACTATGCACTTCAATAAAATCAGTAAAGTTCTCAAAATTCAAGCTCCATCACACTACAACACACATTTGTATTTTAAAATAATTATGCATATTTATTAGAAATTTGCAGGACATTTGCAAAACGTTAGTCTATTTATGTCGTTCAACGCCACTAATACCTTAAAAGGGCTAACACAATGTTTTTAACGTTAACTAAGTAGTTTCTGCTATACTCTGTACTTACACGCGGTATGCAAACTAGCGTCTTCAAAGTTCACCCTGTAAATATCAACTGCAAAACATGTGCATACAAATTATGTACACCTCTGAATTTACTGTATATCACTTCGTCTAGCTTTTAATTAAGTAATTCAAACTTTTGAATTGAAGAGATAGTTTGTAAATTGTAAATAGTGTATATTCTTAGCTTAAGTTATGTAGACTACTTTGGTAGTAGTAAATAGTCGTATGTTAATTAGCTGACTTGAGAGCTCCCTAGGTCCCTTATCCCCGAAGACAAGCCGTTCAGTTACTGGAAAAATTATATGATTTTAATGAAGATCGGCGTTTTGCAAGATTTTATTATTATAAAATATAGTTCATGACTTGGATAACCTCGATAGGCCCCAGTAATTTCATATTTTTCCAAATGAAATGCAATGTAATTTAAACGTAATTAATTTTAAAAGTAATTGATCGTCATCGTAATGGACCGTGAATAAATGCTATTATTTCGTTATACTCCAAGGGTCCTGGGGGGGGGTTGTAACCCCCCACGTGGCTACGTCAGTGTGTAAACATATACAGTATTTATACAACAGCAGAATATGTATTAGTTCATGCCCAAGGCAAGCTTACTTTCATATCAGTGACAAGTTTACACAACCTATTAATTTTGTTCACACATTCCAATGCTAATAATGACCTTAAACTCAGAAAACAGTTTGTCTGAATAATTCCGGTTTGAATTAAATAATTAGGTATTAGTAGCCTTGTCCAGAATCCAAATAAACTGGAATAGAGTATTGTATCTCTCTTCGAAAAAGTATATATATATATATATATATATATATATGGTTATGTTACATAAATTTTGCATGTACAAAAAAATATTTATGTAGGCTCCCTATATATTTTTTTCCTTAGAAATTATGCTGACATAAAAATCTAACGCCTGGCAAGCGTCGTACTGCAGCATACTAATTAGTTGTCGTACAGTATATTAGATAGTTTGTATTTTGTTCCATATGGCTTTCAAATGTTAGCTATTCCGAAGAAAAGGGAAATATTTATCTACAAATACTCTGAAGGGTGTCTTCTATCATCCTGTCGTGCATGGGAGAAAATATTTTAACGTTTTCTTGAATCTGCCCTTCATAATTTTTATTAAATGATTTAGCTGGTTCGTACTTGCATACAATATAAATTTGAAGTTTCAGTAGCATGGAGACAGCTACTTTTGAAATTTGGGTGTCAACAACTTTTTGCCGCTTGGTGGCACTTTTGCATATAAAGTTTTTTATGTAGGATTATATATATATATATATATATATATATAAGCGGATCTAGGATTTTCGAAAGAGGGGGGGGGGGGGGGGCGGACCTTTACATATGTGAAAATTGCGTCAAAATAATGTTTAATTATATATAAATCTAATTACATACACTGGAATTAAAAATACATATGTTAACCCGCACCAGCAGGCAAATTTTTACTGTTTACTAAAATGTAGTTAAGGACCAGGTTTCTGGTAGTAAATATTGGAACTAATTTGATTGACGTCATCTAATCTATCTGTTCAAAGTATTACCTGAATCAGTCATTTAGAGAGAAAGATCGTGAATGTAAATACTACGCAAAGGGTTTGCAAGGACATTATTAACCTTGTGTCTACAAATGCTTACAACCATTAATAAATTAATATGTAACGCTGGAAAGCATAATTTAATTGAGTATACGAAGGGAAATATTATTTTTATACACAGTTTCTAAAAATAAAATTGAAAGGTAAGTTGCCAGGTGTTTACAAGGGTGGTGTTGATATTTTTATAATTTAATTATTTTACTGTTTTGCTTTTAGAAATTAAAAAATTTATTATAAAAAATAAAGCAGTGGGAAGGGGCGCCAAGATCGACCAAAAGGGGCACCAAATTGACAAAAAGGGGCGCCAAATTGACTAAAGGGGAGGCGCCCACCCCCCCGTAAATCCACTAGTGATATACAGTATAGGTATATATATCCTGAAGTAATAGGAATGTGCTTGTGACTGGAACGAATACATTTGTGTTCCTTAGGCAAGACAATATTTTAGTACATATTTTGCTCCTGATGAATCATGCACCTAGACCTGTATACCCAGATAGAACATAACATTTTAACAACATTATTCAAAGGTTGCACACGGGTTATCAAGTGACATTTTAAAAAGAACGTTAGTGTTAGTTAACAACCGCTAACAACGTTATTGAAGCATTATATAAAAATGTTATCACAACGTCTCCCGCACCATACATTTTCACACTAGTAAAACATTATAAATAACATTTATGTAAACATGTTAACATTATAAATAACATTTATGTAAACATGTTAACATTTCAGATATTAAAGATATTTAAAGCAGTTTTTTTTAACCTTTCAATAATGCGTTAAAGGACATTTAAATGTTTGCCAGAACATTTTAGGGATCACCTGAAGTTCCGTCACCCCAGCCTTTTTTTGTTAGCTTTATAAGGCTAACTAACGAAAATATCACGACCTAACCTAACCAATTGTCAAGGGCGTACAGTTGACCTAAAGATTGGTTAGGTTAGGTCGTGATATTTTCGTTAGTTAGCCTTATAAAGCTAACTAAAAAAGGCTGGGGTGACGGATCTTCAGGTGATCACATTTTAGTAACCTTATCAGAGCATTTTTTTTAAGCTTTTCCCACTGGGAGACAAAGGCAGATCGGGAAGTGGGGGGGGGGGGATTAAGGCAGGAGTGTGCTGCCAATTTTTTAACAACCGGTTCTGATACAGATAGGGGTGTAAACCGGCGAGCGCGGTCTGGGGTGAGCGTTAGCTCCACCAGCGGGGTCCGGAGCGGAGCCCCGGAAGCCAACACATTTTAACTTTTCCAAACAGCATTTTGTAACATTTTGACAGAAATTATTTAACATATTCTTTATACTCACTAATGACATAATTATCTAAAAATAAACTAATTTTTCATCAAAAAATAAATAAATATTGAAACGAGCACTGCTTGTGATACTACCTCTATTTTTCTATAAAATCCTGAAAAAATTAAAAAAATTTAGATATAAATGAATTTCTACTGACTGTTAAATATTTGTTAAAAACAAACAAACGGTTCGGTGATCCAATCAAAATTTAACAACCGGTTCGGGCGAACCGGACCGAACCGGTCCCAGCACACCCCTGGATTAAGGATACTATGGATCAGGATGTTCCCTAATCAGGCCACCATCCCCGTGTGGTCTGAAATAATACTAGCATTATCTATATATAAAAATTCAATGTAAATTCCATATTTACATTTAGGATAAACAGTTCTAATTGTGGTATATGTGCGTGTATTATATGTATTTATATGGCTTCCAAGACAATGTTCCCAAGACAACTCCCAAGACAATTCTATTTTTACAAATTTTGAAAATTCTTTGTCGCCCAGTACCTTAAAATTTCATTTACTGGGCGACAAATTTTCTTCACTGGGTGACATTCATGTCGCTCACTCACTAGGTTAAAAAAATGCTCTGAACCTTATCATCTTTTTTTGTTAACTGGGTAACTGGGTAACTGGGTAACTGGAAGTGTCTGCAAACACGTAAAAGGATTATGGATTTGATCATTTATCACAATATGATAACTGAAAGCATTTGTTGTTCCCAATAGCGATAATTTAAACCACGTCATGAAGCCTCGTTAGCATGTTCACCCTCCATATATTTAGCAATAATGCTGCGAGCTGTTCGTTCCCTGAATAGGTATGTGGGTAGAGTGGTGCTTTGAAAAATCAGCAAAAACTTTGCTTTCTATTTCCGACTTAATCTACAAACAGTTTGTGTCAAAGAATATATATATATATATACATTTTAACTGCAAACAACACACAGTATAATTAATGTAAAGAACGACGCTTGTGTAGAAGAACGTTCCGCACAAGATGAGGAGGGAGAACGAACAAATGAAAAATGAGGTAACCACCCGGGAATCGAACCCGGGATCTTCCGATTGCCGGTCAGATATGCTATCCACTACACCATGGGCCTCGATTAATCAGAAGTCGTAATTCTCCTACATACGAGCAGAAACCAATGCCCTGAGGGGGCACCTTCGCATGCCGCACACATATACATTTTAACTGCAAACAACACACAGTGTAATTAATGTAAAGAACGATGCTTGTGTAGAAGAACGTTCCGCACAAGATGAGGAGGGAGAACGAACAAATGAAAAATGAGGTAACCACCCGGGAATCGAACCCGGGATCTTCCGATTGCCGGTCAGATATGCTATCCACTATACCATGGGCCTCGATCTTGTGCGGAACGTTCTTCTACACAAGCGTCGTTCTTTACATTAATTATACTGTGTGTTGTTTGCAGTTAAAATGTATATGTGTGCGGCATGCGAAGGTGCCCCCTCAGGGCATTGGTTTCTGCTCGTATGTAGGAGAATTACGACTTCTGATTAATCGAGGCCCATGGTGTAGTGGATAGCATATCTGACCGGCAATCGGAAGATCCCGGGTTCGATTCCCGGGTGGTTACCTCATTTTTCATGTGTTCGTTCTCCCTCCTCATCTTATGCGGAACGTTCTTCTACACAAGCGTCGTTCTTTACATATATATATATATATATACACACTGCGCCCTCGATATATGCGTCTTCAGCATATGCGAAGACCCTATTTCTACCAAGAATTCAGTATATGCGGAAAAAATTCACATTTATGTGCCACCTACTGTAGTGTGAAATATTGCTGAGCCGCTGAGCGCACCGACGTGTTCCCGCCAAACAACAACAGTCTCGCATAAGCCGTTATAGCGTGTTGGTGTGTGTGCGTTGTTGGTATCGTATGTCTTATTAGGCTTACTATGTCCTTTAATATTTATACTGTACAGTATTGATGTAATATAGCATTACTGTTATCTTGTTGAATGTTTTTGGTATAAAAAAGTGGCATATTTATTGTTGGGGGTGCCGGGAGGGTAAAAAAAAAACTGGTTTTGGAACGCATCCCTATTTTTTCATTTAACTATAAGTTCGATATATGCGAATTTGCATTATGCGAGGTTTTAGCAGAACCTATCCCTCGCATATATCGAGGGCGCAGTATATATATATATATATATATATATATATATATATATAGAGAGAGAGAGAGAGAGAGAGAGAGAGAGAGAGAGAGAGAGAGAGAGAGAGAGTCGAAAAACCATGTGCGACTATCGGACCTTTAAAAAATGAGAGCAGTGATTTATCTGATGATCTAACAGAAGTATCTGAAATATTAAGAGCTCAGTACGAATCATCTTTCAGTATCCCAAAAACTGACAAATTGATATGCGATAGAAACGCGTTCTTCGAAGAAGATGATATTACACAAGCCATATGGGAAACTAAAAACACACTCAGCGGCAGAACCGGATAAATGGAATGCCACACTGATCAAAAATTGCAAGAATGCAATCGCTGAGCCCCTATACTGGATATGGAGACGATCACTAGACATGGGAGAAATACGGGGCATCCTGAAGAGCGCGAATATAGTCCCAATATATAAAGGAGGAGATCGATCCGAGGCCAAAAACTATAGGCCAGTATCGCTTACATCCTATCTCACTAAAATATTTGAAAGAATAGTTAGACAGAAAATCTATGACTTTTTGGAAACTCAAAAAAAATTAAATGACAACCAACACGGGTTTCGGTCAGGCAGATCATGCCTATCACAACTAATGGAACACTACAACAACATTATTGATTCACTTGAAAGTAATGAAAAGTATGATGTACTATACACAGACTTTGCTAAAGCGTTCGACAAGTGTGACCACGGAATCATAATACATAAACTGAAATATATGGGAATAACAGGAAAAGTCGGGAAATGGATATATAATTCCCTTAGTGAACGGCGGCAAGTCGTTACAGTACAAGAAGTATCTTCATCAGAATCAGAGGTCCTCAGCTCGGTACCACAAGGAACAGTATTAGCTCCACTACTCTTCATAATCATGCTAACTGACATAGATGAGGACGTTACCAGAGACAGCACAGTAACATCCTTCGCGGATGACACAAAGATCAGTAGGAAAATAAGAAACCCAGAAGACATAGCTATGATCTCTACAAACCGACATAAACAGAATCTACAAGTGGACGGAAGACAACAATATGAAGTTTAACACCGAGAAATTTCAGCTATTACGGTACGGAAAAAGAGAAGACCTAAAATTCATGGAATATTATACCCCAAATGGACAGGTAATTCAGAGAAATTCCAGAGCAAAAGATTTAGGGGTTGTAATGACAGATGATGCGAAATTTGAAACACAAAATAAGATAGCAGTAAACAGAGCAAAGAGAATAACGGGTCAGATATTGAGAACCTTTAAACGAAGGGATAGGAATGTAATGATTCCTCTACTGAAAACACTGATAATACCCAAATTGGAATACTGCTTGGTCCTAACATCCCCATATAAAAAAGAAGACATTAGACAGCTGGAAGGGATCCAGAGAAGCTTCACAGCCAAGATCAACGGGTGCAAAGAACTAAATTACTGGGAAAGGTCACGAGAACTAGACCTATATTCACTGGAAAGGAGAAGAGAGAGATACACCATTATTTACACCTTGGAAAATAATGGAGAAACTAGTCCCTAATCTTACTGTGAACCCTATAACTCCCCAAACAACGGTGGAAAGTAGAAACGGTAGACTGTGTCGTATTCCCAAATTGAAGGCGAGACAGGGAACATCCTTAACCCTGAAAGAAAATAGTTTTGTAGTGAGAGGACCAAAAATGTTTAATCAGTTGCCCAAAGACCTAAGAAACACGAAAGGAGTTGCAGTGGAAATCTTCAAAAGAAGACTAGACGTCTGACTCGGAACAATCCCCGATGAGCCGGGCGTACCTGGCTGTGTGTGGTGGAGAGCGCAAGAATCCAACTCACTACTTCACCAGGCCAACTCGAGAGGAGGGGCGACGAGCTTGACCTTCGCGAAATGAGAAATCATTGCGCGAAACTTTTGTAAGGTTGTAAGGTAAAGTGTGTATATATATATATATATTATCCCAGCCATAGTAAAATATGCCCCCTAGTAACTAAGATTGCTAACTGTCAAGGTGCCAGTTCTTAGTTTCGGGCTACTGGCGTCATTTGTAACTCGATACACTGTAGTAGATATCACTAAAATAAATGAAAATGACATAGCAATTACATCATAAACAGCACTTTTAAAAAAGTTGTATCTAGGAGGAAATTGTCAGCTGATTTACAGTAAAAAGAAGGTAAATTCGGTAATTTATTCTTGTAAATAAAAATAAAGTAAATTCTTACCTTTTTTCCGCGTGTGATCTTATGTATAAAGGATTGACAGAAGTAAATAGACACCACGATGATTGTCCTCGAGAATAAATGGCAAAGGTCATCAGTGGAATGGCAGAACGTGTGTCAGCTTTACGTAATGCAAAGCAAAGGGGAAAGCAACACGATTCTACATACAGGGTGTTCTAAAATTAACAAGTAAACTTTTATATGAACGCAATATCTCAGCAAAAAATATGCGACATTTAACAATTTTACTTCAAATACAGCAACAATAAGAAACTCAACAATAATTGTTTATTTTAAATGTTCATAGTGTCTTCCTTCAGCTTCAACACATTGTTAACAACGTCCGACTACTGATCCACAGATATATAAAAGTTTACTAGGTAATTTTAGAACACCCTGTTATTATTTATTGACTTTTATTAACAAATAAAAAAACTATGGTAAAAGCGAAGGTATCTATTTTTGTCAACCCTGTAAGTGGTTCGTCTCGCTTGAGGTGTTACCGAGGCGTTACTACTCACTTAAAAAGCGTTACAAAGTGATCTATAAACAAAGATAACCCACGGAAATAGAACAAGTATTTTAACGTTTTTGCTCGTCATTCGCTCTGACTTTGAATCGTCAAATTAATCCAATATATTGTTTAATTTCAATTCAATTATCAGCTACAGAAACAGAACTGCCGCCCCCCCCCCTTTCCCCGGTTTTGGCTTTATTCCCGGTTTGGGCCGGAGAGTGCCGGAATTAACTTCCATTTTCATGCAGTCTATCCGGGAAGGCATAATCAGGAGACGAGCGATGGCATTCAAGTTTTCAATTGATATACTTTCAAAACGTCTTTAAGTACTTTCAAATACCATGATAAAAGTCTTTAAAAAAACTTTCACTTGCTTTTGTGATTAAGAAAACAGATCTAGGACTAAACTTCCGGAAATAGAAAAAGGTTGAACAAGAAAGTCGTCCAAAAGTGAATCTGATGAAATTTTATTAATCCAGGTACGGGATGAATTTCGCAAACTGATAAGATGTATTGCCAAGTACATGAAAGGTCTTGGAATCACTTTTCATTTTTTCTTATGGGTGTGCGCATCATTTATTAACCTAAGTTAACTTAAACTAACAATTCATTGGGTCAAATTTGGTTAAATTAAGTTTCTATAATTTGTTCTTTCGACAGTGGTGTATCGAGCCAAGAATAAAACGGTATTTATTTAAGAAAAAGCATTTCCATACTTCATACTTTCATTTGATCAAACATACTGAAATTCATAATGTTGTAAGGTCAATGTGCCAATGTACAGGTGCGGCTTGACCTTGAGGGTAGGAAGTTGCCACCTTTAGACTGCGGTCAGGGGCTCAACTCCAATTGGTTAGCGCAATGGGCCGCATTAGTTGGTCTGAGACAATCAGTAAGAGGTAAGGAATTGATAAAACGAAACTAAGTAAATGATAAACTAACTTAATGCATATACTTGGCGGTAGGGTGGTTGTCAACTTCGCCAGTAACAGAATGTAATGATGAGGTTGTTTAATCTCCTTCGCAACATCTAAGGCAGGGGTTCTTAACCTGGTGCTCGCGAAATTTTATAAAGTGTTCTCCAACATAACCAAAAACAGTGGTCACGAGCACCACATTGAGAACCCCTGAGTTTATAGAGACTGTAGGCTTAGTAAAAAATTTTGCCTAGGGTGGCAACTAGGCTATTTTGTCTCGGACAAACTAACAGGGCTCATTAATGAGAAAACGTTGAGAACCCCTGATCTAAGGTCATATGATGGAGGGGGATCCATAATCTGGTCGCTCCATAATCTGGACTCAGAAGACGGTACCCCATCCAACTACCACCAAGACCCAATGGAAAGCAGGGTTGCGATATTGGCCATGACGTAGAACAACTAGGACAAAATTAAATTTTATTGTGGCCACATACTGTCGCACCAAATTGAGACCCATACATGATGTTTATTTCGCTGTACGTCACAGTGGACTGAAGATATCGAGAATGAAAGACTTTAGAAAGATTTCAAATCTTTATTTGGCTCTGGATTTGAATCGCTGAAATTTGGATCTATCGAAGTACATCGAATGTCTCCTAAAGCAAATATCTTTCTTGCCATTCCCGTAAGACGCTCTTTTTGACTGCGTTTATGCCTTTCAGAAACGAAGGATTTCCAACGTGCTACTTTCTTCTATTAGTCAAGACCGTGGAGATGTCGGTGCGTACCTGTACTCTGAGTCATCTGAATTACAAAGGTGATGTCAACAACAGAATCCCGGTGGTTAGTTTGGACATGATCAGAATCGGCACGCTCCTTTCGCGGTGTCATTCTTAATGGACTTTACAGTGAATTCCCTGAATTGTTATTTTTTTATGCAGGAAGGAGGGGCCAAGGGAAGGAGGGGCCAAGCTATAAATAAAGCTATGTACTTTTACAGTACATTGGTAACGAATGCAATTGAAATGTCCAGATTTTTAACAAATCCCGTTTACTTTAGTTACATCTTGCATACCTTCGGCATGGCGGCAATGCGAACACATCATTTACAATAGATGTCTTTTGTACTGTTGGAATATCCTATGATATCAGATTCATCAGAAGACAGGGTGCCCAAATTATTTTGATACGGTAGCATATGTGTATTTAAATGCGAGACACCCTGTCTGGACAATGGAAACAGATGATTATCAAGGACGGATACGTATTTAGCGGAATTAAGACGCCCCTCGATGAATATCACTCCAGCCTCTTATTCTCTCGTCTCTCTAGTTGTTGTAAAAAGGACTCTTGAAACATTTCATCCGCCATTCTCCATATCTATTTACATCTACTCAACACGAAGGGAAAAAATTAAACTTGTCCAACAACAGAACAGACGTCCAAAATGCGACAGGTCTATGTATCACCTTCCTGGGCCATGTTAATCTTTACTGTAGACTCGTACTGTACAGTGGCATTTGGAAACAGAATTATTTACTGATCCACAAATTGTACGAGTATATTCGTCGAGTTCGTCATATACGAGTATATTCGTCGTGTAACTTTTGAACTTTATGAAGCTATTTCGACGAAATATCTTCAAGAGTTTAAAAATTATTTCACTTTCAAATTTGGTACAACTTTATAAAGCGTTTTTTGGCGTTTTTTACTTTTGTTGCTTAGCCACTTCTTCCTAGGAGGGCCTCATATAAAAGCACTGTGCGTGAAATGACTTCATTCACGTGACAAGTAAGGGCTCATTGTACTTGTTTTCTAACTTGTGATGGCTTTTTTTCGTGGTAGAGAGAGAGAGAGAGAGAGAGAGAGAGAGAGAGAGAGAGAGAGAGAGAGAGAGAGAGAGTCGGGCGTATATGTACGTGTTTGTGCATAAGCTTTATATATTTAATGTAAATTTTAAGACATTTTTTCAAGGTCTGATAATATAATCTTATTGTTTATGTTAACCTTGAGATTCGGAAGTAGTCCTTTTATGCTTTTTAAATTCATAGAAAAAATATAATTATTTAGTCGGATACGCACATTGCTAAAGGAAACGAACCCTTTTGTATCTTTTTCCGCCTCGTGTAATTTACGATTTAGAAAATTACAGAACCGCCCGTTCTATCCGTACCCGCCCGCATTGCCAGAGAGGACGGGCGGATATCGTTAAAAATTTTATTTTATTATTTGGCTGGTAAGTTATGGGTTAACCAGTTTTGATTACGGGTGACTGGGGTTACAAATTTGCGGGTGGTTTGGATAATATAACGGGTAAGATGCTCAAAATACGGGCGGGTATGGAGATGTAGTGAACTACTATACTATCTGCGTAGGTGTCTTTTTGTGCAAATAATATGGTAGTAATAGGCAACATTTATGTTATATTGTAATATCAATAATGCAATATCTTCGTACAGAGTTATCTATTGCAACATTTATTTTAGACTATAACATCAGTAATGCAATGTTGCAAATGTCTTCGTATACATTTTACAATCACATATGAGCCTGTACACCCGAGATGTACGAGATTAGGTTCCGGACCCGGTGTTTTTGGTTCATTTTGTGTCGAGCATGCAACGCGGGTCTGGGTATGACTGACTTATAATCGAAAGCTATAAATAAAGCTATAAAATCGTGTGACCTCTCGCTCCTGATGAATTATGCATCCGTATGTTATGTATATACTGGCTTTGTAACGCGAACAAAGAAAAGTATAGGGTGTTCCAGAAGTCATCACCCCATCTGAAGTAGCTGTAACCTTAATTTAATTATTGTTTTTTTAAGTTTTTTCCAGATTGTAGAAGATCAACCCCAATAATTTGAAGATGGACACTACACACCACAACATAATTCTAACATAATTCTAAATAAAATAAATTATTTCCACTTTCTACAGTATTTGTTGTTTTATTGGTTCCAAAGTTATAAGCAAAACATAAGCAAAACAAATGGGGTGATGACTTTTGGAACACCCTTTATATGCAATATTATGTTCGCGATTGTACGACTATTATAATTACCTTCGGACCGGTGATACCGTAGGACATCATAAATTATTGACCCAGCCTCTCATTAACAATCAATCATTACATCATTTAATCATTAGCACTAATTTGATCAGCATCACCTCATTCGGGTAATACTAGGCCCACTATAAATCTCATTACATTACATTAGGAAAACATAAAGCCACAACTGTTTACAGAACTGTCAAAGTAACCCTATAAAACGTACATATTGTAATACAATACGGTATCATCGTTTCCGATGTGATTTTTTTTCGGTGAACGACCCACCCATGCAATGACACCTTCACATTGTTCCGCTCGCGTTGTTTGTCTTCCCGACCGTGGTCTGTCCTTGATGGAGCCAGTGTCAAACAGCTTTTTCTCCCAGCGTAATACCGTCTTGTTCGGTGGTGCAGTCGTATTGAATCTTGGGATCACCTGAAGATCAGGGCCCCCAGCCTTCTTTGGTTAGCTTTATAAGGCTAACTAACGAAAATATCACGACTTAACCTAACCAATCGTCAATGACATACAGTTGACCTAACGATTGGTTAGGTTAGGTCGTGATATTTTCGTTAGTTAGCCTTATTAACTAAAGAAGGCTGGGGGGCCCTGATCTTCAGGTGATCCGAATCTTGTGTTGAAATCATTCTGGATATCATGCATCGTTTTGCCAGTATGTGACCTTTCATGAGCCCATGTGCTCATCACTATCCTTTCCTCCAGAGTGTAAGTGGACTGGTCTGCCATTGTTCACACAACTCTAATACCTGGAAAAGAAAAAAAAATGTCAATGAATCACGTATAAATTTAATTAATCAGACAAAAATAAAATTGATATTACAATATGTACATTTTGTAGGGGGTGACGGGACTTTTCGAACACCCTGTACATAACTTAAGCTAAGAATATACACTATTCGCAATCTACAAACTATCTCTTTCATTCATGAACGCGTCCAAATTTTTCTTAAAACTAACTAAAGAGCCACTATTTACCACATCATATGGCAAGTCATTCTAAAAATCTAATACTTTATGACTGAAAAAGTATTTTCATAGATCATGTCTATAAGTTTGTTTTCTAATTTTCTTTTTGTGTTCTTTCTCTTATTATATTTCTCTAAGAAATATGAGAAAATGTTGTACATTCGTATCCTCGAAGGTTATAAGTATTTTGAAGTACTGCCAACAATAACAGTACGTTTTGGCAATATTTTTTTCTCAAATACTCCAATATTAACTTCATGCAATATCGTACAGTAATAGTTTTGTACAATATCGGAATAAAGTTCGACTAGAAACAGAAATCTTTAAAAGGCACCAAAAAAAAAATGCTTATTGGTTCTGTTCTGTTTTTGTTTGAAATTTTTAGTCTTTTTAGTGGCATAAAAGTCAAATCTGGAGAAGAACAAAATACAATCATTAATTTTTTATGCTTTTCAGACATTTTATGTTTCTAGGCAATTTCTTTTTCAGAAACTAGATAAGTATACACGAAGCGTAAAGCTCATTGATAGTAATGAAAGGAAACTTATTTTCACATTATACACGACATTTAAATTGAAATACACGCCATCTGGTAGTGGTGTCTCGCATTTTTATCTGTATTCAAAATGACATTTCAGATAACTTCAATTGCGAGGAATTTCAAGTATTCTGATTCTTAATTCACGCTGAGAAGAGACTCCCTTTCTCTTTATGAAGAATGACACACCTCCCATCCATACGTCTGGCTGGCATTGCTGAGTGATAACCGGCTTCATTCAGGAGAAGTATGGTGTACTGTACTTTCTATATTCATGTACATTCAGCAAATACATTACTATAAAAGGCTGAAAACATGCAAAGTTTAACTCTCTGAAAAGTTCTCTCTCCCTCTCTCTCTCTCTTTCACACACACACACACACACACACATATATATATATATATATATCAAAGCTATTGACTTCTCCTTAGGGAACCGGAGCTTACAGATACACACACACCTTGTTAACCTTGTTTGGGTTCCGTGCGTCGGTCTTTCTTCACACGAAGGTCAAGCTGGTGGCCCCGCCTCTAGTCCTGGCTTGGTGGAGGAGCGAGTTGCTCTCTTGCGCTCTCCATCGTACATAGCCAGGTACACCCGGATCATCTGGTACCGTCCTGAGCCAGGCATCTAGTCTTCTCTTGAAGACTTCAACTTTGACCTCTGTAATGTTTCTGAGTTCCTTTGGAAGCTGGTTGAAAATTCTTGGCCCCCTGACAACCAAGCTATTTTCCTTCAGAGTTGAGGAGGTCCCTTGTCGGGCCTTTAATTTGGGAACACTACACATTCTGCCTTTCCTATTTTCCAGCGTTGTCTGGATGGTAATTGGGTTTTGGTTGAGGTTTGGTACCAGTTTTTCGATCATTTTCCATATGTAGATTATGGTATACCTCTCTCTTCTTCTTTCCAGGGAGTACAGATTTAGTTTACGTTATTAATTTCTTCCTTTTTATATGAGGACGTCAAAACTGAGCAGTATTCAAGTTTTGGTGTGATCAGTGTTCTCAGCAGGGGAATCATTACTGTCTTGTTCCTCCTTTTGAACGTTCTTAGTACCTGTCTCGCGACTCTTTTTGCTTTGTTTATTGCTATCTGATTTTGTGCCTCGAATTTGGCATCATCGGTCATTAACTCATTATTACCCCCAAGTCGACCGCTTTCGTATACACACACACACACACACACACACACACACATATATATATATATATATATAATATATATATATATATGACCCTGCAAGGGGGTTCTAAGCTCGTGCTCTTGAGTGCTCTTTGTGCTCGTTTGTACGTGCTTGTTCCTGGAGGTTTCACGTGCGCCCTCCCGGCCCTAGCACCCAAGGATGATGGGGCTCGACCCTGCAGTCCTTGTCATCCTTGGTCTTTTTCCACTTCGACTGTCCCCTCCACCCTTTCTTTTTCCTCTGTCTTTCCTCTCACTTTTTCTTTGTTTTTCCGCTGAGATATGCCCTTTAAATAGAGGCGAATCGGTTCTTCCTGAACTAAAAAAAAAAAAAAAAAAAAAATATATATATGATGAATAAAACCACGAAGGAAAGGAAACACAAAATGGTGCTCAAGCGCTTTACGTGTTACTTTCGTGAAATAATTTTCATATATATATATATATACACGCCTCGGTGGTGTAATGGTTAGAGCATCGCTGACTACGAATCCACCGGCCCCAGGTTCAATTCCTGGTGAGAGCAGGCGGAGTGCAGCTTACCTAGCTGTTCCTCCTTCCATCAAAATAGGTTGGTAGATAAATAGGTACCCTGGGTGTCCTAGTGGTAAGACGTTAGGCTGCTGATTGGAAGGTCGTGAGATCGAGTCCATGGAAGGATTTTGTAATTTCTGACCACCTGTGTTCGGATTCCACATTAAGCAATTGTACATGGTGGAGCACCACGCTTGACATTCATGAGATTGAACAACTCAGGCGGAAGCAAAACCAAGGTGTACATATATTTTTTTTTATATGTAGTAAGGAGGGGGCTAAGGGCGAGCGCCAGCAAAAGTGACCCCTCTACAGAAGACGGAGAGAACCAAAAACAAGGTCTCTAAGGCTCAATTACGTCATTTTTCATTTTTTTTAATATGAATTTTGAAAAGGATGTATAGTGTGTAAGATACATGTATGTGCAATGAGGAATAGAGGGAAAAGTGTATGTTTAAGAGCATGCTGGACTGCTCACAGGGTAGATGAGACGGGAAAAAGATCAGTTAAGGAGGACAGTGACAGGAGAAACGGGAGCTCTAGCGCTCCCTGTCTCCTGCCTAACATCCACCCTGGAGTACTTCCCTGGTCGATTGGTGTCTACAATCTCCTCCTACAATATATATATATATATATATATATATATATGTTGTTCGTTTACTTAATATTATTAAAGTAAATTAGGTTATGAATTTTTTTTAAACGAAATGTAATATACTAACTTTAACTTACAAGTTAATTATGAAGTCGTAATTACATTTAGGGCCACAAGTTCTGTTGTGTTAATAGTTACAGAGTGTACATGAAATTATCATATGCATGTAGTTCTACGAAGAAACAAATATTGTACTAAAGTACGTTTATATATGAATGAGCACACTACAGTCCAGACGGTACGGTGACTGTACAAGCTTGATAGTACACACTATATATACATATATATATAATATATACACAAATCAGAATGGTTCCCTGAGACAATTATATGTTACACAAACGTGCATGGAACAAGGAAACTCTTCTGGGAAAATTAAATCCATATAGTCCGAATAAGTAATGGTAAATGACAAATACCATAGTTTTTCTTTTTCATGATTTAGCCGACGTGGGCAACGGGTCTCTCGCAAAGATATCCCATAAACATAGCTTCCCTCACCAGCTATCTGCAAGCAGACAGGATCCAGCTTTGGGACATGGATCTAGGGTTTAAAGCAAGCCTAGATCCCTACATTCAGAACCTCTATAAGTAAAAGACTCGTTGCATTCACGTCGGGTTGAATAATCAAAGAAAAAGGGGGTAACTATTGTATTTTTAGCCAAAAAAAACCAAAACTTAAACCTCAAACCGGGACATTGAGCGTCCTTTTCAAGGCACTAACACGTTCGTTTAATATACACAAATTCATTTAACCTTACTTATTCGACTATAGTGGATTTAATTTTCCCAGAAGAGTTCCTTGTTCCATGCACGGTCTGTGTTTAACATATAATTGTCTCAGGGAACCATTCTGAATTTGTGTATATTAAACGGACGTGTTATGTGCTTTGAAAAGTGGACGCTCAATGTCCCGGTTGAGGTTTAAGTTTTGGTTTTTTTTGGCTAAAAATACAATAGTTACCCCTTTTTCTTTGATTTATTCAACCCGACGTGAATGCAACGAGTCTTTTACTTATATAGAGGTTCTGAATGTAGGGATCTAGGCTTGCTTTAAACCCTAGATCCATGTCCCAAAGCTGGATCCTGTCTGCTTTGCAGATAGCTGGTGAGGGAAGCTATGTTTATGGGATCTCTTTGCGAGAGACCCGTTGCCCACGTCGGGCTAAAATCATGAAAAAGAAAAACTATGGTATTTGTCATTTACCATTACTTATTCGGACTATAGTGGATTTAATTTTCCCAGAAGTTCCTTGTTCCATGCACGGTCTGTGTTTAACATATATATATATATATATATATATATTTTTTCTAGGACTTTAAGAAATAGAATATTTGAATAATATGAGCTTTACCTCCACCTTAATAAGCTAAATCTTTGATAAGACCTAAACTTTTCGGATCACCTGAAGATCAGGGCCTCCGGCCCCCCAGCCTTCATTAGTTAGCCTTATAAGGCTAACTAACGAATGCTGGGGGCCCTGATCTTCAGGTGATCCAACTTTTCTTTATTAAATGTGTAAATTTCACTTTTAAAGAAAGTGAACCACACCTAATTATTAAAATTATAATTACAGGTTATATGGGTTTTGAATCTATATTTGTATTTACAATTTGAAAAATACGGCAATTTCTATCTCAGGCCATGACGTCATTAACTTGTTTGAATTCGTTCAAATAGAAAAATGTTCTAATTTTCAAGAATATAATTGTCTGTAATCAGTACAATTTCACGATACTTAATGCATTTGGAAATAATATTAGTTTTATTTAAAAATATGGAGTTCTATTCTATATCATTTAATCACCTTTTGGTATAAATAATCTGTTATCATTTCAAATATTTTACTTTTAGTATTCAACGATTGCAATTGAACATGTACCGCCCCTCCCAGCCTCATTTCATACATGTTTACAAATATAGTTCATGAATAACTAGTACTTCAAAGTTTTTATAAATTTGTCGAGGATTTTCTTTTACAAATATTTTCCAACTACATTTTGTCATTACGGAAGATGTAAAGAAATTTTGGTTAGGATAATGATAAACTACTATATAATTTAGCAAAAACAAAGTTGCGGAGGAATACCATTCACAAAATCACTAGTCCGCTATTGTCAAGTTTGTTTTGGTGAGTGTTTCCTTATTAAAATTAATAAAAAAGGAATTAGTGTAGCTTAAAAGCGAGGATGTGAGTTCTGTAACTTTTGTATTTTATGTTTGTAATAATAATCATTCCGTTAATATAATTTTAATTCTCAGGTAAAGCAATCTTAACCTGTTAAAACATCACTTAAAGGTAGGGCCAAATTTATTTCTATATTGTATCTCTGAAATAGCTTGGGCTAGTTAAATTTAGGATGTTACGATAAGCGTAAGTCTGAATCTCCTATCCTGTATTTATTTTTCAGTATTCTGTTTGTTTACTAAACGGGAGGTCAGAAACCTATCGAGTAGACGTTTGAAAGTAACCCAACTTGAAGTTAGCCTACGTGTCTGGGCTGATTCCAGACTGGAGAACTTGTTAAAAAATTGAAATTCTAACTAAGATCTAACCGAATTTGAGAAATTACAATAGTGTGATGTTTTGAGCCTAGCACCCAACCATGTCTGAAAAATAGCGTAGGCTAAGTTAAGTAATCACTTTAGCCTAGGCTATTTTTTGGATGTTCTAAGTTTGGGTATGCTAGTATGTTAATAAAAGATAGAGTTCAGAAATGGTCTGTAACAGCTTGTTAATATGTTAGGTTAGGCTAGGTTGGATTAGGTTAGGTTAAATTAGGCTAGTAATTAGGGCTTATGGACTCCATCTGTGAACTTCATTTGGACTCTGGAATTTTATCAAAATCTTGTGCAATTTGTAAGGATGACCCATGTATTTTTATGTACTTCATTTTTAAAATAAAAAATTATCATAACTGTCAGTACGTAATTTGTTTCAATACATATTGTATTTTGGTACTACTACTATTTAGTGACCCATTTTTTAAAGACTTTTCTAAAAGGACTTTATTTTGATTAAATATTTTATGTACAGTTGGGTAAAATATTTGGTAAATTCTAGTTTAGAGGCCACCTTCAAATTATTTTTATTACGCATTCATGAAAGTTACAACATTGGATTGGAAATAGTTTATTTATGAATGTTGAGAGTTAGCAAAATAACTTAATCTAGGTATTATTTGACTTAAACCAGACATTATTCAATCTAACCCAGGTATTAATACTAATACGGATAATATTACATTATTGCCAAGTTGGAAATGGAAACCTAAAAGTTTAGCTTTGCTCCTGATATGGACATAATGGGTGTCAAAAATGCATCATAAAATACATTTTTATGGTAATTGTATACAACATCCCCCTCACCTAATTTTATGAAATTTACTTCACAATTGATGTAAAACTTTTATTTATAGCATGTAATTATTTATTTACAGAAACTAACTTAATCTTACCTTACTTAGAAAAATATATTTTTGACTAAAAAAGTGCATAACTTAACATATTACATTATCATTTGTATAATTTAGGTCTTGGGGGTACGGGGCAGAGCCCTTGTAAAGATCACGCATCACAAAGTGAACCCTATACTGATCAATTTGTGATGCGTGATCTTTACAAGGGCTCTACCCCCGTACCTCAAGACCTAAATTATACAAATGATGATGTAATAACATGTTAAGTTATGCACTTTTTTAATCTTCATCTAGGGCACATGACGAACAAGTTTTCAAAGTCGAAACCACACGAACAGCACGTCATAATTCTATCACAAACATGACCAAACTGAGGTATTACCCAAACTGAATCCAATTAGAAAAAAAAAAAAATAACCAGAACAGAAACCAACCAACTAATTAAGTCGCAGAGTAGCGAAAAAATAGCCCAATCAGAAAAATGTCACGTCAAATGGATATCGTTAATTAAATAATATATCCATGAATATGATTGACCAAAAAAAATTTTACTTAAAGGAAAGGCTTTATTTATTATTTTCTATGTATTGCAATAATTTTTATTAGAAACTGAGGTGAGAGGGATATTGTATACAATTACCATTTTTATTTATAAAATATAAAAAATTAAAATTTCCACCCTACACTGTTCATAAATAAACTATTGCCTATCCAATGGTATAATATTTATGCATATGCAGTGCAGGCTTGGGTTCAAGTACAAGTACTTGAACTTAAGTGCAAAATTTTGTGTACTTGTACTGGTACTTGGGATTCAAATAGTCAATATACTTGTACTTAGCCCATAAGTACTTGAAAAATCAAGTACTTTTCAAGTACATATTGCATGTAAACTTCTTCTTTCTCTTCGCCCGTTCCCGCCTCTATGCGGGATCGGCGTTTCTGACCAGCCTCCTCCACACAGCCCGGTCCTGGGCTTCTTCTTCCGACAAACCCTTCCCCTCAAATTGTCCCTCACCTCCATCCACCTTCGCTTCGGTCTGCCTCTCTTTCTCCTGCCATGCACCTCCATATTCATCGTTCTCTTACCCACATAATCTTTGTCCCCTCTCATCACATGTCCATACCATTTCAGTCTACTTTCTTGTATCTTCCTCGAGATTTCTCCAACCTTTATTGTGCCCCTTATCCTTTCATTCCTTACTCTATCCAACCTTGTCACTCCGCACATCCATCTCAGCATTCTCATCTCCGTTACATCTAGTCTTTTCTCATGATCTTTCTTTATAGCCCAAGACTCAGCCCCGTACATCATAGCCGGTCTTACCACAGTCTTATACACCTTTCCCTTAACCCTTGCGCCTATTCTTCGGTCACACAACACCCCTGAAACTTTCTTCCAATTTTTCTAACCAGATTGCACTCTGTGTGTTATTTCTGTGTCCAGCTCACCGTCCTCAGCCACTGTCGATCCCAAGTACGTAAACTTACTTACTCTCTTTAACCTCGCTCCCTCTAAACTAATTTCTGAGTCTTGATTTTCGTAGAACCTCAGGTACATATTGCATGTAAACAAAATTAAATATTTATTTAATGTCAACAAAGTAATTATTTTATTGCAATTGTATTTTCATTATTGATAAACTATTTCTATTATAAATTATTTATTAAAATTGGCATACTATAAGCCCCAATGGTACTATCTGGCAACTCTGTTGTGTCTCAAGTCTTAACAGGCATAAACATGTTGACTTTGTGCCACTCTTCACTTCAACCTTTCAGTATCTACCAGTCTACCACAGTAACCACACACAGCTGTATGAGTGTGCATTAAGTATAACATCATGGCATCATCTAATCCATCCAACATATGGAACCTAATGAATCTGATTTAAAGATTTTTATTAAACTACCTATAAAAATGTAATTGTACTTAAGTACATTATTATGTAATTGCACTTGGACTTAAGTATTATGCAAAAACTCTGTACTTGAATTTTCCTTTAGTACTTGTACTTGTCCACAAGTATTGCTGCCAGTACTTGAACCCATCCCTGATGCAGTGCGTATTAAGATGCCTCTGAACTTGGAATTAACCAAATATTAACCTAATCAAAATAAAATGGTTTTTGGAGGTCTACCTATTTCCAAAATAGGGCCACTTAACAGTAGTAGTTCCCACATTTCTGTACAACTTAAAGGAAATAAGTTAAAACTATAAACAAATTAATTTCTTCTCCATGGTTTTTGGTCTTCAATTGAGTTAGCTACATAATATATAGTCACTGATATTTTTCTCATACCTCAGTATGAGGGTACAAATATTCAGATTCTGCGCTAGTACTATTTCGCATGACATTGAATAAACTTAGGTGTTTTTAAAGTTTGCCTTTTTCTATACTGATTATGTACAGTTCTATTTATAAATTATTCACACTACTACAGTATTTATTACTACTTATTTATTGTTATTAATTAAAGCAACATGCAAGAGTAAGTTAGGTTTTATTTATGAAGTTGTAACCGTCATAAGGGAACAAAAATAAGTAAAGAAAATGTTGCAGAAACAAACTAATATAGCTATGATGGATAGCTATCCTAATACACACACACACTTTATTTGAATTTAGCCTAATTAATTAGCTACACTACTTTAATATCTTGTGCCATGAGCATACCACATTACGCTAAATGATCAAAATATAAAAGATTTTTCATTATAATATAAAATTAATGGAATGATTATAGTATAATGCATCTCTTAAATTATAAAAAATATTTTATAAAATTGCTACAACCTATTTTTTAAAATTGTCCAAAAATTATTTTCACTTGGCAAAAGAAATGTATTTGAAGCTTATTGTGAAAATACTAGCCTATATATAATTTGGTTTAGCAGCTATAACTTATTAATGTAATTTATAATAAACAAAATAATAATGATGGGAATATTTATAGCTACTTTATCAATGAAATGCTATAAATTCATGAGAAATTATCGTAAAGAATAGTAGAGAGAAAATGTAAATTGATTGTCACAATCTTAAATTTAATTGAAATTGGCTACTACCTCACTTTCTCTTTGTCCAGACTTCAAAAAATTTGTTAGGGATAGGATTGTCAGTTGAGTGGTTGGTTAACTCTGTTTTGGGGATGGTTGAAGCTATTTCTTTTTACTTTATTAAACACATTTGAAAGTGGCAATGTGCCTCTTAAGTAATTTGTGCTTAAATTTGTACCAAAATCTATACTGTATAGACTCATTTCACCAAAATGTAAATTATAATAACTGATGAGAAGATATTGAAGTTGGTAGTGATCAATATTCCCTCTAATTTTTTTTCATCCCTGCCCGGAATCAAGCTCACCATGCACGCTAGTATCAATGCAATGCATGGATCTACCACAATTACCAGAGATGTTTTATATATTTAATGAGTCACCAGAGTTATGTAAAATGATGTAAGTAGTGAAGATAATATAAATTAGGAGTCATTAAAAACAAGCTGCTGAGCATTTTATTTAATTATATCATACTATCAATAATTAAAATTGGCATTTTATTTAGATTTTAAAGTATCCATATATGCATTAATCCTTTAATGCAAAATTTAATACTTTTTGTTTTTGACACATGAAAACCAATGTTATTTTCCTGATATTCTATACAAAACCACTAGTTGCTATCACTAGAATATGATCCTGAGTCAGTAACGGGCATGCTTGATGATGTGGCAGACACAGATTGTCCTTGTTCATGAACTTTTTCTCTTCTGTCATTTGCATTCTTCCAATGTTTATAAACTGTGTCCAGATTCAACTTCCCCACCACTTGACAAGTGAAATTTTATCCTTATTAGCATATCAAGGTGGTGATCTTTCAATCTGTTTCAACATTTTGATATTATTCATAAGGCTGAAGCCTCGCTCACAATCAGCACTAGAAGCTTGAAAGGTTGCAAATATTAAGAACACAATTGAGAAACTACACTGAACTGTTCTGCATTCTGTAAACTAAAGTTCACTATTTCCTGGAAATTTGTAATTAACTTTTCTACACTTTTCTCTGCAATTATATATTTGAAATCATTATACTGATTTACAGTGAATTCTCTCATATCCATAGTGGTTTCTGGTTTGAGTAGATTGATGCACTGGACTAAGGTCCAAAATGCTCCTGTACTTGTCAACTAGTTTGATGATGTTTTCTGCACCAAATTTGTAATGTCTATGCTTTGATGAAAGCGAGGTGAAGTCAAAAGCTGCCCAATTATTCACTGCCTCTTGGAAACCTTTGGTCCAAATGATCACACAGTAGGGAGATAAGACTTAGAATTGATTTACCATTGAATTGTTCGTCTCTAATAGAGATTGAAGCAATTAGACTTTTTACAGTTACTCCAATTTATTGTTTCTCCTAGATATTGTCCTAGCTCATCTTGTGCTAAATATACAGCTTCAATTGTTAAAGAACTCTTCTGGAAGCATTTGGTCAGTTCTGCTAATTCATACAAAACATCATTTAACACCATTATAGCGATACAGCAGTAATTAGTCAGTGTGCTTCTTCAAGCAGTATTTTGATACTGGATCATTGTTTTCAGAGATTTCTTGTTCAAAGTATTTAAGCAAGGTTTCATAATTGCATAATAAAGCACTTATAGTAAAATGCCTTGATAGCCACCTTACTTCATTTAATGGTTTAAAAGATAGGTTCTACTACTTGTTTTCTGTGACATTTGCTATTTCCTCAAACTGTCCTTTCTGAACTGTAGATCTACAGAAGATGTATAAATGGTCCTCAATATAGTGTCTTTCCTCATTATTAGTACTTTCTTCCCAGTATCAGTTAATCCTAAGTCTTCTCAATGGGCTACATAGTGTTATTCCATTAAATGTGGAATGCATTTCTTAATCTGTGTGGCAACACCATTGTTTTTTCTTAACATAACAGAGGTACCATCTGAAGTGAACATCACCATTTTTGTCAGATACAGTTCATTCTAAGAGTAGAAGTCCTTGATCACAGCTGTAATAGCTTGTGCATTGCAAGTATGTAATTTCGTAATTCCACCAAAAATTTTTATGCACAGCAGATGCAGTAACTCAACTTAATAAAAATAAATTATAAGCATCTTGTTAACAGAAATATCTGTGCTTTCATCAATAATAAGTGTGTGATACGATGACAAGTGAATCTCTGACATGATTTTTTTTATGGAGAACATTATTAATAGATTGCAAAAACTCAAAAGCATAATTTTTGCTTCTCCAGTTCTCTGCCAGTTTGAGATACTTTGCCATGTGATTGTGTACTGTATATGTTATATATAGAGTTCATAGGCCAGTTCATCTGTATAGCAAGTAAAACATTATCCATGAGAATTTTCCTCATTTGGCATTGTCCATTCCAGTCTCTTCTGCTGATCATCTGTGGTTTCTAATAGAATGTTTCACAAACCAAATCCTTGTGTGGAAAACTTTCTGGTCCTAAGTACATTTATAGCACATTCATAACTTTTGCATGTGAAGTGCCTCTTCATGTAGTCTAACTTCCACCCATCCTTCCATTTTTTGCCAGTAGAGAAGTCACTAACTACTTCAGCTTCAATGCAAACTTTACAAATGAAACCATCATCAGATCTGTACTGAAATATTTCCTAGTTTTACACAAATCTTGTTTGTAGTCTGTTGAGACTTTCTACTATTTCATTCAGCCACTGCTTTGAACATGGAGCAGTGTTTTTTTCCTAACTAGTATCCGCGTCTCTTTTGCTTGACTTTTTCATTTGAACATGGCCTTCAAAGGGATAAAGTTTTGTTAATTTAGTGTAATTTAGTATTAAATTGTAATGTAATTTATAATGTAATGTAATTGTAGTGTAATTTAGTATTAAAAAATCATTTCTTGGGATTGTTCAGTTCTTATCTCTCATGTATAATATTGGTTTCTTTGTATGGTATTGGTATAGTGCCTTCAATGGTGACCTTGTATTCATGTCAGTAGTGATAATTTAAGATTAATATACGTTTTAACTATTAATAATACTTATTTACTTATTTACTTATTATTATTAATTAATAACGATGTTTATTTTTAATAAGAGCCCAGTAAAGCCTAAAGCTTAAGGGCTAAATTAAATAAAATAAATAGTAGAGCTTCACAATTATTCGTCATTGTAAATTGAAAAATTTATTTATTTTATTAATAAAGGTTATTCTATCTATGGGTAATTCCAGGACAAATAGACAAATGAAAGTGCCAAATGTACACACCATCTCCAAAATTCATGAAACTTGGTGTGAGGGTTGGTTTTGGTCCAAATTACAAAAATCTGAATTTTTTTGAAAATTGGTCAAGTTAGCCAAATTTTATGGCTTGACCAAATTTTGGCCAAATGAAAAAACCAACAATTTTCAAACATAAATATCTCAGCTGCTAATTGTGGTAGCGTAATAAGTCTTAAATGATAAAATATGTAAAATTAACTGTAGTTTCTAAATATGTATGGTATCATTTTTTTAGGGTAACAAAAATAAAATTGATTTTTTGGAGTCAATTTTTTTTTAATTTTAAAAATTTTTTTTTTTGCAATTTGGCAGGGAAGATATCATTTTTTGAAAGAAAGACCAAGAATAAAAAATGTTTATTTGATGTATGTACACCATAATAAGTAATAAAAAGTCAGCTTATAGTTTATTATAAGGCTCAAAACTAAGTTTGAAATTAAGTAATAAATTTTTTTTTCAGACAATAAAGATTTATTACAGACTTGTTGGTCCAAAAAAAGACAATTTTTCAATTTGTATAAAAAATATATGTAGATAAACCAAAGAAAAAATCTCTTAAAGTATATGTACTAGGGATGTGCCGGATACCACTATCCGGCTGGATAACAGCTATTATCCGGTATCCTGTATCCGGCTGGATAGCCGGATATTTATGATAGTCTTTTTTGTAATGGGAATACCATCTGGGCCCGTCCCTTTCCAATCTTAGCTTGCATACATAGCCTTTAGCTAGCAAAAGTTGAATATAGTTGTACAAAAATCTAAAATTAAAATAATTGATAAATAAGCATGTACCACTACTAGTACCGTATGTAACTATATTAACACTGCTAAAAAGACAATGTTTGGTCCAGCTAAAAGTGTGACGCATAGCTAAGATCCCAGCTTCCCTTACTTTTTAATTTTATTTTAATTTTTTATTTTTATATATACGTATTGCAAATTAAAATATGAATTAGCGAAACCTTTTATTAAGATTTGAGATATAAAAATAAAACATATAGCCTAATCAAATATACCAGTAAGGTACCGTAAGTGAAATTATTAAAATAGCAAAACCTTAAAAAGTAAAAACTCACATTAAACAATAAAAATTAATACTATGTTCAAGACACTAGATTCACAAGTTTAAATCAAATTTTTGTCCATTGTGATGGATAAAAAGAAGCATCTCCCCTCGCTTTGGTAGCAAAGTACTTCTTTTTTCTTCAAAAATATTTCTGTATTCAGAAAACATTCTTTCTGAGAAAACTGAAGATGCTGGTGTCACTAGCCATTTTAGAGCAATTTTCTTGAGAGATGGAAAGGATTCTTCATTTTTCCAAATTTCAAGTGGAGATAGTCGTCTGTCTGATATGGTTTTTTTGTATAGCTCAATTTCCTCTGCTATTTCTGCGAATGAAGCCATCTTGCGGCTTTTTTTAAACTTTTTCTCACCAGGTATCTTTTCTGAAATTTCTTGTGTTAGTTCCCTGAAACAAGCAGAGTGTGGATCATCATCAAACTTTGCCTTTTTTTCTTCCTGGAGGAGAAGAAGAATTAGAATCGTCGCTGCTGTGAGCCTGTTCTTCAAAATATTTCTCTAATTTTCTCTAGGTTGTTTATTTCATTTATTTCTTCAATTAACCATGTCTTAATATTTTCCTTTTGTTGATCTTTGAAAAACAAAAATTTAAATCGTTGATCAATGACAGTTGCTAGAGCATACTTCCGATTTGTTAAGACATTTAGACACTTTCTTTTTTCATTGCTTTCATTGGCAAAAAATCGTGACCGCAATGACTTCAACAGTTCATTTTGTAGTTTGGACTCCTTGATCATCCTGGCCAATTTTTGAAAGAAATCTTTCAAGCGCGCACATGTTTGGGATAACAGTAGAGAGTAAACTATATTCTGTACTCATTTCTTGGGTGAGTTTAAAAAATGGCTGTAAAAGCTTTAAAAGATTTTCAATCAAGTGCCACTCATTAGATGAAATAACAAGCAATTCACTATGATCAGCAAGGTATATTTGAACTGATTTTTTCAACTTAACCATACGTTCTAGCATCAAATAAGATGAGTTCCAGCGTGTTAAAACATCTTGTACCAATAGAAGAGGAACATGACCCTGTTGTGTTTGGAGAGCTTTAAATTCAGAAGTAGCCAGTGGGGAGTGGTTAAAATGTGTCACTAAACGTTGACACTTTGCCAAAAGATCTTTTATAGATCGTTGAGCCATTAATGCATCATTCACCACTAGCTGTACATAGCAAATGAATTGAACAGTGAACAGAAGGTATTTCCGCAAGGTCACATCCCAAAGCTATGTTAGAAGCTCCATCTCTGACCAATATATTACGCCTTGATCTGTCAATATTCCATGATTGCCACATAGATTGCAATTTGTCCACTATATTAATTCCTGTATGCGATCCTGAAAAATGAGCTGAATGCAATACTGCATTATAATGAGTGTAGTCATTCATGATCCAATGACCTGACAAGGAAATGAATGATTCATTTGAAGAAGAGTAGGTCCAAATATCGGAAGTGAAGCTAATGTATTTCCCTTCTTTCAATTTATTCCTAACAATTTCTTTGAGTTCTTCATAGATTTTGGGTATGACTTTTTCTGAAAAATATGTTCGATTTGGTAGCAAATACCTTGGCTGTACGTGGGCCCATCAGTCCTATAAAGCCATCTTGTTCAACTAAACTAAAAGGATGGTTGTCCAATGCCATCATTAATCCTATCTTTTTATGTAAAGCTTGAGCTTTTGAGTCATTTATATCCCATATTTTCTTAAAGGAAAAACTTTCTTCTAATGTGAGTTACTTTTCCATGGCAACTAATTTTTTCTCCTTCGGAGCCATTGAGGTGGTTGCTATAGGTTGATTTTGATTTTCAGATGATTTGTTAAGTTGACACTTCTTTATATTCTTTTGAATGCAGCATCTTTGCATGATTGTGCAAAGGTTTTGTGCTATAGCACCTAGCACCCAATTTCTCTGATCCCCTTTTAATCTGTTTGGAACATAGGGAGCAAATAGCTATCGTTGGATTAGTCTCATGTATTGTAAATATTTTCCAAATAAAACTAGCCATTTTAGGGGGTAAATAATGTTAAAATATTGCTGTAAGCCTGTAACTAATACTAACTAGCTATATAGCTATATGATTTAGGTAATGAAACAATCCTGAAAAGGATAAAATATAGGCAATTAGTAAAGTTATTGAAAGATAGCTATAATTTACATCAAATAGTGATTAAAATTTGATAGTTTAGTCAAGTAATAGCTAAATAATATAAAAAATTATGAATTATTTGAATGATATCTGGTATCTAGCCAGATTTTTTTTTGATTATCTGGCTATCCGGTATCCGGCTGGATAGTAAAAAATACTATCCGGCACACCCCTAATATGTACAATGTACATACATATAACCTCTTATATTTAGGGACAGAATATATTGACAATAATAATGTTTAATTTATAAAGCGCTTATCAGAGTATAAAATACTCTTCCTAATACTACACATACACAAGTCTTTGAGAATGAATTAAGAGACAGTATTCTCATCCAGTGAATCCAAATTTTAGACACTAATAATAATATAATAAGAAAAAAGAATTTGAAAAGATTTTTATAACTATTAAGTAGATACACAAATCTTAGATAAAAATTTTAGAAATATTATATAGACAATCTTAAATAGTATACATTCGATAGAATTTATTTTATCTTCTTTGAAAAGTTATTTAATTCTTGAAGCGGAAAAATATATTGTATTCTTGTTCCTCCTCGTAAACTTGCTTCAATACTCCCAAATATATTTTCTGTTGGAACGTGACAAACATCATCTTGTGCAGGAAAAATGTATGAGGGACATACGCCTGAAGGATGGAGAAATTTTATCAGAAAATCATCATATTCACAGTCAAAGGACTGGACTAATCCGAGCCATATTTTATTTTCATACATACAACCCACAAAAGAGCCTGTTTCAATTTTCGTTAAGAGATGGTATTATGTTCTTGAACCGAAGCAGAAACTCTAATGAGCTCTCTTATTTCGACTGACTGTGCACTCTGAGAGAGTGGATAAACCTTCAACGAATTCTTGGAAATTGGGACGAAGCGATGTAATTGTTGAGTACCTTTGATAGAAGTAATAGGTTCACTCAGATGTTTTTGCAAAGAAAGCTCTACATCTACAACTTCGTAGAAGCCTTTATCTGTTTTTGTCCCGGCTTCAATCCAGCTGTAAAACAAATTCATAAATTTAGGTTGCGTGAAAAATCAAATATCAAATATTTTGTATATATGTATTCAAGTGCTGATGCTAATATTTAAAAACAGAAAACTATGAATTTGGCATTAAGAAACAAATGTCCTGAACGGAGTCTCTATTGTTTTATTACCTGTTTTAATAGGGCTTTCATCAAATAAAGGTAAAATATTGTCGCTGAGCAAATCTTTATTGAATTGCCTGTCTTGAACGACAAATTCTTCCAATGGTGGTGGATTCGTGGAATCGCTACTGCTTCGCTCCATAGATTCGTTAAGTATGTCTGGCTTAGGTATTGGCGCAGGTTCCGGCTCTCTGGATGAATGTTGAACATGTTCTAATACAATTGGCTTCTTTTTAATTGTGACATAGCAATTGCTGCATAGTAATTGATTTTCTTCCAAAATTCTATAGCTTGCAGCTGCCATGGCAGTTTACTTTTTTGATACAGAAAATTCTTGAGTTTTTTCATAGGATCGCAACAAAATTTTGTGTTTTGAGGCATTTTAAGGGTTAGGTAAATTTACGTATACTAGAAAATTAGGTATATACTGAAAATCTGGAAAGAAAAAAAAAATTATTAAAATTTGGAGGATTTTTTTTTTTTTTTTTTTTCATAATAATCGTTGATAAGCTGACTTTTTATTACTTATTATGGTGTACATACATCAAATAAACATTTTCTATTCCTGGTCTTTTTTTTGAAAAATGATATCTTCGCTGCCAAATTGCAAAAAAAAAATAAAAAATTTTTTTTTCCAAAAAAATCATAATTTTATTTTTGTTACCCTAAAAAAATGATACATATTTAGAAACTACATTTAATTTTACATATTTTATCGTTTAAGACTTACTACACTACCACAATTAGGAGCAGAGATATTTACGTTTGAAAATTATTAGTTTTTTCATTTGACCAAAATTTGGTCAAGCCATAAAATTTGATCAACTTTCAAAAAAATTCAGAAATTTGTAATTTGGACCTAAACCAACCCTCACACCAAGTTTCATGAATTTTGAAGAGGTGACTATGTACTTCATTTGTCTATCTCATAGAATTACCCCCATCTAAATTGATTAATGAAAATGAAAAGGTTTATTGGCAGACTATAGTCCATATGACAAATATTATTAATACAATGACAGTTCATACACTAAGGCTAAAAATATATACAATTGATTAGAAATAATACTGTACTGTCGAAGTTAAGTGGAGCTACAGACAGACGTTTTCGTACCAAAAAGTCCATAGCTTAGAGGATAAATGGCAGGACTCATGGATAGCTTGGATGATCGGGTTGGTTGATTTTTTAAATTCTTTGCATTAGACTGTGTTGAGCACATCTTGTTACCTCCGGGAAGCTCGGAACATTGTGGGTTGCAAACATTTGCGAAGCTGAGCATCTCGGGGGTAATTTATGTAAGAGTCTAAATGACCTGTTGTACAGCAAATTTAGGGTTTTGCCAGAACCTTTTTTATAATTCACCCAGAGTTGCTGACCGTATATATTACTGCAGAAAGTACGAAAGAGTGTCTCTTTAGCTTCACTTGTACAGAAACGAAAGTTCCTTATGGTCATATTCGCTTTAGCACGCAGGCTTCGAGATTGGTTTCTTATATCCGAGTCATCACTCAAGGAGCTGGTAATAGTTTGACCTAAATACTTAAACTCTTGTACTTCCTCAATTACTTCACCATTCATTTTAAACCTTATATCAGCTGGCTGATTACAGCTTTTAGGATGAAATTGCATAACCTTAGTTTTTGTCACATTAAAAAGAATATCATGTTTCTGCGAATACACTTCGCAGACTTTTAGTAGCCGATCCAGACCTTTAACAGGGGGACTTATTAACACCATATCATCGGCATAAACTAAGTTATTTATCCTTGTGTTATCTATACAACATCCTACTGTTGCCTCATTAAGTGAAGCAATTAATCCGTCAATATATACATTAAACAGCATAGGGGAGAGCAAGGAGCCTTGTCTCACCCCACAAGAGGAGCCAAAACACTCGGATAGTACTGATAAAAAGTAGAATAATTTCTCACCTTCAATTTATTTAAGGTGTTCCTCGTGTTTCTTCTCTTCAGTATTTAAGAAAGTACCCCCACCCCGTGAATACCCAGAACAGCCGGCTATCCCCTAAATACCACGGTCTAGGTACCCCTTAGAAATAATGCTTTAGCTCTTCTTTGCAATAGATGATCTTGCGCTTCTTTTGATTCTTTGTTATTAGTTCTTATTATTCAGTTTTCCCCCTTGTTTAGAAAGGGTCTTTATTATCTCATTTATTTATTCAATTTAATCTCTCTCTCATTTATATATGCGAGCCTGTCTTTGGGCATATATGCACCATCACCTGTAACAACAATGAAAGTAATGTATTAACAATTCAAATAAAAAGTGTTACTCCCCTGAGTATGTGTGTCCTTTTCTTTGAACTACTGGACACAACTCCACCTCCTCATCTGTAGAATAAGAGTGATTTAGTCACTCTTATCCTCTTCTCTTCCTCCTTCAGTTTTTTTTCAAACTCTCTCTCCCACGTATCTTCTTATATTTTCTTCGGCAACTCCTCTCTTGGTCAACACATCCGCCACCTGCTCCAGACCTCGCACCCACTCCACCTCTGTCACTTCACCACTCTCCAAAGTTTCTTTAATTGCAGCTATATCAATTCTCAGCCGTTTACTACTGACACCAGTGTTTGATTTTATCGCCTTCATTAGTGTTTTGCTGTCAGTTTTCACTCTTATTTCAATCTTTCTGCCCCCCACTATCTCCTTCCATAGTTGATTGTAGTAAATTCCTCCCTCAATAGCCTCTCCAACACTCAGTGCCTCAGCTTCAATTGTAGCTTTTGCCACTCTTTTTGCCTTCCTCGACTTCCACCATATTGGACATTTTCTTCCCATATCATCTGCTAATGATATTATGTATCCGATTTGAGTTTGTTCGTTCTCCACATTTCCAAACGAGGCATCTGCATATATTTCCCAAAATATTTTCTCTTCATCCAATTTTTCTAGGACGATTTCTCCCCTTGATCTTTTTGCCTTCTTCACGATTTTTATTAATTTTCTCATATCCTGTTGTTCCCTCTTTAAACGCTCTACTTAGATCACTTACATCATAAGCTATTTCGGGTAAGATATGTTGTGATATCCAATTCAGTTGTCCCACAATTGATCGATAGAGAGTCAACTCTTTCCTTTTTAGGACTCTAAGACCTTGATAAAGCTTCCCTTCGGGTTCTTGTATACTCTCGATGTATTTCCTTTGCTCAATGAGTATTCTCTTTTCTTGTTGTCTTACGTGAACTCCTATATACTTGAAATTCTGCCTTCCTTGATCTCCCACCTTCAATTTTTCTTTCATCTTCGTAATAACTGTCTTAAGAAAATTATCATCTCCTCCGTAACAAAAATCGTCTACATGTGCACATAGGACTCCACTTACACTTCCTTGATCATCTTTCCAATAAAACATGTTTGGTTCCAGTTTGCTTTTAACTCCTCCAAGCTCCACCACCACCTTCACCACCTTCATATACCATGCTTTTGCCGCATCTTTAAGTCCGTAAACTGCTTTCTTCAACTGCCATAGAACACCACTTTCTACTTCACTGGGTGGTTTGACATACACTACTCTCTGTATTCTTTCTCCTTGTAAATATGCAGTTGCAATATCTAAAGTATGACACTTCCATCCCTTCTGATTAATTATGCATAGACACAATTTTAAAGTTTCTGGGTTACAAGTGGGTGCATCTTTTTCCAGTCTTCCATTTCTTCCTCGAATCCTCTCGCCACCAATCTTGCTTTATAAATTCTTTTACCTGCTTTCACTTTTTCAGTCACACACCCACCTTGTGGACACACTTTTCTGACCAACATCTTCTACTTCTTCATACACTTCGTTATCTAGCCAGCTTTGTAATTCCTTTCATTTGGCTTCCTCTACCTTTTCATCCTCAAAACCGAGCAGGACTTCCTTCTCATCATCTATCTTCCTTATCTCTTCGTACTCTCTTAAATCAATCCCATCTTTCCTGCCGGTATTTATTTCTTGTATATTGTAGCGTCTCCCCACTTTTTACTTGATCTTTTTCCAGCTAAACCCAAAATCTTCCATTCTTCTCATTCGCCTGTTTCCTTATGCCGGGCCCTGACTCTATCTCCTTTTTTCAACTTAGGTATAATCTCTCTCTCTACCTCCTCCTCACGTTCATCTTCCTCATCTTCTGATTCCTCTTCATCTTCCATCGCCTCATCATCATCACACACTGGATCTCCTCCATCTCTTCTCACCATAACCATGTCCCTTTCTTCTCTGTCAAAGTTGTTGTTATCGATCTCCTCTTCCTTTTCATTACCTCTTTCTCTCTCTTCTTTCATGACTTCATTTGTTCCTTGAATCCGAGTGATATGCACTCGTGCCACTTGCCTTAATGAATCCCCATGCTTCACAATCAGTTTTCCCATCTACGCCAATTACCTTTGCTGGTCCTCTCCACTCTTTTTCATTTTCTCTTTTGTAGTAGACCTCATCATTGATAATCACATCTTCTATCTTATGTACCTGTATATTTTTCCTCAGAGCAGTCCTTATTTTTAAACAAGATTCATTCTTAATGAATATTTCTCTTGCCTTATGCATCGCTTGTAGATTTTCCCTCACCATCTGTTCTTCATTTCCTTCTACAACACCACCAATGCTGAAGCCATCATTCAGAAGGTTCGGGTGTATCGGATTATGCCCAAACACTAATTGGTTTGGCAAAAAACCACCATAATTACTCAGACAATTCTTTGCCAACACCACCCATCCTAGAGTAATCTTAATGTTTACTTCTTCCGCCATCTTCCTCAAACTCTCCTTCAGTAATCTGACAGTCTTTTCACACAGTCCATTGCTCCATGGACTTTCTGCTGGTGTAGTCATCATTTTTATCTGCTATTTTTCACACACAATTCTCATTTTTTCGTTTTGAAATTCACCTCCATTATCAGTCAGTATTTTTGCCGGTGTTCCAAAAATAGTCAACCATCCCTCCATCATTCCATTCATCACAGTCTCTGGTGTCTTGTCCTTTATCCACCTGGCTTGACAATATCTTGTTGCCATATCTACCATTACTAAGAATCTTCGTCCCTCAAGTTCTCCCAGATCAAGGGCTACCACCTCATTAAATTGTTTACTCCAACTCAAACCCACTACTGGCTTTGGTGGATTCTTCTTATATCTCTTACAAATATTGCACTCAGTTAGTTGTTCCAATAATCTGTTTTTCATCTTCTTTTTCTGCTCTTCCTCCAGTCCCTCACTCCATCCAGCATCCTCCGTCAACCTCCAAATTCTCTCTCCACTAGCGTGTCCGAATTGTAGATGTAACTTTCTTATGGCTGCACCAATCTCCTTATCTCCTTTTTCTTTCCATCCTTCTGTCCACACTTCTTCTCTTCTCCTTTGTGGTATCAAACCAATTCTCAGGTGTCCTCTTCTATCTTCTTTAAGCGTCACTTCTACGTTATTCATATCTCCTATCACCACCTTTTCCTCCTTCATGCATACCTTCTTATCCATTTTACACACAGTTTCCTTCCCTATTAACCAGGGCACATCTCCTTTCAGTATTTCCATTTTTATATACACTTTTTGTCCTCCTATATTGACAGGAATTTCATGATGCCTCTTGATGGGAAGCTCGTCTTCCCAAAGGTAAATACCTTTTTTGATGTTAGTCTTTGCCCTCATTCTCTTAAGCTCCTCCTTATCCAACTCCATCACTATCTTTGATAGTCATAGTTCTCCACATACTGTTGATTTGCATCCAGTGTCTAAAATAGCTTCAATATCTCCCCATTCTTCTTCCTCAGTTATGACCTCACTCACGTAAATCTTCTCTTCTTTCTCCTCCTCCTGTTCCTCGTGTTTCTTCTCTCTATCATTATCAGATCGACTAACCATCCCTTTGTTTTTATAATGCTTTGGACAATCATAGGCCCAATGCCATTCGGATTTGCAGATTGTACATGTTACCTTTCCCTGTTGGTTCATCGGGTTTCTTCTTCCGGCTCCTTTCCTGCTCCAATTTCCTCTCCATCAACCTCCACCTCTATTGTTTAATCCTCTTCCTCCACCATATCCATGATTCATCTGGTCATGTTCCAACCACTCCTCTCCTTTTGCTTCCTCCTCCAAGGTTTCAAATATCCTCCTCATTATTCGTGTCACTGTTTCATATTTCATCTCCTCCTTTCCACATGCTGATAAAACTAATTGTTTTTGTTGTTCAGACAGGCTCGCTTGTTCCAGCACATGAAATCCCTTCACTTCTCCTTCAAACATCTCTCTACCTAATGTTGTTTTACAGTCCTTCGCGTTTTTTTCATACCGGAAAATGTAATCCTTCATCGTTTCACCCACTTCCCTCTTGATCTTGAAATACTTCTTCATATTTTCATAATTCTCCATCAAAGTCTCCTTTTTATACACTTTATCCAGAACTGACAAAATAATTGCTGCACCACCTTCTTGTTTAAGACTTCCTCGACTAATATCTTCGTCACCTCCCATGCCTTCCCTCCTAAATTCATCCTTATTTCCAAACCAGGGTATACCACTTCTTCGCACACGATCAACCAATCCTCTACTCTCCCTCTCCAACTTCTAAATTCTTCTTGCTTCCCATTGAAATGTGGACATCCTCTTCTCATCCTCCAGTCTCCACTGTCTTTATTGCTCATGTTGTCGAATTTGAACCACGCTCTGCTACCAGTGATAAAAAGTAGAATAATTTCTCACCTTCAATTTATTTAAGGTGTTCCTCGTGTTTCTTCTTTTCAGTATTTAAGAAAGTACCCCCACCCCGTGAATACTCAGAACAGCCGGCTATCCCCTAAATACCACGGTCTAGGTACCCCTTAGAAATAATGCTTTAGCTCCTCTTTGCAATAGATGATCTTGCGCTTCTTTTGATTCTTCTTTATTAGTTCTTATTATTCAGTTTTCCCCCTTGTTTAGAAAGGGTCTTTATTATCTCGTTTATTTATTCAATTTAATCTCTATCTTATTTATATATGCGAGCCTGTCTTTGGGCATATATGCACCATCACCTGTAACAACAATAAAACAATGAAAGTAATGTATTAACAATTCAAATAAAAAGTGTTACTCCCCTGAGTATGTGTGTCCTTTTCTTTGAACTACTGGACACAACTCCACCTCCTCATCTGTAGAATAAGAGCGATTTAGTCAAGTACATTGCCCCACCTAACAGTGAAAGATTGGTGGGAATACCAAAATTTCAATAAATTTAATATGTACATGGGAACCTTCCTGTCTTCTAGTTTTGCAAATAAAATATTGTGGTTCACCCTATCATATGCCTTACTTATATCAAGGAAACAGCTATAAATGGTTGAATTACTGTCAATGTATTTAGATAGTTTCTTTAAGTACATAGATACACAGGTCAGTTGAGTGGGACCTTTTAAAGCCAAACTGATTAGATGTCCATAGGAAATCATTTAATCGAAGTAACAAGAGTTTTTCTAGTAGTTTCGAGAAGCAGGAAGTGACAGCAATAGGCCTGTAATTATTGCTGGACAGAATGTCTCCATACTTATTTTTGACCAGGGGCAAGATATATACCCTCATGAACTCTGCAGGGATATAGCTATGAGCAAGCATGGCTGATAGGAGCAATGATATATGCAGACATACTACATCATTTGCATATTTTAAGTGCTCATTCGATAAGTCATCTACCCCTGATGCAGAACCAGTCTTTAACTCTTTAATTAACCTCTCTACTTCAGAAAATGATGTCAAAATATTTTCCCTTGTCCCTCCCACAATCGTTTCGCTGCAATCTATCTTAAGATTATCCCTACTCACACTATTAAGAATGTTAGAGTAGTGGTTTTTCCACAGCTTTGCAATTTCATCATCCCCTGACACCCCATCGATTGTCGGAGGGAGGACATTTTTGACACCCGTTTGATTCTTAACAAATTTCCAAAATTTGTTATTATCGTTATTTATGCGAGCTTCACAGGCTTTTGATGCTTGAATTAATTACTGATTGTGTGAGTAAGCATTGTGTGTGTGTCTGTATGTATGTATATATTAAAATATGTGGAAATTTGTCTTAAAATTCCTGGGAATTTTACATCACTAATCATAACATTTTTCACATTACCATTCTAACTTCATTATTTATGCAACTTTATTTTACTGTTGCTAACTTCTCACAACTCCAACCTGCATTAAAGCCTCCACAGAGTCATTATATAAACAGTGCACAAATGGGATATTTTAAAGTGCCATGTCAGTACACACACATAGGCACACCATAAAGTAAAGTTCAAATTCAGACAGGAATTCAATTAAAATGTATAAGATTATTAATACATACATAACTGATTCTTCTTAATAAAACGATAAAAAATACTAATTTTCATAGTTTTAAAAGTTTCTACAAATATTTTTAAATATTTAAAAGAAATTGTAATGTAATCCATGTCTAATATACAAAAGTAGCAAATGTTTATATTTTTGCAAGTGGTTAAATATTATGCAACTTAATAAATAAGTATGCATATACATATATAAATTTAAATATAATTAAATAGATAAAAATTTTATCTATAGATTTGAGGCATTCCAGGACAGATCAACCAATGCAAAACACCACTCTGACTCAGATTTGGGTGAAAATTGGTATATAGGGTTAGTTTGTTCCAAATCCACTGGTTCAAACAAAAAAGCTCTGACTAACAGTTTTTAAGTTATTGGCCCCCTCTTTACCATGCCCACTTTGATGGGCAATATCTCTCATCCAGTTAATCATAAACTGAACATATTATACATTTTTGGAATCAGCAAGACTAGATCTATCCAATGATATTAATTTTAGCTTTGTAAAGCAATTTTCCAAATTTTACTCCATCTCCCCCATTTGCTTGACCCCTTACTAGTGATGTTAAAAAAGTTTTTTTTTTTTTTTTTTTAATAATAATAATAATTAATATAGATATTGCCAATTTAATTATAAGGTATACTTTTCCAATGATATATATTATAAAAATAAATAATAAAATAGACCATATGGTACCAGTATAGAATGTCCTTTTCAGCCTATTTACAGGAAAAAACTGGCCTCTTTCTTGCACTGAAAGTCTTGTACCTTGAGATCCGTTAAACTTGCGAGAACACTGGCTGGGAGCTGACTGCCCATTGTCCAACCTTTCCAGGACTCTCCCATCCATGCCTCGGATTTTGAATCTCCCACTTAACTATCCTTTAGACCTGCGATGACATATTTTCCCCCTGAGACCATCCAACCATCCATATATATACATACACACACACCCATATACATATATACCAATATATACATAAATACTTATACACACATTTATATCTATTATATACGGTATATAATATGTATATATTGGTATATATGTATATGGGTGTATGTGTGTATGTATGTATATGGATGGTCTCAGGGGGGAAAATGTCATCGCGGGTCTAAAGGATAGTTAAGTGGGAGATTCAAAATCTGAGGCATGGATGGGAGAGTCCTGGAAAGGTTGGATGATGGGCAGTCAGCTCCCAGCCAGTGTTCTCGCAAGTTTAATGGATCTCAAGATACAAGACTTTCAGTGCAAGAAAGAGGCGAGTTTTTTTCTGTAAATAGGCTGAAAAGAACATTCTATACTGGTACCATATGGCCTATTTTATTATTTCTTTATTTATTTTTATAATATATATCATTGGAAAAGTATGCCTTATAATTAAATTGGCAATATCTATATTAATTATTAAAAAAAAACAATAAAAAAGACAAAAAAACCCATTTTTTATCATCACTATATATACCCCATACACACGCATACATCCAAAATTCCAGATACATACGCACGCATACTCACATATATACCTACACAAAAACTCATACACCTCTATTTTGCCCTTTCATTACCTCCGAGATCATTTAGCACATACAGTAATATCCATACAGCCAAAAGAAACTGATTAAGCACAGACAGAGCAGCAAAGCTAGTATTTATATCCCAAAATGTAAAATTCCAAGAAAGTGAAGTAAAACAGTGCTACATTGGCTTTGTCAACATCCAAATCTGCAAGAAGTACCAGTACCTGTGATATTGAAACTATATGCTCTAATCAATCTAGTGATAATGATTCTTCAATGGAAATAGAATCAGATAATGAAAGTTAAACAGCATTAGGTTAACACAAAGGTTAAAGTGTATATATATATATATATATACATACATACATACATACATATACACACACTCACTGGTATTCTTGCCAATCACAATTATATATATTGTTTTATACCAGTATTATGTATTTTTTATTAGGTATATTATACTAGTACCTGTGATATTGAAACTAGCATACTATATGCTCTACCCAATCTAGTGATGATTCTTCCATGGAAATGAAGGTTAAACAACATTAGGTTAACAAAAAGGTTCAAAAAAGGTGAATATTTTTTTTTCTATCTGGAATATATATACTGGTACTCTTGCCAATCACAATTATGTAGCCTATATTGTTTGAAATGAGGAAGAATGTTTTATGTTCGTTAAAAAATATATATACATATAAAAAATGAGGGTTTGTTTTTCCTTTCTATTATATACTTTTTGCGTGATTCAGTTTTTCTAAAAGATGACTATATATACTAGGTATAACCGTATAAGCATGGTAGTATAGTAAATTATAGGTAATACTAATATACTTATAGATTAAAGGAAGAAAAATATGGAATAAGTTTAAAACAAAAAAAACCAGACTATCTTCGTTTTAAAAAAAAAAAATGACAAAAAAAACGACAATAAAAAACGACTAGCATCACTACCCCTTATCCCCCCCTGAACATTAAAACCCCTTTTTTTTTTAATATTGAACTTCATATTATGGTTGATAAATAAAAACAACAAAAAGGGTGAGTATCATGTTATAAATAAATTTAAAAAATTGACCAAAAATTTATTTTGAACAATTTTTTTGCAGCTTTTATACAAGTTAAAATTATTGTTCATTACCAATTAAAATTACTGCTAGTAGTTTTTGAACATTTTTCAGCATTTATTTATTTGAAGTTTAAATTTAAAAAAAAAATATATAACCGAATCAAAAGTGAGTATGGTACTAACATCTTTATTCAAATGGTGAATCCTTTTTATTCAATAAAAAGTTAGCACCTTCTGAAACGTAATTATGAAGACTATCTTTTGTGGCTTACCAAGTCAGTTAATAAGGACAACTGCGTATATAGTTTACATTTTCATGTCATTTGTGCTCATGGTATTATGATACATCAAATAAACAGACTAATTTCAATAAAAAACTTGGTGACATTATATTCATATTAAAATTTGTGAATATACGCTCAAATAAAACTTGGTGGCATTACATGAACTTTTTTAATTCTCCTTCTCCAAAAACATACTGAATACGCAGCGTTCCAGCCTTCAAAGTTGGGGTACTTAGAATACCCAAAATATCATGTCTTGAAATATTGCAGATGTCTCCTATTTGTGGGAAATAATAATATCTGCTAAATCCAGATGGGTTTAAAAAATCTTATCTTAGTCATCAAACTCTTCATTGTATGCTAGTACAAGCCCCAGCCACTGAGAGTTATTGTAGGAGCAAACTATGTATTCACCAATTTTGGGGTTCAGAATGATTGAATCTTTATTTTTATTTGCATTAGTGGCACACTTCACAATTAACCTCTCCTCACCTTCATGATCAGAAGATAATTCAAAGGCTTTAATTTTTGTCACTAACTGGCACAGATTGGTGAAACTTTTGGGTTCCAATTAGTTGGATACTATTTTCAAACCTTTTGCTTAGGAATTTTGCCAGTTTTTCTATTTCTTCAGGTTTAATTAAAAAACTTTATATTCTCCAAATTTTCATAGAAAAAATGAAACATTGCCCCTCATGTTATGATTTAATCATTGAAAGTTCTCCGCAAGCTCACTCTGGCTATGGCTCTTTTCACTGTTCCACCAATTCCATCACGAGTACTTTTGCCATGATTCGTGACAAAAAATGCCACTCACTCAAGCCCAAAGTCATCTATGCATCTGCATATATTGACAAAGTTGAGTTGATTCTTATATTGGCCCGCTCATCCATCAGTTAAATAATGTAACTCGTTAATGTGAGGACAAAACTTCATGTCTGGAGTGAGGGTATATAAAAATGAGTAGACCATGGTTGTATTATGTTTGGTGTTGGGTTAAAGAAAGCAGTATCTCGTGTGCATAGTTTTGTTAGTTGTAGTATTCTTCCAGTAAATTACAAATGGATGCAATGTACATTGACTATTTTCCCAGTGGAACCCCTCGTGCTGCATCTTGTACAATGAAAGCATAGTTTTCTGAAAAATCTTTCACAACTATTGCTGCTTCATTGTAGGGTAACCTATTTTTTTAAACTTTTGAGAATCATTTTGAGATTTGGCCACATAATGATAACCAGTTAAATTTGCTATTTTTGCGCTTAAAGAACCAATAAAATCTTAAATTGATTCTACTTTTTCCATCAAAGTGCAATGGTCAGTAGAAACCCATTGTTTATATTTGATCTTGTCATATTCTATTTCGTGTATATTTTCAGTGTTTATTAGGAACTCCGTAACTCCTCGTTCTTTGGGGCAAAAATTACATTTGTGCATCATGCAGTTTCTATTGCTGATTTTGCGTGCACTTTTTTCACCAAAATTTTATAATCAAGCCCTTTGATATACCCATAGCGGAGAACGAGCTTAGCATTCTGATAAGTGTAAACACAGTGTTCCCCCCTGATCCAGCTAAAACACGGGTGTTTGGGTCGAATACACGCAAAAGTTGAAAATCTTATTGGAGGGTTCTCTGGGTTTTTCTCGTAGATGTTACTGTATATGCTTCTCTTAAATTCATTAGTACGAGTCTTTTTTGGACACACACCTTTTTTCTCTAGTATTATAGTCTCTCATTCTTGGGCAGTCTTTTTTTTTCCTGGACAAATATGGCTGATCTTATCTGATTCATAGAATGAGCTAACTAGCTCTTTGGTGAGTTTTGTGACAACTTTCCCTTTTGACATAGCTGGAACTTCTGCTCTTTTTGACTAAATATTTTGTTTGAAATATTTGCACTGTTTCTGCGATAGTACGAGGTGCGATCCAAAAGTTCCTGGACTGTACCGACAAAAAAAATGTAGGCTTACCTTAGGTTCTAATTACTGCTGTCCCCTTGTAGTAGTCCCCTAGGGAGTTGATACAGGGGCCCAGTGATTTTCCCACTGCTGGAAGCATCTCTGGAACTCCATTTTGGTGATGTTCAGCACCTTGTGTGATTCTGCCTGAATCTCCTCGATGTCATCAAATCGTCACCCCTTCAGCCAGATCTTCATCTTGGGGAACAGGAAGAAGTCACAGAGAGTTAGGTTGGGGGGGGGGGGGGGGGACCACTGCCATGTTTTTGGCCAAAAACTGCTGCACAGACAGAACAGTGTGGGCTGGCGCATTGTCTTGATGCAGCAGCCAGTTCTGTGCACGCCACTTGTCTGGATGTTTCCTCCTCACATCCTCCCTCAAATGCCTCAGGACCTTGATGTAAAAGTGCTGATTCACCGTTGAATCTACAGGAATGAACTCCTTGTGAACAATTCCCTCCATGTTGAAGAAACAGATCAGCATGCTCTTGACCTGCCTTGCTTTCTTCAGTCATGGTGAAGCTGGACTCTTCCACTGGGATGACTGCTGCTTGGTGTCTGGGTCGTAACTGTAAACCCAGCTTTCATCACCAGTGATGACCTTGGAAAGGAAGTGTGTATCATTTCTGACCTGTTCCTGGAGGTCCTTGTACACAGTGAGCTGGTGTTGCCTCTGGTCCTGGGTCAGCAAGAGGGGCACGAATTTGGCAGCAATCCGCCTCATGTTGAGTTCCTCTGTGAGAATGTGTTGGCATGAACCAAATGATAAGCCAACAATGCTGCAGATGTCTTTAATCATTCAGTGACGGTCCTTGTAGATGGCCTGATGCACTTTTTCAACATTTTTGTCAGTTCTGCAGGTTGAGGGCTAACCAGAATGTTCAGAATCCTCAACTGACATTTGCCCATATTTGAACTGCGAGAACCACTTGACAGTCTGGCTTCTGCCCATGGCATCACCACCAAATGCTTGTTTAAGCATTTCGTGGGTCTCCAATGTGGTTTTGCCAAGTTTGAAGCAAAACTTGATGCACATGCGTTGCTCCTTCAAGTCTGCCATTTCTCTTCTCGCAAAAATCACACACAACCACTAATACTAATGCACAAAAATGCTTGTGAAAAAAGATGCATGCGTGTATCATCGTGTCACTCGGCATACTGCTTCATGATAAAGCTGTTTAGTGCTATCTAGCAGCCCAAGTTCGTACTATGGCCTGTTAGTGCTCCACGCTGCCAGTCCAGGAACTTTTGGATCGCACCTTGTATGTGGAGAAATGCTCGGTATTTGAAGTTTTTTATCATAACTATTGGTAGAATGAAAAGCCTCGCAATTCTTGCACAAGATGATGGTATCTGAAAAATACATAGCAAGTATTTAATGCTATGTCTACAAAAATGATGAGTTTGAGAGAATTCAAAATAAAAACTGAGATACTCATTTGTTGGGCTTTGAATCTCTGTTGATAAACTCTCTTAAAGCTTTCTCTTCAGAGAACTATGTGCCTTTTCCAATGCTTGCAGGCCCTTTACTTGTTTTCTTGAGGTACTCAAACCAACTGAAATAGTGTATAATAGCTACCATATACTATACGTTGTCATTTCTATTGACATTATAGCCATTAAATTAAAATTTAAATAAAAATATTAAAAATTGAGAATTAATGAGTGATTGAAATAACTTTAAAAAATACTTACAAGTTTTAACTGGAGTCGCATCAAGATTTGTTAGAACATGCAAAATGTCTGCTATTGCATCTTCATATGACAAATCTGTTTCTCTCATATTTTCACTTGTACTGTCAATATCTAATGATTGGTGTACTTCCATTGTAAATAAAAATTCTCGAGTCTTGGTCAGTAGTTTACGACAGTTAGAACACAGTATCATATTTGGTGATAGTTTGCCTTGACAAGCATTATAAAGTGCTTCACTAGTTCTTAAATTATTAGACACTCTTTTTGTTTTTTTCAAAGGGTTTTCGTAGTATTTTGCCAGTTTTTTTTTTTTATAAATTTATTACACAGGTAATCTTGTACTCACTGACATGTTCACATTATGAATGCTGCAAACAGACTGAGATATAATTCATATGTAATAATATGATGTAATAATGAGATATATTACAAATAAGAATTAGATCTTTGTTTTAATTATTTCAAACTAGAAAGTAGTAGTTGCCTGAAAAAGAATATTTTTTGAGATTAAATTTAAAAAAAATGATATAAATAATCTGATTTTAATAAAACAAATCAATAACTCTAGTGATAAGTTAGGAAAAGTGATTTAAAATAAATTTTTTATTGATTATTTAAACTGATATATAACATGATAGCCACCCTTTTTATTGTTTTTATTTATCAACCATAATATGAAGTTTAATATTCATAAAAAACAATTGGGTTTTTAATGTCCAGGGGGGTAGGGGGTCAAGCAAATGGGGGAGATGGGGAGTAAAATTTTGAAAATTGCTTTACAAAGCTAAAATTAGTATCATTGGATAGATCTAGTCTTGCTGATTCCAAAAATATATATGTTCAGTTTGATTAACTGGATGGGAGATATTGCCTGTCAAAGTGGGCATGGTAAAGGGGGGGGGGGGCCAATAACTTAAAAACTATTAGTCATAGAGCTTTTTTTGTTTGAAGTGGATTTGGAACACAAACTAACCCTATATACCAATTTTTACCCAAATCTGAGTCAGTGGTGTCTTTTTATTTTTTAATTTATCTGTCATGGAATGCCCATATCCTGACAAATTAATTTATCACAGTACCTACCTTTCCATGATTGATGCGCAAAACTAGCCTTTATCACTGGCTGCCAAAAGCACACTAACTATCGCACGAGCCAAATGCTGCGCAAATCATTTCACTAAGAACCCAAACAGTTGCCTACTATGAATTAAAATGCTTATTTGTGAAAAATGTAAGGAGTTAATACCCATGTACAATTTGTCCAAAATATTGGACGACATGTCTGAAGGGATTAAGATTAAATAACAAAGATGCATTATGTTGATAGGTAATTCAGAGTTGCCAAAGAAACAATCTTTCCATTATGTCAACAACATATGATGCATACTGTATTGTATATGTAATAATTTGAAACAATTAACATTTTTTTTTTTATAATTTTTAAGAATGAGGTGTTAATATACATTTGCAATTGCATATAAAATATTGAAGTACATTGATAATTCCTTATGTGCAGATTAGTGATGTGAGTCGTTTTTATTGTCGTTTTTTTTGTTTTTTTTGTCGCTTTTTTTTGTTTAAAACGAAGGTAGTCTGTTTTTTTTGTTTTTTTTGTTTTTTATTGTTTTAAACTTATTCCATATTTTTTTTCCTTTAATCTAATAAGTATATTAGTATTACCTATAATTTACTATACTACCATGCTTATACGGTTATACCTAGTATATATACTATATAGTATATAGTCATCTTTTAGAAAAATTGAATCACGCAAAAAGTATATAATAGAAAGGAAAAACAAACCCTCATTTTTTATATGTATATATATTTTTTAACTAGAACATAAAACATTCTTCCTCGTTTCAAACAATATACATAATTGTGATTGGCAAGAGTACCAGTATATATATTCCAGATAGAAAAGGAAAATATTCACCTTTTTTGAACCTTTTTGTTAACCTACATTTCCATGGAAGAATCATCACTAGATTGGGTAGAGCATATATGCTAGTTTCAATATCACAGGTACTGGTATAATATCCATAATACTGGTATAAAACAATAGATATAATTGTGATTGGCAAGAATACCAGTGTGTATATATATATATATATATATGTATATATATATATATGTATATATATATATATATATATATATATTATATATATATATATATATGTATATATAATATATGTATATATATATATATATATATGTATATATATATATAATATATATATGTATATTATAATATATATATATATATATTATATATATATATATATTATATATATATATATTCCAAATAGAAAAATAAAAAAAATATAAATATTCATCTTTCTTTAACCTTTGTGTTAACCTAATGCTGTTTAACTTTCATTATCTGATTCTATTTCCATTGAAGAATCATTATCACTAGATTGATTAAAGCAAATAGTTTCAATATCACAGGTACTGGTATTTATTGCAGATTTGGATGTTGACGAAGCCAATGTAGCACCATGTTTTACTTCACTTTCTTGGAATTTTGCATTTTGGGATATAAATACTAGCTTTGCTGCTCTGTCTGTGCTTAATTGGTTTCTTTTGGCTGTATGGATATTACTGTATGTGCTAAATGATCTCGGAGGTAATGAAAGGGCGAAATAGAGGTGTATGAGTTTGTGTAGGTATACAGTATATGTGAGTATGCATGCGTATGTATCTGGAATTCTGGATGTATGCATGTGTATGGGGTATACAATAGATATAAATGTGTATATAAGTATTTATGTATATATTGGTATATATGTATATGGGTGTATGTGTGTGTATATATATATATGGATGGTCTCGTGGGGGGGGGGGGGAATATGTCATCGTGGGTCTAAAGGATAGTTAAGTGGGAGATTCAAAATCCGAGGCATGGATGGGAGAGTCCTGGGAAGGTTGGACAATGGGCAGTCAGCTCCCAGCCAGTGTTCTCGCAAGTTTAATGGATCTCAAGATACAAGACTTTCAGTGCAAGAAAGAGGCCAGTTTTTTCTGTAAATAGGCTGAAAAGGACATTCTATACTGGTACCATATGGCCTATTTTATTATTTATTTATTTATTTTTATAATATATATCATTGCAAAAGTATACCTTATAATTAAATTGGCAATATCTATATTAATTATTAAAAAAAACAAAAAAAAACAAAAAAAACAAAAAAAACGACAAAAACAACAAAAAAAAAACAACAAAAAAAAACGTTTTTTTTTACATCACTAGTGCAGATGTGGCTAATACGGGGCTCTAATAACCCCCCCCCCCAGCCCATGGCCTAAACCATTAGAGGTACAGTAAAACTAAACAACCCATGAATGTGTTACAAATGTGGCTCTAGCATCATGAGCTTCCTGAAATGTTATTGCTCATATGCGATCTATCACACGTTGCTGCCTCTCCGATTCACCAATTAATTGAGAAGTCATTATATTATCACTTTATCAGCTAGAGTAATTTTAATACCTGCAATAAATAAAGAATTTTATATTTTTATAATCACTAAAAACTATTTTGATATAAGTAAACATGTAGGGGGGGGGGGGGGCTAAGGTTTCTTAGAACCCCTTACAGTCCTAGTTTGATGAATTACCACCATGTGACTTAGAATTAATATGCCATTGATATTAAGCAAATGTGATTTGCTTATCCTTTCTGAACATATGCAATTACAATTTAATGCTGAAAACACCCATCAACCTGAATAAAATAAAAATGCATTGCGTTATATATTTCTTAATTTTTGAGTTAGTCAATCTGAATGAACCTCTCTTCAGACAGCAGAACTGCTGCAAGAGTTTCATGGTTTTTATAGCAGAAATGTAACAGTGGGACTTTTGCAACATTAGAAATACAACATTAGCTGCCTGTTCATTTATAAATGCGTTTTGCAAAGAAGGTACATGTTATTTTAGCTTATTTGTAAGACATTTGATTTAATTTTGTTGGTGCTGCTGCACTGCCACTAAACAAATTTTGGATCGCCTGAAGAGCTATCACCCCAGCCTTTTTTAGTTAGCTTTATAAGGCTAACTAGCGAAAATATCAACCTAACCTAACCAATCAAGGATATACAGTTGACCTAATGATTGGTTAGGTTAGGTTGATATTTTCGTTAGTTAGCCTTATAAAGCTGACTAAAAAAGGCTGGGGTGATGGCTCTTCAGGTGATCCAAAATTTCTAATGAGATTGTTACATCAATTGCTGATTTAAAAATTTAATGAACATCCCATAACAGGATTTACGCGGCAGGAATATTCAAGTGTGTGGCACCTGAAAAGTTAGTGTGGCTGCACAGGCACGCAGTTTAGAGGGAACACTGGTGGTGGTAATTCTAAAGTGATGTTTTAGTGAGAAATTTCATTTGGATGGATGTCCCTAAACTTGGCACTGAAGGCTGGAGTGGATGTCCCTAAACTTGGTGGCACTGAAGGCTGGAGTGGATGTGTCTAAACTTGGCAGCACTGAAGGCTGGAGCGGATATCCCTAAACTTGGCGGCACTGAAGGCTGGAGCAGATGTCCCTAAACTTGGCGGCACTGAAGGCTGGAGTGGATGTCCCTAAACTTGGCGGCGCTGGAGTGGATGTCCCTAAACTTGGCGGCGCTGGAGCGGATGTCCCTAAACTTGGCAGCACTGAAGGCTGGAGCGGATGTCCCTAAACTTGGCAGCACTGAAGGCTGGAGCGGATGTCCCTAAACTTGGCAGCACTGAAGGCTGGAGCGGATGTCCCTAAACTTGGCAGCACTGAAGGCTGGAGCGGATGTCCCTAAACTTGGCAGCACTGAAGGCTGGAGCGGATGTCCCTAAACTTGGCAGCACTGAAGGCTGGAGCGGATGTCCCTAAACTTGGCAGCACTGAAGGCTGGAGCGGATGTCCCTAAACTTGGCAGCACTGAAGGCTGGAGCGGATGTCCCTAAACTTGGCAGCACTGAAGGCTGGAGCGGATGTCCCTAAACTTGGCAGCACTGAAGGCTGGAGTGGATGTCCCTAAACTTGGCAGCACTGAAGGCTGGAGCGGATGTCCCTAAACTTGGCAGCACTGAAGGCTGGAGCGGATGTCCCTAAACTTGGCAGCACTGAAGGCTGGAGCGGATGTCCCTAAACTTGGCAGCACTGAAGGCTGGAGCGGATGTCCCTAAACTTGGCAGCACTGAAGGCTGGAGCGGATGTCCCTAAACTTGGCAGCACTGAAGGCTGGAGCGGATGTCCCTAAACTTGGCAGCACTGAAGGCTGGAGCGGATGTCCCTAAACTTGGCAGCACTGAAGGCTGGAGCGGATGTCCCTAAACTTGGCAGCACTGAAGGCTGGAGCGGATGTCCCTAAACTTGGCAGCACTGAAGGCTGGAGCGGATGTCCCTAAACTTGGCAGCACTGAAGGCTGGAGCGGATGTCCCTAAACTTGGCAGCACTGAAGGCTGGAGCGGATGTCCCTAAACTTGGCAGCACTGAAGGCTGGAGCGGATGTCCCTAAACTTGGCAGCACTGAAGGCTGGAGCGGATGTCCCTAAACTTGGCAGCACTGAAGGCTGGAGCGGATGTCCCTAAACTTGGCAGCACTGAAGGCTGGAGCGGATGTCCCTAAACTTGGCAGCACTGAAGGCTGGAGCGGATGTCCCTAAACTTGGCAGCACTGAAGGCTGGAGCGGATGTCCCTAAACTTGGCAGCACTGAAGGCTGGAGCGGATGTCCCTAAACTTGGCAGCACTGAAGGCTGGAGCGGATGTCCCTAAACTTGGCAGCACTGAAGGCTGGAGCGGATGTCCCTAAACTTGGCAGCACTGAAGGCTGGAGCGGATGTCCCTAAACTTGGCAGCACTGAAGGCTGGAGCGGATGTCCCTAAACTTGGCAGCACTGAAGGCTGGAGCGGATGTCCCTAAACTTGGCAGCACTGAAGGCTGGAGCGGATGTCCCTAAACTTGGCAGCACTGAAGGCTGGAGCGGATGTCCCTAAACTTGGCAGCACTGAAGGCTGGAGCGGATGTCCCTAAACTTGGCAGCACTGAAGGCTGGAGCGGATGTCCCTAAACTTGGCAGCACTGAAGGCTGGAGCGGATGTCCCTAAACTTGGCAGCACTGAAGGCTGGAGCGGATGTCCCTAAACTTGGCAGCACTGAAGGCTGGAGCGGATGTCCCTAAACTTGGCAGCACTGAAGGCTGGAGCGGATGTCCCTAAACTTGGCAGCACTGAAGGCTGGAGCGGATGTCCCTAAACTTGGCAGCACTGAAGGCTGGAGCGGATGTCCCTAAACTTGGCAGCACTGAAGGCTGGAGCGGATGTCCCTAAACTTGGCAGCACTGAAGGCTGGAGCGGATGTCCCTAAACTTGGCAGCACTGAAGGCTGGAGCGGATGTCCCTAAACTTGGCAGCACTGAAGGCTGGAGCGGATGTCCCTAAACTTGGCAGCACTGAAGGCTGGAGCGGATGTCCCTAAACTTGGCAGCACTGAAGGCTGGAGCGGATGTCCCTAAACTTGGCAGCACTGAAGGCTGGAGCGGATGTCCCTAAACTTGGCAGCACTGAAGGCTGGAGCGGATGTCCCTAAACTTGGCAGCACTGAAGGCTGGAGCGGATGTCCCTAAACTTGGCAGCACTGAAGGCTGGAGCGGATGTCCCTAAACTTGGCAGCACTGAAGGCTGGAGCGGATGTCCCTAAACTTGGCAGCACTGAAGGCTGGAGCGGATGTCCCTAAACTTGGCAGCACTGAAGGCTGGAGCGGATGTCCCTAAACTTGGCAGCACTGAAGGCTGGAGCGGATGTCCCTAAACTTGGCAGCACTGAAGGCTGGAGCGGATGTCCCTAAACTTGGCAGCACTGAAGGCTGGAGCGGATGTCCCTAAACTTGGCAGCACTGAAGGCTGGAGCGGATGTCCCTAAACTTGGCAGCACTGAAGGCTGGAGCGGATGTCCCTAAACTTGGCACCGTTAGTGAAGTTGAGAAGTTTGGCAGAAATTTAAAAGTGAAATTCAAGAATTCATATGCATGCAAAAAAATTTTTTTTTCTATGTGAAAGTCACAATATGATGATAAAAACCCACTCTAATACAGTTTTTCCCACAACAGTTTCGATGCCCACTAGCATCCTCTTCGGGTGGATGCATTTTTCTGTATCCACCTGAAGAGGATGCTAGTTGGCATCGAAAATGTTGTGGAAATAAACTATTAGAATAGGTTTTTATTATCATTCATATGCAGTTCAGGGTTTTTGATTATCAGAAATTTAAGCTATTTTAAAAAAGAAATAAATTTATTATTCATATTTAGTATTCATTAGGCTCTGAAGTTTCACTGGTCATTTCTCAGCCTAAGAACCAATTACCTCAGTTTTCTGATGATTGAACTCCATCTTTGTTAATGTAACTTTACTCAGTTAAACACTAATGCTAACTTGATTAAACTGAGTTAATTCTTGGTTGAAATTATTGAATACTGGTACTTCAAGTTCCTGGCAAATTGTATACCATATCAGACTGAAGTTAATATATGAATGGGACTAAATAAAATTGGTAGCTAAGTAGGCTAAATTACAGTACTGTTTATTGGATATAGGATTTGGGTCTCTACTAGGTCACACACCCATATAAGTGATTATCAAATGTAAAAAGAGGTCTATGACCTTGGTGTTATAGTGGTTAGCATTGCTGACTACAAATTCACTAGCCCTGGGTTTGATTTCTGGTGATGGCAGGTGAAACTTGGCTCACCCAGCTGTTTATCCTTCTATACAAAAAAATTGGTTGGTAGGTAAATGGGTAGCCTAGTGGGCTAATGTAGGATTCCAAGTTACCAAGGTAGCTATATATTGAGTGATGAAAGTTAATTTATTGGAGAAGTCACTTAAGTTAGTTTGTCATCCGAGTAGCTTAACTAATGAAGATAACCTCAAAACCTATGTAGCAATATAATACTGTAGCTACTAAATGCAGAAACTTCACTTTTCTACATGGTCAAATTATGATGATGATAAACCCACTCTAATAGACGAGAGTTTATTTCCACAACAGTTTCGATGCCCACTGGCATCCTCTTTGTTTTTCCATATTCACCTGAAGAGGATGCCAGTGGGCATTGAAACTTGTGGAAATAAACTCTCGTCTATTAGAGTGGGTTTTTATTATCATAACTGTAGCTACTATTATATTTCAAATTTTTTTTTTTTTTAAACCTTGTTCAGTGCTGTTTTTCAAGTAGCCTATAAAGATTTGAGAATAAAATGTAGCTGTGGAAGTTCAGCCAAGTGTTCTACATTAGTGTTGAGACGCAAGGGATTCAGGGCAAAATAGTACCCTAACAAAGCTATGCCTTAGTCAAATGAAACAAGGTTGAATATTCACTAAGTTATAGCGGAATCAATTATTATTTGAATGTTTTTTAAAGGAAATATGCCCTAGATTCTTCGGAGAATGTAATGTTATTTGGAAATAGATAAAAGGTGAATAATTTAAAAATAAGAATTTAAAGTACTGTACAGTGGACCCTCGTTGTTTGTGATTAATTGGGACTGAGAAAAACATTATGAAATTGCGAACAACGAGATCCATTTTCAATGTAAAATGGCTAATTGGTTCCAAAAGCTCAAGGATGGCAGTGTAAAATATCCTTAAAATGCCCAAAAAGTTTTTTCATAAAATAACAATATACTAAAGCAATACGTATTATTAAACAATGATTTGCGTCAAATGCTAATAAAAACCAATAATGTTACTGTAATATTACAAAAGCTTACAATATTTTATGTAAATAAAACTTTACTGTATGTAATGTAAAGCAATATTAGGCTATTACATAAACAATTATGTAAAGCAATATTAGGCTATTCCATAAACAATTATGTAAAGCAATATTAGGCTATTCCATAAACAATTATGTAAAGCAATAATATTTGTTAAACAACTAAATAACACTAACTATACAGTGGGCCCTCATTGTTCATGAGGCTCACTGTTCACAAATTTGTGATGACCCATTTTACTATAATGTTTCGTTAAATTTGTGACTGACTCTACAAATTTGTGATTTTGTCACATGGCATCTGCAACATTGCCCATGCAGGTTGATGCAGGCTGTTGTGTTCTCTTTCACTGAGTGAGGTTGTCATTTCATGCTCTTCAATGCCAGTGTACTATATTTAGTGTGTTGTTTAGTTGTTTATAAAATATTATTGCTTTACATAATTGTTTGTAATAATATTGCTTTATATTACATACAGTAAAAAGTTTTATTTATGTAAAATATCAGTTTACGTATTACAGTAATATTATTGGTTTTTATTAGTGTTTGATGCAAATCAGTTTAATATTAAACACGTATTGCTTTAGTATATTATGTGCTTATTTTATTAAAATAAAGCTTTTTTGGCACTTTAAGGATATTTTACACTGCCATCCTTGAGCTTTTGGAACGAATTATCCATTTTATATTGAAAATGGATCTCATTGTTCATTTCATAATTTCATAATTTGTGACATTTTTCTTGGTCCCAATTAATCATGAACAATGAGGGCCCACTGTAGTACTCTAGCATTGAAGAGCATGAAATGACACAACCTCACTCACAGTGCAACTGAGCCTGCATTGACCTGTGTGGGTAGCATTGCAGATGCCACATGACAAAATCATGAATTTGTGGAGTCAGTCGCAAATTTACTGAAACATGGTAGTAAAATGGGTCATCACAAATTTGTGAAATTGTGAAGAGTGAGCCTCGGATAATGAGGGCCCACTGTACTCAAATTTTGATTTGAATCCAGATATATAGACATATATGATGTAAAATAACGCACTGTTGTGACAAAGTATGGAGAAGGAAACCACTCTTCAAGGAAGATGTACATTTTTTCTTAACACCAATTGGGGTTAAGAAATAAAAATGTAAATTTTCCTGAAGAGTGGTCACCCCCCCACAGGGGGTATAAAGGTTATGCACACTACTTCTGGGTGTTGTGAACTTTATACTTGGGGTGTGACAGCCCTCTGGTCCCGAGTCATGGGATTCTAGAAGAATTGGTTGCCAGTTCCTTTAGGTTCTCTTTTGGAAGGGTGGGTGAAGTCTGTTGTACAATCCTGTCCTGTGGATTACTAGGACCCCATCCCATCCCTACTCTGTTTTAGCTTAGGTTAAGGATGCTCTCCTCTGACTGAAAAACCCCCCAAAAAAAACCCACTTCTAATTAGTGATGCACCAGAGGCAGATTTTGGCTGGAGGGCCAGAACCTCCGGCTTAGTGTTTTTTTCCTCCAGCCAGAGGTTCTGGCCAATTGATTTATTTCATTATTTGTGTGTGTGTGTGTGGTCTATGTCTCATCTACTTCGGGTTTATATATTATAGTCCTGCTATTTTAAATTATTAAATCTTTAATAACTTGAACTTTATAAAAGTCTACTTTCTATGCTTTGTATGTGCTAATTTCACTGAAAATTCGCATTGAACAGAGTATCCTCAGGTTATGAAACTTATGTCTTGCTGAGTAAAGTAGCCTATATCAAATTGATTATTAATACAATCACTGATCACTCATAAAATAAATTAATACAATCACTGATCACTCATAAAATAAATTAATACAATCACTGATCACTCATAAAATAAATTAATACAATCACTGATCACTCATAAAATAAATTAATACAATCACTGATCACTCATAAAATAAATTAATACAATCACTGATCACTCATAAAATAAATTAATACAATCACTGATCACTCATAAAATAAATTAATACAATCACTGATCACTCATAAAATAAATTAATACAATCACTGATCACTCATAAAATAAATTATTACAATCACTGATCACTCATAAAATAAATTATTACAATCACTGATCACTCATAAAATAAATTATTACAATCACTGATCACTCATAAAATAAATTATTACAATCACTGATCACTCATAAAATAAATTATTACAATCACTGATCACTCATAAAATAAATTATTACAATCACTGATCACTCATAAAATAAATTATTACAATCACTGATCACTCATAAAATAAATTATTACAATCACTGATCACTCATAAAATAAATTATTACAATCACTGATCACTCATAAAATAAATTATTACAATCACTGATCACTCATAAAATAAATTATTACAATCACTGATCACTCATAAAATAAATTATTACAATCACTGATCACTCATAAAATAAATTATTACAATCACTGATCACTCATAAAATAAATTATTACAATCACTGATCACTCATAAAATAAATTATTACAATCACTGATCACTCATAAAATAAATTATTACAATCACTGATCACTCATAAAATAAATTATTACAATCACTGATCACTCATAAAATAAATTATTACAATCACTGATCACTCATAAAATAAATTAATACAATCACTGATCACTCATAAAATAAATTATTATTATTATTAGTCATCTGAGAACTGAAATATTTGGATAGGTGCAGAAATGAGGTTTTATAGAATTAAAACTAAAAGTTGTCAGAATTGAGTTTGGTGTACTTGGCACCTCTGACCAGAGCAGGAGGTTTCCTAAAATGGCCAGAACTCCTGCTTGGCTGGAGCTGGAGTTCTGGTGCATCACTACAGGTAGGTCCCGCCTTTACGAATTAATTCGTTCCGATCCCTCTTTCGTAAAGTGAGAACTCATTTCCTATAGACGCAATGTAATAAACATGTGTTCCATTCCTGACTTAATTTTTCCCATTGAAAACCTTAATGTTAAATAAAGGATAATAAAACAATAACTAATGTATAAGCAATGATTTATTTAAAATACAAAATGAAAACATAGCAAAGAAATATACGTTGTAGGTACAGTAATACATATTTAAAACTTTTAATCATCATCATCCTCAATGACTAAATATGCTGCACTCGTTGAAGGTTTCACCGCACAGTCCACCCTCGATGGTCCAGTGCTTGTTGAAGGCTGCGCCACACTCGATGCTTCAGTAATCGTTGTAGGCTCCGCAATTGATGAAGGTTCCGCCACACTCGTTTTTCATTTTTCTTAACAGCGTCAGCGTGGCAACTAACTGCGTACTGGAAATTGGAATCTGTCTGCCTGAATGCATAAACGCGTGCACAGAAGTACAGCTTGGCGCGACATTTGAAATAACTCATAGTCCTGATAGATTTTTTTTATATTATATCATTTAAAAAAAAAAATTTGTAAAGCTGGGAATTCATGAAACGGGAATCCGTAAAGCGGGAACTACCTGTACTTTTCTTTTAGTATTAAGTCTCTTTCTCTACTTTTACTATAAGGACCCTACTGCTACCTCATGCGTGGGAAGAGAGGCTTTGGAACCTCTATAAATAACACCATTTAACGCTCGTAGGTCGTGAGAGACTGGGATGGAGGGGTTCCAGGCATAGGGGCACGATGAATGGAGTGTGACTAGTGCCCTGTTAAGCTCATTCCTAATGCGTAATGGCCTGACCAGCCCCCTGTGACCATTCTTTGGTGACCAATTGATGGTGCTTGGCTGTACTGCTCTTAGGTGAGAGAGCTTTACTGCCCAGCTGGCTTCTGTGTCAATTAGGGATGGAATATGGTTTGAAAATTTCAAAATTTCCAGTTTTCATCCCTCCCCCCCTCAAAAAAGAGGGAAGCATAACTTTTGAACCATAACTCTGATTGAGCTGATATTTGAAATTTGGTACTTACTAGCATAGACCATTTTATAAACCAAATTTAAGCAAAATCTATGAGGGTATAGTGCACTTTTTTGAATTTTGAAATATAGATAAATATAGATAAATATTGTAGGAAAATTGAATTTCTTCAACTTATAAGCTTTTAAAATGCCTTTTTAATTGAAGGATTTGAGGATGTGAAGCATGTATTTTAGTTTTTGAAGGAGTTAAAACATGGCTGAATTTGGATTATTTAAATTTGATTGATTCTTTTTAGTCTGGGTTAGGCTGTACCAAAAAAGGCCTAATGTAAGCCTAGTTCATTTATTGTAAATTACTTTGATAATCTTCACATTGACTTGCTAACTTGACCAAGATCAAACAGTTTAGAAATTGCACAAACTCAAAGATGGTGTAATTCCTAAACTGTTGAACCTTACCTCATGTCTGCTGACTTTGGAATTTTGGCTTGGCATTTTGGCTTAAGTTCTAAGCTAGAAACTTTACAAAGACAAAAGCTTTTCTCTTTGGAAAAGTTTGTGGTCCATAGAGTAGTTATGAAAAGCAATGACAGCTTAGGCTACAGTGCCATTGCTATAGTATGACCAGTCTGAAGAATTTGGCAGACTTTATATCAAAGTTAAAGTGTAGGAATATGTAGCTACTGCAGTGAGATAGCACGTTAGTATATTGAGAAATCTATTAATTAGGACACTCAAGAAATCCTGATATTTGCACCAAGATTGCAGGATAATTTGGTAAAACATTTTGGACAAAAAAATTGGCATTTAGTAGATATTCATGGCGCCTTTCAGTGTCTTTAACAGTAATATGAAACTTTGTCAGTGAGCACGCATTTTAAGATTTTCTACCCTACCCTAGTCTAGTCTAGTCTACCAGTACAAAAATCTAAAACTGAAGTGACTATAGATTGAGTTAGTTTTATTATTATATTTATATGGTAACATCATTTCCAATTTCATCCCTTATTCATTTTATTTTCAGTATTTACATCAGTAAAGAATTTTTCATTATGCAAGTAAGTGTATAGATCTCGCAATGTTCAACTAAATTGGGATTGTGGCTATAAATCTTTTGGTAATCTATTGAATGGTGTTTGGTTAAATTTGATTAAGGTGAAGGTGATAATGCTGGCTACTGCTATAATGTGTGGTGATAAGCTCATTTTCACGTAGGAATAATGTTATAAGTCAGGGATGTATTTTTAAAAAATATTTTTTCCTTAAAATTCAATTTATCAATTGTTCAAATGCTTTTACCAACATATATCGGTGCATAATGTAAGAAGAAGCAAATATTAGTGTCATGATAATGGGAGTACCAGGTCATAAAAATTTGAATTTTAAAGAAAATCTGTTAAATGAACTGTCATCAGTTAAAAAACATCAATGGTGTCTAGAGTGAAACATGAGAAGACCGAGATATTTTAAGTGTTCATTTATTCCAAATTGTTCTATCTGAAATAGACAAAATTAAAATCTTGGTGAGTGAAGGTTTTGAATTATCCATTGAACGTTATTTGCGAGTTTTCATTGTGTTGTTTACATTTTTCATTTATTCCCTGCAAAATAGATATACAGGGGGTCCTTGTTATCTGAGTATTCATTATCCGAGTCCCCACATTTTACGTGGCCAAATAATTGTAGAATTATATGGATAAATTCCCTGCACTTAAGAGGTTTCCACGGATAATGTATGTGGAACACAGAAGCGCAACAGAAAACTGTTTAAATTTCCCTTGGACTCAGTCTCGCTCGCTTTCCCTTACCTCCAGCACTCCACCACCATTGCCAGTGCTGAACCCATCCGCGGTTTTCTGGTGTTTTAGTTCTGATTTTGTCAATTTTCTGCACCATTGTTGCAGCCATGACTTCAAAGTGTATTTTACAAATGTTTTACTATAATTTTGAGAGTTTTGAGTCATTTATTGTGTTAAGGTCCCAATTAAACCTTATTCTCATTATTTTTTATGGGTTTTAGGTCCCTGCTTTAAGTGGATTCACTTAGTGGTGATTTCTTGGTCCCCATTATCCTTGGATAATGAGGACCCCCTGTACTAAAATTAAACTTTTAGTGAGTGAAGGTTTTGAATGTTAGACTGTATGTTTAATCTGACAGTACTTACCTAACTATAAGCCAATGAATGTTTTTGCGGTCTTAATTTTTAACTTTTTTTTTTTCCCTGCATAATTTAAAATTTTCCGTGTAATAACACTTTTATGGTCTTAAAATACTTAGTGCATAAATACAAATCTGCGTTGTAATAGTATGTATTATAGCAGGGCTGACTGTATACTGGTATATTTTGTATTTTTAGAAGTTTAGGGTTTATTTTTCAAGGAAAAACTGGCACTCTGAATCAAGTTGAAATATAAATTGCTACGTATTTATAAGTAATTTTATAGCACATTATTGAGGTATTTTGGTAGCTACAATATTAAAACTTCCATTCTTTATTTCTTTATTTTATTTTCAAAATGGTAGCCCTCGTCTGAATAACCAGTTGGTGAATTGAAATTTGACTTTGTTTAGTATGAAAAGATTGTGCTTGGTCTTACAAAGTTGTACGAAGCTTCGTGGAAATATCATTAGTGGTTTAAGCATTTGCTGTTAAGATGCAAGTTTGATGTAAAATGGAAAGTAGAGATAAGAGTAGATTTTTATAATTTTTTACTTTCTTTTGAAGGGTTGTTGGTGCCTTCTGCTTCTGTCAGTGAATAAAGCTTCCTTCTTTTATCACGTTTAAAACATTGTTGATGAATTGTATAAATCAGAATGGGTTGTTGTTATGTAAGTTGTTTTTATGTTTAATGAATGAAGCATTTGACTACTCATTGTGTTTTGAAGCTTTTTTTGCTGTTTGAGATTATATATATATATATAATCTCGTATATAACAACCTTCCTGAGTGTTCCTTAATTGCAGAAATACAGGTTTTTTGAATGACTGTTACACAAGCCTGCCAATTAGGCTAACTAAAACTTTTGGCCTTTGCTATGTGAATTTGTATTGAAGTTGTCTGTTTATTGACAAACATTAGACTAATTTTATAGGAACTGTTTTAAGTGTTAAATGATCATTTTGATTTATGACTATTATTTAACACTACAATTTAGCCTTATTGCTCTTTTGGGGAGTTGCTACTGTAGCCTTGTTGCCCTCTACTCTGTAAGCTGTATAGCTAATGTATATAATTGATGTGGTGCTGGTATATCAAGTATATTATTTTTAATAATAATGGATAGATTGAGGGAATGATGCCTGGCAATGGTTTTCCCCAAGCAAACTCTAGTTATGGTGATAGTTCTATTGGATACCCGAATTGAAAGCCACTATAAATTTTTATTAAATGCTGAAGTAGTTACTCCACAGAACTTGTGTAACTTAAATACTGTAGGCCCTACTAAACTAAAATGGGCCTATATAGGGTGTCTTTTGTTGAGCAAGAATGCTGAAAATACTTAGCTCATTTGTTCATGCGCAACCATCAGCATCAATGACCTTGATGTGATGCTAGTCACACTCGATATCTAACCAGTTTTTTCTTGCTGTAATAATGGGAATTTACGTTTTATACGGTACTTCTGTTCTAATGCTCACGCTACTTATTCTTCAGTCCTTGTGTTTGAGTGCTGTATGCAGCAATGTTTTATAATAAAGTAGCAAAAAAACGTTTTGGATTTGTGTACATAATTTGAATGAGAGCCGAACATTGTAATATTTTAGGACAAAACTTTACGCACGTTTTATTATACTAGGTCTTGAGGTCTTACCATTATAGGTTAGTCCTTGGCTCTGAGAAGCTTTTTTTTAACCTGTGCTAGTTATTTGAAGTTTGACTCGCGTTGATTAGCCACTTTACCAGTGGAAATACTGACTTTGTACTATAACCCATTTGTGCACATACTTACTAATTGAGTGTAAATATGCTAACAAATTTGAAATTGAATAAATCCAATCCATACAGTGGGATTATTGTATATTAGTTCATAAACCTTGTGTTTTGACACTTTCTTCAGTGAATTAAGTGGAGATGTTTGAATGAAAATCATAAAATGTGAAGTATTGCTTTTGTATAGTAATGATAGCCTATTCCCCTCCTCACAGCGAGGATCATTCACAATGCCAGAAGAAAAGACTAAAATTGATGGAGGCGCATATGTAGGAGAGAATGGGCAAGCAACGCAGAAGACAGCAAATGCCTCTCCAACAAAGTCCCCTGCTAAAACCTCCAGGGGAAAGATGGTTGGAGTTCGTATCAGACTTTTAGATGGCACAGATTGGGATACATCTGTAGAGGTATGGCTCCCCCCCCCTTTCTAACTTCAGTGGTTTCATTAATTTTTTAAATTGGCTTAATATATGATTTCCTACAAAAAACCCCAAAGTTCTTTAGTGTGATTATTAGGTTTTATATAAGGATTTCTGTTTAGCCTATATAGTGCTTTGACTTGTTCCTATTTAATTATATTTCTTGTATAGAACATATTGAGGCCCTCCTAGGAAGAAGTGGTTATGACAAAAGTAAAAATTGCCAGAAAACACAGACATTGTACCAATTTGAAAGTGTCATAACTTTTGAACTTGTATTGAAGTATCGTCAAAAAGTTCAAAAGTTATGGCACTTTCAAATTGGTACAATATTTAATTGTGTTTTCTGGTACCACTTCCTAGCCCTTAAACACTGGTTGACATCCATTGATGTTCTCTTAGAGAATGCTGGTCAACATCAACTGATAATTTTAGGTTTTTCTGCAATTGGTAAATGTCTATGGATGCTTTACCTTTCCTTCCTTTGTTTGAGGTTTAAAATGACTCGTAAAATCATTCTTGACCCCCCCCCCCCCCCTCAATTTTTTTGCACACCTGGGGGTGGTATCGATCGCATCCATACCTAGTGTTTAAGGGCCTCTTATATATATACTGTACTGAGCACGTCAATGGTTCCCTCATTAAACTTCATTTAACTGCATTGACTCGGGTAGTGTCTGTGTGTCTGCTCATCTACCCTGTGAGCAGTCCAGCATGCTCTCAAACATCTCCTTCTCCCTCTATCCTTCACTACACATGCAAGCATTTTACACATACACAATCATTTGAAAATTGATTAAAAAAAAATTAATAATGGCATCATGGGTCTCAGAGAGAGTTTTCTCTTTCCTTATATAGGGGCCATTTTTACGGGTGCTCACCCCTTGTCCCCTCCTTACATAAATAAAAGTGCTAACAAATGTTTTGTACTCTCAATTCAAAGCAAAAATCTAGACACTTAGGTATTGGGTTTACCAACTGTAATATTGAAATGAACTTTTTTTTTCTATTAAATAAATTAATTAATTGCATCAAATTTCATTAATTAACACTTGTTAATACCATTTTTTAGATTAGGTTCCATTTTTAAATACTGTAAAATGGGGTTACTTTGCACAATTTTTAACTATATTTATTTACTTCTCTCATATACACTAGCTATACATATATTAGTGATTCCAGTATATATTATACACATATGGTTGTACTTTTCTCAGGCATATATATTTTATACCTAGGCCTCATATTTTTTTAAGTTACTGTGCAAAGTTATTCTTGAATGGGTTAACTTTGCATAATCATTGAGAATCAGTTACAATGCAAAGTAACCTATACTTTGGGATACTTTGCACATCTTTGTTTTAAAAAAGATATCGGATTACTATAAATGCATTTTAACATCTTTATTATTAATCAGAACAATGAACTTAAGGACAAAGGAGTTTCAAATTAAAATTATGAATCAGAGAGAGAGAACTACAAAAAGTCCAATTGTTCTTGGAATTGGTATCATCTATGTGCTAAAATGTTCGGAGGTCTGAGTTTGCCATATGCATCTTCCATGGTTACTACTTGCAAGTCCTCATTTCCTGGCTGGGCAAATGTGTCCCCTAGAAGTCTTTTCAGGAAGGTGACTTTGAAATGCACTGCATCCATTTCTTCAGAAACTTGTCCTGTGAATTGTTTGAATCTTTTTCCGCAAGGAAAGGTCACCACAAGCCAATCACCATCACCAACACCAACTTCATCTGGATTCAGTTGGATTCTATTTCCAGTGTTGTCATTCCTTTCTTCTCCAGAGTTGGTGTTTCCTCTCCTTCAGAATCAGGTCTGTCATCTTCAATATTTTCATCATCAGTGGTGGTAATCAAATGAGCCAGTGAAACACTTTTGCCAGGCTCAACAGCAAGTTGTCTTTTCTTACACTTCATTTTGTCTGTCAGAAAGATGGTTCTTGTTCAAGTGCTTCAGCACAGCTTCATTCACAACTTCATAGTTCCTGCTCAATCCTCTGCATCTGGAAGTTTTGTCAGAATTTGATGATCCAGTGGTAATATGCCAGTTGCTTCAAACCTTTTCTTCATATTTTGCTGCTGTTCATCAAAATGCAGTGCTTCCAAAAGCTTTCAAAGCAGTTGTGAGAAATGATCCTTCGGAACAGTTGCAACTCTTGGATTGTTTCAGGTAGAAACAAAGCAGATATTGTGCTCTTCACATAGTTGGATGCAGGGTTGTGGAGTCGGTCCAAAATTCTCCGACTCCGACTCCACACATTGTAAAAAATCTAAAAATCTGACTCCGACTCCTCACATTTTAAATATATGACTCCGACTCCTCTAGTGTTTCACTCTATAATTATCATAATAATAAGACATTTCATCACCACCACACTAAGTGTGAAATTTTATATTTTATATTTAAATAAATATTAATTGTATATTCTGAAAATATAAAAAAAAAAATTAAAAAAAACTTAGACTCCACGACTCCGACTCCACAACCCTGGTTGGATGACATTTTCATTGATATGAGAACTCAGATTGTCACCAATCAACAATTTAGGTCTATCAATTCATCAGCAGTAAGGCATGATGATTTTCTGGAACCAATCATTGAAGCAACGGGGGTCAAACCAGCCTGATTTTGACCTGTTGTAATAGGCATTTTGTGGTCCACCTTCAATCCATGTGTTCCGAAGATCTGCCTTATAGACAGTGTATGGTGGAAGCATATTTCCTGATGCAGTGCCTGCAAACATGATTGAGTGAGGTTTGAGCCTTTGCTGTAATTCATTATACATTCAGGATACTTTGTTCCTCATTTGAAAATGCACTTTTTTTTCCTGGATCATCTGACAGATTGGTTTCATCATAGTTGATTATAGCTTCTGCATGAACACCTTCAATACTTTTCTCCAAATTATTGAAGTACTCATTCACAGTTTCAGCCAATACTTCTGCCATTGATCATTTGATATGCTGAGCCTGTCTGGTAGTAATTTCTTTCTGGTGTTGCATCAAGAATGATTGTAGCCAGTCAGTTCCAGGAATATTGTTTCAAACTTCTGATCACTTTCCCTTGTTTTATAAGGATGGCATTGGTGATCATTTTGATCAACCTTATTCTTAATAGTTCGTTATGGAACTCCAAACTCTTCTTTGGCCTCTGAGTGAAGTACCAGATTTCACAGCCTCCACTGCAACATTGAGTTTCTTGGGTATAGTCTTTATATCTTCTTGCTCCTGGGGTACATTTGTAAGTTCTAGGCATGTTTAATCTAAAATAAAATAAAATAAAATTTTGAGTGTGCAATGTAACCCTAAAACGCAACAAATTTATAAAAAAATAAACTATTATAATTCTATATGGATATAGTATATAGTCTGTATCTTCCAAATCAACTGAATACATCTCATAACATATTACATCATATTATGTAGTAAGATGAGGGTATCTACATCTTTCTTTCTAATTATGGATCTACATAAAAGTTTTCAATGGTCATTTTTTATGATAAAAAGTTTATTTTTAAATTTTTAGAATATTTAAGGCAGATGAACAAAAAAATTATATGTATATGCTGGAGTAATGCTAACTAACACAAGAATAAAAAAAATTCTCCTACCCTCGTGATCATGGAGCAGATATACAAAAATCCCAAAATTGTGCAAAGTAACCCTGTTTTATGGTAGTTTAACTGGACAGTAATAGAAATTTATTCACCATTTGACGAATAGTTAGGCTTTAGTGTGAAAACTTGGTTATGAAATTGGTCATGCATCAAAGATTGTAGGCTCATAATGTGCAAATGTGCATTTCTATAGATGTTAATGTAATAATGGTTTAATTTAAGAAAAAAGGCAAAGGTGTTGATCTTCTGGACAAAGTCAGTGATCATCTCAACCTGCTTGAGAAGGATTACTTTGGCTTCACATTTAATGACCACCATGGAGTAGACTCTTGGTTGAATTTGGAGAAAAGAATTTCAAAGCAAGTGAAAGGGCCTTGGGAGTTCAGTTTTCAAGTTAAATTCTACCCCCCAGACCCATCTCAGCTGGCGGAAGACATCACTAGATACCAGCTATGTTTGCAGGTAAAATTTATTGTTAATACACCTAACCATGACTCAGTTTCTAGAATTTAACCACACCAGTTTGACACAGGCCTTAATACTGCAGTAGCAAGTGCCCCAATAATGCCCTGAATCCTTACCACACTAAGCTTTTATCGCTCAAAGACTCATGATTTATGTGAATTTTGTTTCTTGGTGAATTGTTTCCCAAAACCATACTTACAAGATGTGTACTGTACATCCTTGATGAAAAGGGGGGAAAAAAAAAGTAAGTGCTGAAACATCTTTGCATAGTTATAACCATTTCTGAAGAACTGGTACCAAGCACATTTTAAGTGTTTATGATGTTGCTATGAAAATGGCCTTATAGTAAAGAGATACATTCGTCAACTGTATGGATTATGGGTGACCCTCTGTATACATGGGGAGGGGATCTCATCCATACATGGTTTCCTGAGCCAACACAGCTGTGTGTGGTGGCCTGTCGCCCTACTCCTCCCTACCCCTCCACCACTCAGTCAGTAGTGCACCAGTTTACCAGTGTTGCCAATCTACAATACAATTGCCCTAACCAATCCCCCAATATTGAATCTAATTGTGGCGAGGATTCTATTACCAAATTTACAAATTATACATCACATAAAGGATGTTATCCAATATTTTAATTAATCGTTGTTAAATATATGCATCTCTAATGATTTTAACTTCTTTACAATGTATTTTTATCCTTTATTAGTACTACAATTAAAAAAATAAATCGCAACAAATAATCACAATAAATAATAACACTCACCAGTAAACATTGTCCACAGCAACTCTACCCAATCTGCCTACCTTTATTTGTAAGTTAAACCATTTTTTTCTTGTTACTGCAGTAATAATATTGTGTGCAGTTAATATATAAATATACATGTATGTATAGTATGTGTTTTGGTGTTTCTGTACGTGTTTTAGTGATGTATGAGGAAATATAGTTGGTCATAGGGAGGGGGTCAGTTGGTCTAGGGATTGATTGTATTACTCCCCATATGCATGGTTTCTGTTTACACAGGCATTTTCAGGAACCTAACCCCCATGTATACCGAGGGTCACCTGTACTTGATTGGTAAAGAACTTTTTTAAAAAATGGGTATTGCCAAGCTGCCTTCTGAGTAGTTAATACTGCCAATGGATGGCTGAACATGAGGAGGCCAGTACGCTGCACAAATTTTCATTTTGCAAGATATTGTCAACTCCTGTTTAACATTGAAGTGGTATTGAGTGGGAGGTTGATGTTTTGAATTGTTTTGTGTACCTGCAGTTACGACCTATAGACATGGCAAACTAAACGTTCATGCATTAAACTTTTATAAGCAGTCAATAAGATAGGTATGTTATCATAAAATTAAAGCAGCCAAAGAATTGGTGTCATTTGGGAAATATGAAATGCAAGCAGTCTCAGGCATTTTTTTTTTTGGCTATGAAGGTTTATCTTTGAGAGAATTGACATTTGATATGGGTCTATAGTGAATTATATTTTAGTCTGAATGGATATTTCAACTTCGGAATAGGTGTTGTGAAAGTTACTAATTATTATTTAGTATACTAGTTTGGAAAAGTTATTTTTGAATAGTTGTCTCAAGATAATCTTGCAAAACTTGGTATTGCCTAATGCCTTTCATTGGCACTATATTGGCACCACTAAAATGCTAATAAAATAATGCTGTTATAATTGTGTTTATAACTAGAAATATTACTCGTATATGTAGAGAATTTAGTTAGTAACCCTACTCAACCCTTTCATGACTGATGGGAGTGTAATTTCCATTGGAGATGATGATACAAAAAGTTGCATTTTTGTACAATTTATTATAAGTGCTTCAACATATTTAATGTGACTAGTTACCAGACATGGGGTCTATTACTGGGTTTCTATTACTATTACTTGGTCATCTATTACTTTTGTATGTGGGGTACTTCACTCATTTGAAAAGGATCTTTGTCTATTTAAATGCAATTAGAGGCAGTGTGTTAACATATTTTTCAACCAAATCATTATGATTTTAGAGATGGTCTTAATAAATTTTACTTTATTGAAGGAAAAATTTACCACAGTATTAGTTAACGTACTGTACATGTTTATTTTACTTTAGTTCTTTGTTCACACAATATGGCCATTGCCACTGTAATAAACAAAACATCTTTATTGTGGATCATTCACAATCTATAGCCACTTAACCTAACATACAAGTACAATCTTATGTATTATATGCTGGTTAATACAAAAATAGGGCCAACATAGCCACTTAACCTAGCATACTGGCATACTGTTTGAGTAATTATCTGGCAATGTTATGTATATTGTTATTACATGAAACATCATTAACTGAAAAAGATCATTTGTATATGTAGGAGAAAATAATTGTAGCTTAATAAAGAAATCAGAAATTATGAAAATAAAGGAGTTTAATAAAAATGCTGATGAATTATGGAAAGCTGAGTTTGGATATGATTTTGTGGAAACTATATTCTAAATTATTAATTATACAACAAACAAAACATCTTTGTTGTGGATCATTCACAATCCATAGCCATTTAACCTAACATACAAGTACAGTCTTACATATTATACGCTGAATGTAATACAAAAATAAGGCTAACATAGCCACTTCACATACAAGTACAAAAATAAGGCCAGCATAGCCATTTAACTCAACATACAATATGCATATATAATCTTTGCTACATTACAAAAATAAGGTATTGTAAACCAGCAGTTGTCTGAACCAAGACTGCCATATAGGTGAGAGGTACACAGTATCTGAAGACAGGACATTGTAGAATAACACACTAGAGCTGTTTTGGACCCTAGTAATGAAATTATAGAGATTATTCCGGATTAACATTTGGCTGGTAGGTAGGTTACGCGTAGTAAACATAAAACTGGCACTGCACCATTTTCGTTCCCTACATAGCATACGAAAAATATTATAAGCAACAGAGTTTATTCATAGCAGTTTTTGTATAGTTCCACCACAGATGGGATGTATACAATGCAGTACAGTAAGTTCTAAAAAGATAAATTTTAAATGATTCTGAACACATACCAAATTTCCTTGATAGCATGTTACCCTGTACATAACAGCTTTTTATATTGCCTCTCAATATAGTTCATCTCGTGGCTTGAGTAATTACATGACCAAAGTATTTACACGTGTCTTTGACAAGCATTGTCTGACCATTCATTTCAAAAGACCCACATGATACATGTTTCAGTATATTACACCTAAAAATCAAAATACGACTCTTTGCCCCATTATAGGTGATATCCCCCTCCCCGCGGGCGGTCTTTCTGGGGTGGATCGCCCGCGGGCTCCTGCCTACATGTGGCGAGGGGGGTCAGCCGCGGCTGGGGGCCCTGCCGGGTCCCCGCCCGGTTGCGAAGTGGACTTTTAGCATACCCTGCTAATCTACAGCCCCCTCTTTCCTGTCTTCCCCTCTTTACCCTCTTCCTTGCCCCCTCTGTTTTTTCTGCTTTCTCTGTTCACTTCGCGCGCCCCGTGGGCTGCCGGGGCTGGTCGCTGGGGGTCTCGCCCCCATGGCCGGGGCCGGACTAAGTTGGCTGGTGGGGGGCCTTGGTCTTTGCTGCCGGCGGGGGAGAACTCTCGACGCTGCAAGGGCCCCTTTTGAAACGGGGGTACCTGCATGGGACGAGGCACCCACCCCCGCCGGCGTGCGCTTGGTCCCCTTGGGCCCCGGGTAATCGGTTCCCCGCGGCCCCGGGCGCGAAACTACAATAAAAATTTTCTATGGAAACACTTACAACTCTAATGGACCTCGTTGACGACCCGGCTTGTGCATCTGACCTCCCTCTGACTACCTCTTTGGACCGTGGGTCTGGTAAGGGCAGTCGGCAGCCCTCGCCCACCCCGTCTGCTCTTCTTGCCGACGCCTCCTCTCCCTCTCTTCCCCAGGCTCGTGGCGCCGCTGCCCGACCCCCGCCAGTAGCGGATGGACCTGCAGTGGACCCCCGACCCCTGGATCCCCCCATATTCCACGTCCCGATAGGGACCCACCTGCTTTTTCGCCCTCAGGTGGGAGGCCCGCGGCCCCGGTCGCCTCCCACTCCGGTCGGGCCTCATCGCCCCCGGCCCCCTCGGCCCCTGGGGGACGTGGGACCCGACGTCGCCGTCCGCCTTTCTCGTCTTCTCGCCCCCTCGAAGTTCCGGTGGTGTTTGGCCAGACGGCTTCACTCGGCCTTAGGACGATGGACAAGTTCCTCGTCCTCCGCCCCTCCTCCTCCAAGCCCCTCCCCACTAACCACGAACGTCTCTTTCGAGCGATCCATGGGAAGACGGGGACGGCGCGTTTTGACCTTCGGCCTCAGAGGGATGGCTCCATTTTGATAAGGTCGCGTTCCTCTGCCGAAACCTCTCTGCTCGCTATCCCCGATGTCCTGGGCTGCGGGATCACGGTGACTCCCCACCCCCGCCTCAATCAGTGCCAGGGCACAATTTACGCTGCTCGTCTTCTACCCATCCCGGTGGAAGACCTCCAGATTGACCTCGCCTCCCAGGGTGTTGTGAGGGTGTACCGCTTTCCCGACAGATCGCGGTCCCCAACTGCCCCTTCTCCTCGCCTGCTCCTCACTTTCGACTCACTGGTGCCCCCCGTTTCGGTATTCTGGGGCTTTGGTGAGAGACGAGCGTGCGAATTCTCAGTACGACCATACGTGCCAGATCCTACGCGCTGTTTTCAGTGTAATAGGTTTGGCCACGTGAGCAGCTCCTGCCGTCAGCCGGCCCCGTTGTGTGTCCGCTGCGGCGGCCCTCCCCACCCCTTGCCCTGTACTGCTCCGCCTTCCTGCACCAACTGCCATGGACCACACCCTGCTTCATCCCGCTCTTGCCCGTCCTTCCTCTTTGAAAGGGAGGTTCGGGCCCTCTGTTCATCAGAGTTTCTCAGCGCTCGGGAGGCGCGGGAGCGGTTGCGTGGCGGCGAGGCCCGGCGTGGTGCCTCGTACGCCGAGGCTCTCCGTTCCCGGACCCCGTCCTCACCGGCGGTTCCCAACGCGCCTCCACCCACCGTGTCCGCTACTCCCAGTCCATCCTCTGCCGCCCAGCGGACTCCTACCGCGGCTCCCCGTACTACCAGCGCGTCCCCACGTGCTCCCTCCGCGAACGCCGATGCTTCGTCGGCAACCCCCCTGCCCCTTCTACGCCCTCTCCACCGGCGCCTTCGGCCACCCCCATTCCGGATCGTGACCCGCCGTCACCCACGCGGGCCGCACGAACGGAGGGATAGGGGCCGCAAGCGCCGCGCCAGTGGTGACCCCGAAAGGTTCGACGCCATAAGCCTCGCATCACCTTCCTCTCCTAAACACAAACGCCCCCTTCGCCCTACCGCCCCGGTGTCCTCACCGTCCCCACTGCGCAACCGTTATGCACGCTCCCCCCTGGGGTCCCCGTCGGCCCTCGTGGTGGGGGCTGAGATACACCCCTCTCCGGCCCGGTCGATGGACCCACTGGAGGGGGAACTCGCCCGCCTGGTCGGCGTGGGTGGAACGTGCACGCCCCCGCGTTTGACCCGCCCCATCTCTCCCATCGACCTGCCAATGCCTCTGGGTGAGGTATTATTTTCCACTCCCCCTCGTAGTCCTGCCTCCCCCGCACCTCCGGTGAAGGGAGGGGCATTCTGGATACCTCTCACATCCCCTTCTCTGCATTGCTCTCCCCCGGACGTCCGGGAGACTCCTCCTCTGGAGGACTTGCCGGCGTCTGGTTCCACATCGCCCCCTCGTCGGGGGGACCCTCGCCTTCGCCCTCGTTCGGCGTCCCTCACTGAACTCCGGGGCTTTCCGATTCCCTCTTTAATCTCGGGCCGCCCGATCGGCCCACCCACCCCATAATCATCCTTTACGCTGACCTTCCTACCCCTCCCTATACCTCGCTCCTGCAGTGGAATATCCGTGGGCTCCTGGTAGGCCTCGAGTCTCTCCTCTCTCCTGGCCTCCAGGTGTCCGGCGTGTTTCTGCCTTCAGGAGACGATTCTGGGATCCCGTTCCCTCCCTCGAGTGTCCGGTTACTGCGGGCTCCCTTCCCCGCCTCTCGATGGGGCGGGGAGGGGGGCGCCGCGGTCTTCGTGCACCGCTCCGTCCCTTTCCGCCCCCTCCCGCTCCGTACAGTCCTGCAAGCTGTGGCCGTGCGCCTTTTCTTGGGGCGCCAGCTCACGGTCTGCTCTCTTTACCTCTCCCCTAACGTACGCCCTCCACCCGATTCTCTCCGTGACCTAATTCTCCAGCTTCCCCGCCCTTTTCTGATTCTCGGGGACTTCAACAGTCGGGACCCGGCCTGGGGGGACGTTTGCTCCACCTTTCTCTCCGGGACCCTTCTCTCCCTTATGGACGAGCTCGAGTTCACCTTTCTGAACGATGGCTCCCCAACCTGCCTTCACTCGGCCCATGACAGTTTCACCTGTATCGACCTTTCCCTGGTTTCCCTCGAAATCGTGACGGAGTTCACCTGGGAGGTCCTGCCGGATTCTTCCGGCAGTGACCATTTCCCAGTGTGTCTTACCCCGACCCGTCTCCTCCCCCCACCTCTGTCCGCCCGCGCTGGCTGTTCGCCCGAGCAGACTGGGCCTCGTACGCGAGGGGCACGGCGATCTCGCCATCAATTCCTGCCTTTCCCTCCGTCAATGAGGCCCTCGCCTTCCTCGAGAGTAAGATCCTCTCGGCTGCCGCCAGTTGCATCCCCCGTACCTCTGGCTCCCCCAGACCGCGAAGCGTCCCATGGTGGACCCCAGAGTGCTCCCATGCCGTTCAGGAGCGGCGCCGTGCCGGCCGCCGCTTCTACCGGACCCGCCAGCTGGAGCACAAGATAGAATTTCAGCGCCTGAAGGCAGTGGCCCGTCGGGTCCTGAAACTGGCCCGGCGTACCTCCTGGCGGAGTTACGTGTCCGGGATCTCCTCCTCGACTGCCCCCTTGACTGTTTGGCGCAAGGTGCGTCGCTTTGAGGGGACCCGTGTCCCCCCTCGACCCCCGGTGCTTCGGGTCGGGGACGACGAGTTCGTGTCCGATCCGGAGGCCGTCGCGAACGCACTCGCGGCGCACTTTGCAGCCATCTCCAGTTCCGATTCCCGCCGCGACCCACCGGAATTTCCACCTCATAGGAATGACCCCTATAATCACCTCTTCCACATGACAGAGCTTCGGGAGGCCCTCCGCCCCGACGCTCCTCCGCCCCCGGCCCCGATAATATCCCCTATGACCTTTTACGGCATCTCCACCCCTCTGCTCTCAGCTTTCTACTGGACCTCTATAACCGGATTTGGTTGGAGGGTTCATTTCCGGACCGATGGCGTGAGTCCATCGTCGTCCCCATCCCGAAGCCCGATAAAGACCCCTCACTCCCGTCGAACTATCGCCCCATTTCCCTAACATGCTGTGCCTGCAAGGTGATGGAGGCGATGGTCGCCTCGCGGCTGTCCTTTACCTTGGAGGCGAGTGACCAGTACCCTGCTACCCAGGCTGGTTTCCGGCGCTTCCGGTCTACCACCGACCCCCTCCTTCTCCTTAGCCATGACGTGCAGGAGGCTTTCTCCCGGCGTCAATTTGTACTCGCCGTCTTTTCGACCTCCAGAAGGCCTACGATACTACCCGGCGGAGCGCGGTCTTTGACTGCTTACGCTCCCTGGGTTTCGTAGGCTTTCTCCCTTCCTTTATTTATAACTTCTTGTCCGCCCGTTCTTTCCGCGTCCGCATCGGTTCTGCCCTCTCTGACCGCTTTCCGTTGGAGGAGGGTGTCCCTCAGGGTAGTGTCCTTAGCGTCTTGTGTTTCTCACTCGTGATGAACACAGTCGCTACGGTCCTGCCTACATCCGTTCGTAGCTCCCTCTATGCCGATGACCTGGCTATCTATTGCTCTGGCCGCCTCCCGTCTTTGGCTGAACGTCGGCTCCAGCTAGCCATCAATGCGGTGGTTCGCTGGGCGTCCTCGGTTGGCTATGCTTTCTCACCCTCTAAGTCTTCCAGTATGCTTTTCCGTCCTCGGCGCCTCCGTCTGTCGCATACCTTCGCTCTTACCCTTGCCGGCACTCCTCTTCCCCTCGTCCCATCCGTTAGATTCCTGGGTATGACCCTCGACGGATTTTTCGGTTGGGTTCCACACCTTAGGCGGTTGCGGCAAACATCTCGCCGCACCCTCTCCCTTTTGGGTCATCTGTCCCACACGACCTGGGGGGCGGACAGGCGTACTCTGCTGCGCCTGTACACCTCCCTGTGCAATCCCGTGTCGACTACGGCTGTGTGGTCTACAGTTCCGCCTCCTCTCCGGCACTCCGTATGCTGGATCCTCTTCTCCACCGTGGCCTTCGCCTGGCGTCGGGTGCCTTCCGCTCGTCCCCTGTCGCTAGTCTTCAGGTGGACTGTGGACACCCCCCCCCTGCCCCTTCGCCGGGGCCTTCTCATGGCGAAGTGTTACCTTCGCATCTGCCGCCTCCCGAAGTCCCTACTCTTCTCCGCGATCTCCCAGGCGCTACCCCGGCCTGACACGTGGCATTTCGCTGCCTCTCTGGCCGAGATTTTCTCGTCCCTGGGGATCCCCCCACCCTCTATTCTGCCGTTCTCCTTCGATCTGTCGCCCCCCTGGCGGACCACCCCTATCTGCCGTTGCCAGGCGCTCCGTGGCCTGCGTAAGGAGTCTCTTCCTGCCGTCCTCCGGTCTTCTTTTCTGGCCCATCTTCCCGTCCATTCGGACGACGTTCCCGTCTACACCGACGGCTCGCGCTCCCCTGCAGGTGTCGCGGCCGCCGTCTTCTCTCCGTCATTGTCACCTACCTCCCGGGGTATCCCCCTGCCGGTTCAGGCCTCCATCTTTTCCGCGGAGCTCTTTGCCCTTCTGGAAGCCCTCCGTCTGGTATCGGGTTGTTCGCGGTCCTCCTGTACCATTTTTTCGGACTCGCTGAGCGCCCTTCAGGCGCTCGAGCGCTATGATTCCCCGGACCCCCTCGTACGCCTTATTCAACAGGAGTACCATGTCCTGCACACCATTCACCGGATCCGGGTCACCTTCTGCTGGGTTCCCGCCCATGTTGGTGTTTCCGGTAATGAGGCGGCGGACCGCTTAGCCCGGTCCGCCGCCTCCCTGCCTCCCCTCCCCCGCCCGCTCCCCTTCTCAGACTATGTGCAGGTCTTTCGTTCCTTTTACGATCGCATGTGGCAACAGTCCTGGGACGATGCCACCGGAAATAAACTCTGGTCCATCCGCCCCCGTCTGTCATATTGGGTGTCCTCTTTCCACCGCTCCAGACACAAAGAGGTCGTCCTTGCGCGGCTTCGCATCGGCCATACGCGCCTCACGCACGGCTATCTTATGTTCCGGCAGGAGGCTCCTCGTTGCGCCTCCTGCCAGTCGCCCCTCACCGTCTCTCACATCCTTGTGGAATGCCCCACCCTGTCGTCAGTACGTCGTCGCGCTTTTCCGTTCCTTTCTGATTTCCCCCTCCCCGAACGTTTACGCCTTATGCTCGCTGAGAGCCCTCTCTTCTCGCTTGACCGTCTTTTCCTCTTCCTCTCCCAATCTCGCATCCTATCTGAGCTTTAGGTGGCTTCTCACCTGTAGTCCGCTGTTCTCCCTTTTCTAGTGCCTTTTCTCCGTCTCCGTTTCTCTTTCTCGTATTCCGCCTCGCCATGATATCCGCTACCATATAGCGGGAAATGGCGGTAAACGCCCCAATACAAAAAAAAAAAAAAAAAAAAAATAGGTGATATCATTTTTTATACCATATTCACATATCTCTAATAGTACTCTCAGCCCATGAGGAGAGGGTGACAGAAGAATAAGGTCATCAGCATACATTAAATGATTTAATTTTTTCCTTTCCAATGATACAGCCAGTATGTGCAGTTTTAGTTCATTGGTAAGGTCATCCATGTATATACAGAAAAGATGTCTAATATATATACAGAATTTTTTATTTTTTTTAAAGTTCGGGAAGAACCGATTCGCCCCTATTTAAAAGGGCATATCTCGGCGGAAAAACAAAGGAAAAGTGAGAGGAAAGACAGAGGAAAAAGAAAGGGTGGAGGGGACAGTCGAAGTGGAAAAAGACCAAGGACTGCAGGGTCGAGCCCCATCATCCTTGGCTGCTACGGCCGGGAGGACGCACGTGAAACCTCCAGGAACAAGCACGTACAAAGAGCACGAGCTTAGAACCCCCTTGCTGGGATATTATACACACACACACACACACACACACACACACACACACACACACACACACACACACACAGCGCGCGCACGGAAATATGTTTTGTATATACAGAAAAGATATATAATAGAAAAGTAATAGACTATTTATTACTTTGCCTTCTATTACTATCACAGCCGAGAAATTGATCTATTACTTGAAAAATACTGTAGTAGTCTATTACTATTACTTTTTACTTATTACCCCATGTCTGCTAGTTACTGAAATATTTTGTTTTGAATAACAATGAAACTTGTAGGTTTTAGTTTAATGAAACGTATACACGTCGTCAAAGGGTTAATACGCTTTCCTCTCGCAACTAACTTCTATATATTTTTGATGACCCAAGTCGTCGTTGTAATGATGTGAACTGGGCTTTTTAACAGGTGCGTCGGGATATACAAACAGGAAAGCTGCCTTGCTCATTTGTCACTCACGCCCTAATGGGGTCCTATATGGTTCAAGCCGAGATCGGGGACTTTGACTCCAAAGAACACACAGGCACCTCTTACCTACGAGACTTTACCTTTGCTCCTAATCAGACGCCAGAATTGGAGGAAAAAGTGATGGATTTACACAAAACGCATAAGTAAGAAAGGGATTACATTCGATATGTCCTTGACGTTCCATTATATCACTCGCGTGTCACCCATTTTTATTCGTAATACTGTAGTTAAAATTTCCTTAAATTACGTGTCGTGGCCTTCGATTGGTAAAAGCCTGCGGCGATTGTTGTTGCTAAACGAGGCCCTCCTAGGAAGAAGTGGCAAAAGTATAAAGTGCCAGGAAACGTTTTGTATCTTAAGAAGTTTAAATCTTATTTCGCTTTCAAATTGGTACAACGTTTAATGATGTTTTCTGGCGTTTTATAATTTTGTCGCTTAGCCACTTCTTCCTAAGAGGGCCTCAAATGTAAGGTAATATATCGGCTATTAGAAAAGTAACTCGTGAAATGTGACTGAAGTTTAAGAAACTGTGGGTCCCCCTCCGTCGCTGACCTTTTTTACGTTAAGCAGGAGGCTAAATAACGCCAAATGTTATTACTTATAGTAGTACTTAAGGTAAATGCGGTTGGCTGAGTTAAGAATTTAATTATCTTAAATGGGGAATTTAATTAAATACTTAGAATTAAAGCCCGTTTTTCCAGGTGTGCGCATTAGGAAAGTTTATGCTGTTACCTACGCGCCACTTAGTTGTCGTAAGGGTCGGGCGAGGATGTTTCACTCGTGAAGAACGGGAGAGAAGTCATTAAGTTCTTTTGTTAGGTTTAGTTCAAAGTTAAACTAGTGAAATGAAAGTATCAGGAATGCTTTGGTTCGTCCATTGAAGTTTACTAAAGAAAAAAAACTACGTTTCGAGCATTTGGCCGCCGATAAACTCTATTTAGTAAGAGTTTTTGTTAAATTACAGCTCAGAGTTTTAGCATAATGTAGAGTATTTTAACGGCCGAAGTTGGCTCCTAACTAATGAATCGACTTAAAACAATTAATTTTCATCCCATTGTGTCGTGGAGAATTGAGAACGTTAGTCGCGTGTATTTATTCCTTACGGAACAGACTCGTCGATCGGGTGATCTCGAGGGAGCGTGTTAAGTTCAGAATGGCAGATGTAAATGCTCGAGAGTTGTATTGCCAGTGTTGATTGTAACATTTAACCATTTCGTAAAGTTTTCCCCTTGGAAGCATTTCGCATAAAAAAAAGTAAGAAATTTTGCTTTGTTACGTCATACTGCAAGATGTTTCATCCTAGTTACCATTTTGAAGGGGTCAGATGCCAGCCGAGGCCGAACTTCACTATTTGGAGAACGCGAAGAAGTTGGCCATGTACGGAGTAGATCTGCATCCTGCCAAGGATTCTGAAGGAGTGGACATCATGTTGGGAGTTTGCGCTTCCGGCCTTCTGGTTTATCGAGACAAGTAAGGTTTTATTTATTCTCGTCTCGCGTCGGTAAGACTTTTTTAGGTATTGTAACAGTCGAGTGAGGTGTACGTTTACGTGAAGCAAATATGATTATTATTATTATGATTGGCTGCTGAACTGAAATTGGAAGAAAGCTCTTTTGAGCATCCGAATTTAAGTAGTTTTCTTTTCGTCCAACTGAATTGAAGTAGAGTTTGCCACATTCTTTTCGTACAAAACTCGAGATTCAATTAAACTTCACTCGAGTTTTGCCGAAGTTAGCGCTTTGTCTGCACAATCAAAGGTGTTGAGTATTCATTGCATTATTTACGTCGATATATAAAAGAATTTATTTTATTGATAGAAAGCTATGCTGAACTAAATTTATCCATTTATAAGCCATGAGTGAAGAATTGGCCTTCAATCATTGTAATTTTGGGCCTCTGTTGGCATAGACTAGTTAGTTGTTGGGAGCTCAAATCTAGGTTGCGGCGTAGGCCTTAATCTTAATGTGGGCTGAAGTTAGGACCCTGCTGCCCTGTGTTGTCCAAACGAATGGCTAAGCCTTCAGCTCATGAACTACGAAGTAGGCCTAACTGAGTTTTGTTTACATTTGACGTCACAAACTCCCACAAATCTGACTTGAAATCAGTGAAAGAATGCGACTTCAATTCAAGTTTTGAATGAAAAAAAAACATTTTAGTTGAAATGTTTCGTAATCCTTTTTATATCGAATCGGCTGACAAATTTACACGAAGGCAGCATTTCTTAAAAATAATTTTAAAATTTGAGTGCTCGGGTAGTTATTGAAGTCTCTCGACAAATTAGGTTTGGTTTTCATTGGTTTCTGACTCCCCCTCCCCTATTCCCCGGAATTCGTAGGCTCGGCACGTGAACAGTCATTGGTGGTGGTTTTGTCATTGGTTAGCTCCATGAAGGGAGATTCTCATTCACTTATTTTACTTAAGCCTAAACAACAACAACAACTACTTTATTAATGTTAATGACTTACACCAGTTTTGACCATTTGACCACCGCCTGTAGCTCAGTGAGTGTTTTCTCTTATAAGCAAAGTCGGGGGTTCGATTCATGATGATGATGGCCAAGAATAATAATCCAGGAGTTAGTACAGTGGGACTGTTAGTCTGAGGCTGTGCCAGTTTCTGCCCTGAATCATTGATGATTATTATTACACCCATTTTGCGCTCAAAGATTCCTGCGGAAGTTGCGCGACTAACTCAGTCTAACCTTTATCTTTGACCTTCGCAGACTACGTATCAACCGCTTCGCTTGGCCAAAAATTTTGAAGATTTCTTACAAACGGAATAATTTCTATATCAAAATTCGGCCCGGCGAATTCGAAACCTACGAGTCAACGATCGGATTTAAGTTAGCGAATCACAAAGCAGCGAAACGACTGTGGAAAACGTGTGTGGAGCATCATACCTTCTTCAGGTAACTAAAATTAAAGTAAGGTCAGTTTTTCGAACCCGTTTTGGGGGCATTTTAGGACCCAAATATTGGGTGGCAAACTGGGGTAAACGCGTAACGTTGGGAGATCCCACTTTCCCACTGGGAAGAGTGAATTTCCCAGTATCGCCCGAGAAACTGGTTTTGCGTAAAATTTTTAAGTATATTTGAAGACTGTGTAACAATTTAGCCCCCAACCCCACCCAGGTTGATGACCCCAGAACCAGTGCAGAAGTCGGGGCTTCTTCCCAGACTGGGTTCAAAATTCCGTTATTCCGGTCGAACCCAGTACCAGTCCCGCTTGGCAGCTAATGTGTCAGACAGGAGAAACCCCGAATTTGAAAGGACTCTTAGTCGCCGGAAACTCTCGTCCAGGAGCATGGATGGTAAGCCTCGTTAACTTATCCCTTTGAAGGAGACTTTAGGATTTCACAAACTGTTTCACAAAGTTATAAAACAACTTGATTTTTCTTATTCTTTACGTTTCATAGTGGATTTTATTTTTCTTAAACTTTGTATCTTAGTTTTGTCTAGAGTTCAAATCATTTGGCTTTAGTTTTACCCCTTCTTCACCACTCGGGTGTTAGTTAAAAGCGGTATATACCCCTGCTGTTCATTTTGAACAAATTAATTATAGGTAGGATTATATATATGTGGCTACTTTTTATAATTAGGCACTGTAATCTGTAAATAGCTTAGTATTCCTTTGAATTGGGCAGTTAGTTGGGGAAAAAACTACATATCTTTTGAATTTGTTGCATTGCTTAAAAATTAGTTTGGGCTATTTATCATAAGTAGTATCTGCAATTTGCGAGACTCGGAGAGCTTAATCTGATTTGGATTTAAACTGTACAGGAATGAAATTATGAGCTGATGTAGTACACTATCTTTTTTTCATTTTTAAGTGTATCTTCCCTTGTGGTTCTCAGTATTGTTATTGTCCACAGCGACAGAATTAAGTGTTGCCCCTTCAAGTGGGTTTGCTCCTATCCCTTGCACAGGTACTTTTGCATGCCAACCTCTGGACATCAATGACTTTGCTTCCGCCCTTGTACACCAATTGCCCTATATTGATTCCTTCGGCTTCGATGGTAAATTCATTCGGGCCTCTATACTTTTGCCAGTCTCTGTGTCGATGTTGTCTTTTAGTGTGCAGTGAGCTTTTGCATGTCGATTACGGGTTCTGTTGATGCGCCTTTATTACTGTTGTTGTTGTTGATCATTATTTATTGGTGATTAACTGTTCTCCTACTCAGAGGTTCATTTGAGGTACCTCCGTGCCATGGCAGGCAAATGGGTATGAAGTTAGGATCTTCGGGTCTGATCAGACTTGAGAAGAAAAATTTTTTCTCAATTTTTTAAAAGAGGAAAATGACTCGTAATTATTATCTACGGCGATTCATGCCAATCACTTTGCCAGAGTTAAACTGATAAGGTTTGGTTCAGCAATTTTTCTCTTGTTTTTAAAGACCCTTTAAACCGCAGAGAAGTGTGAAGATGTTTAATGATGAAGACCCCATTGTATCGTACAAACGGTGGAAATGTGCCTCAAATGAGCCCATTAGCTAGTATTCCATTTTATATTCATTAGACCCCCCCACTTTTTCTTTAATTCCTTTGTTGTGTTAAAATAACATTTTTATTTCAGATGTCTCTTATCTTCTACTTTTAAGAACTCTGGGCTCTGTTATAATACATAAATGTTATGGGCATTTTTTAAATTTATTTTTTGTTCATTTGGTATTGGTACAGTGTGTATGTACTTTGAGACGAGCGTAACCATTTTATTGGAGCTAATTTTTATATGCTGTTGTATGTCCGTAATCGTTGGATAAGTAGCGTACTCCAGTGTTCTTAGCAATCGGTATTGTGTAGCGTAATCTAGAGGGTATAAAAGGCCTCGAATTAAGGTCTCAACCATTTGGGAAGTTCCCATTGCCCAACTTTTTTTTATGTCGAGTTACCCGAGCTTTTCTTGTAAATTTCTTCAAAACAGGATTGAGATTGGGTGTTAGTCTCACTTAAGTGGATGCGCATCTTAATAGTGATGCGTGACGTTTTTGTTAAGAGGTTTAGGGGTTTGTATGGTTCATTAGAGAGGGTCAATTATCATTAAATGCTGCCCTTTGTCAGAGAGGGGGGGCTTTGGCTCTTCGTTTACGAGCGCGGATTTGTCCATCAATGGAGGAAGCATGGACAACGTTGCCATGGAGATATTGACTTTAGTGTTGCATTTCAGCATTAGGCACTCGAGGAGGAGACAGCCCCGAAGTCTCGAAACGCCACACTATGTCCCATCCCCCGCCCCACATCCCCGGCCTGGAGGAACCCCCTGGCAAAGATCATCACTTGGGGAAAGAGGAGGAGGGCCCCCCATCCATTAAGGAAGAGAAAAGCCCCGAGAAGAAGGACAAGGTAGGGCCCCTCCGTTTTAGGTCTCGGGAGTGTGTAGTGAAGTAGTAATAGGACTGGGGTAGGGTTTAGGACGCTTGTTGGTCGGTGGATCCTCTCCCTACGGGGATTTTCTCCGCGGCCGCGGAGCCAATGGTTAAAAGTCTCTTAAATTAATTATTGTATTTAATGTTTGTTCGATTGCTTTTTTGTCTAGAGAAGTGAGCGCTCTCCCCACTTCCATTTTCTTAAAAAGATTTAAGCATGGTAATTAATAGGGGTCATACATCATCCCCGAATCTCTCAAATTCCCCCCCGCCCCTCCTCTCAACATTTGAGATCGTGTCATTGTCATGTGAACCCTTCCCCGCCAAATCCTACAGCTTACAGCCCCCTCCCCCCCAAAGTAAACGTTAATTAATGCATGGCAGAATGAACTTAATCGTTCGAACTACTTTTGTTTTTTCAAAGAAATGAAATTGTGTCGGTGAAAATGTAACGGACTAAGACTTCTTTTTACGTACTTTTTCTGCGCCCTTCGTCAGGTTAGATATTTCCCCACTCCCTTTTTAGTCGTTGTTTAGGTCCGTTTTCGAGTCTAGTCTTAGCTTCAGTATGAGCCCTCTTTGCGCGCAACAGATAGTGTACATATATTAGAACATTTTTTATCCCTCTACAGTCTGTTCAGAAAAACTTGCGTGTTTCTTACCACCATCAGCGAGATATCTAGTTTCACGAGATGTTTTTTTTAACGGACTGTATAAGGCTTATTTCTGTAGTTTTATTAGTAACTGCTTGAAAATTAAGAATATCGGAAGCGAGATTTATTCTTTGTGCAAAGTCTTTGTTTTTGTGCGTTTTATTTTATTAAAAATATATTTTAATAATTGAAATCGCTTTGTTAGATTGTGATTTTCTAGCTAAAAAAAGACTCCATTTTGATAAGCATTTAAAATGAACAGTAAGTGTCTACTGGTTTTCACTCGTTAAATATTGGTGAAATGTTGCTGCTGCTCTCTCGGCAGTTTTCATTCTTAATGTGAACTCTTTTTTTTTATTATTATTTAACTATTTCTTCCCCCTTCGAGTTCTTAATGTGATCATTTTTTTCTTTAATTCATTCTCGCGTGTGTATATATATAATGTGTGTGTATGGGATGAATTTCACAATTAGACACGTGAAATGAATGAATGATGCAAGCCCACAAGGAAAAAGAAAAAAGATTCCAAGGCCTTTCGTGTATTCAGAAGTACACCTCGTCAGGGAATGAAGGGTGGAGGCAAGATGACCAAAAATATATACAACGGGACAGAAAAACAAAGATTAACGAGAGTTGATTAGAGGCGAAAGGTATTTTAACAGGATATTGTCAATTTTATACATTCCCGCATTAAAATTATTCTCGTTCTCGTTAAAAAAAAGTTATAATCGAAAGGAATATTGTAGAATGTGCATTTATCCATTTTAAAAAAATTTTAATAACAATGCGGGAATGTATAAAATTGACAATATCTTGTTAAAATACATTTTGCCCTAATCAACTCTCGTTAATCTTTTTTGTTTTTCTGTCCCGTTGTATATATTTTTGGTCATCTTGCCTCCACCCTTCATTGCCTGACGAGGTGTACTTCTGAATACACGAAAGGCCTTGGAATCTTTTTTCTTTTTCCTTGTGGTTTGCATCACACACACACACACACACACACACACGCGGGGTGCTTCAAAAAAAGTTACCACTTGTATGGCGCTGATTGTCATTGCTTACCACTTAATTTTTATTATTATTAAAAAGAAGCAAACGCACAAATACTAAAAAAAAACACGCAAACTAAAGTGGTAATCAATGACATATTAGCGCCATACAAGTGTTAAATTTTTTAAGTACCTGTATAAATATTTTTTTCTTTTATAAGTCTTCGAATTTGTTTTGGTTTCTTTGAAGTTGGTTTTCTTTTTAGTGAATTTGACATTTTCCCCCCCCTTATTTATCGATTAGGGTGTGATCAATAAGAATTTCTTTTATAAGTTGATCGTATCGCTGTTAGGAGACTTTTTTTTCCTCCCCCCTTCACAACATTATTCTCACCATTGTGATGTCATCACATTCCCATCATCCCAACATTCTTTACCGCTGTTGTTTATTAATATCACCACCTTAATGCTGCTATTGCTACCTTTACCGTTACTTTTTTCTATAATATACTAACATTAGTCTACTTTTCCTAGACTACCATCGTTATTTTGTCCTCTATTCATCATGTGAGGCCCTCCTAGGAAGAAGTGGCTAAGCGACAAAAGTAAAAAACTCCAAAAGCGTTTCATCGCGTTTTTTTACTTTTGTCGCTTAGCCACTTCTTCCTAGGAGGGCCTCGCGTTACCCTTATTTCTAACCACTACTGTTACTACCATTAGTTACCATTACTTTAACTACTTTAGTGGTAGAGGTTGTCCCATGCCGTGTGTTTGTTATAGCGCAAGCGGAGGCCGAGCAAAGGAAGCGGGGCCTCATCTATGAGCTCTGCCAGTTCTGAGGAAGGAAGCTTTGAGCCAGCGGATGCTCAGAGAGCCAAGGTAAGGGAGACGTCCTGGCCCCAGCTCACTCAGTGCCATTTTTCAGTGCCCTGGCACTCTGTCGTAATTTGTATTTGGGGGTTGTTTTCATGTTTTGGCATTGTAAAGGATTTTTTTGTACATATAATGGCACTCTAGTATTTGAGGGTCTCTGTAGGCAGTTGTATACGTCTCTCTCTCTCTCTCTCTCTCTCTCTCGCTCTCTCTCTCTCCTCGCTTTTTAAGTTTTTGAAGTACTTCGAGGCTTTGCTCCGCATATGGTGCATGGGTTCAGCTTCCCCTCCCCCCTTTTTTTGACTTTGATGATATGTCTCCAGCTGCTTGTTTTTCTTTTTTATAGAAAGCTTTACATCTATTTTTATATTTTCTCCCAAACATAAAATAAAAGTTTAACAATTGCTGATTTGTTTCAGAAATTTTCAGTGAAAATTTTTTTTTTTGACCAATTAGTAATTTTGGATCACCCGAAGATCAGGGCCCCAGCCTTCTTTAGTTAGCTTTATAAGGCTAACTAACGAAAATATCACAACCTAACCAATCGTCAAGGGCGTACAATTGACCTAACGATTGGTTAGGGTAGGTCGTGATATTTTTGTTAGTTATCCTTATAAGGCTAACGAAAGAAGGCTGGGGGCCCTGATCTTCGGGGGTGATCCGTAATTTTGTTTAAAAATTTTGCTTCATTCGAACTTTTTTTTTATGCGAAACTAAGTTTTGTATGGTGGTGCGTGAAAGGTCCTTGAAGTACGTTCACGAGGTGGTTTATTTCATTTCTAACGCGTACGCTCGCATGCTTTTTTTTTTTTTCCTTTTTGGCGTTGTTTCACGCATGACAATTGTTTTAGTTGCATAAAACCATTCTCACTGTTACTCATCTTTTCATACTCCTTTGTTTGGACTCCCAAATTCTACGAGGATTGTAGGAATACCCCTATTTCACCTGTTGATGCTCATTAAAAGCTTTCAACTTTGAATATGTAGCATAGAGGTGTGTGTGTGTGTGTGTGTGTGTGTGTGCGTGCGTGCTTCTGTATTAGCCATTGCGTGTTGTTCAACCTGCAACAAAAAAAGGTCCCAAAACAAGACGTCAATTTGAACCTGTTTTAGTTGTAATGTATTACTTTTGTAAATTTAAAATAAATCTTTCTACGAGACGGGACTTATGGGACACCCTGTATATAATTTTTTTTTTCTATCGCGTATTTAGTGTTCTGGGGAGGAAGAAAGTATTAAAATTTGTAAGCGAATAGGTGGGAATTAAAAGCGTTGATTCAGTATGTTGACTAGTTGTTAACCGAGTGCAGTTCTTGAATTAGGTTTTTTTCAGTTGAGCTTTCGTGTTGAATGTCTGCAGCTGGAGTTGAGACTCGTCTCTCTTTTCTTTTTTTAAAGTGGCAGGTAGGTGATTAGATTTACCGGTTTTTGGAAGGTCGATAATATAATTTGCTTTTTCTCCATTCCCTTTTCGACGACATTACGGAAGTTTGTGAAATCATTTGTGGGTGATTTCGAGTTGAAAGATTTTAACGCGCGTTTTCGAGCGAGGAACTTTGAGTGTTCCTCGTCAGAGGATTGTGGTTTGAACGGCGGGTTCAGTGAATGTGGGTCGTAGTGGGTACCGCGTCGGGAACCTTAGTAGTAGTCTTCTAATCACTTCTTGTTGTTTGTCCCTCCAGAAACCGATTGGTGGCGTGGCTGTTCTCCCTATGGGGGACATCTTCAAAGGGTCCAAGAAGAAGGGGACCAAGCCCTCGACGCGGGAGGAGGAGGAAGGGAAGGCGCTTGCATCCTCATCGCCTAAAAGCGAAAAGGTAAGCCTTTGGTTTCTATTTTGGTTTTCAATGAATCGCTTTTTCGTCCCTCGTTAAACCCTTCCATCAGCACCTATCTGAAGGAGGAGTGAGGACATTGTTCTTGATTTTGATGGTTTTTTCCTTCGTTACTTAATTTATTTTAATTTTAGATTTTCCTTCTTTATTGCGTTTGTTTTTAAGGTATTTAATTTTCAAGTGTTTGGGGTGGTCACTGTGCTCATTCGTTGTAGCAAAGAATCTTTTTTTTTAACTGATTATTTTTGGGTAGATTTTGTGACGTTACGAATATCGCTTTTTTTTTTTTTTTCTTCTGCTTTCTCCGTTTTGATCCCTTTTTTAAAGCCTTATCGCATGCTTTGTTTCCCCTTAGAGCGGGGCTCCTCCCTCATCCACTCCTCCCCCTGGTTATGGTTACCACGCTACGAACGGGCACTTCTCCCCCGATTCGCCCACCCCTTCGTCGGGAGACCCCATCGTGAAGACGAGTCGGACGGTATTTTCTTCGGAGCCCCCACTCGCGGAGGAGTCTGGCTCCCCTCCTTTCGTCAGGAGGTATTCGTACGAGGAACTTGATCAGGAGCCCGGAAGGAGGGCTTACAGCCCTACCACGCACGGGTTCTCCTACGAGCAGCCCTCTCCCGAGAGGGAGCTGGGAGCCCATGGGGCTGCTGAGGGAGGGGGTGAAGTTCGTAGGGGCCACGCTCACGCATTCAACTACGCCCCCGGAGAGGAAGAGAAGCTGACCAAGAGGAAGACTGGGCCCGCTGAAGGGGGGCACGATGGGGCACAGTCTATCGTGTCGGCCAAGGACAAAGAAGCGAAGAGTCCCTTAAAGGAAAGGGCGGCTCACTCCCCGGACACGACTCTCCCGGAGACGTCGGTGGACGAGGGGGCGCACGTGGACGTCTCGACGGACTCCGCGGGACTCTCCGGAATCCCTCCTGATGTGGGAGGGAAGAAGGGTAAGAAAAAGAAGAAAGAAGGGGGCGTCCTCAAGGACAAAAAGGACAAGAGCCCTCACAAAGGGGGTGACAAGAGCCCCCAAAAGGACAAAGACAAGAAGAAGAAGAAAGACAAAAAAGAAAAAGCGAAGAAAAAGAGCAAGTTCCGCTTCTTTGGAGGCAAGAGGGGACGAAAGGCCTCCATCACTACCTCTTCCTCCTCTTCGTCTTCGTCGTCCTCCGACAGCGACTCCTCCGTGAGCGACGAGAGCGTCGTCAAGGAGACGAGGGAGGGCACGGAACCGAAGGACATCGACGCTTCGATCGCGGCCACCGAGACGAGTCCTTCCGCCGTCGCCCTCGACGAGTCCTCAACTGGGCCCAAGATAGTGAAGACGACCACGAAGAAGACTTACGTCCAGGACGCGGAAGGAGTGTCGGAGAGCTTCGTGCAGCAGGTAGAAGATGTTAACAAGGGGCAAGTGTCCCTCGAAACTCAAACGCAACAGGTGAGATCACTTTTGAATATTTTTTGTGACCACTTTATCATGCCCAATTCGATGTTTTGATTCTTTTTACGTTTGATTGATGCCCTTTGAGCCTCGTAAGCATGGATTGCTTTAGTTTTGTTCCCTTGCACTCATCTGTTCCACGCGTTATTATATACCCAATTTACCCATGCTCCGTTTCGTCTACGAGGGCACGTACCTGGACCTGGGGACGAGACAATAGTCTATATACAACCAGTTGCGTGTACTTAGTCGTCATTGGGTATAAGGTAGGGTTTGTAGTTTTGGGGAAAAAAATTCGCCAAGGAACACACAATTTGAAAATAAAAAAAATTTATTAATTGGTAAGATTGATTTCTTTTGGTTTTTTTTTAATTTTTTTTGGTGACTGTAGTAGTTTCAAAAATAAAATCCGATCGGTATTGATTCTTTGCAGTTTCGAAGTATTAGGTCCGTAGGTGAACTTATTTCCCTAAACTAAAGATTGTAGTGTGATAAATTTTGCTTTTTTTCCTGAGTGGATGAGTTTCTTTAAAAGATTTAAACCGTTTCCACTTCAGACTGATCACGATGAAGTGGCTCGCGATAAACCCCACATCATGGCCACAACTGTCGCCACAGTTACTGCCCAAAGCCACGAAGACACGGAAACCAAGGAGAAAACGCAACAGGTTCGTTCTCGGTTTTTCTTCTTGGGTGGTGGTGGTGCAGCACTAGTACATAGTTTTGATACATTCGTGTAGTGTACAGTGTGTCCGTAAATTATCTTTACAATTTCAGTTGAATTTGTAAGGATAATTTGTGGCCACCCTGTATATTAGAGATGCGTCGGACAACCCGGTTAGTATCTGCATAAAGGCGTAATTACAGTGATTTAACTAATTGTGTACGAGAACATATTCGTTGAATTATTTATTTATTCTGTGAGGCAAGCTTGCACATTCCCCCTCCCCCCCCCAATTGAGGCCTTTCTAGGAAGAAGTGGCTAAGCGACAAAAGTAAAAACCGCCAGAAAAAGCTTTATAAAGTTGTACCAATTTGAAAGTGGAATAACTTTTGACCTTTTGAAGATACTGTATGTCGACGCAATATCTTCAAAAGTTATTCCACTTTCAAATTGGTACAACTTTATAAAGCGTTTTCTGGTGGTTTATACTTTTGTCGCTTAGCCACTTCCTAGAAAGGCCTCAATTATGCTCACTATTACATATAAATATTTTGACAAATCATTTTCCTCCCGCTCCATGAACAAATTTAGGACCATTAAAAAAAGTGTAACGGCCCAGATGCTTATTTCTCCACGAGAAATGTGAATGTTTCTCCCAAAGTTTACCTGTAGCCCCGAGCAATTCAACCCAACCCAGGAGCCAGCAGGCGAGAGTAAATCAGAGCCTCGCCGCTTAAAGTCCGCCACCGTAACCTCTGAGCTACCTACTGGTTGCCCAATTAAAAAAAAAAAAAAGAAAAGGATCTCTAACATTGCTTCCCAAAAATATACATTACACCAGTGGTTCCCAACCGGTTTTGGCTTATGGCCCCCCTTAGGAACCTTATTTTTTCCCGTGGCCCCCATAAGCATTATTTTCAGTAGGTAATATGCAGATTTAACTCTATTTTACAAAATAACATTTTCCTGTGGCCCCCTTCAAATGTGCCATGGCCCCCGGTTGGGAAACACTGCATGATTACACAACCAATTAGTTACATTACAATAGTTTATAATATTTAGAGATTAGCTAGTCGAGAAAATGTAAATTTATGGACAACTTAATTTATGCTTTGCCTTTTTTTGTGAATGTAAAATATTTGGATCACCTGAAGATCAGGGCCCCCAGCTTTCTTTAGTTAGCCTTATAAGGCTAACTAACGAAAATATCACGACCTAACCAATCGTTAGGTCAACTGTACGCCCTTGACGATTGGTTAGGTAGGTCATGATATTTTCGTTAGTTAGCCTAGATTACCAACCTCTTTTTAACATATTGCTTTCCAGTGTTAATCACTAACATATTGCTCCCGAATGCTTTGGGAAGCAATGTTAAAGTGATCAAAAAAAAAAGTTCTTGATTTTTTGCATTAAGTAGATCCTAAAAATTCAAACATTATAGAAAAATCTGAAAGCGTAACGTAGTCGCGTCTATTAATTGGTAAACCCATTTATGAAAGTTGAAACCACCTTTATCGAAATTAAGAAGTTTGAGGTTTTTCTTAATGAAAATCAGCCCCCCCCCCCTCACCTGGTGCCAGACGACTACGATTATCCGAGTAAGTTTTTCGTGTAGCACTGAATAAACGCTCTTGTATAGTGGGGCGTTTAGATATTTCGGAAAGAAAGCGTTTGGATTGGGAAATAGGAGAGCTATCCTGTGCCACCATTCAAAACGGCTGTGATGTCTCGGCAACAAGGAAAACTTCAGGAGCACCACCTAACTGCTTTTGCACGAGTTTTTGTTTGCTAATGTGTCTCAAGTTTACTGGAGATTGTTAGCTTGTTTCATGGCGCGTTAGTACAATTATTAACGACTTTATTGATTAATGATCGTGTAAGCTGAACGTTATAATAGTGAGTACTTCGTGGTATTGAACCCAGTTGGTTGGGTATCGTGTATTTTACTTGAATATGACGCCTTTGGAGTCAAAGGTCAAAAAACTGAAAATGTAATTTTTTTTTAACAATTTCAGAGGGTGGGGTGGGGGATGGGTGGAAAAAGCTCCCCTTAATTTACGTTAATATCGGGTATCCAGCAACTTCACATTACCGGTTATGTTCAGTTTCCGACAAATTCACTATTCGGCACATCCCTAATAATATTGAGGGATTGTACTTGTCAAAAGTCGCTTCTGTGAAAAGTTGCTTTGCAAACCTGTGTTGTAAAGTTAGTCGGAAAAGTCCTGCCATGAAATTGGCACGTTTCTTATCAATAACTATTAGTGAGAAATATAAAAGTTTGAGAGCGGGACTTTTGGCATTGACTGTATATATAATTGATTTTAGTGATTTAAAAAAAATTGTAAAACCTTTTTAAGAAATACCAATTTCTTGTCATTTTTGTATTCGTTCACAATTAAAACTAGTGAATCCTGCCTATACATGATTCATTGAAAGTTGAGACGAAAGCGCTCTGAATCTTCTTTTCATTTCCTTTGTGGGTTGTATTACATTCCAATAGTTCATGTGAATTATTCCCCATTTTATCTATTATTTAAGAATTAATTTGTTTGTTGACCCAAATCCCCGACCAAAGCCGATTAATCCGAGCTAATCGGCGCGTATCGAAGTGTATGTTAGTATTTGTATCGAGGGATGGGGGTCTCCTTTCCATTTTTAAATATTGTTCTCCGACCACACCAGGTGGAAGAAAAAACATTTTCCACGACCACGACGACTACGGGAGGTCAAAGGGAACAGACCGTGATCACGCAGGAGACGAAGAAACAGTCCAGGATTCTGGCGGCGGACGAGGAAGGAGGGGCCCAGGTAGGAACAACTCTCATTCTTGAAGAAGGGATAAGATGGGTGTTCATGGCATCTTGTAGGATTACATTGGATTTGAATGCTCTTTCATACTTAGGTTTTAGTCGTGCCCTAAATGTGAAGCACAACCTTTTAAGGTCATTTGAAAAGCCCTTAGTTTTTTCTTGTTGTTTTTTAACCTTTTCATTTATTTTTTTGACATCTAGTATTTGTTAGATATTTAAAAGCAATTCCCCGCTTTTTTTTTTTAATTTATCCCCACGATTGCGGCATTAAATGTTCTTAGTTTCAAAATTGACGCTTCGTACCCATTCGCATTATCCTGATTGATGTCCTCCTGGCATGGCTTCATTCCTCTCCTTAAGGCTCGGGTCACCCGCATACCTTACATCCCGAAATGGGATTCCACCCAGGAAGAATACCATGGGCGTCCCCTCTCCAGCGGCAGCGACGATTCTGGGACCTCCGTGGACCCTCCGGAAGAGGTACGTTCCCCGTTCAGTTGTCGGGGTATCGAAGGACAATACCCCTGGCTCAAATCCTATTTCCTGCACGTGTTCCTTCAGTATTTGTGCTGCTTTGCAGTTTGATTTAGGGGCGGGGGGGGCAAACTTTAATTTCGTTTCTTAGACGGAACATTCAAGTGTAGGATTAGGAAATCTCTTCTAAACATTGGTTATTTAGAATATCTCGAATATTGATTAAGGTTCCAAATTTTCCCCTTGGGGAATCCCAAGTGGTTATTCAGATTTTTTTAATTCGTTAAATTTTGTTGAATTTTTAAAGATTTTTGGAACCACTAAACAAATATATCTGAAATAAGTACTATGTACAATTTAGCGCGGGTTGATATTTTGTATTCAAAAGTGACACATTGTGGGGGTTTCGTATGGGTCACAGTAGTCACCCAGTATAATATTTCGCGTATCCTAAGTCTCCTACCCCCGGCACAAATTTTCGGTTTTTAGTTTCAATTTGCTAAAATGTACATTTTTCAGTAAAAACTCTCGATAAAAATTGTTTCAGCTGTTAAACTCGTGTTTATTTTTTTATTCAAACTCAAAGAAAATGACATTTTTACGTGTTTTTGTGTGTGTGTGTGTGTGTGTGTATATATATATGTATGTGTATATATATGTGTGTATATATATATATATATATATATATATATATTATATAATATATATATATATATATATATATAAGATAAAAAATAAGGAACAAATTAATGAATTGCATAACATTTTTGAGAAATTAAACAACAGAGCTTGTCTTCTACAAGAAAAACCAAAAAAAAACATTACCTAATGAAGTGCTCTTTTGCACGATGCATAAACTTAAGCTATTTTGAAAGTAACACTGCATGTTTATTTATTTCACGGTCTTTTCCATTCAAATTTAGGCAATCTTTGCCGTGATTTCAGTAGGTTAAGAATATATATTTGGCGATTTTCGTAGCCAATTCTACGTCAGATGCATGCGTGACTAGATTCACGGCGCTTTCTACTCCTTGGCTGTGACGAGGAAAGGCTGGTATTTTGAGTGGTTCTTGTCTTGCTAGCAAAAGTTTCTTATTGCTAAAGTTTCTCAGAAGTGGAGGCGGATAAATTGCCTCTCTGCCAATCAATGATTTCAGTGTAGTCTGAAGAATCAAAATGAAGAGTTCGAGGTAGGTCAAAGTTTCTTGATCCAGAAAATGTAGTTCCTGAGAGAATGATTGATTCTCTGGATTGCAGCAACCTCTCTAACTTCTCTTTTTGAGTCTATCATCGATAGTAAAATATTTTCGGGGTTCGCAAAGTAGAGTTATTCTGAAACACCGGTTCCATGATCAATCTGTATTTCTCCTTCAAATCGCGCAGCAGATACCTTAGTACCAAAAGTTAGATGATCCGTCAGATGCCAGTGGATGTGACTTAACCCAAAACCATCCTGGAGCATAAGATAGCATACTAATTTCTATTAGATCTTTGAGATCTTGGGTTGGATTTGGTGTTGACACATAGTCTAAGAATTCTATTTGCTCTAGTTAGCCAACGAGCATGATGAATTGTACCAGGAGATCTTTCCGCGAGATCTTTGGAGACATTTCCAGATTGAACAGCTAGGCACATATTGTAGATATACTTTTGGTCAATGCTTAAAGCATTAACAACAACACAGAGAATTTTATGAATGTTTCGTTTAACAGGAATAAAAGCAACCACTTCCAGTTTTGTTAGATTAGTTTTCAATTTATTTCCAATTGAACCCTTGAAAGTACTTGGGCCTGTTGTTTTTCCATCTATTGCCTCGTAGACGTGTCTGAATTTTAGTTCGTTCATATGAAGAAGGCATACCAGCCACTGAGCAGACCTATTCAGATAGATTTCAACAAGCTTTATTATTCCACCGATTCTTCCAGTGTTCACAGCAGTGCCATCACATAGTAAAGCTTTTAGAGTGTCTGAACTTGAGTCCACTATTACAGTAATCAGCTCTTCTGCTACACAACGAGCATTTCCATGATCTATATAGATATTTCCAGGCTCTTTAACAATGACATAGTGCTCTTCTTTGGTCTTGCCTGCCCTGGTTAATGTGTCATCTCTTCTCCCATCAAAGCCAGTGCATTCTATTCCTATATTCATCGATTTAACCCTGGTACTCAATTTTTTACCTACTTGTGCTCTTTCCCTCTCCAGCTTCTTTCTATCAATCATGTTGCCCTGATCCAGGATTCCCATATCTTTTAAAGCAGCATTAACAATTGCTGCAGCTGCTCCCCTGCAACTCACACTGTAACTATCTGCGGTCACTGCCAACTCTTCATTGGTATATCTGTTGTGCTCATTCTCTAACTCTATATCAGGCACGAAGTCTTCGTCCTCTTGGTCGGTTTCTACCTCCATGCTCTCAGGACCGGCTGCATCCTGTGATTCCCGTGATGTTGAAGGGACAACTCTGATAGCTTCAGTCAATTCTGCTCGTGATCTCATTCGGCGTTCGTGTTCGTTTTGAGCTCTAGCAATAGACTTTTCTCATCAAAGTAGCTTTTCTATCAATTGGCCCCAGTTGGTTTAATCTTTGCTTTTGTCCTATAAAAGAATCCCACTCGGCAATTATTTTATCCTCGCACCGGCAGGCATTTCTATCAATCCCTTTATCGTAGCAATCGCAGGTACATACATCAAACATAGCATCATACTCGGAAACGTTTTGTTCAAATGTCTTATCTCTCCGGTTTATAGGAACCTCGTTCAACTTTGAGGCTGCTTCTATCACTAACAACTTTCTGAAAGATTCCACGAGTACTTACTTACTGTAGGGAAAGACCCTTCTCCATATGGTTTCAACATCTTTTGCGACTATGTTACAGCATTCATTAAAAGTAATCGATTTATTTGATTCAGCCTCCTCCTCGTCGTCGCACAAAGTTGTAGTGCCTCACATCATCTGCTTTTGTTGGTGTCATAGCTGCTGGAAACTCGGAAGGATGTCCAAAGGCTGCATTTGACTTTTTTCTTGTCATCATTAATTTGACTTAATAACCAATAATTTAACTTAAAAACCAATAGTTTGAATCAATAATCAATAATAATTTCACTTAATCAATAATCTGAGAAAAAATAAAATACAATTTTTTGCAAAAAGTACTCAAAAAATTAGGGTTTCCAGACTTTTTTGCACTTTTGTGAAATTTGGCTACAAACTGGTCAATCTGGCAACACTGCAGAAAACAAAAAAGTATCCATAAATAAAGATAACCTATTTGATTTAAGTAAGGGCAAATAAAGTCTTCTAACTTATTTTTAACATATCCTAAATTGATGTTCAGAATAGGTTCAAAGCTTATTGTGAAATCTCGGCTAGAAGAGTTTATTAGATACTAATTGCACACTATGAAATTAGATATGAGGTTAGAAGACATTTAATACGAAGCTCGGGATTAGCAAATGAATTAACTAACGGTTCGGGAAAATATCCCACGAACTACGTTTTCGGAAATAAGTTCGCCTAGAAATATGAAATGTTTAGAAGGCATAAAAAAAAAAAATTTCCCTTCACCAGAAAGAGCAAAGTAAAATATTCAAAGACGGACAATATCACCAGTTGGTGAAATTTTTTTATATGCTTTTTAGGAATTATTTGTAGGCGAACTTTTTTCACTCGTAAATGTACGTGAGGTAGATTCACAGCATACGAAGTTTGAGACATTTGTAGTGGGTTTTTTTATTTTAAATTTCTGTGTTGGTTCTTCTCAATTTTTTAATTCCTGTAAATTCTGAACATAAGGGTAATGATGATTTTAGGGTTTTCTTGTTAGACCATGTTCTGTTCAAAATAAGGAGCAGTTCGCACTCAACACTATTTAAAAGATATCTCCGACGAGTGCCATTATTATTATATATTTGTACGCAAAGCTTTCAGTAAGACCGAAGTTCTTAAAACGGTAAACGCTTATTTCAGTGTTCTTAGTCCTGAAAATCTCTACTGCGTGTAAAGAAAAGGCATTATTTTTAAGTATTTCCAGTGACGGAAATTGAACCTCTCTTTTTCAAAAATGCAGTCTTAATAAGGTAGAATTGACCCCCAAAAGTTGATATTGAAGTTCCTTCAGCAAATATACAAAATGAGAGAATTTATTGCTTAAAATTTCGACATGCGTCTCATCTTTTTTGTTGTAATGGTCATACAACCATTACTTAGTACTCGCTCGTTTGTTGAGTTTAAACTAAAGCTTAGTTCAAACTGAAATCACGCAAACTCGCTCACCTTGCTTGAAACCCAATTTTCCATTTAATATGGGTTAGGATGACGTTTAAACTGGATCAGAAACTCTTGGCTATTCACTTTTATTCGGGTAACACGTTCCGCGTAAGGTAGCCGCCGCCGCCGCCTCTTATAAATCCAGTCTCCTCTTATAAAAAGATTTGGATAGTAGTGTACTATCATTGAGATATATTGGATCTCGGTAATTTTTGAATGGGTGACTGTCCCCCGCGTCCAGATGATGTAGCGACCTTTGGTTTTGATTCCGCGTAAAGTTGTAGGTCGTCTCGGTCATAGACAAGGAAAATGTAGGCGTTTTGTTTGAAACTAGCTCGTTTTGGCTGCCACGTCTTTTCTTCTAGGATGGCATTGTACCCACGGAAGCCCATTTGATAGGAGCAGATTCGTACAACCCCGAAAAGGTAAGTCCTTTCTCAGTTTTAAGATATTTTTTTTTTGTGTATTTAGAAATTAATAATTGAAATGGGTTCGTGTTTGGTCCTGGTCCACAATGTCGGACGTATAACGGATCCTTGTTTACCCCATTTGTTACCGCTCTTGGAACAATGAACAAAACTCCCAGAAACTCCACTTGTAAATTCCTGTACCTCTTTTAAAGAAATTACATTTGCGCCGAGAGTACACGCTGGTTTTGTAGATTTTAACGGAATCGTCGTCTCGTTTAATTTATTTTTTGGGGTAAAATTTTCGTATAAATACATTTTTGCTGACGAAAATAAATAACATTTGTTTTGATTCGTCTCAAGTTTTAGCGAGATTGCACTTTTTTTATAAGGAATTGTTCCGGAATTTGTTCGTTGTACCTTCGATCAAAAATGGAACTCGAAAAACACACAAGAACGAAACGATGGTTCCAAAATCCTTCACACTGTCAAAGGAATTCTGAGAATAACACTACATTTGGAACACACAACTCTACTAAAGCCTCGTGTGAACCTCCTACAACCCCAGAATATAAACTAGCATTTCACGAATGGGAGACAAGTTATAGGATATAGAGGCAAATTGTCGTTGATAAACGTTTTAATAATTGAGTTTGTAATTTGTAGAGATGTAATGATGAACTTTGCGAGATACTGCGAACTCGTTGTCGAAGTCGAGCTGGATATCTTCTGCAGTTTTTAATTATTTTCATGGCTTAAAAGATTTTGAAGTTTTTCGTGTTACCTGAACTCGAAGGCCGGCCGCGCGCAGGATCGTCTCGCCAATTACGATCCAAGTCGTGAGTCGCAAGACGATCTTGCGTGCGGCCGGCCTTTATTATAATAAGCTTCTTCAGGAAAGCAAAAAAAATAAAAATTATCTTTCTAATTACGTTAATGTTTAACCAAATGACCCCTTTTTTTTTATCCCTATTCCAAATTATTTTTTTTAAAGTTATTAGCAAGTGGTATTGATTGATATTAACTGTGAATGATTTATTGTTTTACGCATTAATAATAATTTGAAGCGTTCTATTTTGACAGCCAATTCCTCTCTCTCCATTTTCTGACTTTTCCTCCACTCATTTGAATGAAACTTTCTTAGTGCAAAGTTGAGGTTGCGGCAGATTTTAGAGGTTTAGTAGCGGGGGGATCTTGGGGTGTTAGGGTGGTGGGTACACCCTTTAGTTTGAGCTTTTAAAAATAGGTTCTTCAAAGTAACCTTTGGAAAATGTTTAACTTTGCACTAAGAAAAGGTGTTGATTTTCGTCCTTCCCGCTTCCCTCCTTCGAGTCTAACGTTTTGCTCCCCTCCTTGCACCCCACTCGGAATGTGGTGGTGGCTTCGCCCATCAGATGTCTGTGGTTGATCCGGAAAGAGACACCGAAGCAGAGATCATCTCCTCTCAGGCCATCTCCTCGAAAACGAGGACCGTTGAGACCATCACTGTACGTGCATTCGGAGTCACTGGCACTGTCAGGCACTTTTCATTAATCTTAAGTCGCACCCGGTTTTGTAAAGGGTTTCTGTAAGCGTTGCCCTTAAAAGAGCTTTGCTTTAGGGATGGGCATACACACACAATTTCTTGATACTTTCCTCGGGTATGAATAAAATGAATTTGAATTGATCGTAAAGTTTCGTAATTGGGTGATTTTATGGTTGTGATTGATTGAATTTAATGCGCACTTGGTTGGTTGGTGGTTGCACAGAATTGGGTTAAAGTTGGGTTTGTGCCGAATGCGGTGTTTGTGAGGAATAGTTTATCAATTGGTATCAACACCGATTTCACTTCCTTCCAACTACGAAAACCCCCCCCCCCCCCCCCCCCCCCCCCCCCCCCCCCCCCCCCGTTCTACAGAATACCCCTCCAACACTATGTCCGGGATGAGGTACATTAAGATTCCCCGCAAACTTCTCTTAAATTTAATTGACAATCATTTTTAAAATTCTGAAGCGATTTTGTTTTGAAGTCGTCGACATTTTGGTAACAGAATTGTCGTAATCAGGATGGGAATGTAGATTCTTTCGTTTACCCTGATGGTTAGAAGGAGAGAGAGAAAAAAAAATTATCCTATTTGTAGTGTTTTATGATGATCCCTTAAAGTGGTGCAGAATATTTCCCTTAATGGTTTTAGTCGAGGGAAAAGGTATTTTTAGCGTTTTTATTAGTCTTCCGAATGTTTAAAGAAAAAAGTAATTTTTATTTTGACGTTTCAGTACTTCGATGTCCCCTTCGTTAGAGGAATTTTTAGTCGTTTAAGCTGAAAAAAAAAATGGTTGTATTCGTTTTTAATAAATGTGAAAATGTTTCAAAATGGAATTTAAATTTGGCTGAAATTGGAAGCCAAATTCTATTCCAGTAATTCTTCGAGTGAAGTTGGGTTTCACAGACGCGTTTATGTATGGGTTTGTACATATTGTAAATTGGGTGTGCGCATCGGTATTCCTGTCCACTAACCGCCTTTTAAAGAGAGTAGTCGCTACTAACTTACTTTTGATGCGTGAGCAAGATGTAGAGATTTGATTGGAGGTTGTAGGCAATAGAGTGGAAAGGCGAGTTCCATTCTGGAATTTAACTGTTGTCCGAGGACAGCGGATAAGTTACTCGTGTTTGAGAGGTGAAGATTTTGAATTTGCGACATGAGTTCGTGCCCTCCCTAGAAATTCAGCACTTTGGATGAGAAATAAATCGGCATACGCGAGCCCGGGTATTTTAAGACGTTTAGTTTTTTTTTTTTTTTTTACGCTTAGAATGTTGGATTGGATAGCAAGTGTGTGTGTGTGTGTGGTGTGTGTGATTTTGTATTGGATTACAATTTAGGGTTATGTCGTGGCCACTCGACAACATCGCTTCCCGTTAAATCAGTGAGGTTAAGGGACGTTGTATCTTAAATTGTTGGATGGGTGACCACCACCTACCTCCGTGTTCACGTGATGTAGCGACCCTTAGATAGTTGGGATCCCACGTGAAGCTTTAGGTCCCTTCCGTTACGTGACTTTTGCCGTTACAAAGGTGATTTCAACCACCTAAAATAGTAATAGTGGTAGTTTGAGTGTCTGAAAACGACCGTTGAAGAGATCTCTGAAGAATTTCATACTTTATATTTTGGGAGGGATGATATTAATGCCGAAGTGGTCTGTATTTATAATTCGATGCTGATTCAGGAGGGAGTCGCAAATTACGAATGTTTTGTCTCGCGTGCGTAAATAGTGACGATCGTTGCGTGAATGAAACTCGTTTGGAACGTGTCTGTTGCCCGTATTTACGAGTCTCTTTGTGGTCGCAGTATAAGACCGAAAAAGATGGGATTGTGGAGACGCGCGTTGAGCAGAAGATCACCATTCAGAGCGACGGGGACCCCATTGACCACGACAAGGCCCTGGCGGAGGCTATTCAGGAAGCCACCAGGATGAACCCGGATATGACTGTGGAAAAAATAGAGATTCAGCAACAATCCACCGAATAGAACGCGGGGCACGGTAGGCAAATTCCTTAATAAAAATTAACGCTGTATTGATAATGGAAATATGAGTACTCTACCCGTCCCTTTTGATACCCATTCTTTATTATTATTAATTATTATTAATTTTACTAAAGAGGATGCACATTTTTTTCCCTCCGTTTCTACCGCAGGTGATGATGAAAACTTCGGCAGTCATTGAACGGAGTGTGTCCAAACACTCGTGTGAACCGTGACTGAACAAAGGCGATAAATCGAAGACAAAACTTCGAATTTTAGTGCAAATCAAGCCTCAAGTTCTTCATTCTTATTTATTCTTTGTTATCGTTTCCTCTAATTATTATTATTATTATTATTATTATTAATAATTCTTTATAAAAAAAAAAGTACCAATAAGCTTAAGTTAAATTCGCGCTTTAAGAAAAAAAAGAAAAAAAAAAGTGATGGTTGGAAAAATTGGAAGGTAATCTTATATATATATATATATATTACATAATTTCATTTTAGGTTCCATTTATAAGTCAAAATGAAAATAATGGTAGCTTTTGTAGCAGCTTTTTGCTTCATTATATTAAGAACCTTTTTTCTTTTTTTTAAACATCTACGAATTTTTTAAGTAACCTTGGCAGCTAAAGACTAAAATATATATATTTATATATATATATATAATATATATATATATATATTTAATATAATTAATGATTAGGTAAAAAATGTAATGACCGACTGAGGGTTCTACTTTCTACTTCAATTTTTATATCATAATTGTAATGATTTGCGAATCCTTTCTGGTTTTTTTTTTTTAAGAGTAGCTATTTGACTCGTTTATATTTTATTAGAAGTAGTCATCCTTGTGTGAGGCAAGTTTATTCTCCCACGTCTTAGTAACGCGAATTTTCGTTTCCGTTAATGTTACGAGGAGAATGTAACTTTTGACCCTTGACTTGTCCGCGGATACGTTAATAATTCATTCCTTTTTGTTAAATGTACGAATTTAACCTGACGCAGTTTTCGAGAGGACGCGATTTAATTTCCCAGTGTATAATTTCTGTACATTTATTTTTCATTCTCTCGTAAATGAATTCAATCTACAGGGTGTCCACTGTCTTTTCACCCGAGAAATACTGATTTTCGTTTTTCTTTCAGACAGACCTATTTCGAGCGTGATATAGCGGCAACTATACGACTGAACAACGCGTATCGGCTAGTACTTGGGTTCATGAGCGACCGCGTAGTGGAAAAACTATCGGAAAATATTCACGCAGACTTCCGGAACCTATTCAATGGTGAAGCTCCCGAAAAGGAGCAGCACGGTTCAATCGGTCCTGGAAGTCTGCGCGAATATTTTCAATGGTTTTGCCACTACGTGGTCGCTCGCTCATGGACTCGGGTAGTAGCCCAATACGCGTCGTTCAGTCGTATAGTTGCCGCTATCACATATTTGAAATGGGTCCCCAAAAAAAAAAAAACGAGAATCAGTTAGTATTTTACTGGGGTGAAAAGACATTGTGGACACGGTGTATTATCGAAAAATAAATTATTGATTAGTTAGATAAAGGAGAAAAAGCTTAACTGGTAAAATGATAAGTGCCTATCGTAGTTTCGCTTCTGTTCGAAGGAAAAAAATATTCCATAGAATAGCTTCAATAGTTTTTACTTAACAGCTCCTTACGTCAATGTTTATTTAATCAAATCTTACACCACAGTTTTATATATATATATATATATATATATATTTATATTATATATATATATATATATATAGATATATAGATATATAGATATATATATATATATAATAGGGTGTCCATAAGTCCGTTCTTTTAGGAAAATTTATTTAAAATTAAACTTACGTATTACTTTCGCAAGAACTAAAACAAATGTTCAAATTGACGTCTTTTGGGACTTTTTTTTGTTGGTTAGAATAACACGCAATTGCTAATATGGAAGCGAGTTACACTCCTGAGAGAAAAGGAAAACCTCTGGTGGAGGCCTTTCTCTCAGGAGTGTAACTCGCTTCCATATTAGCCATTGGGTGTTATTCTACTTGCAACAAAAACAAAAGCCCCCCCCCCAAAACAAGATATAAATTTGAACATTTTGGGTCCAATGTATTACTTCTTTTGTAAATTTAATTTAAAATAAATTTTTCTACGAGACCGGACTTCTAAGACTGTGTGTGTGTGTGTGTGTGTGTGTGTGTGTACATTTTTTGTCGTGAACGACATTATTGGAAGTTTTGATGTGAATGTTATTTGAATGATGAAGAAAACGTATATTGAATGATGTAAAAGATGTTGAAATGTTTGTTGACGAACGTAGATGAAATTTAAGTGTTGCGAATGTCGTTTAACTAATAATGATGATGATGATGATGCGAGTCTGTGACAGAAGGAATTATTATTATTATGCATTGAATATTATGACCCCGAGTCGGGGTTCCTAGTACCCGCAAGATGACCCGTTCGAATTGTATAATCACGTGATAATGGCGTGAAATTTATCGTCAAAGCGATTACTGATAATCACGCTAAGAAAATATTAGTTATCGTCGTGAGATCGTGCGTATTCTGACGTACTACTAGCTTTAAAGCAAAGAACTTTAGTCGTCCTCGGGATGGGGCATTCATGACACCCCCCCTTCCCCCCTTTTGCAATTCGATTCATCCATTTTGCTGCAGCTTGGAAACTTTTTTTAATTTTTTGAATAAACGGTGGATCAAATAAGGGATATATATATTATATATATATATATATATATTATATATTATATATTATATATATATATATATATATATATATATATATATATATATATATATATAATATAAATTTTTAGTATTATTTCTTGTAATCTCACTCGAATTTTGATTTTGGTTAATTCTTGGTTTTTACTAACACCTCTCGTTTCTGGTGAAGTGTAATTTTTTTTATGGAAGTTTATTTTTTCTTAAAACATTATAGTTTTTCATTTAATTCACTCTAATGCACTCTCACACACACTCAGATACACACAAAACACGCCTCTTTTTTCCTTAGGTGGGAAAGTTGGGTTGGCTATTCCATAAACCAATTTCCACTCACACACTTAATTGTAAGGATCACTGTGCCTTTTGTATTATAGCTCTAAAGGTGACCAATTTAACTTATTATCCATCTGACCCTTTTTCTCATACGTTCCGTAATTAGGCAAATTGCTGTCGAGTATCAAAATGCAGTAACTTAGTTACAGCCTTTTGCTGTGTAAATTGGCCAAAGAATGGTTTAATCTTTAGTGTATTCATTGCTGCGTGACCCCGCGTCACATATCAAATAATTATATATATATATAAAGTTCAGTAAGATATTTAAAGTTAAAAATGTTGATTTAACTCATTACGGGTGTTTTGAGTTACTGCCTTTTGCCAGAGAACGGTATAAAATGCCTCGTTCGCAAATTTAATAAAACTTAATGCAGTTTCCATTATTGCTTTTGGCCTGATGTGAGTTAGGAAGAAATTTGCAATTTGTATTTAGGCTTTCCTCTCTCTCTCTCTCTCTCTCTCTCTCTCTCTCTCTCTCTCTCTCTCTCTCTCTCTCTCTCTCTCTCTCTCTCTCTCTCTCTCTCTCTCTCTCTCCCCCCCCCTTTTCCTCTTCCTTTCTCTCTTTCTGGATAAAATTTTGACGGAATTTAGGTCTATTTATATTCGTTGTAAATGTTTCTAGAGAAATATTTTAATTATTCTATAAATTACTGCCGCAAAGATTATCCATAAATGTTAGCCAGTTGATTGTTTTTTATTTAACCCTTTGGAATGAAGTGACGTTCAATGCTCGAGAGAAGGAGGATGATGTGGTGGTTGGTAAAGGTTTCCCTTCTCGCTCATACGCGACGAACGTTTCATCCTTTTAACTGTTTTTTTTTACAGTTTGCTTTAAGTACTTTGATTCGCGTCGTTTTGAGCTCGTTTTGAGCTTATGCTAATACCCAGCATTCCGATTAGATCCTTTAGGTACTTCTAGATTATCATATCTCCAACCAGATTGCGATGTAACTCGCTGGAGTTGAAGCGGCAGTCTATTTTATTACCACTACTACATCAAATGTTTAGGAGCCATGACAGCAGTACGTAAAGTGGAAATGCCTTCTCTTTTTATAAGCAAGGTTTTTAGTTAGTGAATCTATACCTACTCGTGCTGCTGCTGCTGCTGCTGCTGCTGCTGGGGCTTTGTGACCTTTGAATTTGTGACTTTCCTTTTAGGGGAAATTGAGAGTTTGATGTAAAGGAAACTAGGAACTAGTGGGGCTCAAACCCGGAATCTCTTGTTCTACCGACCACTGTGATTCCGGTAGAAGTGCCACTAGCCTTCTATTAGGACTTCTCTTCCATTATATGTAAGTAGTGTTACAGGATTTTCGGAGTGGAGGGTTTGATCGTTGTTTGGCTGTGCCTTCGTTATTTGAAGGAAAACAGAATGGCGACCTCAGACAAAAAACATAACCAGCTGAAACTTTAAGAAATGACCGTTCTTCAATTTTGGAGGGCGGAAGTACACCCGCCATTTGACCCTTTTGATGATAAAGGGACGAGTGCCTATTTGCATCCTGAACAGTTTGCAGTATTTACAAACGATGGACAGGAGAGTCGTTCAATTCTATCCAATAACCAGGAAGAGAAGAACTTAACTGTTGTTACCTTTCGTGAAAAACTATTTGATGCCCTCATACAAAGAAGTGGCTAAGCGACGAAAGTAAAGAACGCCAGAAAACGCTTTATGAAGTTGCACCAATTTGAAAGTGGAATAATTTTTGAACTTTTTGAAGATACTTCTTCCAAGGAAAGCTTCATTTGGAGCCACGAGGATTAAATCACCAGATTTTAACAGTACCTCGGTGGGATTTCTGAACTGTTCTATCGGGGATTTGGAAAATTTCAAGGTAAGAAAGTGATGATTTTTTAAAGAACTGCTTTGTAGTTTTAAGCGTAACTTAGTTTCTAATGAGAATTTTATATACATATCTATAAATGAAATAGAACATATAGAAATGAAATAGAAACAAACTAGAATGAGAGAAGAGGCAGATTTTGTACGGTCCCAGCTGCGGTGGGACGGGGGGCCATGAAAACAAGGATGGAAAATACCTTCAGAATACGAGGCCCAAAGCTTTTCAATGTCCTACCAAAAGAAGTGAGGAATCTCCAGCACACCGACTTGAATAACTTTAAGAACCAGCTGGACAGATTCCTGTGCAGAGTCCCTGACCAGCCATGCGTGGCTGGCTACGAGGGCAGGAGAAGATCAGACAGCAATTCTCTCCTTTACCAAGTCCGGTAAATGAGGCGGGATGCTGCAGAGGGTCGATCCTGAACCATAGTTCATACTTGCCTAAAGTGCGTGTGTGTTTTAATTTTTGAACAGCTTCATTGAAGAGATGTTTTAGATCCTGTCAATGAAGCCTGCGCATCAACGAGATCGAGGGAATGACCTAAAATGGGTATTAGACAAGGTATTAAAATTCTACCAATGGGCAGTTAGGCACTAAGAAATTAAAACACGCGTATTCGTCTTCAGGTTTCAAATGTTTTCATTGTAGACCAAAGGATGAGTTACTTTATTTTCTGGAGATCTCGTCGTCCATGATTAAAAATAACACTGAACGTAAAGGTTCTGGGTTCGACTCCTGTCGCTGTTACCTCGTGTTTTACTTAGGTTGGCCACCTTCCCCTACTCGTAATACTCGGGCTCGAGTGACCCTCGGGGTTCACGCCCATAGCTTCGACATGTTTCGGGAGAGAATAAGTGGTTGTAAATGTTACCTATTATCTACATTTATTTCTCACTGGAGGAACGAGGTTAAGCAACGTTGGGCGTGATTAGTAGTTGGATGGGTGACCTCCCTACTGACAAAGTTAACTAAATTTATTAAACTTTAAGAACTAATCTAACATGGCTAAAAGTCACGCGCATAATAAAAAAAAAAAAAAAAAAAAAAAAAAAAAAGTAATTAATCAATCTCGTGTTCGGGTATCACTTTTTATTGGTGTCATTCTTTTATATATAAAACCTCTTGATAGACAGAAATTTGCAATCCGCCATAGTGGATTATCATCCTGGTTTGCTCGTTATGAATCCATCTGGCGAGTTTAAATCCTTTCTCTCTCAATCCGTTCAATACTGTCAGAATTCTTTCAAGATGCTTTATAACGACGCTATCCATGGGTTGCTGAATGTCCTCTAAATGTATCTCGATGCTTAGCTGCCGAACATTATCTAAAAGGTTCGTCTTTGAAGATAAAATTTGCTGGAAGACTTTCCATTCACTTTTTTCGATATCGACCTTGAGGTAATCAATAGGTTTTTCGACCAAATCGAAAAGTTCTAAAAAATATTTGTAAGTGAAAATGGAGACTACTTTACTCGGCAGTGTTTCGTTGTCTGTGGTCGATAAGTGCATCAGTATGTTTGGCTTATCTTTGTCCCCTAAACCGACATTTATGTAGTAGAGATCGCGACCATATCTGGAGTCCGACTTGTTAGGCACGGAGAAGTCTACAGAAAACACTTTACAACCATAAACTGTCATCGCTTCGTCGAAAGTAGAGTCGAGTCCGATGCCAAACGATAGAACGGTGCAGTTTCCCCGTTCGGGTTGGTACTTCGGGTCAAAACAGACTGGTTTATACCCGTCAAGGATACATTCGTGACAATTTTTACAGTCTAATTTGCCGCCAATTTCTTTTAGCTTCGTACAAGAGGTTTCCGTGGTGTGCAGCAAACCATAAATATACCTAATAATGGTATCCACATTCAACGTTTGGATAGTGTCTGCATTTAGCTTTTCTTTCGATAACGCCTCTGCGAAATTCTTGGAATTTAACGTGCCAATTTTTCCTAATCCATTCGCCACATTTTTCATGTTGGCCACGTCTATTATTGAATCTATGTAAATAACAGTCTCTCTCTCTCTCCAAGTAACTACTTGTTCAGATGAAAATAAGTAATAAGTAGATATAAATAATATAATGAGAACGTATGTTTGGTTCTTTCTCGCAATACGGTTCCTCCTCAATCCCATATTTTTTTGGTTGGTTTTTAAATTGACTAATTAGTGAACTCTTAGTTAAGTATTATAAATACCGAATCATAAATTTCAAAGTATAGTTAGTTTGTTAAATAGTACTTTAAGAATAGTTTTATTTATTTAATAACAAAAAAGGTTAACTGAAATAGTCACGGCTAAATTTTTCGACTTTTTCACTGAATGGCACCAATATAAATGGCAGTTGGAACAGACAGGTTGCACCATAAGCCACGTCCAATCTGCAACTAAACATCCTCTGCCTATTATAATATAATTTTTAGCCCGATTTTCCTGTCTTTTGAGGTGTTGTAAAGGAGGAAATTTGTTGTAAAAATACTCGGATAGGATAGGAGGAAAACTTTTCTGAATTTTTTTATAGATTTTCAAATTTTACCTTTATCTAATAACGATAAAATTTATGGCAATTCGCGTTATCGTCTACATTCGTCGTTGTCCACCTGATACAGTCCACATTTGACTACTTTCATTCAGTGTTATAAGTTCATCTTATTTTTGATGTCAGTTTTAAAAAAAAATTAATAGTGCACTTTTTAAAACGAGAATATGATAAGGATATTGATACAATATAAGCAGTTCTCTCTTCATCGAACTGACTTCGTTATCGCCCTTTCGTCAAAAACTGCATTCGACTTTTGTCAAGCTAGCTCCTGAGGTGGCTAGAGAAAATTAGTTAGATTTTGTCAACAGTTATCGTTTGCAGAAGCAAAAGTATCTTTAGAATTCATTGCGTTATTTAGGCATAATAGATAGATAGATATAGATATGTATACCGGGTGTCCGAGAATTATCTGTACAATTTTTGGCTGTTATTAAAAGTCAACCATGAAGTGTAGAAATTCCAGTGTTCTCATTTTACAGAGAATCTCAAGTTTTTTTTTGATACCACGTTTTGACAAGTTTTTTAGAAATGTACGCGGGTGACAGACATTGATGATTTAAAAGCGAGAATCACAGCTGCTATTGAGCGAATTGATGTGGATATGCTGCAGCGTACATGGCAACATTTGGAGTATCGATTGGATGTTTTGCGAATCACTAATGGTGCACATATCGAATGTTTGTAACAACGTTACTTTAATAAAAGAAACTTTTGAAAATACAGATTCTAAATCTTGTTTAAGAATTTTACGTGTGTTATCAAGAATTTTATTAAAAGATGAAATTGTACAGATAATGTTCGGACACACTGGAATTTCTAAAAAACTTGTCACAACTTGGTATCAGAAAAAACAAATGAGATTCTCTGTAAAATGGGACAACACTGGAATTTCTACACTTCATGGTTGACTTTTAATAACAGCCAAAAATTGTACAGATAATTCTCGGACACCCTTATAGTAAAGAAAATTACATGCATCATTAGTTTTGGGCTTATATTGGCTTAGACTCTTTCAGTTGTTGGTAAGCCCAAATCTAGGTTACAGTGTAGGCCTTACTCAATCTTATTGTGGGCTGGATTCATACTAGAATCCTGAAGTTAGGACTGTGCTGCCCTGTATTGAGAATCCAGACGTGCCTAATCCTTTAACCTTGAGGATAATCAAAGTCGGAAGATACATTTTTGAAGTATTTTAATTGCTGACTGTTAGTTTACATTTCGCATTGCTAATACTGGCACGCTACCTTGCGTTTTAGGTTAACCGTGAAAAACGAGTAAATAAGTGTGATTAGGTGGTCGGAGAATGTTTTAGCATAGGTTATATTAGACTAATTTTAGCCTTTAATAATACGACAGGTCACCATCTCATTCATGAGGCTTCATTCTGAATGAAAATAATAAAATATGTGAACGTACGATAATGTTCAGAAAATGGGAAACCAGAAAAAGTGAGATCAGTACATACACGATAGGTACTAGGGGTTAAAACCCGGTATTGAAATACCGGTATTAATACCGGTATTGAAGTACAAATAATACCGATATTATAGGTTTTCGGTATTGACAAAAATTGCTATTGTAAAATTTAGGCAATTTAGTCCTCCGATAAGACTGAAGTGGAAGCAGATTCATTACTGAGTGAATACATGCAAGAAATGGACAAACTAGGAAAAGTGCCATCTAAAAAAAATTCCATTGATTTTGATGTTACTAATGAATTTAAAAGCTTGGAAGTTACTTTACAGAGAAGTGAGAATTTAGAGAAGCTGTACAAGGCACTGCTTTCAATTAAACCTACAAGTGCAGAATCAGAAAGAGCCTTTTCCGCTGCAGGCCTATTTCTGACGAAACTGAGATAAAGTCTATCTGAACAATCCCTAGATGCTCTTTGTTTCCTCAAAGCATACTTTCAAAATCAAACTAAGAAATAAATATTTAGATACTAATAATTTCTATCTACCCCAGTAGTTGTATAATAATATGCTAAAAAAAATTCAAATAATATTTTTATTACAATTTAGTAATTTACTGTATAAACGTTTTCGAATAGAATGCCATCTATTTGGAGTTGGGTCATTAATTTATAGTAAATATGGTGAGTACTGCAAGTCCCTCAGACTTGTGGGAGGGTTGGTAGGGTGGCACCATAATAAATCAAAATAAATTATTTTTTTCATAATACCGGTATCAATACCGGGATTAGCATAATTGTCTCCAAATACCGGTATTGAAAATTTTCGGTATTATGCAAGCACTAATAGGTACTAAGACAACCCATTTACCATTATCAAATATATGAAAGGAATGTACCTTGCATGGGTAATTCCACAGAGACAAATGAGGGTTCGCGTGTCTTAAGGTACCTAAGCTCCACCACAGGCGAAAACGTGTTTTTGCTTACGTCACTAGAAATATGGTTGAAAACCTTATGAAGCGAACTACTCTTTTCACCTCTATCGACAGCCAAAAGTTCACCCAAAGTTCGGCATAATAAGAATAAAAAAAAAAAAAATAAATAAATATAAAATATGAAAATCTATTCCAAAAACTCAACATCTTCATTAGCATACTTAGAACTCTAATTTAGCCAAAAATGAACGTTCTAGCTCAATTAATAACAGATACTATTGCCAGAATATTGCTGAACTTTGGAGGCGATTTCTGACGAATTTTAATTTTGGCGCTTAGGTACTTTAAGACGCGGGACCCCTCAAATAGTTTTCTGCCATTACCCACGATTTTGACTTCAGAAAATAGTGCTGTTTACAAGTTAGCTATCAGTTCGTTCTTGTAGAATGGTAACAGTTATTGTCCACTGTGTTCTCGGTACGGAGAATTTTAACACTTTAGAGCAGGGGACACCCCACCCGATCGCTACACACACCATGTGCACAGGACCTGGGAGCCTGAGTCGCTGCCGCCGCGCGACATACCTTTATATATATTCAGTTCATAACTTTTTAATTGTACACTTAATTCTTTTTATATATTTGTATTTATATGTGCGAGCGTAAGTGAGGTGACGTGTGTATATATATATATATATATATATATTTTTTTTTTTTTTTTTTCCTGGCTTCTTACAGTAGGCAAACGCACAACCAGTAGATGACATTGAAGAGGAGAACAGTGACAGGCAGCGATATTTTGCCAAACGCAAGTATGTTTTCAGGCGTGACGAACGAACCCTTTCGAACTTGAGACAAGAATTTAAGCTTTGCCGTCTTCACGTGTTCATTCTTTGCGCCCTTTGGATTTCCCTCCTTCAGAATGTAAATGGAGGCGGTGTGAAACAAAATTATGATGAAAATGGTAACTATGCACGAGAAGAGCCAAACGTCCACCATCTTGAAATATGAAGTTTTTGGCATCGTTTCCGAGGTTTGAGTGAGGAGGGAAGCAAGAACCAAGAGTGACGTCAAAGACACCATGATCCTGTCCTGTAAAATGAATACTTCATCTCGTGCTCAGCGCCCTCTACTCTTATGAAGGAATAATATGGCAGTTTATACGAGGTTTGTTCACTTGAGGTCGGTTGACATTCATTGAAATATCAAATGGATAGAAATTATGATTTTATGATTGTTCAAAATGGGTATATGCCCTCATTATGTCAATGAATATGAAGAGACTATCGACTGCATTTCCCATCAGCCGCCATATTGTTTCTCGTAAAAGTAGAGGACCCCAGAATGGAATAGTGAATACCCTTAGTTTATAAAGAAAATAATAGCGTCATTAAGATAATCAAACAAGATTGTAAATTCAGAGATGGGCAGTATCGCGATACATGTATCGGCGTTGCGTATCGAGCGATACTTTTGTATCGGTAACGGTATCGCCTTAGCTACTTGATCGATGTATCGGTATCGCTAAGGTAATTTTTCTTAAATGTATCGAAAAAAATCGATACATTCATGCAAATAACTGAAGTAAAATTGTAAAAAAGTTGTATAATCCTCAAATTTTCTGAATTTTTTTTTTTTTTTTTTTTTCAAATAATATAGTTTTAAGTTATAATGTTGAAGGGATCTGATATTGATCGTTTTTTACACCCAATATACAAAGTAAAAATTTATTTACATTAGTAAGATTTTTTCATTCTTGTAGTAGTGTATCGCGATACATGTATCGGTATCGATATCGCTTTAGCTATCTATAAAGTATCGATGTATCGGTATCGCTTTAAACGATTTACGAGTATCGATGTATCGGTATCGCCTTAGAGATTTTCGTGTATCGATGCCCATCACTGATTGTAATAACATCTATGACCAAAGCTTTGACTAACTCTTCGCTGAATCATGCTAAAGTTAAAATAAACGAGGCCTTCCTAGAAAGAAGTGGCTAAGCGACAAATGTGAAAAACGGCAGAAAACTTAAAAGTTGTACCAAATTTGAAAGTGACGTAACTTTTGAAGATATTTCGTCGAAATATCTTCAGAAGTTGAAAAGTTATTCCACTTTCAAATTTGTTACAACTAAAACAGCGTTTTCTGGCGTTTTTTTTACTTTTGTAGCTTAGCCAGTTCTTCTTAGGCGTCTTTAAATAATCTATGGATTCCAAAAACATTTGCATCTCGGAAGCACTTAAACCTTTCGAGATGTTCAAAATGGACTCTTAAACCAATATTTTCAACGTTTCTGTATTATTATTAGTATTATTAGTATTATTATTAGTATTAGTATTAGTTGTAACTACCGTGAAATTTTGGAGCCTGAAGAAGAAGGTGAGGTAGGCAATGATGATCATCAAAGAGGTTGGAAGGTAGGTGGTGAGCAGGTGGAATCCGCTTTCCCGAATCATTTCGATTCGCACCTGAGATCAACAAAGAAATTAATAATTTTTAATTGATCCGTTGATAATCTAACTAGGCTCATTCTTGATCCTAATGAATGGTTGAAAATTCTTAAATAAAAGTTTTCAACACAGCTTTTATTAAAAGGTAGGAAAATACGTTTAATTTTTTGTTCGTAATGAAGTGATAAGACCGGTCAAGATTTATACCTTCTACCAATTCGTATTCGTTAAGTTACAGGAAACTACGTCATTATACGTTGCATTGTACTTAAAATTAGTCATTCTGTTTACAAACCTCGACGGAACTGAAGCTCGACTTGGATGAATTAACTTTGGATATGACGACGTCACCGATGGTACACTCAATGAGTTGTTTCTTGCCGGTGAAGGAAACTTCGTTGGGGACGAGATGAGCTTTGTCCTTCGTAGTCAGGAGCATGTCGAATCCCATCTTACAAGTTTGGGTGTCGAACGGATACAGACTCAAGTCGAAGTCACAAACGTACGTAATGTCGTGCTTGCTTGTCATCGAAAGGACTACAGCAGATCCGTTGTAGATGTCCTCTGTCATTGAAATGAAGGACAGACGTACGCGTATGTCAGTGGTTCATCAATTCAGATAATGGGAGGAACTTGATAGATCACGTATGCTAACAACTTCCTACTCTCCAATAGTGTTGCCTACATCGTGGCCACGTAGCAGACCGCTTCCCATTAGATCAGCGACGTTAAGCAACAGTGAGTCTGTTCATTACTCGGATGAATGGTCGTTCTCTGCGTTCAGGTGACGTAGCGATCCATGGTTCAAACATCAAATAAAACTTTAGGTCCTCCGTCACGTGACCTTTTGGCGTTACAGGTAACATTCCTGTCTCATATCCCCCTAGGTGGGGTGGGGTGGGGTGAGGTGAGGTGAGGGGTAGGGGCCCGAGCCTAGGTTGCCTTAGCCTGAGTCAATTAAAGAGGGATGGCCGGCCCACCACTTCATCCTGACGCAAGATAGAGAAACGAACCACCCAGCATTGGGGCTCAAACCCACGACTCAGTGGAGTCTTCGCATTGCTGGGCAGCACCCTAACTGATCGACCCACGAGACACTTTATCGTTACAAATTAGGTTAAACAATTCCTAAACTTTAGCATTCACTAAACGGTGTGATTTTAGTGAACTATTTTCTGTCTGTGGCGTTACAATATAACTTCCCGTTTACCATTTCTTAGAGAAGAAATTACTTTTTCATCACAAAATTACTATCAATACACTCGTCTTTTATATAACTGAAAGGGAGGTCTCCCGCGATTAAATATATATCGGTATTTACCAGTTTCAAGGATTGATACAGGAATTATGAAGGATTGCCGCGAAACGTTTAAAGCCGTTCGTTCATCATGACTGAATTTATTTATTTCTTGTCTGTGATCATTATTAATTTGAATTGTTTCATTGTAGATTCATAGGTCAGCGAATGAACAGATAAATCGAAACAGACAATGGCAATAAACGATCACTTTCTCCCCCCCCCCCCCAAACTCTAAGGGGGGGGGCGCAACCAGTAGCTTTACGTGGAGTCCAAACCACGGGTCGCTACATAATCTGGACGCAGAGGACAATCTCCCATCCAACTATTATCCAGACCCAATATCGGTTAACTTTGCTGATTGACGGGAAGCGGTGTTACAACAATGGCTACGACGTAACCCTAAGGATTAGGTTCTCCCTTCCAAGCCCAGTGCGTGTTTTTTATTCGCTATACAAAATAAAATGTAATTATAGGCCCATTTGTCACAGAAGCTATGGAATAAACAACAGACAATGTAACTAAAAAAAATTAAGGTTAGACTTCGCATACGACAGGATAAACAATATTCACCTATTAGTGCACATTGGTAGAATTTTCTACCGACAAATTTGTCATAATTGCATCACATTTTCTCGTATTCACGTGATCTTCGGTATGAGTCATTAATATGACGCAATCTTTTAGATGGCGTCATGTTAATGACTCGTACTGAAGATCACGTGAATACAAGAAAAAGTGATGCAATAATGACAATTTTGTCGGTAGAAAATTCTACCAGTGGGCACTAATGGGTTAAATTTGCATCCACCCGTGCAAAACGAGTGAACATCGTAAAATCAGACTTGCTGTGAACATTTTTAGAAATGATTTCTGCATTATCATCGTTCTCGTTTATAAGCGTCTCGCGTATCACAGAAAATACAAGGTTTAACTTATTATACAGACTTTATTATTAATGGACTCAAATTCACATTCAATATTACTACTATTCCTCTCGCTTTTTAGTCGGTAATATTGGGGTGAACACGTATTAAGCTGTATGAACAAATTGTGGGAGCTTGTTAGAACGCACAAGCTGGTAAACTACTTTTTAGAATGTCAACCATTTTAAAAAATGGCAGGAAAAATTAACAGGAGTTAGGTTTTCTTTCAATGAAAATTTACTTATCAATATATGGGAGCCTTCAAGTATTACTTAACACTTTGGAGCAGTGGCGGATCTACTATGAAACTAATGAAGCTTAAGCTTAAGCTTCAGGGCCCCTAATCCAGGAGGGCCCCTGAAGCAACTTTTTTTTTAATGAGAGTTTTTCAACAAAATCGATGGAATTTTTTTAAGTGTTATTAAAATAAGGCTATTTTAGTGATAGAATCATAAGCCAATGGGTTGAAGTACTTAATATTGACCTTAGAATATGCGGTAATTATTCGTTTTTTGACCCAGTCTCTTTTTATAATGAGAGGAAACGTTTCTGGTCAATTTGGAGGTACTCTGCACGAATCTGCCATCCGTTTCCTGTGCAAATGCGTAGTTTTCGAGATATCGTCATCTCGAAAACTACGCATTTGCACAGGAAACGGATGGCAGATTCATGCAAAACACCTCAAAATCGACCAGAAAAGTTTGCATTCGTGCTAAACACAACCTAACCTAACTTAGTCTAACCACCTATTAACCAGTCACCTTATTTTGGAGGATATAGTTCTGCAATTGCAGTAAGGAAGTGATGCAGAACTGTAGAATCGTCAGGATGTTCTGCCAGGAACAAGTATCGTGCGAAATATTTCCGGTAATGAGGACGTCTATTCCCAGCACGTAAAACCCACGATTTCACATCCTTCCATTTTTTTTACGGCACCTAAACAAACACCTTCGAGTCTTGTCTTAAAATACAGGCAGTATTACATTTAGGGCAAATCACGGATGTCGGAATTATGCTGTGATTGGGAAAAAAATCTAAACTTTTATCTTCATCGAGGCCAACAAGGCGGATTAGGTCTTCGAAATCAAGTTCACAAGATTGACACGTCATACCAGTAGAACGAAAATTACCACACTAACCAGAAACAGAAAGTAGTAGCCAAAGCAAGAAAAAGTAGCCAAAAAAAGCCAAGTAGCCAAGAAAAATCTCCAAAAAAGGTAGCCCAAATAAACAAACCAACCGAAATTTATATACATACATATTAGAAAGTAGAAAATATTTTTTTTTAAAAAGTACATTTTATACAAATTTGCACAAGATAATATATATATTTTCTTATTCAGCTTTGATTGGTTATTCAATATATATTGCTGTTATAGCTGGGTGTGACGGTAAAAAAAAACGAATATTAACCGAATATGCTCTAATACCCATTTCATATGGCCTCAAAATGCCCATGTAATTGGTCAACCCGGGGGCTTGCAGCGCCCGATCCCCAGCTGTATGGGCTCGCTGACCTCGCCAGAATCTATTCAAGGGCAAGGGCAGCAAGGCCCTTTGAACCTTGTTGGATGTTGCCCTATTGTTACTGGTTGCGAAGGGGCCCCCATAACAGTTCAAGCTTCAGGGTCCCAAAAATGTAGGTCCGCCACTGCTTTGGAGAACTCCCTCCCCACTTTCTCGTGTTGTGTAATGCGACAAATTTTTACCCTTTCATACAACCAATTTTAATTAAGTCTGGACAAATGGAACGCCTTGTTGATTAAAAATTGTGAAAATAAAATAGCTACATCCCCTATATTAGAGAGAAGATCCCTGGACACGGGGAAAAATACTGAGTATCCTGAAAAGAGTGAACATTGTCCCTATATATAAAGGAGGGGATAGGTTTCGAGCAAAGCACTCTAGACCAGTGTCACTGACATCCCATCTCGCCAAAATATTTGAAAGAACAGTCGGAGAAAATCACTGCTCTTTTGGAGACACTGAAAAGATTCAATGAGAACTAGCACGGATTTCGATCAAGATCATGCTTATCACAACTAATAGAGCACTATAATAATATCATAGGCGAGCTTGAAAGCAATGAAAACTACAGTCACATACACAGATTTTGCTAAAGCATTCGACAAGCGAGATTATGGTCTAATAGACAAAGTGAAACCTATAGGAATAAGAGGCAAAGTGGGAAAAGCAATCTACAACTTTCTGAAGGAACGTCAGCAAGTCGTAAAAATCCAAAGTATATCAGAATCAGATGTACACGGCTCGGTACCACAAGGAACAATGTTAGCCCCACTTTTGTTTATTATCATGTTAACATAGACAATGAACTAACAACAGTATGGTAACATCCTTTGCTGAAAAATCAGAAATTCAGAAGTGGAAGCCCTACCAGAGGGACACAACCAGAATATACAGATGGTCTGAAGACAACAACATGAAATTTAACATCGAGAAAATTCAGCTCTTGAGATATGGAAGAAATAAAAAACTAAGACAATATATTGTCTCAGATAAACAGGAAATTCAGAGAAACACGAAAGCAAAGGATTTAGCGGTTATAATGACCTATTGAGGCAAATTCTCATCGCGATAAACAAAGCAAAGAGAGTTCCGGTACAGCTCTTTTCTGGATCTTGTTCAGAAGTGGTGAACATCTTGTGTTCTGAAGACAAATCATTTTTTACAAGTTCATTTGAAAACTAAAACCTGAAAATAATAATTCACTTACACGAGTTTTTGTTTTGTTACGTAACGCATCGTATGACTCCTCCCCTCCTCCCGTAACTTTGTAACACCTGAATACCCCCCTCCCTATTGGTGTGTTAGGTAATACTTGAACGGCCCCATGAGTGTAATACAGTCTCGGCCAAAAGGAAAAAAAAATACTCTTTGAATCAACTGAAGGTCAAACCGAAAATATAACATTTCGTAGGGTAAAATACCCCCCTTTCAGCAGCTTTTATGCAGGCCTGAACTCAACAAGGTGAACAAATTCTCAAGACTCAAAACCCACCCTTGAAATACATACTTTATAAATACAGTGCTATAAACAAGTCTAACCTTGCTTCTGATCCTGAGCCATCGGACTTCCGACCTTAATGGCGTAACCTCTGACCTCCTCATCCATGTAACTCCTTTGATTGCCGATGGCGTACCCGAAGCCGATAAAGGGAACCCAAATGGACTTCCTCTCGTTGAGCGACAAAGCGTTGAGATCGCTCTTCTCCTTCAAGTTGTGGAAAATCAAGCGAGAATCACTCCATTGCAACTGAAATTTTATTATAAATGAAAATTGTCCTTTCAGCAGTTTTCTATTTGGGATAATTGTATAAATTTAGAAAAGATGTCGCACAACTTTGGAAATTGAATGAACAGTGAAAATATTGATCTTTGAACAAATGTGACCGTCAATTCTGAAAGTCCACGTTTCAAGTAATGCAAACTGACGTCAGTCCCATTCTCATCCGCAGTCCGCCACAAATGAAATGCTCATGGTGAGAAATCCACACATTTGAGGGGAAAAAAGAAATATCTCCAGAATTGGGCAAAGGTGACTGTAACGCAACTGTGGGCAGATGGGTATTTTCCATGAAAAATCTTACGAAATAGGAAAGCCTAATTTAGAATCGGAACGGATCTATTTCAGAATTTCCCTTTTCGAGAGATTTTCACTTCATAATTTCTCAACATCATTGAGATAAATTTAACATTAGATGAAGTATGAAAAGTATGTCCAACACCTCATACTTTCTCTTGGATATAAAGGGTGTTTCAAAAGTCTTTACCCTTTTTTCCTTTTTTCCCGAAGGACCCTAAGGTGACCATACATTCAACACAAACCTTTATAAAATGTTTATTGATTTTCCGCCAACTTGGTGCATCTTATCCAAACGCGTTCGGAAAGATTTGAGCAGATTGCGGAACAATTGCGTGTCGGTTTGCATCGATTCAAGGACCGCTGACAATACTCGAACAAGTGTCTCACGAGAATTTCGATCTTCGACATCCGGGATCGCATCCAACTGCTGCTCTGCGCGAGCTTTGACAATTGCGCCCAAATTCTCTGCTGGGTTAAGGTCAGGCGAGTTGCCCGGCCACCGTCCGAACCCGGAGTAACGAAAGAAATCAAGTTTCTGCTCGTCCAAGAGCGCGTGAGGCGCGTTGGCCTTCATGCAACCAGCCATGTCGTGAAGGAAAGTCACTTGATCGAACCTTCCTTATCGATTTCGAGAAGCACCTTTTCCTTCAACACATGTTCGCGGAAATAAGCGCCATCCCAGGATTGACCGTGCGGTTTAACGTCCTTGGGGAAAAAAGGGTAAAGACTTTTGAAACACCCTTTAACAGATGGTTCTCCAGAAGAGTAGCGTACATTATAGAGAGTGCCACTTTTAATAAAAGTTTGAAATTTTGAGGTGCAATATTCTCATGTGGTGATCACTGCTACTTTATTGGCAAATATGAAGTTTTAACCCATTCTGAAAATATTTGACCCCGGATCGGGGGCATTGAAATTTTGACCCCAGCCTGTGACGACATCAGACCGATTCTTCATATGTATTTGGCCATAAAATCTTTATTTATTAATCGATTCGAATGATTCTTGTGTTAATTGATTCAGAATTTAAAGTTCTTTAGTTATTAATGTTGTTGTACTTATTAATATTAATTGTTATTAGTAGTTATTAATGTTATTAATGCATTTTAATTATTAATGTTTTTGTATTTCTTTTCTGATCTTTTATTGTAGTTCTTTTCAGACTATGGATAATAATGCTTATTCGCTAAGGCGAAGTGAAGTAAATGTCAGTGATGATTCCAGTGATCTTATTATTGGAAAACTTTTGACTGACATAAAAACTGGTAAAGGCAGTGTGTTGCCATCCAATAGTAATGTGTTGAAGTATTTTATTTATTTAACTAGAGGAGAATACCAAAATGCTTCTCAGGATGAAGTGATTGTGATTGCTTTGAGGAAAGTGAAGGTCGTCTGGGATATGGCAAGCATTCCTACCAAAAATGTAATAAAGAATCCTCTGCCTAAAGCCAAACTCAAAGATTTGATAAAAGAGCGTTCTTTACTAACTCGTAACAGAGGTAAACCTAATTTTGAGCAAAAACAAAGACTTTCTAAGGAAGTTAGAGAAATTATTTGGTATCGCGGCCAGTGACGCCTTAGATAAGATAAAAAAAGACAAGGTTAAAGACGAAAATCAAAAAATGATAAGACACAACATTTCTCGAAGATCAAAGGACAGAGAGAAGATATTGTCTGTGAAATGTTGACAAAAGTTACGAGAAAAAAATAGTGAAAAACAACACGAAAGGAAAGCTACAAAAACTTTGAAAGAGAAGAAAAAGAAAGGACACTGCAGAAATTCCAAGCACTTGAAACGCCATCGAAAGCCAATTCTTCTTCATCGACGTCCAGCAGTGACAACGATAACGAATTCACCGTTCCTAAAAACACACCCAAAAGACAGAAAATTTTCGTTCCGAAAACGTATCCTCCATGGCAGATCGCCTTAACATCTCTTTGGGACAGAGGACAGCAATGACGGCAGCAGTAGCCTCTGCTTGTGGAATGGATCTAAGCAAGCTGGCCTTATCTAAAAGTTCTGCCAAGCGTGCAACAGAGATGGTTCGAGATCAAGCATCAAGACAAATAAAAGAGGATTTTATTGCCCCACCTTTCTCGGTCATCCACTGGGACAGTAAGTTGATAACAGATAAAGCAGGAGGCAAATCGGAAAGACTTGCCGTGCTGGTATCGGGTGCCCCAAATGCCAAAGAGGGCAAGCTGTTGGCTGTTCCTGAAATCCCAAATACTCGTGGCGAGTCGTAGGCTACTGAAACTTTTGATATGATCAAAAAGTGGAACTTAGAGCGCCATGTTATTGGGTTTGTTTTTGACACTACAAGCTCCAACTCAGGGCGCCATACTGGAGCCTGCAAGAGACTTGAAAGAATATCTATGTAGGAAAGTATTGTTGCTTGCTTGTCGGTATCACCTATATAAGCGGATACTCAACAGTGTGTTTGTAGAAATATTTGGAGGAAGCACTTCACCAGATTATGAAATTTTCAGAGTTCCGGGAGGAAAAGTGGCAAGGCATTGACACAAGCATAAAGGATTTCAAAACACTGAAAATCAAGGACAGAAAGCTAAGGTCTAAACGGCAAGAAGTCTTAGATGCATTAACCGATTTGCTGACTGAGAATGCATTCAAACGTGGTGATTATCGGGAATGCGCTAAGTTGACAATCCAAATTTTAGGTGAAGTACCCCCAAAAGGAGTACGTTGACTCCGTCCAGGAGCAGCTCATCGTGCACGATGGATGTCTGCAATCCTATATACCTATAAAATGTATGCTTTTGGATACCAGGCTGGCTACGATGAGAATATGATGAAAATGCTTGAGCAGATGTCTTTTTAATGCATTGTTCTACGCTAAAGCATGGCTACATTCCGACAACGCCGCAGATTCTTCTTTCAATGATTTAAGCTTATATCACGATCTAAAAACCTATGAAAAACATAACAGTGAAGTGGCAGCTGCGGGTCTTAAAGCCCTTGATAGGCAAATGTGGTACTTTGTGGAAGAAGTGATACCACTCTCCTTATTTTCACACAAGGTCAACAATGCAGAGAAGGCTAAGATTGCCAATGCCTTAAAAAAGTCAGAAAAAGATTTATGACATGAAAACTGGCCATCCAGTCTTCCCTATACTCAGGGAAGGAACCAAGCTTTCCGACCTTGCTGGTCCAAAATCATGGCAGTTTCTGAGGCTCTTTAAATCAAATGGGGATTGGTTGAGAAGACCAGTAGAAGAATGGGAGAAACACTAGGACTATATTCGCTTAGCTTCTTACGTGCGAGACATGAAGGTAAACGATACGGCTGAAAAGGGGGTGAAACTTATTGAAGATTATGCTAAGAGCCTCACCATTAATGAACAGCAACGCCATTTCCTCCTTCAACTTGTTGAAAATGAAAGACGCCTTCTTCCAGACATCTACAAGAAGAGCAGTTTGCGAAACTACTTGAAAAAATAAAAGGAGTTTCTATATATTGTTTCATGCATTAAAATATTTTCAGTATTTAATCTGGGTTAATATTATGAATTATTATCATTAACAATTTCTCCTTTTTCAGGGTCTTCGACGGCAACCGAATTGGCAATAAACTGGCAAGGAGGGTTCAAAGGAATGTTTTTTATATTACTTTTGTATGCTTTAAAAAAAAAAAAAAAATGGGGTTTTGATCATGTCATTGATAATTTTGACTTTCATTCCGTTTCTGTGAAAGGTTTATTTCAACTTTGACATGTTCAAAATTGTTCCCACCATCGGAATAAGCCTATTTCTTATTATTATGCTTTCCAGATGGGCCCATTGCCGCGAAGGTGATCTGGGATGATGCTTCAGGGTGGCGGTCACACCCACAATGTCTCCTGTATTGCACCAAATTTGTCTAATTTTTATAGATTACCCGAGTTTTCGACCAAACACTTATAGTAAAAGCTACTGTTTTGGTATGAAAAAGAAAGTCTTTCCAATTCTGCATCAATTGACACCAGAATCATTCGAATCGGTTAATAAATAAAGATTTTATGGCCAAATACATATGAAAAATCGGTCTGATGACGTCAGGCTGGGGTCAAAATTTCAATGCCCCGATCCGGGGTCAAATATTCTCAGAATGGGTTAAAACTTCATATTCGTCAATATAAAGTAGCAGGGATCATCACATGAGAATATTGCACCTCAAAATTTCAAACATTTATTAAAAGTGGCACACCCTAGCGTACAATGATGGATGTGAATGCGATTGCTCTTTGTCTCTGTACAAAACTGGCCGTCGCTTCCATGAGAGAGAGAGGAATAGACGATGGACATATCATAAATATTAGCAGGTACTGTCCGTATTTACATTCTTACTTTAAATGAGTTCGAAAAACTCATAACACTTATTTGTTTTTTGTTTGATGTCAATGATAAGATATCTCAGGTAATAACAATATACATAAAATTGTCAGGTAATTAATCAAATAGTATGCCATTATGTTAGGTTAAGTGGCTATGTTGGCCTTATTTTTATATTAAGTTCAATGTATACGTAAGATTGTATTTGTATGTTAGGTTAAGTGGCTAGGGATTGTGAATGATCCGCAATAAAGATGTTTTGTTTTTTGTTTGTTCGTTTATTCTTGGACGAAGACTGGAATGGGAATGCGATGAAGTGAAAAGATATCCCAGAAGGGTACCTTAACGGCGGGCTTAACCCATTAATGCCCAATGGCCATTGACAGAATTTCCACCGACAAAATTGTTTGTCATTTACTGCATCACTTTTTTTTTGTATTCACGTGATCTTCGGTATGAGTCATTGATATGATGCAATCTTTTAGATTGGGTTAATTTTTTTATTTCAAACAAATTTGTTTTCGTTTTTAATCCAAAGTTTAGAGTCGATCGGTTTGGGCGCCGCCCGGCAGTGCGAAGACTCCGTTATGTCGTGGGTTCGAACCCCATTGCTGCCTAAAGCTGGGCAGTTGACTTTTCTGTATCTTACGTCACGACGAAGTGGCGGGTCGGCGGCCCCCCCTTTAATTGACTCTAGCTAAGGTAACCTAGGTTTTGGCCCTTATCCCACTAGCTTCCTTGGGGCCCATGGATGGTACCTATTCAAAGTTTCGTTATGAAATTATTGGTCAACGAATCAATATTTTTGATAGGCGTAAATTTTCACAGTGTGTGCCCTCATTTTTAAGGCATTCTAGACCCACCCTTTTTCTACTGGGCATAAATACCCAGCGAGCTTCTGGTAGTTCAGTGGTCTTGGTGTCGGGCTTTGGGTTAGTTTCCAGTGGCTGGTTTCTGGGTTGGGTTGGCCACTTATCCAGTTAATGCTTGGGCTCAGGTGACCCACGGGGTACTCTCACACCCATGAAGTGGGGAGACGAGTTTCCAGGCTGTTACCTCTTTTTTTTAATACCCAGCAGAAATGCTTAAAAAGAAATGTGTTTACCGTCATTTGGAAGTCGACAGTGAATGCCATGTCCACAGTGTTGATGGAAGGCACTGCCTGTATGTCGATCTGAATGAAGACCTGAAGAGGATCACGCCTATGAAGATACCCTTGCGAGTCATTCTTCGGCAATTTGCGGCAATTTCTTTGCGTTGTTCCGTCCATGGGTTTGGGTTTGTGTCCATTGGCGGGTGGTGGGTTTGGGATAGCTGGTTTGGTAAATGGTGGAGCTACTTCGTTTCTGTACCCATTGGGTATCTCCTGATGAAATATTACGCAATTTTATATTACACATTCGATCAGTGTTCCTGAGGATGTCATTAGACAAAAGCGCTTGAGCACCATTCTCTGTTTCCTTTCCTTCGTTTTTTTTCATTATATATATATATATATATATATATATATTATATATATATATATATATATATATACACACACACACACACACACACACACATATAGGGTGTCCCATAAATCCGGCATCATAGGAGAAATTCATATTTTGCTATTTCTACAAACCATAATTCATATTTCTACAGGCCATAATGTCTGTGAGCAAGGAAGAACGAATCCAGATAATTCTACTCATAGGAAATCGAAGTCAAAGAGAGGCCGCTGCTGAATTTAACAGACTGCATCCAGACCGCGAGCCAATAACACAGAGTTGTGTTAGCAGACTTGTTGCAAAGTTTAAGGAAACAGGATCCATGGAAGATAAACCACGCAGTGGACCTTCACGGCAGAGCTGGGCATTTGCGGCATATTTTGCGGTACTGCGGTACTACCAAACTACCAAACCGGCACGCGGAAATTTGAATGCGGTAGCGGTACTGCGGTACTTTCAGCGATCCTTTGCGGTACTGCGTTATGCGTTTGCGGTTTGCGGTAGTACCGCAGTACCGCAAAATATGCCGCAAATGCCCAGCTCTGCTTCACGGAGGTCCACTGACGATGATACAGCGACTGCTATCCTGGCTCATTTTAACAGAAGTCCCAATAAGTCTCTTCGGCGATTGTCCGCCGAGACAGGAGTGTCGAAAAGTAGCATCCATCGCATTCTTCAGGCTCACAAATGGCATCCATATAAACTTCAAATCCTACAGAAATTAAGCGAAGATGATCCTGACCGGCGGATGGAATTTTGTGAATGGGCTACGGAACAATATGCTCGGGATGCCAATTTCCCGTCCACCATTCTGTTCAGTGACGAGGCTGTTTTTTATGGAAATAGTGAGGTAAATCGACAGAACACCCGCTACTGGTCTCAAAACAACCCTCACTGGTATACCTCTTCAAAGGAACAAGGTGCATCTCGGGTGATGGTATGGTGTGGCGTGGCATTTGGAAGGATAGCATCATAGGCCCCCTCTTTTTCGATGAACATGTCACTGGAGGCACCTACCTCAAGGACGTATGCTCAAGGACGAAGCATTTCCCAGTGTCTTGAACGAAGAAGGAAATTTCCCAACATGATTCCAGCAAGACGGCGCTCCTGCACATTACAGCACCCAAGTAAGGGAAGGGAATACCTGTACCAACAATTCCATGGTCATTGGATAGGACGTCGAGGGCCTGTGGAATGGCCAGCTAGAAGCCCGGATCTCACGCCACTAGATTTTTATCTCTGGGACCACTTGAAAGCGCTGGTATACACAGAGAAAATTAGGATTGTTGAACATTTGCGGCAGCGCATTATTGGGGCATGTAACACCATTACTCCTGACATCATTCACCGTGTGCTTGCTGACTGGGTATCACGTCTGAATTTGTGTATTGAAAACAATGGTGGACATATTGAGCACGTTCTGTAAATAAAAGCTTTTGTTTTGCCTTTTTTTATTATTTTTCCTATGATGCCGGACTTATGGGACACCCTGTGTATAGTGAAACTGATGGTCGCTTTCTTTCAAATCTATTTTTTAGCGACAAAGCGACTTTCTACACCTCCAGTAGAATAACCGCTGTAACAGCAGGATTTAAGGGGAGGAGAGGGGGGGGGGGGGGGCAAAAATCCACACAAAACAAACACGAGAGAGATTTATCGTAAATAAACGTTTGGTGTGCTTTACCAAGCGATCGCATTTACATTTTTTTAATTTATTTATTTTTAAGACAAAGACCATTCATAGAGAATCGTCACCCCAACCAAAAAACTTTATTCCTCTTATACGACAAATTCCAGATCTATTGCAGCGTGCAGCAAGATTGTGCATCGTTCCCCTCATTTTGCTCGTACTGTGGGTGTTTCTAAACGAAACATTATCTCAAGATGGTGGATTGACCGAGAAGGACCTACAAGATAGCCAACTCGTTCTTCAGATCCATTCATTTCCTTTATATTTTTTATCTCTGGAGATACATAAAGACATCCGTGTATCAGCGAGGGATATTCATGACCTAAAATGTTCATTACGGATGCTGTACCATCGGTTCCTGCAACTCTTTCAGACATTATTTACACTGAATTAGAGCGTACATTTTGTTTAGTTATTGAAAATGATGGAAGTAATTTGGAGATTTACTAAAATTAGATACAAAATTTGAAATGAAATGCCCTTTAAAATTTGGAGCTGGCAGAGTGGGTGCGCACAATGTCGAGGGACTCCACAATCGCGAAGAGTTCTGCTGGGAAAACCGAGGCCTCGTGGGGCAGGCTGACGCCTCGAAAAAGCGGCTGGGCCAGTATCATCGCTGAGGCGGCCGTACCAACCTCCGAGCGGGAACCATATGTATAAATGGGGACAGTGTCCGGGTGTCGGCTGCGTGTTCTCGGAAGTGTGACCTATATGCCGTAGCGCTCGTGGTAGTTTTCGGTAGGGCACACAGGTTCCTGTAAAACTTGATAGGGGTGAGGAGCCAGGGAGGGTAGATGTATGAGATGGGGATAACTGAGGAGAGGGCATGTTGGAAAGGTCCAGGAAGAAGCGGACCACTTCAGTGAAGTGCCAGCTCCGTCCCTGGTGTGGGAGTTCAGAAATCGCCGCGCATAGAAGCAAAGAGGGTAGTCTCTGTGCACGGAGGTATGTCTTCATGAGGAGCAGACCCCGTCGGAGGGGTGAGAGGGAGGTAATTGCATTCCACTTGGAGGCTGAAGGCACCGGTGAAGAGGCGGAGGCTCCAAGATACTGAGGCAGGCGTTGGAAGCTGAACCGTATACAACACTGCCATAGTTCAGTTTCGACTGGACCATGGAAGTGTAAAGCCGAAGGAAAGAGCGTCGGTCTCCGCCCCATGTGGTGTGGGAGAGGTGATCCAGGAGAGCGAGGGGACGTTGGAGGGATTGCTTCAGGTGTTTGAGATGGGGAATCCAGTTGAGCCGTTTGTCCGGAGTCATGCCCAGAAATCGCGTGGAGGGTACCACCTCAAGAGGGTTGCCCTATAAAGTGATAGAGGTGACAGGAAGGGTTGATGGTCTTCTTCTGCTGAAGAGCATACACTTAGTCTTGGGGGTGGAGGGGTGGAACCCCATCGACGTCGCCCACCTTTCCACCCGATAGATGGCGAGCTGAATTTGCCGTTGAACGACGGACGGCTCCCGCCCTGCGAAGTAGATCGCAAGGTCATCCGCGTAGATGGAAGAACGGATGGTGGGTGGAAGGCATTTTGAGACTGTGTTCATAATTATGGAAAAGCATAGAACACTGAGGATGCTTCCCTGTGGGACCCCGTCCTCCTGCACGAAGGTGTCTGAGAGGATTGGGCCCACCCGAACTTTAAAGGTTCGGGAGGAGAGGAAGCCCCTGATGAAGGTCGGCATGGCTCCGACGAGACCCAGATTTTGGAGCCGACTGAGGATTATTTTCCGACGGGTGGTGTCGTGGACCTTCTGTATGTAAAAAAAAATTTATAGGACGAACTGTCCACTGTCGAAGGCATTCTGTATGTCTCGGCTGAGGAGAAGGAGGGGATCAGTGGTTTGGGGTTTGGGGATGGGGATTACGTGGGCCTCCCTCCACCGGGAGGTGAAGGTGCTCTCTATCCATATGCAGTTGTATAGGTCCAGTGGGAGGATTTGTAAGGTAGGGTGGATGTGCTGGATCATGCTGTACGGGATACCGTCCGGGACGGGACAAGGGGATCGTCAAGAGGCCAGTGCCGCCTGTAGTTCACGCATGGTGAACAACCGATTGTAAGTGCTGTGTAGGGACGGTGAAGAGGAGCTATTGTTAGGGGTGGGTACGAGGGAACTGTCCGCGGAGGAAGAAACGGCGGCGAAGGTAGAGGCTAGGTGGTTTGCCACCGATTTGGGCTCGTATAGAAGTCCGTCGTTAGTCTGGAGGACCCGGGGTTGGGAGGGGGTATGTCGCCTCTCGACACCCTGTATCTTCTTCCAGATGGTAGCCGAAGGTGTGAAGGTGGTGACGCCAGACACAAAGCCACACCAAGAAGCTCTGCGCGCTTTCTTCATTGTACGGCGGGCGATGGCCCTGGCCCGCTGCATCTCCGTGCGATGGATGGGAGTCGTGTACGGTAGAAGCGTCGAGTAGCCTTCTTGGCGCGTATGGCCTCCGTGCACTCGGGGGTCCACCAAGGTACTCGTCGGGTGCGGGGGCAGGCGGAGGATCGTGGGATGTTAGTGCACGCAGCCGCTACAACGATTGGTTCGAAGTATGCGATGCAATCGTCGAAGGATGGGAAGTGGGCAGTCGTAAGGGTTGTAGATGTATTGTCGTGGAAGCGGGATCAGTTAGCTTTGGTAATAATCCACTTTTCCGGTACCCGAACGGTCTGGTCGGGCCAATTTAGCGTAAGTTGAACAGGGAAATGGTCACTACCATAGTCCTCTTGAAGGACTTGCCAAGTAAAATCTAGGAGGGCATCGGTCGAGATGAAAGACAGGTCTATACAGGATGGAGTGCAGCTGGTGGCATAGTAGAATGTAGGAGAGCCATCACTGAGGCACTCGAAGGAGAGTTCGTCATGATAGTAATCAGGGTCGGGGCCATATAGGTAGAGAGGGTCTCCCCCCACAAGAGGTGGCGACTATTGAAATCGCCCAGTAATAGAAAGGGACTCGGGAGTTGTTTTACCACCTCCACCAGGTCATCGCGGGAGACTTGAGTGTGGGGAGGGAGGTATATTGAGCAGACGGTGTACTGTTTATCCAGGGAAAGCCGGGTAGCAATCACCTATAACGGGGATCGGATAGAGAGATTGTGGAAGGGGATTGCGTGGTATACGAGAATGGCAGCCCCCCTTCGAGTGCAGGTAGGTGACGGGGTGGTGATATCGGAATATCCAGTAGGGCAGGGCAGGGCAGGGCATGGGCCTGGTCCCCAGGATTAGCTCCTGGAGACAGACACACACCGGACGGGAAGAGGCAATCAAGGAATTAAGATCTTCGTAGTTCGCGAATATTCCTACGCAGTTCCAGTGTAGTTGTAGTTTTTAGAGGGTCCATTATTTGACGATGGGGGATAGGTAAAGGTGTAGGTGCTAGGGGGTTGGGGTGTGAAGAGAGATCTGGGGTTCGCGAAGGCGAAGGATGGGTCAGGGGCATGGCTGGCTATCTGCCGTTCACCAGAGAAGAAATCGGTCGGCCAGTCGACCCCAGCGGGGATTGCGGGGTCGAGTCAGCCGAGCGAGACCGGAAAAGTGGATCACGGTAGCTAGGAGAACGTCGTGGGATCAGAGGGTGAGGAGTTTCTTGGTGGGCTTCTGTGTTCGGGCCAGGAGGGGACGCTTCATTTTCCATAACAGTACCTCCCAGCCTCTCTTGGGTCTCACGGCGGACCCTGGGTGGCGATAGGGGGTACCAGAAGGATCGGGCAGGTGAGAGGGAGGACGCACTCAGGGTGGCTGACAAGGAGGGAGCCAGGGGTGTTGGGGAGGCAGGTACTGTGGGGGTGGAAAAAAAATGGCACCAGGAGGCAAGGGCAAATCCATAAGACGCATGGGCGCGGCCGAGCTCCCCTTGGCCACACCATGTAGATGCGCCATTACCGCATCCACTGGATTCTCAGGGTAGAGGATGTTGTCTAGATTGGCTCTCGTCGTGGGAGGCGGGTCATATAACTCGGCTACTATTGTCAGAGTCTGTGAGGGTAGATTAGAAGGACTTCTGCGGTGGGGTGATATGTTCCTCGTAGACGAAGTGGGGGGTGATAGGGTCCGAGCCGTCTTCTTAGATCTGGAGGAAGAGGGAGAAGCCTGTTGAAAGGCAGCAGAGTCTGGCGACTCGCTCCGGCGTCTCCGCCTCGTCGGCTTAACCCGGGCATTAGGGTCGGGTGTGTGCGTGGAGTGCTGGGAGGGCAAGGTTCGAGGTGGACGGGGCCTGGGTGTCCTGGTCCCATATTCCTGGGAATCTTTAGCAGGTGAGATACATGAAGAAGAGGGATGGTGGGGGGACAGGAGGTCGTCGGGTCCAGCGAGGACTCCCTTTGGGAGGGATGGGAAGCAGTGGTCGAGGGAGGTTTGAGCGGCAGACCAGCGGCGTGCCGAGTGAACAGAGCCGAGGGCAGCGGTGTAAGATACCCCCGGCCTCACCTCCCGACTCCGCACCCTGTCTCACGCCTCTCGGGGCTAAGGAATTCCACTACCTGCAGGCTTTGGACCTCCTTCTCAAACTTGCAGAAAAGGCATTCGCGGGACGAAGAGGTGTGCGCGCCTTCGCAATTGGAGCATTTGAGTGTGTTGGGGCACTTGTCTTGGTGAGCGATTTCTCCCCAACGAACACACAGTTGGTGCGGTTGTCAGCAAACTGAGCTGACATGTCCAAACTTGTTGCATTTAAAGCAACGGGTCGGGTCTGGGATGTATGGGCGGACAGTGAACTCGCATGACGTGCTCTCTTCCATACCCCATACAATACGGTCGGGAGGGACTAAGGTATTGAAGGTAAGAAGTAGGTGCCGGGTGGGGGAGGGGGTGCCTCCCTGTCGGGATGTGAAGCGATGGATCTTAGTGACACCCTGGGTTGCGAGGTCTTCCAGGAGCTCATTCACTGTGATCGATAATAGGCGGGTGGCGTAGTGCCCTGACTCTGCTTCAGGCGAGGGTGTCGGGAGACGGACACCGAGCATCCAAGAACCTCAGTGAGAGAGAGAGTAGGGCTTTCGTCTCTAGGGATGAACGAACGTGATTTTATGAGGAGGGAGCCATCCCTCTGTGGTCGCACATCATAGCGGCTGGAGGCAAGTCTTGGGTAAAACTTGACTTGCCCGAAGGCGGCTGAGGTGAGCTGGGGCGGGACCCCTGCTCCGGAAGGTGTATGTCCAAGGGCATGTTGAAGGTACAGCCTGGGGTCGGTGAAGGAGAGGAGAGTGCAAGTGTTCCGCTGCCAGAAGAGGGGCGACCTCCTCAAGACGTGGTCTTCCAGTGCTAGAGGACTCGAGGGGCCTGGTTGCCTACCACCCGAGTTCTAGGACAAGTAATGGTCTCCATATGCTAATAATGTTGTAGAACGCGGACCCAGGGGACGCGAGAAACTGCCTGCCAGTGAGAAAGGGAGGCCGAGCGCAGACCGCAGGGGGCGGGGTACCTCGTCCCCAGGGGACACACCATCGGTTTAAAAACGGGGCCCCCGTGATGCGAAAGTTTGCCCCCAAACGGCGCAAAGACCCCAGCCCCCCAATCCCACCGGCTCAGACACCCGACCAGCCAACACAGTGACGCCCTAAGGGCGTCACCTCCGGAGGGCAGCTCTGGAGATCGGTACTAGGAGCTAAGGACTTTAGTGGCTCTTAGCCCGGTCTTCACAGTAGCCTGTCCGGCATGGGTGACCCGTCCGACGCAGCCCACTGGGTCAACACGGGAGCCCACCCACCACAAGGTGGCCACCGGCGGGGGATACATACATATAATAAAAAATTTATTTAGAGCTAAACATTAAGAAAATATCCATTTAACCCTTTAACGCCGACCGTTGCCTTATGGCATCGATTTTGAGCCTTACGATCTGAATCTTAAAGGTTATTTTGGCTTGAACAGGAAAAAAAAATTTAAAAATGTCATAATTCAGGCATAAAAGGGTGAAGATTTAAAACTAATTTGGTCCAGTTTTCAATGTAGAAAAGGATGGTCGAAAATCCGAGAAAAGTCAATGAACTCACAAGGATGGCGCAATTATCCTCGTCTGTCCTGTCTCCGCAGTTGATCCTTTGATCACAGCGCTTGTCGATGGCAATACAGGAACCATCATCACAGGTGAACTTGTTGCTTTTGCAAGCAGAGAGGGTAAATGATTGTTGCTGGGTCAAACTGCCCGGACAAGGACTCCTGTTGAAGTCCCACGTTTTCGTTCCTATTGGCAGGATCTCATCCTACAAATAGACACAGACAAAACACACATCTGGCCTAATGAAATACCATAATATATATTTATATATATTCCTTAAGACTATTCCTTAAGATTTACACAAATTTGCGTTTTCGGTGTGAAATTATGATGCTCATCAGTTGTTGAGACGAAGAGCAACTGTACAAAATATCAATTACATAATCTTATTTTATGCGAATTTAATTAGTAACATTTTGTTTTGTCATTTGACAATGGCGTCTCCCCTTCTATTCGTTCAGTTGCTGATTACTGCTCAAATAATTTTTCAACATGGAACCTAGACTCATTTAATCGTCAATGCTATTAACTTAAACCTAATCTAACCTAGAGGAGACATGTTGATAGAATATACAGTCATAGTAGTACACTGTCACTACATTCCTACTCAGCAGGTGTCTTTCCATACTGTAATATAGCTCATCATTCAACAGTAAAATTACAGTATTTCATTAAGATTAACGTTATATTTATTATGCGTACAGTTCTTTAACGGTGGGTCTAATAAACAGGGTGAAAATAGAAAAGATAATAAAGTAGGAAACTAGGACCTAGTGGAACTCCAGCCCGCCACGTCGCGTAGTTTCCCGGTTAGCGCTTCTACCGATCATGCCATCCAGAATCCCCCTGAAAAAAAACGTTGTTCAAACGAATCTAATATTTGTGTTTTCTGGTCCATGTTTCAGTCATCGCGGGTTCGAGTTCCACTAAGTCCTAGTTCCCATTTTAACACCTTTTTTTCATCTTATTTAAGTACGGTTATTGCACTTAAAGCGGATTCATGACAAACATCTTTCTTTTCCTTTTGTAGATTACAATTGGTTTCATTATTATTTTCAGGACAATTTTTAATAACGGGCGTTTTTCCTATTGACTGACAGGACATTACTCTTACCTCTCCTATATATTAAGTCAGGTTAGGCCCGTTAGGTTATCTTATGTTCAATTAAAAGTCGATCGAAAATACCTTTGGGTATAGCTTAATACCTCCTTCGATAGAGTTCGACGGTGTTTTCCCTTAGTGATGACAGTGTTTTAAAGTAGTTTAGCCTATTTTAGCCTAGTTCAGCCTGAAAGAGGAAATTGTACACACCAGTCGACCAGGGAAGTACTCAGAAGTGGACGTTTGGAAGGAAACAGTGGAGTGCTGGAACTCCCATTTCTCATGTTACTGTCCTCCTTAGCTGTTCTTTTTCCGCGTCTCGTCTACCGTGTGAGCAGTCCAGCATGGTCTCAAACACACTTTTCCCTCTATTCCTCATTACACATACATGCATCTTACACACTATACATCTTTTTAAAAATTAAAAAAAAAGGCATAATTTTTAACATCGAAAATCTTTATTTCGGCTCTTTCCTTTTCCTTCCTATGGTGGAGCATTTACCCTTCAAGTTACTTGTGTAAATAAATACTATTGGTGAATGTGTCGAATTAATAGCGACAATAAGTCGTGCATTCCTGTATTTTATTAAGTTAGAAATGCATCCTAATTTCTCAACACCTCTGCAGACAGTCAGTCAGTCAGTCAGTCCATGGAGAAAGTCTACTTCGTATTATCGCTTTGTGAAGTTCTGCCATTCGTTCATACATTAGAGATACATCATTTCTCTAGAGGCTTTATTAAAAGACCTTAACCCATAATTGCTAAGGCATAACGAAACGTTTCTCTCTGTACCTGAAAGACGCCACATGGATAATTACTTTCAAGATTCCTATGAGGCCATCTACTTCCATCTGTTGAATGACCCAAGCCTCCTTCGACGGGCTATAGAAGATTTTAGTGGCGAACCTTCCAGTGAAGAACGGCCTCCCGTTATGCATGCCTACCAGGGTGAACTTCGTGTCGAATTCAGCACTGGCGCAAAGCCCCTTCAAGAACAAGTCTACCGTCGACGTGAACTCGCAGGCGAAGCAAAGCGCCTCTCTCTCTCTGATCAGATTATAATATATATATATATATATATATATATACACACACACACGTGTGTGTGTATGAAGTTAAGCCGATTTTATATTTTCAATTTTACATTTAATTTTAATTTCCCAGACAAACGGACAAACCACTCCGCGGCTTACCCTTCTCCACACTAAATGAAGCGGGAAATCGTCTTATTTCCCTAACCGCGAATGGAAACTAAAGTAAACCAACCCCAATCCAGTATAAGATTCCTAAGTTCATACTCGTATTTTTCAGTATTTCCATTTAATTACAAAGTCATGCGACCAATATGTTACTTTCTAAAGTCTAACATCACTTTATATTTAGCCAATTATCACAGACATCATTTAACAAAAATGTAAAAATTTTCACACATACGATGTTTTACATAAACTGGAGAGAGAAAAAATGTTCACACACCTGCAAGAATAATCGCTCCAGACTCCAGCTTCTCGCGGTAGGTAATAGAGGGACACACAATTTTCTTTCCTATTACCATTAGGCTCGAATAGTCCCCAAGAACCCTCATAGGGTAGTTGGGCTCCTGTCGTGGCATCACGCCAAATTCCTGAATGACAATTTTTTTTTTTGTCAGCGAGTGAATGATTACAAAAATTATGACACTTTCATTGTTACGATCAAAATTCCTAATTCATTCAAGGCTATCTTAGTTTGATTATCTCAGTGATTCCCAACCTCGGGGGTAAATGACACGTGATCCAGATACAGAAGTTATAAAAGATAATATCTAATGAATGGGGTAATGGAGCTAGATTAAAATTGGGTTTTGGGTAACCATACAAAAAAGGTTGGGAACCACTGGATTACCTTAATGTGTTACTGAATACTAAAAGGGAATACATGACACGTTTGCTTGTATTGCTGAAATGAAACTTAATTAAATTATCAATATAAACTACCTTCTTGATCTTCATCTGTGTAACCAATCCACAAGTAGAGAGAGGCGATGTCGTAACATTGATTGAAATAGGCATGCGACGCTTCAAACACTAATTTTGATTCCTCTTTCGAGGTCGGCGCTGCGAGTTTACCCTACAAGGAAAACCCAGATAAATGAAATTCATTTTGCGTCAATTTCAAAACGTGGTTAGTGCCAACCTCAAACAGGAGACACGTGATTGACTGCAAAACTCGAGATCAGGTCGCATTGCTTTGGCAGCTAAGGACAACCTACTACGTTATTTCCAAATCAATCAAAAATCATCTTATACCTGGGAAATGGACATAGCGTATTTGGTTTGGAGTTAAAGTTAAATCTAAATTTACCTCTAAATTTTTGCATAATTTTGCCGCCGTGTGGAATGACGTCATCACTGCTATGACAACGTATCTGATAAATCCCGAAACAACAGAAATATCGTCTGGAGTCACTTCTATCTTTGACGTATCTCCAGACAAAGTCCATGTCGCGGAAGACCAGTTCAAAACCATCCCTTAAGAGAGAAAGAGACAGAGTGTGAGTAAAATTTTACCAAGTACTATAGAGTCATGTTCTCTTTAAGGAGTTCAAATAAAGTCAAAAGTGTAGTTTCCTTTTTACTAAATATATGCAATTAACATAATCTTAAGTGTCTATCCTTGCCTTAATCATTTTGACACCATTAATAGACTATAATTGAGAGAATTGTAAATCAAGTTGAATAATAAGAGTTAAGGAAAAGGTTACTAACCAGACAGTGTTCAGAGGCAGAGTCCATACTCCATAACAGCTTGGCAATATGTTAAATTGAGTTAGATTGGGTTAAGTTAGATTAGATTAGGCTAGGCTAGGCTAGGCTAGGGTTGTTCAGTTAGGATAGTAATTAGGGCTTCATGGACTATGTCTCTGAACACTGTCTGGATAGTAAAGTTTTACCACTTAAATCAACGAAAACTATATAAGTCTGGAAGAACCAGGGAGCTGATCAAGAGGTTAAACCCACTACACCAACCAAAAGGTCAGGAAAGTTGATGAAGGAGTTCAAGTTGTTCAACCCATTCCTAAAGATTAAGTTGCTAGCGAACGCACCTATGAACCAATACCCAATGTGTATAACAGGAATTAATACAAGGGATTCTATTCTAATCAACCTTGTTGGTTCAGAGAACTCGCAAATTCGATAAGAAAATAAATGTACAAATTATGATAATCCCCCGAATAATTAACTCATATTTTTTTTTAGAAAAACTAAGTTACAAGTTATAAATTGACGTATTGAAACTAAATTCGGTGAGAAATAATCAAAAGTTAATTCAATGAACACAAGAGAAAAACTGATGATTTGGGAAACCAGATCACCTAGGCTTCCACGAACGAATATTATTTCGCCCTAAATTTATTTCAGAATCACCCTAAAAATGATCCTATTACCCTAAAAATTATACTATGAATATAAATGTTATAAAACGCGTCATTATGGATATTTTATGAGGTTTCAGCCAATAATTCCTGAATAATAAACCTTATTAAAGGGACACGTTCCGTCAAAAACCGAGTTTCGAGTTATTTATGGGGGGGGGGGGGGGGGGGGGGGAATCAAGCGAAAATTTGCTTTCATCTCGTGTAATGCGTTTTTCAATCCAGACAATATGTACAGAGATTCATTGTCAAAGTGTGAATTTTAGCTTAACAAATACTTTTCGGAGATTATTCAGCCCACCAATCGACCACCACCACCGATTGGCGGTGCTTGACAGAAATCGCGCATCTTATACAAATGTAGAGCGCAGTGTCCCATATCAAGGTCAGAGATAGGTTCCCTCGAAAGAGGTGGACAAAAGACAGATGATTGGTATAAAAAATTCAATTCTCTTTATTCTTACTATAAATAATCGACTCTATTGAAAAAAATATATTGCTCAGGAGTTTCTGATTAGTTATGGATCAAAAACTAAACTTTATTTTTTACCATTTGACGCAACGCGTCCCTAAGCGAATATATAACTAATAATAAACATATAAAAAACCAGAATAGTAATAGTTAATACGCCAAACTGGCTATTAATGGAATATTGACACGTGAAGTCGTTCCTTCGCGAGTACGCTTTGCGTTACATATAGCTATCAGATTATGATTACTATCAAAAGAGAAAAATGATACCAAAGTAAGACATGGTACACGAAGTGAATGTATATAAGACATCAAATAATGTTGCGTTGGAGAAACAAACGTGTAAACTCAATTTCAAACAATAGTCAAGTATTTGTTTTAACCTAACCATAACAACTTCGGTCATTTACATTTTACAGATATCAACAAAAATACTCTTAGCCAAACAAGGTATGACAATTTCCGTATATAGTTTAAAAATAAAAAATCCGGCAGTTGTGGGTTAAGAAAAAGGCAAAACTTAAAAATATCTTTTTAATTGTACTTTACTTTCATTCCTTACTGTATGGATTCATCACTACAAGAAGCATTGCCAACTTCAGCACGAGTAGCGTTGCTTTTAACATTTCGAAGTGATGCAATGATCTTCTCGTCAAAGTTAAAAGTGTCTGATGTCACATTATTGTTTTTAAGGTAATATACCAAGTGCATTCAACCACACAGGGTTTCATTTTTTAGACTTGATCGTTGGCAAGTTTTCATGAGGTTCAATTTACTAAAGGGCCTTTCCACGGACGCATTAGAAAAGGGCAGCGAGAGCAAAAACATGGACTAATACTTTTTACTTAATGTCGTTTGATTAATTATATATTAAATTTATGTATAATTTAGCAACATTTATTTACTACTTCCTGCTGATACTACGATTACCCTAAAATATGAATAAAATACCCTAAAATATCATTAATTACCTTAGATTTTGTGAAATTAATGCTCGCCCTAAATTTCACCCTAAACATGGTCTGATTACCCTAAAATGGGACATTTTACCCTAAAGTGGAAGCACTGCCGATCACTTCCAATTCCATTAATCCCTTTTACTCAAGCTGAATTCGGATGGTAAACATTTACCATATGAATTGAGTGATTGGTTGAATAACCTTTATTAATAATAAAATACATTGGTTTGACAATTTACAGTGACATAAATAATTGTGAAGCTCTATTTTATTTAATTTGGCCCTTAAGCTTCAGGTTTTACTGGGCTCCTATTAAAAGTAAACAGCTAGTTATTATTAATGAATAATAAATAAGTATTATCAATAGTTAATGTATTAATCTTAAATTATCATTACTGACATGACAAATGTAAGGCCACCATTGAAGGCATTATACCAATACCATACAAAGAAACCAATATTATACTGTACATGAGAGATAAGAAATGAACAATCCCAAGAAATGTGTTTTTTAATACTAGATTACACACGAGAAATTAATAATTAGTAAACAATAGTAATGAACATTAATCCTAGATTTTTGTTAGTATGCCATTATTAATCGGGATTTCAACTTCGTTTTAAACAAATTTACATTCACTATTTTTTATATCGGCATTTAAGTCATTTCATAGTTTCAATACAATGAAAATGTCCATCTCAAAAACTACCCAATCTAAATTGAGGTGTAACAAGCTTTGATCTATTTCTGGTCTGATACGAGTGGATTTCTTGATGAGTTACAAAATATCTATTTACCCATTATAAATTAATGATTTTGTTCTTACACTCGTAAATAAAATGTGCCAGTTTGGTTACATCATTGAGCTTTAGTAGGTTTAGCTCTTTAAATAATGCACTAGAGTGATCAAGGAAATCAGCATCAGCTAATAACCTTATTGCTCGTTTTTGGATGACAAAGATACCATTTAATGCATTGTTAGCGGAGTTTCCCAAACAAAGGTGCAGTACGTTATACGCAGTGCTGCGCTCGTTACTTTTAAACTGTGGTAACGGCATTACATTTATAATGTAACGCCGTTATCGTTAGTTACCATTTTTAAAAGTAACGAGTAACGGCACCGTTACTCGTTACCGTTACTTTTAATGAAATGTAAATATATTATATATATGCATAGGTATATTATAATTTATATATACATAAAATATTATATTATACAGGGTGTACATAAAGTCAGGATCTATTTTTGTGAAGCACTTGGAAATTATATGGAATTCAATCATAAAATGATAAAGTGGTAACATTTATTAAATAATTAAGAGTAGGATTCGACGTGACACCCATCAGTATCCCTGCACAGCTCAAATCGTTCCGCAGCATTTCTAAACACATTCTGGAGCATTTGCGGGGTTATGTTATCTGCAGCAGTTCGTATACGTAAGTTTTCAAGACTGGTAATCTTCGTCTGATAGACGTGCGATTTGATAAAGCCCCATGCAAAGAAATCTAAAGGGGTTAAATCTGGTTGATCTCGCTGGCCAAGGTCTGTTGCTTCCGCGTCCGATCCAGCGATTTGGAAAACGTCCATTTAGATAATCCTGAACAATTTTGGCATAGTGACAAGGAGCACCATCATGTTGATAGACGACGGTACTAACAATCCTATCCCCGTCGTCTATCAACATGGTGCTCCTTGTCACTATGCCAAAATTGTTCAGGATTATCTAATGGACGTTTTTCCAAATCGCTGGATCGGATGCGGAGAAGCAACAGACCTTGGCCAGCGAGATCACCAGATTTAACCCCTTTAGATTTTTTGCATGGGGCTTTATCAAATCGCACGTCTATCAGACGAAGATTACGAGTCTTGAAAACTTACGTACACGTATACGAACTGCTGCAGATAACATAACCCCGCAAATGCTCCAGAATGTGTTTAGAAATGCTGCGGAACGATTTGAGCTGTGCAGGGATACTGATGGGTGTCACGTCGAATCCTACTCTTAATTATTTAATAAATGTTACCACTTTATCATTTTATGATTGAATTCCATATAATTTCCAAGTGCTTCACAAAAATAGATCCTGACTTTATGTACACCCTGTATAAACATTCGTTTGTGCGAGTGTGTGTTGGTTTGTATCCACTGGTTAATGCATAGGCTATGAAGTCTGTGCATGCCTTCATTGCGTTGTTATGACTTATAAGGCATAATATTTTCAAAAAAAGTGAAACAAAATTACTGCAAGATTTATTACTAGGAATTGCAACATAACAGAGGATGTAGCATACTATGATACTAATTTACCAATGCTAGAATATACCAGGAAAGTTTAGTTTTGCAAAACAATAATACGAAATACTAAAGAAATGAATCAAATGAGTTATTGTGCATGGCAATGATAACTGAAATTTATTAGCTAAATATACAAACTTAAGAACTATTATTCAAAAGATCTTTATTGGCCTTTAAGAAAACAAGCTTCTCAAAAGTTGAATCTAAGAGCGAGCCTCGTTTCGGACGCAGTATATCCTTCCGTGCTGAAAAAACCAGCTCAACAGCGGCACTAGATGGTATAGGAGTGTTAAGTTTAAAAAAATGTTTATTAAAGTTAGTGGATGGGAAGGATGCAGAGGTAACGTGCCGTGAAGGCCCAGATGAGAGGAATGACGAAACCTCTGTTGAACTTAGGTCCCTCCCTGCTTCAGGGTTCTTCGCCTTTTTACTTTGATAGTGGTGTAGTGCTAAATAAAGAAGTGAGGGAACGCATTTTGAAAGTGTTACTCAGATGCAGGGGGGGACAATGGCGAGCGCGGCGAGCCCATACAGCTGGGGGTCCGGGGGCACTGTAAGCCCCCCGGGAAATCTTTTGAAATCTGACCAATTTCAGGGATATTTTGAGGTCATATGCACTGGATATTAGGATATATTCCAAGGTTGAAGATGCAGTATTTCCAGTGTCATTAGATATATGACATCCAGTACGATCAATAAAAATAGCTAACAACTGGAATGATTAACTAAAAAAAAGTTAACAACTGGTACGCCGTGGTGACTGTTTCACCAGATCTTTATAGGCTAGCATTGCCTCAGTCGAAGCTAAAAGAAATGAAACAGTTAATGATTCTTTCTCATATTTCTTCTAGGGGTGGGAATTAAAATTTCATGACGTTAGAGATTTGTAAGTTCGGATTTATTTGAAATAGTGAGGGAACGCCGTTCCGTCTACCAAAAAAAGTAAGGGAACGCCGTTCCCACGCGTTCCCACAGCACTACACCACTGGCTGTCAGTGTAGGGGGAGAGGGTGGATGGGGGTAGGCTGCCAGCATGCCAACGGCCAACATGCACAGTGCATACCTCGCTCATAGTGAAGGGACAAATTTTTAACGGTTAATGAATAATGAGAGGATCGAAAGAAACTAATTGCGAGCTACGATAAAAAAGTAACGAGTAACGACTAACGAATGTATTTCCCTAAAAAAGTAACGTCGTTACTGAAAGAGTTACTCGATTTGAAATGTAACGCCGTTAGCGTTATCGTTACTAAAAAAGTACCGCGTTACGTAACGGCCGTTACTTGTAACGCGTTACTGCCCAGCTCTGGTTATACGAGTATAACCAAAGAACAAGAATATGATAAAGAGTCAATAAAACCTGTTTAGGGACTACATTTCTAAGTTTAAACATTATAGCAACGCTTCTTGAAACCTTTTTCGCGATATAATTTATCAGGTCATCCCATAAGTAATGTCATTTTTTACGATAGATTAAGTTTAAACTAGTCCTACTCGGTTTAAGCACACATTTTCCGAAGGTTATATCTAAGAGGAAATCTATCGTGTTTCGCTACATACTTTACAGACCTTGACCAGTGAAGACGTGTTTTGCTTTATGTGAACCCCTCAAACATGGCGGTATCAGAAGAGCATATCAGGCATATAATGCTTTACGAGTTCAAAAAAGGGAATAGTGCTACTGAAGCAACGCGAAACATTCAAGACGTTTATGGCAACGATATTCTGCATTTGAGGAAATGTCAAAGATGGTTTCAAAAGTTTAGGAATGGCGACTGCTGTTTGACAGATGCAGCACGCTCTGGACGCCCTGCTGAGTTTGATGATGACCCGCTGTTAGCCGCACTTGAAGAAGACTGTTCAACAACTGTCGAAGAATTGGCCCAGAAACTCAATTTATCCCCGTCCACCATCCATCGACATTTGCAACAACTCGGGAAAGTGCCTAAGTTAAGAAAATGGGTGCCACATGAGTTGTCAGTCGACAATCTGAGGGTGCGGGTAAACATTAGCACAACTCTTCATTCCCGTGAACTCCAAGATCCGTTTTTGCACCGTTTAGTGACTGGTGATGAAAAGTGAATACTGTACCAGAATGTTAAGCGCCGTCGACAGTGGTTTGTGCCGGAGAACCAGCGACACCACAGCCAAAACCAAATCTTCACCCTCGGAAGGTGCTGCTTAGTGTTTGGTCGGATAAAGGTGGTGTAATACACTTTGAAACCTTACCACACAACCAAACAATCACCGCTCAAGTCTACTGTCAACAACTGGATCGATTGAACACTGCACTAAAAGAAAGGAGACCTTCTTTGGTTAATCGGAAAGGAATCGTGTTGCACCACGACAACGCACGTCCTCATACCGCTCGGATCACTTCTGCAAAAATTGAGGAGCTTGGGTGGGAAAAACTTCCACATCCTCCAGACCTTGCGCCTTCAGATTATCATCTCTTCAGGAGTCTGCAAAACTATCTTGACGAGAAACAACATACTTCTTTAGATGACCTGCACACCAGTCTTTGTACGTTTTTTGCCTCAAAACCGCCTGAATTTTATAAACATGGCATTGAAAAGCTTGTAGGACGTTGGCAGAGTGTCATTGATTCCAATGGAAAATATATACTAGATTAAAAAGTTTGTCGAGTTTTTTTTGTCCTTCAAATTCCGATCTAAAAAACGACATTACTTATGGGATGACCTGATACATGATCACTCCATTGCAAATTCTTATCTAGCATTACACCAAGAAATTTTGTTACAGTACACTCCTTTATAGCGATTTCATTAACATTAAGTTCATCAAGATATACATTTCTTTTTAGTAAATATCATGAAATTTGTTTTACTGGTATTTAGGAAGAGTTTATTGGTGGTCAACCATTTCATTACACTGATGAATTCTGAATTAAATATATTCTTAGCTGAATTAACATCTTTGCAAGAAAAAGACAGTTGTATCATCTGCAAACATTATGAAGTTCAGTATATATCAGATAAACGTGGAAGGTCATTTCTATACAATAAAAATAACAGTGGACCCAGAACTGAGACCTGTGGCACACCATGTTTGACAAGCGCATTAGTTGCGTAAACCTTATTTACTGATACAAAATGATAACTATTGGACAAATAACTTTTAAACCAATCACTGATTGCTCCTCTAAAGCCGTAACAATATAATTTATTAAGTAGAATATTATGGTCTATTACATGAAACGCCTTACTCAAATCCATAAATAGTGATATCATTATTTCTTAGTTCTCTAACTATATTTGCATTTTCCATAAGATTTAAAATAGCCATTTCCGTTGTTTTATTATTCCGGAAGCCATATTGATTTGGAGATAATAAATTGAAGGATTCTAAATATGGCTGCATTCAACTTTTTACAATTTTTTAAAAAACTTTGCTGAACACCAGGGGCGGATTGGGCCTTCGGGCAGATGGGCAGCTGCCCGGTGGGCCGGTTGTCACCGTCCAGTTCTAGTGAAATATTTTTTGTTTTTCTTATTTTCCCGATATTATTTAATCATACTGCTTTATGTGTAAAGGTGTGCAGGAGACTTGATCTCATTTAACCTCTTGAATCCGATGGCCTACACGCGTGGGCCATATGACTCACACGAGCATTATCTGTTGGCCTACATACATTGGCCACATGTTATATATATATATATATTATAATATATATATACAGGGCGTCCCAAAAAAATGTATACACACTTTAAATAATTATAAAGGCAGTGTTTATTAAAATACATTTCATTTTCAAAATGTAATAGAATCTACAGACATTATTTAATTGTTTTGTCAACGCCTGTTTTCAAACTGACGTCCGTTCTGGTCCAGGCACTGCTGATAACGCGAAGCAATGGAATCGCAAACATCACGAAACATTTCGTTTGGTATTTGTGTGCATTCTCGTTCAATGGCTGCTCTCAATTCAGCGACTGTTGCAGGTTTTATAGCGTAGACTTTGTCTTTTAAGTATCCCCATTAAAAAAAGTCTAGTGGTGTGAGGTCTGGTGAACGCGGAGGGTATTCTACGAAACCCCTTCGTCCAATCCACATCCACATCGTGCCAAGTACCACTCGCAATACTCCACTCTTCGGTCCGGATCATCATCTTCATTAATAGCATGGACTAATCTTGGAATGTAACTTTTCCATTGACAGCGCTTCAAAATGCGTTGGACAGACGATTCTGAAATTCCTACCTCACGACTCGCTTGCCGCACAGATTTTCTTGGACTTTGGTGATACGTTTCCAGTACTCTTTCTTGCTTTGTGGGGCTTGTCGATGTCCGTGGTCTTCCGGAACGCTTCTTGTGGACATTCTGAACAGTTCCATCGGCTTCAAACTTATCTCTAATTCGAGTGATGGTAAATCGCGTTGGTGGATCTGTTTGAAACTCCCTCCTAAACTGTCTTTGCACTTCAACTGCGTTTTCACACTTCCAGTAGCATTTTAGAATGAATTTCCTTTGTTCAAAGCTTAGTCTGACTGCCATTATTAATTCTAATGGGTTTAACTTGGAAAGAAAAACATCAATTGAGCTATCAGCTGTTAAAGTGTGTATACATTTTTTTGGGACGCCCTGTATATATATATATATATATATATATATATATATATATATATATATATATATATATATATATATATATATATATATATATATATATTAACTGACTTTTTACAATATTCTGATGAGAGGTATGCCCTAAGGAGAAATACCGTACTGTATCTCATCTGAAAGTTTTTCAATAAACTCATCTACAGGAGTCGTAGCTAATGTTTATCAATGATGTTCTACGTTGGACTATTGAATTTTACTGGCAAAACGGCTAGCTCCAAGATTTGCGCCGTATTTTGTATCTTAAATTAAGTTCACAATCACTACCGTATCCTCAATAGTAGGCAGGGGCGGATTGGGTCACTGAAACCGGCCCGGGACCTCCAGTTGTACCGGCCCTAAAATTTGCCTAAAATTTGTTTACCCTATTTATGCTCATCTTATCTAGCCTATTCATTAATCAATTTTTTAAAATTTAATAACAGTAAAACAGATATATTTTACGTAATTGAATTTTTATTGTATGATGCATATGACTAATCGCAAAAAGGACAGATTGAAAGCTTGAAATACTCGTAGACGGTAGCATATGGTATTTGTACAAGTACAACCACAAGTGCATTTAAGTATAATACTACGTTTGTATGTTGGTGTATAGAGAGACACGTAATCAAATTAAAGCAGAAAGTCCTAAAGTACACGAATTTCTATATGATCAACACAAGCACAGTGTTTTGCGCAATAAGGCACTTTTCTTAGCGACAGCATCAATTATTATGTCACAGTCAAGGCGATGCAAAATCTCCTTTTCCACAGCATGAGCAGAAAAGCTTCCAAATGAATGGCAGACAGTATACTTCGAAGTCGATTTTTCACAAACTTAAGAGTCGAAAAGGTGCGTTCACAGGCAACTTGAGTTGGAGATAGTGTAAGCATGTAGCGGTAAGCGAGTCCAATAGCAGTGTAAGTATCTGTGAATAAACTGAATTTTTCAAGAGTATAAAACACGCACACTGCACAGTTTTGGCAACGCTTGCATACAACTTCCTTCGGCCCATAGTCATACTCAAGTTCGTCTTCTTTGTCCAATGCCCCTGGAGCTTCTTTCTGTAGTTGCTCTTTTGTAGCCCTTCTATCAATCGTTATAAGCTTTTCGCTGAGATTTTCCATGGCTTCAGCAGGCAGTCCTGACCTTATTTCACCAAAGTGATCTGGAGACAGGCAAGCCATGTCAGTGATGAGCAAACCATTGTTTTCAAAACTTTCTACAATGGTGTCCAGAATCTTCTTGTGGACAGTTACTTCAAACTTTTTGTATCCATTAAGTATTGGCTCATCTGCACTCAATTCTCCTGACATGCCCTTTCGTTTCCTTATTCTCTGTACCGGTAAAGAATCTTCCATAACTATCTTCGTTTCAATATCAAACTCACTGGACTTTGTCTCCAATTTTTTAGACACTGTTGACGAAATTTGATGCAGACTTCCAAACACTCTCCATATCTCTCTGCATAGTAATTAACTGGGCCTGTGTAGTCTGAACCAGCTGATGTGCCTTCAGCAGATCCATTCCACTAGTCTGCAAGTATTTCGAAAGAGGTGTTGTCAATTCAAAGATTTTCATGTATACAAAAGCAGTTACGATAGTTTTATACTTCAAAAGTCCAGTTCGAAGTGAACGAGCCTTTGCTCGCACCTCAGATTTAAACTTGTCTGATTCTTCAATCAGGACCAATGCCAGGATTATGTTGATATACTTGAATTCCGCCAAACCATTAAAAGACCCCCACACTTTTGAAAGAGCACCATCTTTTTCCCACCAACGTGTCTCGCCAATCAACTGAAGTCGCTTAACTCGCTTTTGATCGTTCACAACATGTTCCCAAATGTCCATCCTTTTGCAAGAATCACGGAAGAAAACAGCAAGCTCGTTCAGCAGTCCAAACAAAGATCCAGCAGCGATGGGAGATTGAGTCGAGTCTTTAATAACGAGGTTAAGGACATGTGCATAACACCAGACGTAAATTTGGCCTGGTGATTCCTTTTCTAGCCAAGTTTTGAAACCTTGATACTGTCCTTGCATATTAGCTGCACCATCAGTAGCATTTGAGACATTTCCTTATGTCTAAACCGTTATCATCCAAAACACCTATCAACGTTTCGCAAAACCCCTTTCCTGTTGAGTCTGTAATGTTCACAACTGATATGAGTCTCTCCTGGACCTCGTTAACACCTACAAAGCGAATTATAATGGCGCACTGGTCATTAACTTAAATGTCTTGTGTGGTATCTATCTGAACAGAAAACTTGCCAGCTTCACGAACTTCATCTGCTATCACAGCCTTTATCAGTGCGGAAATCGCCTGGATAACATGGTTAACAATTGTCTTTGATATCAGTGATGCTGCTGCTACCCCGTCCTTTGTTACCTCTGTCATGTGCTTGTTTGCTTATTCTTATTGTTATAATCCTATCGAGATGATTTTTCAAAACAACATCGTATCGGCTCAAAAGTATCAGAACCTCCAGAAAGTTTCCGTGATCAATCAAAGGATTGTTTAACGCATAAGCAGCTTCAGAATCTGGTGCAGAACCTTTGAAACTTAAGCCACGCTTTCCTATAACCTTCACTATTTCAACAACACGTTCCATAATTTGTCTGCTTGTTTTAATTTCCTCATTTCTAAGCCTTTTCTGCGTAGAAAACAGTAACTGCCCTATATCCTGTTTACTTAGCTTTAAAAAATGTGATTCAGCATATTTATGATGTGTGCTGCTGCATTCGTTTTCTTCAATTCGTTGATGAACATGGCGCCAATCTGTCATTCCAGTGATGAATTTCCCAGTCTCATTCGGTTTGGAGTACACAAGACAGACTGTGAAGTGAAGTGCTTTTGAAGTTTCATTGTATGAGATCCAATTTCGTTTCGAACCATTTTCCCTTTGAATATGTCTTTGGAAATTTTCAGTACTTCTGGCTGAACTTGAATCGGATGGTTTTCAAAAAAGAAGCTTCTTTCATTTTCGTGGGGCCGAGCAAACAAATTAAACGTGCTTTCTGAAGTCAATGGAGTGATGGTAGATTCTGATGGATCTGAGTGAGAAGTGTATCTTACTTTTTCGACTGGTTGAACGGCAGTGTCTATGTTGTGTACCGGTACATGTTGTGGTAGTGGTGGGTCATCCATTGCCACATCTGGTACTGGTGACATCGGAGCGTCGTTCTCATCCTCTGCCACTTCAGGTATTCGTACCATCGGAGTACTGGTACTGGTGCCTGATAGCCAATTCGTCATTTTAGCACATTTCACAGCCTCTTCTTGTAGACATTTTTGTTTGCGTTTTTTCTTTCTTTTTCGGCACCTCCAGGGGGCCTTCTCATCCAGAAATAAATGCATGCCTCAATTCAAAATTACCAAAAATCAGGATACAAAAATGTATTAAATCCATAATATATATACATAAAAACATGTACTTATATACATCCACAGACACACATGTACACGTGCATATACATACACATTTATATTCAACACACACACACACAGGTGCTCCTTTAGTATGCGGTCTACAGACAAATTCACACTTTAGTATGCGGTCTAGACCAATTTGTTTTTTAAATGTAGTTAAAGAAGGTTGAAATGACAATCTTACTTGAAAAAAATTTATTGAAAAGTTAAAAACACAAAGTTTAAGTGTAAGTATACCCAGTGGTGTAGTGCTGTGGGAACGCGTGGGAACGGCGTTCCCTTACTTTTTTTGGTAGATGGAACGGCGTTCCCTCACTATTTCAAGTAAATCCGAACTTACAAATCTCTAACGTCATGAAATTTTAATTCCCATCCCTAGAAGAAATATGAGAAAGAATCATTAACTGTTTCATTTCTTTTAGCTTCGACTGAGGCAATGTTAGCCTATAAAGATCTGGTGAAACAGTCACCACGGCGTATCAGTTGTTAACTTTTTTTTAGTTAATCATTCCAGTTGTTAGCTATTTTTATTGATCGTACTGGATGTCGTATATCTAATGACACTGGAAATACTGCATCTTCAACCTTGGAATATATCCTAATATCCAGTGCATATGACCTCAAAATATCCCTGAAATTGGTCAGATTTCAAAAGATTTCCCGGGGGGCTTACAGTGCCCCCGGACCCCCAGCTGTATGGGCTCGCCGCCCTCGCCATTGTCCCCCCCGCATCTGAGTAACACTTTCAAAATGCGTTCCCTCACTTCTTTATTTAGCACTACACCACTGAGTATACCTTCTTAGCTTGTTACTAATTGCTTGTTTACATCCCAATGTCAGTCGCCCTTGACGATTGGTTAGGTTTAGTCATGATACTTGACTAAACCTAACCAATCGTAGGTAGACCGCATACTATAGTAGCACCGGCAATTGAATTGTTTACAACTTTACTGCTTCAAATTTCTCAAGCTACTGATGTTAAACAATCATTTTGAATTTCAAGGTCAAATAGGGTCTAAGTCATGTGAGTGAGGCATTTAGCGAAAAAAAAAGAGCGGCAGAATGCGTGAGCAGGCACAAATTTAACGAAAAAAAACCTGTAGACTGCATTTTGAAAAAAGTAGAGGGCGGCAGAATTTGTAGACCGCATACCGAAGGAGCACACACACACACACATATATAGGGTGAACCAAATGTAGGTGGACAGTAAATGATAACGTTTATTTTGAGAATACATATTTAATTTTTTTGTATACTATAATACAAAATAAAATTTAAATAAATTTAGTTATAATATTTAATATAATAAAACACAAACACCATAGTTATAATGAACACCATAGTTATAATATAATATAACACAAACCGTATTCAACCTACTGTCCACCTACTTTTGGTTCACCGTGTATATATATATATATATATATATATATATATATATATATATATATATATATATATATATATATACACACTTTTATTTATAAACAAACATACACACTTTTTTTCTTTAGCACACACACAATTCTATTGATAATGCACACATTTCCTTCATTTAGATTACACTCCAATACAAATAATTCACATTTTTTTGGTTTCCTTTTGTATTTTTATGTTTAATATTTTTATTTCATTTTTGAAGCAAAAACAATATATATACATATACACATATATACACACATATACAGTACATACACACATTCAATACACCATGCACACCACATCAACATATAAATTATACATACATATATACCAAAATACCAAAATAGATCAAAAGAATGGTCATCTCAAGTAATAAATTATCACTACAAAACAAATATAGCAATATCTCATTTATTTAAACCTAGGAATGTATCTAAATTGTTTATGAATGCATTTGAATTACTGCTCATAACTACTTCATTAGGTAATTTATTCCACATAGAAATAATTCTTTAACTAAAAATATATTTCCTACTCAACATATTAGGAGGAGGTTTCAATTTGTACCTATGCCCACAAGTTAAAGCATTAGAGTTCAAATCAAATATATTCATATCAATCTTATCTGTACCTAGCACCAATATCTTAAACAATTGAATAATGTCCCCTCTAATATATCTATGTTCTAATTTATACATACCAAGAGATGCCAATCTGTCTTCATAGCTTAGATTTTTTTAAATTAGTTACCATTTTAGTTGCTCTACGTTGAACTTTTACTAACTGCTTAATGTCAGCTGACAAATGTGGTCTCCATGCTTGAACACAATATTCAAGATGAGGTGTAACATATGCATTATACAACCTACGAATAACAAATTTGTTTTTATATTTAACATTACGATTTATGACAACATTCTTGAGGCATTATTCTTTGCTGCTATACATTGATTATTCATTTTTGTGTCATTAGAGACAATAACACCCAAGTCATTGATACAGGCAATGAAAATAATCTACTCTATCCTTCTGATTTCCAAAATGCATTACTTTACATTTATCAATATTAAATTTCATATTCCATTTCTTTGACCAGTTAATTAGTTCATTTAAATCAGATTGTAAAATATTGTCTCTTACCATAATGTGCAATCACTGTGGTGAAAATATTATTAAAAAATAAAGAGTTTGGAATCATTAGCAAAGTGCAATAAAAGAAGGGAAGAGCAGCAAATCTCTCAAGGATCTCTCTGTAGTTTTTCAACTTTTGGCCTTGTATGAAGTAAAATAAGAAACAGATTAGGGAGAGAGAAAGGCGAGATGCTAGTTAGGGTTGGGTTTTTGGTGGATTATGGGTTTTTAGTCATAGGTCCCCTTAGTTTAATTAATAACGTTGGTAGTTTAAGTGTAAAGATTGTCACTCTTTGAACAGATGCCATTTTAATAATTTATTTTTATATACTGTACATACGGTAGCCTATTTTATAATTATTTACACGTTTCAGATTCAATAGCTTATAGAACACATTTGAATAAAAAAAAAAGCTTACATAAAAAAAATTTGAAATACCTAAATATCATTCAGAAGGTAGAAACAGAACTAATGAGAGAGAAAGGCGAGATGCTAGTTAGGGTAGGGTTTTTGGTGGGTTTTTGCACTTGGGTTTTTGGGTACCAATCCTGCTTACCAATAAAGTTCACTGCAAAAGTTGTTTTAATATAGGGTCTACAGTACACCCTCGCTACAATACAAGCTTCTTCGCTTCTTCATCAGTTCATTTGAAATAAAGCTTAGTTAAGTTATATAAAAATAATAAAAACTTGTCCTGTAAAATTTATTAGCTAGCTAGTTAGTTAGTTAGTTGCCCTATAAAGGGAAAGAGCAAGTTTGTATGCAATGTATGTGTGTAGACTTGGTTGTGACTTAGTTTTAAAAGTTATCCTGTTCAGTGTATGTTTACTGAAGTGTTTTTGCTCATTCATTTCTAAATATACTGTATGAATAACTTACAGTAGTTATTTATTTTGCAGCAGTGAATGATGCAACTATCATAACCACTGTTGTAATCCATTAAAAAAAGTAATTTTGAAAAGCTTGAGACCACTACCACTAGTTTATAACAAAAACTAGTGTTAAGTAGCTACCTTGAATGGAAAGTGTGTAGTAGCTAGGCTAACTGTTTAAATAAACTTAATCAACTTGAGGAGCCATGTAATTTATTCGACCACTCTTCCAGTGAAGTCTTCACTTTTATTACATCTCCAAATATTACAGCCCCAATAAATTTTCTTTTGTTAACCTCTGAGAATATTCCGTAATCAATACTTGTTTTGTCCACAACCTGAACAATGTTATTGAATATAGCGTAAGTAGGAAAATGATCACTGATGTTTGTAGTTATAATTCCAGAATTTACGAAGGCATTGCTATTTACAAATTACAAATTTGCTATTTACAAATGTATTAAATGTACGACAATTTAGTGCAGTGGTTCCCAACCTAGGGGGTAAATTATTCCACTGGGGTAATGACACGTGATCCACATCCAGAAGTTATAAAAAATAATATATAATTGGGATAATGAAGCGGGATTAGAATTGGGTTTTGAGTAATCATACGAAAAATGTTGGGAATTACTAATTTATTTAGTGTCTAGTATTCAAGGAAAACTAATATTTAGTAATTATATGGGATACTTCTGTACATCTAAATTTATACATAACTGGGAATTACTTTTAAATTTAATATTTTTATTTTAAATGTAATATATTCTCTAAACAGTTCAATCTCCTGTCAAAGGCCTGTCAAATTATATCACTCCCTTCCAAAGTGGCCCGTCAGCGTCAGGAGAATGCGAAGGCCTACATCACTGAAAGTTAAAAACTGGGTGATCTTAATTACCTTGAGGTTCGTCGAGGATGCTAGTTCTATTCTCAAGACTTTGCTTGCTCAGACTTCGGTTCCAAAAGTAAACATCTGTCAGATCTCCACAGAAGGACTGTCCAGCCTGAATGGCAAATCAAAAGTCAGTAATGTACACGTATGTGGCAGAGAAGCGAACATCATGGGCAAACGCCAAAAGTAAAAAAAAAAAAAAAAAAAAAAAGCCAGCAAACGCAGTAAATTTTTCTTACCAATTTACGAGTGCCATAATTTTTGAACTTCTGAAGATAATTCATCGAAATATCTTTAAAAGTTCAAAAGTTATTCCACTTTCAAAGCTGTACAACTTTTAACTGCGTTTAGTGGTGTTTTTTACTTTTGTCGCTTAGCCACTTCTTCCTAGGAGGGCCTCATATCAAATGAAAGAGAGAGTACCTGAAAACTTCCTCCAAAACTGTCCTGATCTTGGCCGAGAATTAATATTCCTCCGCCGGGTATTATTGCCTCTCTAAATTTGTCGTCTCCATCAACCCTTAAAGAAAATGTAATCACAAACATTACAGAAAATCGTGACTACGTTTGTATATAAAAATATAAATTTTTTAACATGGCAACCCTTGCGTGGGTAGAGAATTTGAAGTTGACGTGTTTTAGGTTTCCCCACCTCCCATCTCACTCAAAAGCATCGCTCCTACCTGACACGTCACAAGACTTTATATATATATATATATATATATATATATATATATATATATATAAATGCCTGGTCATTGTCTTTTGTGACGAGTGTACCATTATATGAACGAAAGTTCCAGAAATTGTTCATGGGATTATATTTGCGATAACTATTCAAATTAGTTTAGATGAATTTAAAGGAATCCTGACAATATATTATTTTGGGGGGAAAATCTCAAAAAATTATTAATTTCCCAAAACAATAGTAACTATTATTTAACCTTAGTCATCTCATGTTCTAGAGGGGCCTACTTAAGCCTACCTTTTACTGATACGCTCCTTGGAACTATTAAGGAATTTATTCTACGCGAAAATGGGAACAGGATTTTAAAAAACAAAACAAAGAATAACCATTTCACGAACGTTGGCACTGTTAACGATATTCCATGGAAAAAAAAGGATTCCAAACCAACCTTTTGGCAAGATGCCCATCGATATAGAGTGCCCAGTCCCCTTTCCGAAGCTCCATCACGAAAATAAAGAGATGCCATTGTCTCATGGGCATGTGGTATTTCACGGAAGCGACGTATCCATCGAAGATGAATCGTACGGTGTTGTGAGTGTAATCTGGGAAATATATATATATATATATATATGGTTTTGCTTCCGCCCGAATTGTTTATTCTGACGAAGGCCAAGCTTGTCACTCCACCTTTCCACCTTAGACCTACAGTTTAACGTGGATGGAATCCGAACCACGCCCCACCAGCAGCAGCCCAGCGTCTTAACCACTAGACTACCCAGGGACCCATTTATTTACCAACTAATTTTTTTATTGTGTGGAAGGATGGGTTTTGCTGCGCGCCTCCTGCCGTCACCGGGTCTCGATCTCGGGGCCGATGGATTCGTAGTCAGCGACGCTAACCGCTACACCACCGAGGCGCTTCAGGGATGCTCGCAGCAGCATTGCCAAGTAGTTAGGGGATCAAAGTACTGACGAGGCTTTTCATACGTGGTTCATTAGCAGTGAAAGCAACAATGCTCCGTGTCAGCCTAGTCCAAAGAACATCCATATGTTTATTCAGTTGATTGTAATTTTTATTTTGTATTGCAGACACCTCCAGTCATTCTTAGTCCTGGTGCATGATTCTTCAGAAGCAAGGTGCACCGCAAGTTTATAGTACAAACAATACATTGAATCTGCGATGCATTAACGTTGGATGAGTTGGTATTAGTTCCTCGTTCTCTCGGAGTGATAGACGTACCCATGGTCCACTCCTTCGTTCGGTTAAGTGTTCCCATTCAAGGTAATTAATGTTGACCTCATGTTAATATAAAATTGTTTTTATTTTTGTTATTATAGTCGGTTAATGGTTATTAACAATTTGGTTATTGAAATTAACTTCCTTGCTGATTATTCCTTTGTTACGAGTCATGTAACCTTAGAGTAGATCTTAGGGTCTTTGTTAGCCTTAGCTTCTGTAGAAATGGATGATAATGGCTGAACATGATGAACATACACAACTCTTAACATAGTTGAGCGCTTTCAGTATATTAGAAAGGCCCAATTTAAACACATTTCGACTAGCGAAATGATACACATTATCAACCATTATGTTGAATTTAATCCTCGTCCTGTTAGTTTATACTTAACAGACCTGGCTGATATATTTCTGATCCTGAGTAATGATAGTTTTTGAACTATCATCAAATTTCGTTGCATACGATTCTTGAATTAGCAAAATATACAATTTTTGCTAACAGACACACAAAGTTATGTTCAATTCTCTGTTGGTTTAGTTGTCTGATTACTTTAAAAATATCACATTTCCTCTTCTGCAAATTGAATACCAGTATTGACAACCCTTCCCAGACTGAATACGTTGAAACCACGATAAACACTTAATCCGCAATAAGGAATTTCGCAATCACAACTGCTACAACACACACACCCACACACTCTTTTATATATATATATATATATATATATTCACAGCACCTTTTGTTCTATCACTGTCATTCCCTAAGCGTCAAATGGGAATGGCTAATATTTGCTAACCTAACCTAACATTAGCCTACCTAAGTTAATCTAACCTGGACGAAAGTGTGAAAACCGTAGACGAGAATAGGAATGACTAGGTGGGAAAAATAATTTATGTTATTGACGACAACATGTATAAATGTGATACTTAAAATGTCATTCGTTGTTCATTATACATTATTCATTATACTGCTTTTCATTACCCTTTTTTATAATGATAAAAATAGAGTCCAGTCAGATTTACCATCCGTGCAAAAAAAAATAAGCTGAGGGGGATATCCTGTCTAGATAAGAACATGGTTCAAAGCTCCAGTGAGAAGACCGCTGTAATATTATACTCTGGGCATACACAACATACAAATATACAATACTGTATACTTAAACCGAGATGTACACTATTTGTATACATCAGAGCACGTTTGTATATTCTTTTTCTTGAGAATAGTATTGGAGATATTCATTGGGCACTCAGTGCCATGAATCCTGATTCTGATTAATCATCTATATATATATCCTGTTCTTATTTCTGTGTTCATGTATTATTAAATCATTTATACTATTTACATTATGCTATGTCGTATGTATCACTTGCTCCTGAAGAATCATGCACCAGAACTGATAACAAATGGGAGTGTTTGCGATACAAACAAACTAAAATTGCAATAAATTGAATATGATTATGGCTGTTCTTTGGACTAGACTAATAAGAGCATTGTTGCTTTCAGTGGTGATAAATCACGTACAAAAGCCTCGTCGTACTTTGACCCCCCTATTTGCTTGGCAATGCTGCTGCGAGCAAATAGGGGATCAAAGTACTGACGAAGCTTTCGTACACGATTCACCATCACTGAAAGCAACAATGCTCTGTGTTAGTCTAGTCCAAAGAACATCCATAATCATATTCAATTTATTGCAATTTTCGTTAGTTTATATCGCAAACACCTTCATTTATTATCACTCCTGATTAGAGCATGGTTCTGATCAATCAGTTAATCAGTTAATCATTGTTTCGAATTTAATCATTAATTAATCAAAAAATATTTTTAGAAAATGATGGGAAGTGATTAATTTTCCTCATAATTTCACCATCATTTTACCTTAAATTTTGTAATGTATCATTTGAATTTGGCACCTTTTTTGCGCGTATAAACTGTCTAATCCGCCCATGCCTGATTTCTTGAACTAAAGCAAACTAAATGTTTGAGCAAAATGTTTTCTTCGATCTTATCTCACCTTCTTCAGAGTATTTAATTTTTAATAGTTTTTAATCAGTTAATAATAATTCACTGGTTTGCGTCATTTTTGAGGTCAAGGTTTTTTTAGTTGTTCTTTTATAAGTTTTGCATGCTGAATTCAAAAATGTAACTCATTTTGCTCAATCAGGTCAGGTTTTTATGCTATCTCAATTTAAAAAAAATTAGATAATCGTTATGAAATGAGCAAGTTTATTTTTTTAAAACAGACTTACATTTTAGCCATGTGTTAGCCAAGCTCTATATAATAAACAGACAACTTATTTCTAATTACGATTGTCATTACTGTTTTTCAGCCTGAATAGAATGTGCAAGAATGACCCAAACAGGTTCTGCTACATCTGTGGTAAAGTCACTATGTCAGACCGGCAGTCAAACATCACACATTTTGTGAGGAAAAGCTATCACGCCTACTTTGGAGTTAAACTTGGTGACCAGGACAAAGCCTTTGCCCCTCACATATGCTGCAAAACGTGCGTTGAGAGTCTGCGGCGCTGGAGCCACAAGAAGGTAGAGTGTCTACCTTTTGGTGTCCCAATGGTGTGGAGGGAAGGAAGAGATCATACTACTGACTGTTATTTCTGTATGACAAACCTACAAGGTAAGTTAGTATGAATTTAGTATGAATTTCATTTTATACTTACAAAAATATGCCTGCCAATATATGAGATATGTCTTTATCTTATCTTTATCTGTTTCCTTTTAGGCATAAATCGAGAAAACAAGCAACACGTAAAGTATCCAGACGTGCCATCTGCCATAAAGCCCATGCCTCATGGACCAGAAATTCCAATTCCAACACTGCCCGACAACTTTGATTCGTCGTCCGACTCAGATGAAGAAATGGATGACGGTGACATATCTGGTACATACCAACCTACTGCCGAGACAAGTCAACCCAAACTCTTGAGCCAAGCTGAGTTGAACGATTTGACAAGAGATTTGTGCTTGTCCAAAGAATCTGCTCAGGTGCTAGGGTCACGTCTTCGCGAAAATCGTTTGTTAGCTCCAGAAACAACATTCTTCTGGTATCGCAGCCGCGAAGAAGAGTTTCGAGAATATTTCACGTTGGACGAAGAAGCTTCGCTGGTTTACTATAACAACGTCAACGGCCTCATTGCAGCTATGGGTTTAGCGTATCACCCTACAGAATGGCGGCTCTTCATCGACTCCTCAAGCAGAAGCTTGAAAGCAGTACTACTCTACAATGGTAACAAGGTCGCGTCTGTTCCGGTGGGTCACTCGGTGCAGATGACTGAAAGTTATAGTAACATGGAGCTTTTGCTAACTGCTTTGAAGTACAAATATCACAATTGGATGATATGCGGAGACCTAAAGGTATGTTCGTGTCTACAAAAAAAAATACAAATATTATATATATATATATAACGTAAAGAACGACGCTTGTATAGGAGATATTCCGCGCAAGATGAGAGAGAGAGAACGAAACAAATGAAAAAATGAGGTAACCACCCGGGAATCGAACCCGGGATCTTCCGATTGCCGGTCAGATATGATAACCACTACACCATGGGCCTCACTCCTCCAAATGTCGTAATTCTTCTACATACTCGCAGAAACCAATGCCCCAAGGGGGCACCTCCCGCATGCCGTAACATTATATACATTTAACTGCAAACACGCAGTATAATTAACGTAAAGAACGACGCTTGTATAGGAGATATTTCGCGCAAGATGAGAGAGAACGAAACAAATGAAAAAATGAGGTAACCACCCGGGAATCGAACCCGGGATCTTCCGATTGCCGGTCAGATATGATAACCATTACACCATGGGCCTCACTCCTCCAAATGTCGTAATTCTTCTACATACTCGCAGAAACCAATGCCCCAAGGGGGCACCTCCCGCATGCCGTAACATTATATACATTTAACTGCAAACACGCAGTATAATTAACGTAAAGAACGACGCTTGTATAGGAGATATTCCGCGCAAGATGAGAGAGAACGAAACAAATGAAAAAATGAGGAGTGAGGCCCATGGTGTAGTGGTTATCATATCTGACCGGCAATCGGAAGATCCCGGGTTCGATTCCCGGGTGGTTACCTCATTTTTTCATTTGTTTCGTTCTCTCTCTCTCTCATCTTGCGCGGAATATCTCCTATACAAGCGTCGTTCTTTACGTTAATTATACTGCGTGTTTGCAGTTAAATGTATATAATGTTACGGCATGCGGGAGGTGCCCCCTTGGGGCATTGGTTTCTGCGAGTATGTAGAAGAATTACGACATTTGGAGGAGTGAGGCCCATGGTGTAGTGGTTATCATATCTGACCGGCAATCGGAAGATCCCGGGTTCGATTCCCGGGTGGTTACCTCATTTTTTCATTTGTTTCGTCTCTCTCTCTCATCTTGCGCGGAATATCTCCTATACAAGCGTCGTTCTTTACGTTAATTATACTGCGTGTTTGCAGTTATATATATATATATATATATATATATATATATATAGGTTATAGCCCTAGTGCTGGGTCTACAAGGCGGCTACACCAAATACCCCTGTTTTCTCTGTCTGTGGGACAGCCGAGCAGACAAGCAACACTACGTACAACGCGACTGGCCAGCAAGACGTTTGCCTGGAACCAGGTTCGCACAACGTTCTGTCACACGCTCTCGTTAATCCGCAGATGATTCTACTTCCGCCGCTGCACATCAAGCTCGGACTTATGAAGAATTTCGTCAGAGCACTCAACAAAGAAAGCTGAGCTTTCGCTTTCCTGAATCAGAAATTTCCACGCGTCATTGAGGGCAACCTGAAAGCAGGTATTTTTGACGGCCCTCAGATCAGGGAGCTAATGAAAGATGCTCAATTCGACGACAGTCTGGAGGACAATGAGATCAATGCCTGGCTCGCATTCAAGTCCATTGTCACGAATTTTCTGGGCAACCACCGAAGTCCAGAGTACGAACGTGCTGTCGAGGAGCTCCTGCAGAGCTTCCAGGCTCTTGGTGCACGTATGTCCATAAAGATGCATTTTCTCAGCTCGCATTTAGACTACTTTCCGGACAACTGCGGTGATGTCAGCGAGGAGCAAGGAGAGCGCTTCAACCAGGATATTCGAGTGATGGAAGAGAGGTACCAGGGCCGCTGGGATGTGAACAGACGAAAGTCTTTGAGAAAGCCCTTTCGTCCACATTAACTGTACTCGTGTACCATTTTTTATATACTTTGTACATTTTCTGTCAATTTAAGTCCGTTTTAAAAAAATGAACTTGCTAATTTCATAACGATTATTTTCGAATTATCTATTTTTTTAAATTGAGATAGCATAAAAACCTGACCTGATTGAGCAAAATGAGTTACATTTTTTAATTCAGCATGCAAAAATTATAAAAGAACAACTAAAAAAAACCTTGACCTCAGGAAAAAAAATTTCAAACGCAGACCAGTGATATAATTGATTAATTAGAAAATTTCATAATTCATCACTTTTTCCTAAAAATGATTAATTAACCATGCCCTAGTTCTGGTGCCATGAAAACGAGGATGGAAAATACCCTCGGAATACGAGACCCAAAACTTTTTAACGTCCTGCCCAAAGAACCGAGGAACCTCCAGCATCCCAACCTGAATAATTTTAAGAACCAGCTGGACAGATTCCTATGCAAAGTCCCGAGTAGCCATGGTGGCTGGCTACGAGGGTAGGAGGAGATCGGAAAGCAATTCTCTCCTCCAACAAATCTCGCAAATGAGGCGGGATGCTGCCGTCGTTCAAATCCTCAAAGTATCATAAAGTAAGTAATCTTGCTTCATATAATCCTATATTTTTTACTCGATATTTGCTAAGGCTGCAATACATTCAGACGAATTATTATATAACTCAAGGCCGGATCCAGACCTCAAATTTGATGGATGCAATTTTTCAGGGTAACCATTTCAGTATATATCTTTATAAAAATATAAAATACATACATATTTTTCATGAAATAATACAAACATTGTATATAACTATATTTTTATTGATTTACACAGCATTTATACGATATACGAGTATTTACTTATTTAACTTTTATTGCTTGCATTTGCTCTTCAACTTTTTGCTTACGTCTCTCTCTCTCTCTCTCTCTCTCTCTCTCTCTCTCTCTATATATATATAATTAGTGATGGGACGATTAATCGGAATCGGAATCGAGAATCGGAAGAATCGAGCATTTTTCAGGAATCAGAATCGGAATCGGAATCGAGAGAATTGTACCATGATTTCCGATTCTTAAACTTTTAATTGAACCAGTTTTGCAATGTAAACTTTAAAATTTAAATGAAAGAGGATAACAAATTTTATTTTTATTGTATTGTAGCTATACATTAAAACATGTATATGCATGATGTGTAATCAAGAAGATTAAAATGAATTGTTACAACTTACAGTTGATTTTTATTTTTAAACCAATCTATTATAATTTATAATTTATATTACCATACTCATAATGTAAATAGTTAATCTTACCAGAGTAAAATATGACAATTTCCAGAAAAACAAGTTTAGAATTATATTTAAAAATATTGAGAATCGGAATCGGAATCGAGAATCGTATCGGAATCGAGACTTTTTAGTGGTATCGGAATCGGAATCGGAATCGTTAAAAATTTTGGTATCGTCCCATCACTAATATATATATATATATATAACTAATTATTTAGAGGCGGGGCCACCAGCTTGACCTCCGTGTGAAGAGAGACCAACGCAAAACAACATAAGGTAAGGTAAGGTACAGGGTGGGGCACGGGAACCAAGTGTTTTTGGAATAATCAGGAAAATGATATTTATTTTTGTAAAGAAAATATATTGGTAGAACAACATTCGTAAGAACATAGCATTTCATGTCATAATAATCATGTACCGAAAATTATATCTGGCATATGATGTCCTTGGCCGTCGACGCATTGTTGAAGGCGTTTACGAAAATTGGCCTCCACTCTTCCCAGCAGGTCTCTGTTGATTTGGATGATTTGTTGACGGATCGCTTCCTTCAATGCATCTAATGTACGGGGCTTGTCCTCGTAGACACGTGACTTGAGGTACCCCCATAGAAAGAAGTCACATGTGGACAAGTCAGGGGACCGAGGGGGCCATGCAATGTCACCAAATCTCGAAATGAGATGGTTGGGAAACAGGGGGCGAAGAACAGCCATTGACGCTCTGGCGGTGTGTGGCGTGGCCCCATCTTGCTGAAACCACAAATGTCGACGAGCAATACGCCTTCTTCGTAACTCAGGGATGAAAAAGGTGTTCACCATCTCAATGTAACGCCCAGATGTTATGGTAACGGTAACCCCATTTTGTTCGAAGAAGTAGGGACCGATGACGCCAAACTTTCCCACCGCGCACCAAACTGTAACCTTAGGGCTATGCAGCGGTTTTTCATGGAGTTGTCGCGGATTTTCAGCAGCCCAATACCGACAGTTTTGATTGTTGACGGCCCCATTAAGGTGGAAATGGGCTTCATCACTCATTACCACCATCATGTTTTCATTCTGCTCATAAAGTGCAAGCATTTCCTGTGCAAAATTCAGTCGTTGGGGGCAATCGTTTACATTCAATTCCTGCACCATCGCTAACTTGTATGGGTGAAAATGTAATTCTTCATGCAAAATCCGTCTAACAGTACGATTGCTGATTCCGAGTGCAGCTGAATGTCTCCGAGCAGAGCGGCCTGGGCTTTGCAACATCGCTTGTCTGACCCTTTCAACGTTCTCTGGAGTACGCACAGTGCGTTGCGGCCCCTTCGGTTTTGTTTTCATTATTGAGCCTCCTGTTCGAAGATTGTTAACCCAACGTAAGATTGTGTCACGAGCGGGAACAGAGTCATTTCGATGAATGTTGAATCTGCGGCGAAACGCACGTTGAACTGCTGTCACTGACTCGCCACTCCTAACAAAATGATCATACGCGAACATGCGGTGTTCTAACGTCCACTGCTCCATGATGGCACCTGAAAGATAAAGGTGAGTGTTAGTTAAAGTTAAATGCTATGAACCCAGGAATGGAATGCTACCTACCGCACGCCCCTCCCATTCCTAATGGCCGATTACTAGCTATTCAAAAAACACTTGATTCCCGTGCCCCACCCTTTATAAAGAACGACGCTTGTTTAGAAGAGAGTCCGCACAAGAAGAGGATAGAAAACGAGCAATGAAAATGAGGCACCTCCCAGGAATCGAACCCGGGATTATCCAATTGCCGGTCGGCATGAGAAGGTGCCCCCTCAAAAGGGCATTCGATTTCGCTCGTATGTAGGAGAATTACGAGTTCTGATTAATCGAGGACCTTGGTGTAGTGGTTATCATATCCGACTGACAATTGGATGATCCTGAGTTCGATTCCTAGGAGGTGCCTCATTTTTCATTGCTCGTTATATATATAATATATATATATATATATATATATATATTGAATGTGATAATAAGATGAAAGTAGGGAGCAACCATAAACAACAAAAGAAACGCCAACACACACATACAAAAACATTAAACGTGTATTGCAAGATAATTACACGAGATCAGATTGTCGACTGGTCAGTTATTTGACCAATGCATATGATGCACAAATTTTTTTGACCAGTTGCATCGGTCTGGATTCGGCCCTGTAACTACATATTTATAGAGTCTTACGTTATAACAAAACCTATCTACAGGGTGTCCCGTAAGTCTGGAACCATAGGGAAAAATAAGTAATTCATGTTTTTCCGTTTATGCAAGTGCCCATGATGTCTTTGAGTAGGGAAGAACGCATCCAGGTAATTCTGCTCGTAGGAAATCGGAGTCAGAGGGAGGTCGCTGAGGAATTTAACAGATTGCATCCGGACCGCGCGCCGATAACACACAGCTGTGTCGGCAAACTTGTAGCAAAGTTCAGGGAAACGGGATCCATAGGAGATAAACCACGCAGTGGACCTCCGAGGACATCCACCGACGATGACACAGCCGCTACCATCCTCGTTCATTTCACAAACAGTCCCCAAAAGTCTCTTCGGCGTTTTTATTGCCGTTTTTATCATTTTGCCCTATGGTTCCAGACTTACGGGACACCCTGTATATCTAGTCAGACCAAGCTTGTAAAAAGTTTTAAACAAATTTGTTAAAACAAGAAAAACCCAAGTAGTCAATAAATTTACAAAACACGGTTATCAAATTTTTCAGCTTTGTTTTCATTCTCAGTGGTGCTTATACTATAAACTTGTAATTGTTTAGAATATAAAACACAATTACAGATAAAAAGACCATAAAACAAATTCATAAAACACTAAAAACTTGATAAACACAAAGTAGCTTAATGGAAGAATTATGAGTTAAAGGACGGTTTAAGTTTGCAAATCAGAAGCGTCTCCATCATCAACAGGTTCAATTTAGACTAACCAACGGCTACAATTTTAAAAGATGCGAGAGATCGGATGGTTGGTTGTATCATGGCTATGAGCCTGAATGACGGAATAAGGGGGTCTATGATAAGGTTTGTTAGTTCGGACGAAAATACGCGTGTTTATGAATTTTCGTTGTCATGTGGCGATCTCTCTTACCAATATACGACCCTTAACAGTGGTCACACTCATAACAATAAACTATGGAAGAATGTACCTCTGGGCATTTTATATTTAAATTTGAAAAATGCTTTTGATAGTCAGTTTAGTCTTATCAATAATACACAAATTCAAATGTGGAAAGAATTGTTTAATGATTATAACTAACTATACGGTGATTTTCTATGAAGTGTGACTTAACCCTTTCGAGTCTCCTGGGACTTAAAGCATATATGGTACATTGCTGTTTTCCTAGTTAGAAAATTTAAAATCAGTCTTGAAAAGGTTAAAGAACGTCCAATGGATATTCGTTTTGCTTAAAATAGCCACGCACAAATTCAAGCTCGGATTGAAGCGAAAAATAATCCAGAGCGAAGATTATAAACTTTAAATGAGAGAATAGAGACTAGATTTCTTTTAAAGCTAAATAGGATGCATGACGAAATTTTCATTTCGAGAAAATTTGCATTTAAATGTTGCCTTACGATATTAGTGTCTCAGAAAAACTGATTCAATGGAAGAACGAATGGACATAAACAGATGCAAGTTTTTTTTCCTGTTTAGTGATAAGAATATCTAAGAAAGATATATTATGTTTTGCTACTAAATTACAAGTTAACTCAATACAGGACTGTTTGGAATTTACATAATGAAACTGCATCACGTGATGAAAAATGCTTCATCAAGATAGCGTTTATAAAATTTCGAGAAAATTCGCGTTTAAATGTTGCCTTACGATATTAGTGTCTCCGAAAAACTGATTCAATGGAAGAACGAATGGACATAAACAGATGCAAGTTTTTTTTTCCTGTTTAGTGATAAGAATATCTAAGAGAGATATATTATGTTTTGCTACTAAATCACAAGTTAACTCAATACAGGACTGTTTGGAATTTACATAATGAAACTGCATCACGTGATGAAAAATACTTCATCAAGATAGCGTTTATAAAATAATGGTTTAAAAGATAGAGGGCAATTATCCAACCATCGAGTTTCATGATAACAGAAAGGCATTAGCATAGGTGGGTCTCAGAAGGGACCCCATCTTTTCTACTTCTATGTTGATAAATCTTTTCAAACTCCAAAATATGGTCCAGGTATTTAGTAAAGTTCAATTTTCTTCCCATTTAGATTAAGCAGTTAATAAGAGTACCTTTTTATTTAATAAACAAATTATCAATAAACAAATGTAAGGATAAAGTACCCAAAGATTTACAATGTTCCACCGTTTATTTTTACGTGTGTGACCACTGACCAAGAGGAACAGAGAATGAAAATGAGAATTCATCAACACTTGGGTATTTCCGTCCGGAATAACCAACCATCCAATCTATCGCTCATCTTTTAAAATTGCAGCAAATGCCTAGTCTAAGCTGAACCTTTTATTAAACACGTGAAATAAATAAATGATGTGTGTGTGTGTGTGTGTGTGTGTGTGTGTGTGTGTTGAAAAAAGAAAATGTACCCATTTACCAAAAAGGGTAGTAAAGGGGCGGTAGGAAATTAGTTTAACATCATTGGTAGGAAAGATACTAGAATTATAAAGAATAGTATTAAAGAGCATTTGGAAAGTTTTAAATCTTATTTCAAGTTCCTAAAATGGATTTAGATCAGGAAGGTCTTGTTTGTTTAATCTCTTAGACTTTTTAGAGTTTGTAAATGAACAGGTAGATAATGGAAATGTAGATTAGTGATGTACCGATACCGATACAACGGTACATCACTAATCTACATTTCCATTATCTACCCGTCAAGTCTAAGAGATTAAACAAACAAGACCTTCCTGATCTAAATCCATTTTGGGACCTTGAAATAAGATTTAAAACTTTCCAAATGCTCTTTAATACTATTCTTTATAATTCTAGTATCTTTCCTATCAATGATGTTAAACTAACAATGATGTTAAATCAATTTCCTACCGCCTCTTTAGTGACGGTGACGGTGACGGGCCGGGGCGGCGGCGGCGGCCGCCCCGGCCCGGCTGAGGCTGAGTCTTTACTACCCTTTCTTGTAAATGGGTACAACATTTGCTTTTTTCAATTTTCAGGTATTTCTGCATAATTAATAGATATACCAGTAACAAACAAAATAGTGCCTCATCTAAACTATCCTCCACTTCTTTGAGAATCGTAACATTATTATTGGGACCAGCAGCTTCATTTGGTTTGAACGTGTTAATTACTAATCCTTCTTTGTCTGAATCTTATCATGAATGCCAGAGTTTAGAGAATCTAAAGGATCAAAATTGAATATTTTTATAAAAGGTTCTTTTGCATTATCCTCCCAACACTAATTTTTTTATATAATGTTGGTTTGGCTTTGGTTATGGTACTTTATTTTCCTTCCATTATAAAAAAAATTAGTGTTCGTATTAGGTTAGGTTACGTTAGGTTACGGTAAAAACAGGCCGCCGCAGGCGTTAGCCGTTATAAAAAAAAATTAGCGTTGGGAGGATAATGCAAAAGTACCTTATAAAATATCGGTAGTAACGGCCACAATTTCACCAATACCGATATATCGGTACATCACATATATTTTTTTTCCTCTATGGGGGGTGGGAGGGTGGCATTTTTGCGGGCATTCGCCCTTGTCCCTCCTCTTCCAGTTGTTTCTTCTTCCTTGTCCCATCCTTCTTGCATAGAAAAAAATACAAAATGCATTTTAATTATACTAAGCCAATTAACTAATTAGTGTGTTCCACCAACGCCTTACCTATTCTGATGACGTTGTCTTGCAAATCTGAAGTGGCGTATGACATGAAAACAGTTTCCAATCTTTCATATTTTATCTTCAACCGGAAGCTTACTGAAAAGTTCTCTAAAGATACCATAGAACCTTCGTACTTTGCAAATGAATCGTCAGAAGGGATCTCCGTGGCTTGGAATTGCAGAATATAGAGAGAATCATCTTGGAAAGAGGAGAATGTTATGAGGCCCTCGTAGGAAGAAGTGGCTAAGCAACAACTTTAACCGCGTTTTGTGGTGTTTTTAACTTTTGTCATCTAACCACTTCTTCCTAGGAGGGCCTCATATGAACTTGCATAAAGCAGAGCCTAGCCTAACCAAATTTAACGCAACTTAACCTGACCTAACTTAAGAACTCTTAAATCCATTTAGTTCGTTCCTCCTTGTAAAACTGAAAATTAAAAAATTAACAGACAATAAGTCCCAAATGAGAAGCGATTCAATCTAATTCAAAAATACAATTTTAATTGTTGACGAAAGTAATGATTTTTTTGAAGGTTACTTAAAATTACGTTATTTACAGTTTTTTTATATAAAAGAAATGGTTTTAATGGGTTACTTACTCATTTCGATTAAAATGAACCAAAATATTACGAGAATTATAAAGAAAATATCCATGTTTGTAAGCAAAGCACAACAAGGTTGGCCTAGGCCTAATAAACGCTTTAAAGTACTTCCAATAACTGTCCATCGAACACTTTTTCTATCGCATTTTCTCTCTCTCTCTCTCTCTCTATATATATATATATATATAAAGGCCAACTTATTTATTTCAAATATTTCAAACGTAATGAGACTCAAACAAGGCACTGCAAATAAAGGGAAGCGTGTACCTTTTTTGTAGACGTGATTATGTCACTCAAATCATCGACATGATTGTCAATCATTACGAGTGACGTGTTGGCGAATGATAAATATAAAAATCTGTTTTTGAGGGTTTGAGGGGTAATTTTCGATTCTGAATTTGTCTATAATGATGCCTTTAATGGGGTTTTATATATATATATATATATATATAATATATATATATATATATATACACAACACACACAATTCATTCGTAGGTTTAAGTATAGTTATAATTTGGAGAAATAAAGACTCGTAGAATGTTATTTTTTAAGATCTACAGATCTACAGAAGCTAAGGCTAACAAAGACCCTAAGATCCACTTTAAGGTTAGCCCGAGAGAAAGGAAAGAGTAGGGGGTGAAGAGAAGAGAATAAGGGGGTTAAGAGAAGAGAAGAGAATAAGGGGTTAAGAGAAGAGAAGAGAATAAGGGTACATACATTTTTTTTACACATTACTTTGATAGTACAATTGCTTACCTTTCCCTTAGTCAGTGATACATCTATTGTTTTTCATTTTGAGGTTCTTTCTTTGAGGTCATTTGACAAATTTCAGTGTGCCCACTGTGACGCAGCTAGAAATAATAATGCGTCCTTGGTTGCGTTAAATAGCTGTGGTTGTAGATGGCCACTGTTCTCCTAAAGCTATTAACATTGGTGTTCATTAGGGTTCTGTCCTGTTACCCACTTTTTTCCTTTTATTTATTAATGATCTTTAAGTCGCACTTCCTGTCCTATCCACTCCTATGCCGATGATTCCACTCCAACTCTCCACCCGCTTCACAAAGCTCCCCTCTCAACAGTCACTCCATACTTTGCGAAGGACGGCTATGGCACACCTGACTTCTGATCTTTTCATTATCTCTGATTGGGGCAGAGAAAACCTTGTGGCTTTCAGTGCCCCCAAAACTCGGTTCCTCCATCTGTCTACTCGTCACAATCTTTCACACGACTACCCCGTTACCTTCAACAACACACAGCTCAATCTTTCCTCTTCACATTCTTGGTGCTTCCTTTCCTAGTGATCTTTTGTGGGACGATTACATATACTGTACTCTTTCCAAAACAGCTTCTAAGAGGGTAGGTGTGTTGTAACGGCTCCACGATTTCTTCACTCCCACTCAGTTGCTGTCTGTACAGGGGTCTTGCCCGCCCCTGTATGAATGAATGATGCAAATGTGTTTCATAAATCGCAAGGCGTATTCTTGAGACAACAGTAAAGAAAAAAGACCATATAAACATAGATCGAGAAACCCGTAGGTTTCGAGCTATAGCACGCGACAGTAAAATGAAACCCCAAAAGATTTCTCACATTTTATGCAAATACACAGTGTGATACATTTGCTTCATTAAAGTAAATGTTCAAAATTCGTTCCTACGTCTTGAATGCATGCCTCAGCACGTCGCAAAATAGGATAGAGGAGAGAGAGTTAAAAGGGGAAAATGAATATGAACAAGTGAGGGAATGGTAGTTAGCGGTAGTTTACGATGAGAGAGAGAGAGAGAGAGAGAGAGAGAGAGAGAGAGAGAGAGAGAGAGAGAGAGAGATATGAGGTGAGGCGGGCTGGTCGGCTTAAGCCGGCGAATATTCCACCTTAATTTAGAACAATTACTTTAATGAAGCAAATGTATCACACTATTTGCATAAAATGTAAAAAATCTTTTTGAGTTTAATTTTTCTGTCGCGTGCTATAGCTCGAAACCTACGGGTTTCTCGATCTATGTTTATATGGTCTTTTGTCTTTACTTTTTTCTCAAGAATACACACTGCTATTTATAAAACATTTAAGAATCACCCTGTATACGAGGTAAATTGGCTTCAATTATGTTCTTGGTTTCTTTGATAAAGTTTAATATCTATCTATCTATCTCAATGGTGTTTAATTTGCCTGGACCCTTTTTATAGTTTAAAACTTTAAATTGGAGGAGGAGATTGTGGACACCATTCGACCATGGAAGTACTCCGGGGTGGATATTGGGCAGGAGACAGGAAGTGCTGGAACTCCCGTTTCTCCTGTTACTGTCCTCCTTAGCTGATCTTTTTCCGTGTCTCACCTACCCTGTGAGCAGTCCAGCATGCTTTCAAACACACACACTTCTCTCTCTGTTCCTCACTACACATACATGCATCTCACACACTACACAACCTTTTCAAAATTTCTATTAAAAAAAATAAGAAAATGGCATCATTGGCCTTGGAAAGCTTGTTTTTAGCTCTCTCTCTTCTGTGGAGGGGTCACTTTTGCGAGCACTTGCCCTTAGCCCCTCCTCACTACATAAAAAAAAATACATGAAAGCTGGACTAACAAAGAATTAAAATTCAGTTTAAGTTCATTTAAGTGCTGACCCTATTAAACTAACACATTTTGGAGCATGACAGGGGTTATTTTTGTAATTGCTGTTACGATACGAGCACGTAAATCTTGCGGATCTATAACCCTCGTTTGATAAACGTTTGATTTTGATAAATCCCCATGCAAAGAAATCCAAGGGCGTTAGGTCAGGAGATCGAGCCGCCCAGGGCCTGTTGCCTCCACGTCCGATCCACCGATTTGGAAATCGTTCATTTAGGTACTCCCGAACGATGTTTGCGTAATGACAAGGTGCCCCAACTTATTGAAAAACGACGGTGTTTAAAATGCCATCTGAATGAAACTGGGACATTTACGCGCTCGTATCGTAACAGCAGTTACAAAAATAACCCCTGTCATGCTCCAGAATGTGTTCCGCAATGCTGCTGACAGATTCGAACTCTGTAGAGATACTGATGGTGCTCATGTAGAATCATATGCTTAAGTATTCATTAAATGTATACCTTCTATTATATTGTTATTGAATTTATCCTTTTTGCTACGTTTCACTGAAATAGATAGGGACTTTATAAACACCCTGTACTATACTTTAACGCTAAAATGTAAGTATTGTTATGTTTATTTGTATTAATTATCTGTTATTATACTGTATTTCTTATTGTATTTATAGTGTTTAGTTGTTAGTGAAATAAAGCCTGCGCTGTCTCTCCTTTTCCGGCATTACATAAGGTTAAAAATTTGGGAGCTATTGAAGAATAGGGACCCCAGCCTTCTTTAGTTAGCTTTATAAGGCTAACTAACGAAAATATCATGACCTAACCTAACCAATCGTCAAGGGCGTACAGTTAACCTAACGATTGGTAGGTTAGGTCGTGATATTTTCGTTAGTTAGCCTTATAAGCCTAACTACAGAAGGCTGGGGTCCCTATTCTTCAATAGCTCCAAAATTTGCTATTGTAAGTTAAAACTTTCGTGATGGATTAATAAAATAAAATTAACGAAAATGTGGAGTGAAACTGCATAAGCAAATAAATGATTTCCGGTTCTCTAACATGATGTTATAATCATGGCCGTAACTGCTAACTACCTATGAGGTCACCGAGGTCCGGACCTCGGTAATTATTTCCTAAAAAAAAAAAAAGAGACTGAACCGTTCTCCGTGCAGCTTTAATAAAAGTATTTTTGCTAACAGGTCCCTTTGTACAGTATTTAATTATAGACAAGGGTTTTGTGTTTAGTGTATAGCTTGGGTTGTGTTTGTAGATGTCATTTTGGTCTGAATTTTGCTCGTCCCGCCGCGCTCGAAAAAAATCTGGACCTCACTAATTTCTAAACCCTAGTTACGGCCCTGGCTTATAATATGCATTCTGGATTCTTATTTACATAGAGTCTATACATTGATTAATGATGATTATATGATACATAATATACAAGCTGATTATGCATTATTTCTACATTGCTCTTTCGTTATCGACGTAGTGTTTTTAGGAGCTTTTCTACATTTGGTAGTTGGCGTGTATTCATACAATATGTGAATACTATGTAAATATTATGTTTTGGCTTTTGTTGTTAGAATCAGGTCAGTAGTACCATACATCACATGTTTAATTAACTACAATTTTGTTTATCTTTTTGGTAGAATATATACATTTCAAATATAAAACTGCGAAATCAGTTTCTGTGAAAATCCAGGCAATTATTACTAGCTATCCTGGTGAATTTGTCCAAACTCCAACAACACAATTGTTTTGCAACTGGTGTCAAGTTGTCGTCGACCACGAAAAAACGCCATTTCGTAGAACTTCACGGAAATGTGGTTTTATTTTATTATTAAGCGTTAATATTTATCCACAAATAAGTTGCAAATAAAGAATTTTTTAGGTTAAATAAAGTTAATAATTGGTAAGAATAAAGTTAATAATTTCAATTTTTTAGGTTAAAATTGGATCGCCCTACTAATAATGATTTAGGTTTATTAAGTAGACTTCTAGGCCTAAAAATAATGACTTTGATTTGAAGTTAATTAAGAGTTAGGCTAATATTAAGTTTCGGAGACACCAAATTTCGGTGACCTAGCCATTTCATCCATTGGTAATTAAATGAATAATAAAATAGGTGTCTGTTATTGCATTTGAAGGAAAGCGTATAAAACAGGATGACTGAAACAATTTTGGAGCGCGTATTGAAGTTGGTTGGTTGCTTTAGTTTAGCGTCCTTCGTCTGAGGGCACTGAGAATAGCGTTGATGCCCCAAACCAAGAAGAATAAATTCTTTTTAAAGGAAAACCAGGTTGACCCAAGGAACACTCAGTCAAGCCAAATTACATGCAGCGGGCCCGTCACTACACCTCACTCTGATTTTTTAGACTGGCTCAGAACGGTCCTTCGTTGGGTTTAACGGGCCTTCAGGTCATATGACGAACATACGTTAAGAATAACATTGCAAAACTATTACGAATTTAAATTTCTACACCATTTTATTTTAATTTATAAAACAAAACACTAATGGACGTCAAACATGGCGGATCGCCTTGTGTAGGTGTTCCCAACCGACTGACCAATGAGCGTCTATTGTCTTCAATGTTACAGAAATCCTTTTTTTACTGATTGGTTTTAAGACAAACTTTCGCATACAGGTTTTTTCCAGTCTGGCTGATTTTAATATTTCACTACAGAGAAGTCGGTGAAGCGGAAAGTCGGTGTATCAGGCAGTCGGTGAAGCGGGATTTTATATACTCTATATAAATATGTATTTCAATGGTCGGATTGATTTACTGTCGTAATAAGGCTGAGTTTGTCTTTGCGATAATAATTTATAAATAAGAAGGAGAAGCACTGGAAACATATAGGAGTGACGCGTTAATGTCTTTTATGAAGCTTAATACCCGAGTACAGGATTTAACTCAAGGAGTTCCATAGTTTAGGTGAACAAAGAGTTACTTGGTTCGTAATTATGATTGCGCTGCCTTCTCAAAAATACTCATTTCTGAGTTGTAAATTTAATATAGAGAGTGTTTCAAAAGTCCGGAATCATAGGAAATATTTTTAATGTCTACACTCTACAGACATACACACACACACACACACACGAGTGTGTGTATATATAATATATATATATATATATACATGATAAAAATAAAACTTAAAAACTAAAAACATTCAAACAAATTAGTTAAAAACTTCACTAATAAAAAGTTAAATGAAAAAACGCAAAAGTGCACCAAGCATACCATGCTCACTTGACAGCCACAAACAACTGAGGCGAAAAGGAGACAGGGTCAAGGGGGGGGGAAATTAGTTTGTAGGTATTTTAATTAATATAAAGGGGGTAACAACTAGAATCAATATTTAAACTGGAGTTCAGAAATTTAATGCACAGAGATTCGTAAATACGGAGAGAGGACGGGCATTTTAATGATTTAAGAATTTTAAAGTTATTAACGGAAATATCAACCTTACACTTAACACAATGATTTCTAATGGCAGACTGTTCCTTTTTAGATAAAACTTTCCCTGTCCTATGGCTAATACCCATATGGGAGCAAAATCTTGCCTGCAAAGAACGAACTGTGCTGCCAACGTAGTTCCCCTGGGAACACCCAGGGCAGGTAAACAAATAAACGACAGAACAGTTCATCGCAGGGGGGATTTTGTCCTTACAACGGAAAAAACATTCAAGGGTATTATTATTTACAAAAGCAACCTTAAAATCAGTGTGAAAATAAAATTTCCTCACCACACTCAACAATTGCTTTTTCACAAAAGTGTTAAAATGGTAGAGGTCAGGTAAAACAAGATATTTACAATTCTTAGGAACAACATACGTTGGATAAGGTTGGGGGAATAAACATTATTAAGAAATTTACCAATAATACCTTGTACAAGATCCCGTGGAAAACCATTTTTAAAGAAAAAATCAGTAAGGAATTCAAACTCATTATGAAGCAGAGCAAAGTTTGAGCAAATATTATAAGCTCTATGCACTAAAGTGCGAATGGAACTTAGTTTGTAATTAAAATCGCAAAAACTATAAAAATTAAAACCTAAACCCGTAAAAGTAGGCTTCCGGTATGTCGAAGTTAAAACAGTCGAGCCTGATTTGGAAACCAAAACATCAAGGAAAGGAATAGAACCTTGAACTTCCTTTTCCTGCGTAAATATAATGTTCTTATGCAGTGTGTTCAGAAAATTTAAAAACTGAACTGATTGATTATCCGTTTGGAATAAAGCAAACGTATCATCAACATAACGTCTGTACAATTTCGGCTTAAGGTGAGGGGGGCACTCACAGAAGGCCCTTTCCTCAAGATGAGACATGAAAATATTCGCAAAAACGGGACCTAAGGGGCTCCCCATCCCCACTCCATCCAACTGACGGTAAACTACCCCTTGAAACTAAAAAAGTTATCCTTGACTGCCAAATTCAGAAGCTGCTCAAACTGTGCTCTGCAAAAGCCGTGAAAAAGTGAGTCCGGCTGTGGAAAAGCTTTATTTAAAATAATTGTAATGGTCTCATCCAAGGGGACATTTGTAAAGAGGGAAGATACATCAAAACTTGTCATAAACAAAGAATTCATATTAAACTTCTTAATTTCCGACACAAAAGAAAAACTATCCTTAACACTGTACAAGTTCACAGTAAATGATGATAACAGTGGGACAAGAAATTTGGCAAGTTTGTAATTAGCCAAAGGATAAGACGCTAAAATTGGGCGCAATGGAACACCGACTTTATGAACCTTAGGCAGACCATACATAAGGCCCAAATAAGAGCCTGAAACGTACAGTTCATCATAAGTGGAGGAGTTAATAACACAATCATGTTTAAGCTTAAGCAAAACACGGTTAACCTTGTCTTCCAATCGCTGAATAATTTTAGAAGCCTGTTCATCTACCTTAACAAATTTTAATGAATCGGAAAGAATATCAAGCATTTTTTAATATAATCCGTTTTATTCATAACAACAACACCACTACCCTTATCTGGTTTAGTAATAACAATAGATTCATTTACACCCAAACCTTTTAAAATTTCACGGTTATTACTAAACCAGATAAGGGTAGTGGTGTTGTTGTTATGAATAAAACGGATTATATTAAAAAAATGCTTGATATTCTTTCCGATTCATTAAAATTTGTTAAGGTAGATGAACAGGCTTCTAAAATTATTCAGCGATTGGAAGACAAGGTTAACCGTGTTTTGCTTAAGCTTAAACATGATTGTGTTATTAACTCCTCCACTTATGATGAACTGTACGTTTCAGGCTCTTATTTGGGCCTTATGTATGGTCTGCCTAAGGTTCATAAAGTCGGTGTTCCATTGCGCCCAATTTTAGCGTCTTATCCTTTGGCTAATTACAAACTTGCCAAATTTCTTGTCCCACTGTTATCATCATTTACTGTGAACTTGTACAGTGTTAAGGATAGTTTTTCTTTTGTGTCGGAAATTAAGAAGTTTAATATGAATTCTTTGTTTATGACAAGTTTTGATGTATCTTCCCTCTTTACAAATGTCCCCTTGGATGAGACCATTACAATTATTTTAAATAAAGCTTTTCCACAGCCGGACTCACTTTTTCACGGCTTTGGCAGAGCACAGTTTGAGCAGCTTCTGAATTTGGCAGTCAAGGATAACTTTTTTAGTTTTCAAGGGGTAGTTTACCGTCAGTTGGATGGAGTGGGGATGGGGAGCCCCTTAGGTCCCGTTTTTGCGAATATTTTCATGTCTCATCTTGAGGAAAGGGCTTTCTGTGAGTGCCCCCCCTCACCTTAAGCCGAAATTGTACAGACGTTATGTTGATGATACGTTTGCTTTATTCCAAACGGATAATAATCAATCAGTTCAGTTTTTAAATTTTCTGAACACACTGCATAAGAACATTATATTTACGCAGGAAAAGGAAGTTCAAGGTTCTATTCCTTTCCTTGATGTTTTGGTTTCCAAATCAGGCTCGACTGTTTTAACTTCGACATACCGGAAGCCTACTTTTACGGGTTTAGGTTTTAATTTTTATAGTTTTTGCGATTTTAATTACAAACTAAGTTCCATTCGCACTTTAGTGCATAGAGCTTATAATATTTGCTCAAACTTTGCTCTGCTTCATAATGAGTTTGAATTCCTTACTGATTTTTTCTTTAAAAATGGTTTTTTACGGGATCTTGTACAAGGTATTATTGGTAAATTTCTTAATAATGTTTATTCCCCCAACCTTATCCCAACGTATGATGTTCCTAAGAATTGTAAATATCTTGTTTTACCTGACCTCTACCATTTTAACACTTTTGTGAAAAAGCAATTGTTGAGTGTGGTGAGGAAATTTTATTTTCACACTGATTTTAAGGTTGCTTTTGTAAATAATAATACCCTTGAATGTTTTTTCCGTTGTAAGGACAAAATCCCCCCTGCGATGAACTGTTCTGTCGTTTATTTGTTTACCTGCCCTGGGTGTTCCCAGGGGAACTACGTTGGCAGCACAGTTCGTTCTTTGCAGGCAAGATTTTGCTCCCATATGGGTATTAGCCATAGGACAAGGAAAGTTTTATCTAAAAAGGAACAGTCTGCCATTAGAAATCATTGTGTTAAGTGTAAGGTTGATATTTCCGTTAATAACTTTAAAATTCTTAAATCATTAAAATGCCCGTCCTCTCTCCGTATTTACGAATCTCTGTGCATTAAATTTCTGAACTCCAGTTTAAATATTGATTCTAGTTGTTACCCCCTTTATATTAATTAAAATACCTACAAACTAATTTCCCCCCCCTTGACCCTGTCTCCTTTTCGCCTCAGTTGTTTGTGGCTGTCAAGTGAGCATGGTATGCTTGGTGCGCTTTTGCGTTTTTTCATTTAACTTTTTATTAGTGAAGTTTTTAACTAATTTGTTTGAATGTTTTTAGTTTTTAAGTTTTATTTTTATCATGTATATATATATATATATATATATATATATATATAAATTGAAAAAAAACTATTCCTTGGATTTCGGACTTGTTTCAAAAGTCCGGAATCATAGGAATAGTTATTTTTCGGTTATCTTTACTTCACCAGGCCATCTCAAGAGGAGGGGCAACAAGCTTGACCTTCGTGAAATGAGGAATCATCGCACGGAACATTTGAAAGGTTGAAAGGTATATATACACACAAGGGTGTCCTATAAGAGTGGAACCATAGGGTAAAAATAAGTAATTCATGTTTTTCCGTTTATGCAAATGCCAATGATGTCTTTGAGTAAGGAAGAACGCATCCCGGTAATTCTGCTCGTAGGAAATCGGAGTCAGAGGGAGGTCGCTGAGGAATTTAACAGATTGCATGTGGACCGCGCGCCGATAACACACAGCTGTGTCGGCAAACTTGTAGCAAAGTTCAGGGAAACGGGATCCATAGGAGATAAACCACGCAGTGGACCTCCGAGGACATCCACCGACGATGACACAGCCGCTACCATCCTCGCTCATTTCACACAGTCCCCAAAAGTCACTTCGGGGTTTTTATTGCCGTTTTTATCATTTTTCCCCATAGTTCCAGACTTACGGGACACCCTGTATATGTTATACACGGACAATTAAAGTCCTCAAAGATCTCCCCAACGCAGCCTTCTCCGTACCCCTATTAGCTTTCTCTTCTTTGTTCGGTTCGTGAACCTGACACCCCAAGGAAGCCCTTCGTGAACCTAACACCACCCGGAGGCCTTTTGTGAAGCTAACATAATATGCCCGCACCGAGACCCTCCAATTAAGGACTGGCGCTTCTACCCTTCACCCAAGTGGCAACTTCCTGTCACAGGATATTTCACCTTTGTGTGCCTTGGACTCTGACGTAAGAGAAGGGAAGACCTCGGCATATAAAAGAAGGAATGCGAGGCGGGGACCGCAGAATCTAACTTGCGCTCCGTCAGTGAGAGAGAAAGGCTGGGTTGCGTTTAAATCAGTTCTCCGAGTAGAGACCAGAGGGTTTTTGCTCGTTAAAAACTAAACCTTTGAGAGAGAGTTATCGAGTCATTGAGTAGAGAATATTGTGGGCCAATAGTCTTAACTACAGATAGGAAGAAGTAGTGGACTGGGAATGCTTAATTTCTGAGTTGATTAATTTTATCTTTAAGACTTAATTAAAATATCATTGACCTTGATTGCTTTATATTTATGAACTTTGATTGATCTTGCAACAACCAAATTGTGTCCTTGAATTTTGATTAAAAGTCATTACAACCGTTGATTTCATTATCAATTACTCACTTCGATTTAGGGGTTCAAAATACAGGGTGTACATAAAGTCAGGATCTATTTTTGTGAAGCACTTGGAATTTATATGGAATTCAATCATAAAATGATAAAGTGGTAACATTTATTAAATAATTAAGAGTAGGATTCGACGTGACGCCCATCAGTATCCCTGCACAGCTCAAATCGTTCCGCAGCATTTCTAAACACATTCTGGAGCATTTGCGGGGTTATGTTATCTGCAGCAGTTCGTATACGTGTACGTAAGTTTTCAAGACTCGTAATCTTCGTCTGATAGACGTGCGATTTGATAAAGCCCCATGCAAAGAAATCTAAAGGGGTTAAATCTGGTGATCTCGCTGGCCAAGGTCTTAAGTTGCTTCCGCGTCCGATCCAGCGATTTGGAAAACGTCCATTTAGATAATCCTGAACAATTTTGGCATAGTGACAAGGAGCGCCATCATGTTGATAGACGACGGTACTAACAATCCTATCCCCAATCAGCTGAGGTTCAAGGAATTGCTGCAACATGTCCAGATAAATAAGCCCCGTAACTGTAGCTTCAGCAAAGAAAAAAGGACCATAAACCTTAGATTTTGTTAAACCGATCCAGACATTATTAACTTTAGGTGAGTCTCTTTCCCAATTTTGGACGAAATCATTCGGTCTTTCATCTGCCCAAATTCGACAGTTATGGCGATTTACTTTTCCACACGTATGGAAAGTGGCTTCATCACTAAAGAGAATGTTGTCCATTAAATTATCACTCCAGATTTGTTCTACGAGATCAGCACACACAGCACTTCGTCGAGGGAAATCTTCCTCATGTAAATCATGTAAAACCTGCAAATGATAGCTTTTCTTCTGCAAATTAACTTTCAGAATTTTGTGCACAGATGACGTCGGGAGGCCGAGTCTGTGTGATGCAGCACGAACGGACGTACGTGGCTCCTCAGTGATAATTACGCGTACTGCATTCACGGTAAGATCTGACATACACGGTCGTCCTGATCTTGCTTCATCATTTACAGATCCCGTTCGTTTAAATTTGTTCACCAATTTTCATATTGTCTTGTCTATTGGCCCCGGCTTATGAAATCTCCTTCTAAACTTCTCTCTGATGTCATTGTATTTCTTTCCCTCGATTCGCCAAATTACTATTGCCACACGCTCTTCTGTATTCATTCTAAGGGCTTCTGAAAAGAAAAATAGAAAAAAATAATTATTTCACAAAAATAGATCCTGACTTTATGTACACCCTGTATAAGAGATACCAGAACTCACGCACTACTTCGTAATAATACTAAAAAAAAAAAAATGAATACAACGAAAGGAGAAAATAAACAATAAACAAACAAATATTTTATTTTATTTTATTAAAATAATTATAACATATATATATATATATATATCATACACCCCTGGAGTTTAGTGAATTGAATGAATTGGTCATTATGCAGAAAATGACATGGCCTGAAGTTGAAATAAAAAATACATTTTTCTAGTGCATTTTGGTGTGCTCTGTTCAAATATAACCTTCATTTCCTGTGCAAATGTACTTTTTTTTAATAAAATATATTTCCTGTTTTGGCTATAATGTACTTTTTTTCATAAAATATTTTTCCTGATTGGGCTATTTTTTCGCTACTCTGCGACTTAATTAGTTAGTTGGTTTCTGTTCTGGCTATTTTTTTTTTCTAATTTGATTCAGTTTGGTCGTGTTTGTGATAGAATTTTGACGTGCTGTTCGTGTGGTTTCGACTTTGAGAACTTGATTCGTCATGTGCCCTAGATGAAGACAAAGCATTGGATGTTTTTATCAATTACGGCGTTATTCTCTCATCCTTAACTTGCCCGAAATGTGACAGTGAGTACCTAATACGAAAAGATCAGAAGATATTTAGGTGAAATAACCAATATTAACCTGTTAGGTTAATTGAATGCCCAGTTAGGTTAATTGAATGCCCGGTTAGGTTAATTGAATGCCCGGTTAGGCCAACTGAATGCCCGGTTAGGTTAATTGAATGCCTGGTTAGGTCAACTGTACACCCTTGATGATTGGTTAGGTTAAGTCGTGATATTTTCGTTAGTTTAAACGAAAATGACAAAACGAAAACACAAATGACATGGCCTGAAGTTGAAATAAAAAATACATTTTTCTAGTGTATTTTGGTGTGCTCTGTTGAAATATAACGTGCAAATATGACGAAATATGACTCCGAAATAATGTAAACAAATTCTTATTTCTTTACATTTGCACAGGAAATGAAGGTAATATTTGAACAGAGCACACCAAAATACACTAGAAAAATGTATTTTCGAATTCAACTTCAGGCCATGTCATTTTCTGCATAATGACCAATGAATTCTCCAAGAGTGTGTGTAATGTACTCCTGGATCGGAAGGACCGTCCCAATGTCTTGTCCAGCCGTGACCACAGGGCACGCCGAATTCTTTTTTCATTTAAGAGTTCTGTAGAAGATTCTTTGGTTGCCAAAGAAACACGTCGGTAGTTATTCTTTTAATTAGTAAGCGAGTTATTTTTCAATCAATTATAAAGAGTCAAATTTATCTTCACAAAAAGTTAATAATATGAATACTTCTTTAAATGTTACTGAGTACAGTAATAGTTTAATGTAAGTTCTAAGATAATTAAATATATGATAAATATTGATTGAGCTTACTGCCTAACCTAGAGTCAAGCTCCAAGCCCGAATTTCCGTATACACGACCGTAAAACCAATTTCCTAACGAACTGAATTTCACTCTTCAGTCCGGAGATCCCTTCTAAGACTTAACCTCGTCTGTTCTGAATCTGTTTTTCCAAGCTTCGGATTCCTCCTTATATACAGGAAAGTCTCATTGTTCTCATGCGTCAGAAGCACGTGATAGGTCGCGTGAGACGCTTGAGCAAGCCAGGTTCTCATGGTACGTGAAAGGTAGCGAGTGTTGATTGTGACGAGACGGATCGCCATGTATAACAGATTTATATATATATATATATATTAAAAATACAGGGTGTTTCAGGGCGACCCTAGAAATATGGGAAAGAAACACTTCATATTAGTTATGGAATTACTATGACAAAGTTCAAATACCAAATACAAACTGCAAATTGGCGGGAATGTGGAGTTTGTATTTGGTATTTGAAGTTTGTCATAGTAATTCCGTAACTAATATGAAGTGTTTCTTTTCCATATTTCTAGGGTCGACCTGAAACACTCTGTACAATAACTAAGTTTAAGACATACTATTGGCGTCCACACCGCATTGAATGCTGCTCAATTACAAGCTTTACTTCAGGTGCAATCCTGGAGACCTCTCAGCGCACCGGCTTTCAACAGTCGCCCCTCTCGGACCTTAGACTACGCTTTACATAGGTTTTCGAGACTGCTCGACGCAATGGGAAAGTATATATATATATATGTGTGTGCTACGGGAATCTGTGAAACTAGGGATTTCATGAAATCCCTAAAATGTTCAGGAATTTCATATAAGGTTAAGTCGTGCTATTTTCGTTAAACCTTCGGGAAAATTAATTATTGACTGCTTCGTTAGGTTAATTGAACGCCCGGTTAGTTCAACTGTACGCCCTTGACGATTGGTTAGATTAAGTCGTGATATTTTCGTTAAAACTAACGAAAATATCACGACTTAACCTTACATGAAATCCCTTAACATTGTAGGAATTTCATGAAATCTCTAGTTACACAGACAGGGTCGTTTCCTCCAATAGGCGAAATAGGAGGCAAAATTTCTGAAGGATACGATAAGGCAGTGGTGGCGAATCTATGGCACGCGTACCCATTTGTGCACTCGATTAAATTTGCCTGGTACGCCTAAGCATAGAAATTGTTATCCACAAAATGAGTATAAAATGTTTATAATTTGGTGTAATATATATACACTTTGGTGGGCACGCGAATTTTTTATTATGGTTTACATGTTGTTTTTGGCACGCGACTGCAAAAAAGATTCGCCACCCCTGCGATAGGGATTGAATTCGAAATAATCTTTGCATTTATTGAGTGATTTTTTTTTAAAAATGTAAAAATGTTTTTGTTCAAAGTGTGCAGTGTTAATTAGGTTTAAAAATTACAACAAAAGAAACACTAACTTTCAATGAAAATTTTCATTTTGGCAATGCAAATTTGGCAATGCTAGTTATAGGCATATTCTTTAAAATAAATTAAAAAAGTTAATAACCATTCCGCTTTCTGTCCTATTTATGCCTCTCTCTCTCTCTCTCTCTCCCACATACATACATACATACATACATACATACACACACACACACACACACACATATATATATATATATATATATATGAAAATTATTTCACGAAAGTAACACGTAAAAAATATTTATGATGAATAAAACCACGAAGGAAAGGAAACACAGAATGGTGCTCAAGCGCTTTCGTCTAATGACATCCTCAGGAACACTGAAGTACATGAAGGGTTACAGCCTATATATAGGTTACAGAAAAAAAAAAAAAAACTATACATATATATATATATATACAATAAACGGAGAGATAAAAAAAAAAATTAAAAATTATTAAACATTAAAGGATTGTGAGAGGAGCATACAAATTTGTAAGGGAAAACCTACCGATTTTTAGCACAAGATTAGCACAAGATCAAATTAATTGTTTCCAACCAATGTTATAGAAAAAAAATAAATAAAAATTTATACTGGAAATCTGCCCGGGTTTTAGCACTTTGCCCTTCTTGTTTAGGTTCGATGTATATAAAAATAAATTAAAAAAAAAAAAGTTATTTGAGTAGCATACAAGTTTACCAAAGATTTAGCGTTCTACCCTTCTTATCTAAATCTGTTCTGAAGGAATTCAAAACAACAGGATCGAGTTGAAAAAGACCTTTGCTTATGTTGAAGTTATTTGTGAGTTGGATAATGGCAGACTCAAGAATATTTCTATTAACAATGTTGCTAGAGTGAAATAAACTGAAGCATTATTCCAATCAATACAGTGGGATAACTCTGACAAATGGATAAAAAGGGCACTGGACGACTGTCCTGTTCTAACGGAATATTGATGCTGTTTTATACGTGTGTGCAAATCCTTTCCCGTCTGACCTATGTAAAAGGAATCACATTGTTTACAACCAATTTTATAGATAATGCCTGAATTATTGGTAGGGCTATTTTTTACTATGATATTTTTCACAATATTGTTATATGAAAATACTACATTAATATCCAAAAGTTTAAGTACATTAGCAATGCCTAAAAAGCCCGGCAAAAATGGAAGTACTAAAATATTTTTTGACAAAGTATGAGTGTTATTATTCACACGATAGAAAGTTCGTTTTGCCTTGTTGAGACAAGATTCCATAAACGCAGATGGATAACACAGATCACTTCCAATACCGTTGATTTTTTCCAATTCGGCATCGATGTATTCCGGACTGGCGATCCTAAGGGCGCGGAGAAACATTGAAGAAAAAATGGCCTTCTTAGTGGGGTGTCATGTCCCGAGTAAAAATGTACGTAGGACAAATTTTTTTTTTTTTTCCGCAATAGCCTCTCACAATTAAAAAAAGATGGGGAGCTCCATATTACTAAAGCAGACAAGGCTAACACCATAGTTATTATGGACAAAGTGGACTACATCAGAAAGATGAACGAGCTTCTCCAGGACCCCGCTACATACAGCAAACTTAGGAAGAACCCGCAGGATAACGTCATCAAATCATTTAATAGTGGCTTGAAACGCATTCTCAAAGATCACAAGGACTTAATTCCGCTTTTCATGTCCACTTCACCTTCTCTGCCCTACCTTTACGGTCTTATTAAAACCCACAAACCTGGCAACCCTATGCGCCCTATAATTAGCTCGGTGGGCTCTATTACTTATAAACTCTCCAAATGGCTTGTCAAAGTCCTGTCCCCCATTCTCGGAACTATCTCTGATTCACATGTAAAAAATTCCATGGATCTTACTGAAAAATTGAATAATGCACGTACTGAAACCAACGATAGATTGATCAGTTTTGACGTTTGTTCATTGTTTACAAAAGTGCCGATTGACGATATGCTTGACTTTCTCTCCCGAGAATTACATAAGTATGACCTGCCACTACCTTCACACATTGTTTTGGAACTTATTAAGCTTTGCATCAAAGACTGTAAATTCACTTTCAATAACGAGTATTATCAACAAGTTTTTGGGATGGCCATGGGCAACCCCTTATCGCCCCTCCTCTCCAATATTTATATGGAGTTTTTCGAGATTACTTACATTCCGAGAATCCTGGGGGTTGGCATCCCTTGGTTGCGGTACGTCGACGATATTTTGTGTATCTAGCCCATGAATCGTGACCTGGATAACTTCCTCCTTCAGTTAAATGATCAAGTCCCCTCCATTAAGTTTACTTTAGAAGTGGAACAAGACAACTCACTCCCATTTTTGGATGTGCGTGTACATAGGGAAAGCCCAGTTTTAAGTTTAGTATCTATCGGAAAAAAACAAACAATATGTCCTACGTACATTTTTACTCGGGACATGACACCCCCACTAAGAAGGTCATTTTTTCTTCATTGTTTCTCCGCGCCCTTAGGATCGCCAGTCCGGAATACATCGATGCCGAATTGGAAAAAATCAACGGTATTGGAAGTGATCTGTGTTATCCATCTGCGTTTATGGAATCTTGTCTCAACAAGGCAAAACGAACTTTCTATCGTGTGAATAATAACACTCATACTTTGTCAAAAAATATTTTAGTACTTCCATTTTTGCCGGGCTTTTTAGGCATTGCTAATGTACTTAAACTTTTGGATATTAATGTAGTATTTTCATATAACAATATTGTGAAAAATATCATAGTAAAAAATAGCCCTACCAATAATTCAGGCATTATCTATAAAATTGGTTGTAAACAATGTGATTCCTTTTACATAGGTCAGACGGGAAAGGATTTGCACACACGTATAAAACAGCATCAATATTCCGTTAGAACAGGACAGTCGTCCAGTGCCCTTTTTATCCATTTGTCAGAGTTATCCCACTGTATTGATTGGAATAATGCTTCAGTTTTATTTCACTCTAGCAACATTGTTAATAGAAATATTCTTGAGTCTGCCATTATCCAACTCACAAATAACTTCAACATAAGCAAAGGTCTTTTTCAACTCGATCCTGTTGTTTTGAATTCCTTCAGAACAGATTTAGATAAGAAGGGTAGAACGCTAAATCTTTGGTAAACTTGTATGCTACTCAAATAACTTTTTTTTTTTTATTTATTTTTATATACATCGAACCTAAACAAGAAGGGCAAAGTGCTAAAACCCGGGCAGATTTCCAGTATAAATTTGTATTTTTTTTTTCCTATAACATTGGTTGGAAACAATTAATTTGATCTTGTGCTAATCTTGTGCTAAAAATCGGTAGGTTTTCCCTTACAAATTTGTATGCTCCTCCCACAATCCTTTAATGTTTAATAATTTTAATTTTTTTTTTTTATCTCTCCGTTTATTGTATATATATATATATATATATATATATATATATATATATATATATATTCCTCGTGGTATGGCAGGTAGCTCCGTCTTGTTGGAACCAGTGGTTTTCTAGACAAAGATCTCTTAATTTAGGAATAAGGAAATCGGTCAACATTTTTTCGTAGCGATCACCATTTACAGTGACCGTGTTTCCGGTGGAATCCTCGAAAAAGTACGGCCCTATGATCTGAGATGCAGTAAGACCACACCAAACAGTTACACGCTGACTATGCAACGGGACTTCGGTAATATTCAATGGATTTTCTGTTGCCCAGAAACGACAATTTTGTTTGTTTACAGTTCCATTCAAGTGAAAATGGGCTTCGTCTGACATAATCAAAGTTGCTAGAAAATTGGTGGTGTCATTTACCTTCTGTGGATCCATTGACAGAATTGTCGTCTTCGTGCGAAATCTCATCGTTAGTGTTGCACTGTTTGAATTTTATATGGAAAGAGCATTAAATTTTGCTTGAATATACGGTGTGTTGTTGTTCCATATCCAACTCCTAACAGCTGAGAAGCACGTCTGATGCTTATGTTAGGATTATCCTGTACAATTTCATGAGTTCTGTTAATGATCTCGTCTATCCTTGCTGTGCGCACTCTTCCAGTTGGTTTTCTTTTTCCAATGCTTCCAGTTAGGGAAAAATTTCTGACACACCGACGGATTACTTTCTTAGAAGGCGATTTTGACATCTGAAAATTTGTCTTGAAAGATCTTTGAGCTGAAACTACACTTCTTCCATGCTCATAATATCGCTCAGTTATGAAACGCAGCTGTTCCACAGTCCATGCAGTCATCTTGAAGGGTTAGTTTTAACTAACATTTTTATTTTGTTTTGTATCTTATCTTGTCTTGTATTGTATTGTCAAAACCTATACAATCCTGTACAAACTTGTAACTATCCTCTTTCGAATGATGCGTATGATTTTATAAAAGGACTTATACTTTAAGAGTTACAGGGGTTTCTTTTGGGTCCCATTTCTCTGGATCACCCTTTATATGCAAAAAAACCCAGCATGATCGCGCTGCCTGATGGATGGAAAAGTTAAGGACTTTGTGCATGGCATGTGGGGCTTTCCATATATATATATATATATATATATATATATATATATATATATATATATATATCACATTACGTATATAAGGCAGATGTTTTGATGCATATCTAGCAAATGATCAGCTAATGGGGTTGGGGCCCCCATAAAAATCTTGTCTAGGGCCACCAAAATGCTAGAAACAGCCCTGTTAACACAGATTCCCTGTAACACACACACACATATATATATATATATATATTTCGGAGTTGAGTTTTTCCCCCTCCCTCTCAGAGACATTGATTTTATATTTATTATTTGCCAACGTGTCACCCGTAATGATTATGACAATCATGTCGATGATTTGAGTGACATAATCATGTCTATAGAGAAGTTTACACGCTTCCCTTTATGTGCATTACCTTGTTTGAGTCTCATTACGTTTAAGATATTTGAAATAAATAAGTTGGCCTTTAAAGAAAATCTAGAAGAGGAGGAACCATTGCTGTCCCAAAGCGATATGATGACTAAGCTGATTAATGCAGCATTGCTTGAATACAGAGATGGGCAGTATCGCGATACATGTATCGGCGTTACGTATCGAGCGATACTTTTGTATCGGTATCGATATCGCTTTAACCATCTAAAGGGTGTTTCAAAAGTCTTTACCCTTTTTTTCCCCAAGGACGTTAAACCGCACGGTCAATCCTGGGATGGCGCTTATTTCCGCGAACATGTGTTGAAGGAAAAGGTGCTTCCATTTCTGCGGACTTCTCGAAATCGACAAGGAAGGTTCGATCAAGTGACTTTCCTTCACGACATGGCTGGTTGCATGAAGGCCAACGCGACTCACGCGCTCTTGGACGAGCAGAAACTTGATTTCTTTCGTTACTCGGGGTTCGGACGGTGGCCGGGCAACTCGCCTGAACTTAACCCAGCAGAGAATTTGGGCGCAATTGTCAAAGCTCGCGCAGAGGAGCAGTTGGATGCGATCCCGGATGTCGAAGATCGAAATTCTCGTGAGACACTTGTTCGAGTATTGTCAGCGGTCCTTGAATCGATGCAAAACGACACGCAATTGTTCCGCAATCTGCTCAAATCTTTCCGAACGCGTTTGGATAAGATGCACCAAGTTGGCGGAAAATCAATAAACATTTTATAAAGGTTTGTGTTGAATGTATGGTCACCTTAGGGTCCTTCGGGAAAAAAAGGGTAAAGACTTTTGAAACACCCTTTATAAAGTATCGATGTATCGGTATCGTTTTAGCCGATTTACGAGTATCGATGTATCGGTATCGTCTTAGGGATTTTCGTGTATCGATGCCCATCACTGCTTGTATATATTATGTTAAGGTATATCATAGTCGATATATATATATATATATATATATATATATATATATATGTTAAACACAGACCGTGCATGGCACAAGGAACTCTTCTGGGAAAATTAAATCCACTATAGTCCGAATAAGTAATGATAAATGACAAATACCATAGTGTTTTTCCTTTTTCATGATTTTAGCCCGACGTGGGCAACGGGTCTCTCGCAAAGAGATCCCATAAATATAGCTTCCCTCACCAGCTATCTGCAAAGCAGACAGGATCCAGCTTTGGGACGTGGATCTAGGGTTTAAAGCAAACCTAGATCCCTACACTCAGAACCTCTATATAAGTAAAAGACTCGTTGCATTCACGTCGTGTTGAATAAATCAAAGAAAAAGGGGGTAACTATTGTATTTTTAGCCAAAAAAAACAAAACTTAAACCTCAACCGGGACATTGAGCGTCCACTTTTCAAGGCACGAAACACGTCCGTTTAGTATACACAAACTCAGAATGGTTCCCTGAGAACAATATATGTTAAACACAGACCGTGCATGGCACAAGGAACTCTTCTGGGAAAATTAAATCCACTATAGTCCGAATAAGTAATGATAAATGACAAATACCATAGTGTTTTTCCTTTTTTCATGATTTTAGCCCGACGTGGGCAACGGGTCTCTCGCAAAGAGATCCCATAAATATAGCTTCCCTCACCAGCTATCTGCAAAGCAGACAGGATCCAGCTTTGGGACGTGGATCTAGGGTTTAAAGCAAACCTAGATCCCTACACTCAGAACCTCTATATAAGTAAAAGACTCGTTGCATTCACGTCGTGTTGAATAAATCAAAGAAAAGGGGGTAACTATTGTATTTTTAGCCAAAAAAAAACAAAACTTAAACCTCAACCGGGACATTGAGCGTCCACTTTTCAAGGCACGAAACACGTCCGTTTAGTATACACAAACTCAGAATGGTTCCCTGAGAACAATATATGTTAAACACAGACCGTGCATGGCACAAGGAACTCTTCTGGGAAAATTAAATCCACTATAGTCCGAATAAGTAATGATAAATGACAAATACCATAGTGTTTTTCCTTTTTCATGATTTTAGCCCGACGTGGGCAACGGGTCTCTCGCAAAGAGATCCCATAAATATAGCTTCCCTCACCAGCTATCTGCAAAGCAGACAGGATCCAGCTTTGGGACGTGGATCTAGGGTTTAAAGCAAACCTAGATCCCTACACTCAGAACCTCTATATAAGTAAAAGACTCGTTGCATTCACGTCGTGTTGAATAAATCAAAGAAAAAGGGGGTAACTATTGTATTTTTAGCCAAAAAAAACAAAACTTAAACCTCAACCGGGACATTGAGCGTCCACTTTTCAAGGCACGAAACACGTCCGTTTAGTATACACAAACTCAGAATGGTTCCCTGAGAACAATATATGTTAAACACAGACCGTGCATGGCACAAGGAACTCTTCTGGGAAAATTAAATCCACTATAGTCCGAATAAGTAATGATAAATGACAAATACCATAGTGTTTTTCCTTTTTCATGATTTTAGCCCGACGTGGGCAACGGGTCTCTCGCAAAGAGATCCCATAAATATAGCTTCCCTCACCAGCTATCTGCAAAGCAGACAGGATCCAGCTTTGGGACGTGGATCTAGGGTTTAAAGCAAACCTAGATCCCTACACTCAGAACCTCTATATAAGTAAAAGACTCGTTGCATTCACGTCGTGTTGAATAAATCAAAGAAAAAGGGGGTAACTATTGTATTTTTTTTTAGCCAAAAAAACAAAACTTAAACCTCAACCGGGACATTGAGCGTCCACTTTTCAAGGCACGAAACACGTCCGTTTAGTATACACAAACTCAGAATGGTTCCCTGAGAACAATATATGTTAAACACAGACCGTGCATGGCACAAGGAACTCTTCTGGGAAAATTAATCCACTATAGTCCGAATAAGTAATGATAAATGACAAATACCATAGTGTTTTTCCTTTTCATGATTTTAGCCCGACGTGGGCAACGGGTCTCTCGCAAAGAGATCCCATAAATATAGCTTCCCTCACCAGCTATCTGCAAAGCAGACAGGATCCAGCTTTGGGACGTGGATCTAGGGTTTAAAGCAAACCTAGATCCCTACACTCAGAACCTCTATATAAGTAAAAGACTCGTTGCATTCACGTCGTGTTGAATAAATCAAAGAAAAAGGGGGTAACTATTGTATTTTTAGCCAAAAAAAAACAAAACTTAAACCTCAACCGGGACATTGAGCGTCCACTTTTCAAGGCACGAAACACGTCCGTTTAGTATACACAAACTCAGAATGGTTCCCTGAGAACAATATATGTTAAACACAGACCGTGCATGGCACAAGGAACTCTTCTGGGAAAATTAAATCCACTATAGTCCGAATAAGTAATGATAAATGACAAATACCATAGTGTTTTTCCTTTTTCATGATTTTAGCCCGACGTGGGCAACGGGTCTCTCGCAAAGAGATCCCATAAATATAGCTTCCCTCACCAGCTATCTGCAAAGCAGACAGGATCCAGCTTTGGGACGTGGATCTAGGGTTTAAAGCAAACCTAGATCCCTACACTCAGAACCTCTAATAAGTAAAAGACTCGTTGCATTCACGTCGTGTTGAATAAATCAAAGAAAAAGGGGGTAACTATTGTATTTTTAGCCAAAAAAACAAAACTTAAACCTCAACCGGGACATTGAGCGTCCACTTTTCAAGGCACGAAACACGTCCGTTTAGTATACACAAACTCAGAATGGTTCCCTGAGAACAATATATGTTAAACACAGACCGTGCATGGCACAAGGAACTCTTCTGGGAAAATTAAATCCACTATAGTCCGAATAAGTAATGATAAATGACAAATACCATAGTGTTTTTCCTTTTTCATGATTTTAGCCCGACGTGGGCAACGGGTCTCTCGCAAAGAGATCCCATAAATATAGCTTCCCTCACCAGCTATCTGCAAAGCAGACAGGATCCAGCTTTGGGACGTGGATCTAGGGTTTAAAGCAAACCTAGATCCCTACACTCAGAACCTCTATATAAGTAAAAGACTCGTTGCATTCACGTCGTGTTGAATAAATCAAAGAAAAAGGGGGTAACTATTGTATTTTTAGCCAAAAAAAACAAAACTTAAACCTCAACCGGGACATTGAGCGTCCACTTTCAAGGCACGAAACACGTCCGTTTAGTATACACAAACTCAGAATGGTTCCCTGAGAACAATATATGTTAAACACAGACCGTGCATGGCACAAGGAACTCTTCTGGGAAAATTAAATCCACTATAGTCCGAATAAGTAATGATAAATGACAAATACCATAGTGTTTTTCCTTTTTCATGATTTTAGCCCGACGTGGGCAACGGGTCTCTCGCAAAGAGATCCCATAAATATAGCTTCCCTCACCAGCTATCTGCAAAGCAGACAGGATCCAGCTTTGGGACGTGGATCTAGGGTTTAAAGCAAACCTAGATCCCTACACTCAGAACCTCTATATAAGTAAAAGACTCGTTGCATTCACGTCGTGTTGAATAAATCAAAGAAAAAGGGGGTAACTATTGTATTTTTAGCCAAAAAAAACAAAACTTAAACCTCAACCGGGACATTGAGCGTCCACTTTTCAAGGCACGAAACACGTCCGTTTAGTATACACAAACTCAGAATGGTTCCCTGAGAACAATATATGTTAAACACAGACCGTGCATGGCACAAGGAACTCTTCTGGGAAAATTAAATCCACTATAGTCCGAATAAGTAATGATAAATGACAAATACCATAGTGTTTTTCCTTTTCATGATTTTAGCCCGACGTGGGCAACGGGTCTCTCGCAAAGAGATCCCATAAATATAGCTTCCCTCACCAGCTATCTGCAAAGCAGACAGGATCCAGCTTTGGGACGTGGATCTAGGGTTTAAAGCAAACCTAGATCCCTACACTCAGAACCTCTATATAAGTAAAAGACTCGTTGCATTCACGTCGTGTTGAATAAATCAAAGAAAAAGGGGGTAACTATTGTATTTTTAGCCAAAAAAAAAAACAAAACTTAAACCTCAACCGGGACATTGAGCGTCCACTTTTCAAGGCACGAAACACGTCCGTTTAGTATACACAAACTCAGAATGGTTCCCTGAGAACAATATATGTTAAACACAGACCGTGCATGGCACAAGGAACTCTTCTGGGAAAATTAAATCCACTATAGTCCGAATAAGTAATGATAAATGACAAATACCATAGTGTTTTTCCTTTTTCATGATTTTAGCCCGACGTGGGCAACGGGTCTCTCGCAAAGAGATCCCATAAATATAGCTTCCCTCACCAGCTATCTGCAAAGCAGACAGGATCCAGCTTTGGGACGTGGATCTAGGGTTTAAAGCAAACCTAGATCCCTACACTCAGAACCTCTATATAAGTAAAAGACTCGTTGCATTCACGTCGTGTTGAATAAATCAAAGAAAAAGGGGGTAACTATTGTATTTTTAGCCAAAAAAAACAAAACTTAAACCTCAACCGGGACATTGAGCGTCCACTTTTCAAGGCACGAAACACGTCCGTTTAGTATACACAAACTCAGAATGGTTCCCTGAGAACAATATATGTTAAACACAGACCGTGCATGGCACAAGGAACTCTTCTGGGAAAATTAAATCCACTATAGTCCGAATAAGTAATGATAAATGACAAATACCATAGTGTTTTTCCTTTTTCATGATTTTAGCCCGACGTGTTTGTGTATATATATATATATATATATATATATATATATATATATATATAGTCTAGGCTAGGGGATTACTCTTGTAATAATGTCTGCGCTTCAAACCCCTACTGAATAGCCAAATAGGCATTTGCATTTTTAAAATGAGGGTGAATCAGGCAAATTTTATTAAGTAATTTCAACGTACAAAATTTATTTTTATAAAATTATGTATTTAATTTATAATTTCTTAATTATTTAATATTCTTAAAAATTGCAATATCATAATCATGCAACTCGCCTAAAAAGAACGTGTATATATATATAATATATATATATATATATATATATATATATATACATACATACACTGTACAGGGTGTTTGTAAAATCCCTATCTATTTCCAGTGAAAACGTAGCAAAAAGGGTAAAATTCAATAACAATATAATAGAAGGCATACATTTAATGAATACTTAAGCATATGATTCTACAGGAGCACCATCAGTATCTCTACAGAGTTCGAATCTGTCAGCAGCATTGCGGAACACATTTTGGAGCATTACGGGGGTTATTTTTGTAACTGCTGTTACGATACGAGCACGTAAATCTTGCAGATCTGTAACCCTCGTTTGATAGACGTTTGATTTGATAAAGTCCCATGCAAAGAAATCCAAGGGCGTTAGGTCTGGAGATCGAGCCGCCCAGGGCCTGTTGCCTCCACGTCCAATCCACCGATTTGGAAATCGTTCATCGTGGTGCGAATTGACATGCTTGGATGTTCATCGATAACATTACGTACCACATTTACAGCATGCTCAGTGACACTTCGACGTCCAGATCTTGACTCATCATGAACAGATCCCGTTCTTTTAAATTTATTAAGCAAATCACGAATTGTCTTGTGAAATGTTCTTTCAAACCCCTCTCTAATTTCTTTGCATTTCTTTCCTTTAATCCGAAGTGTCACCACCATCACACGTTCTTGTACATTCCTTTTCATAGATTTCTGCAACAAAAATAAATAAAAACCGTTAATTCAACGAAAGAGATAGGAACTTTATAAACACCCAGTATATATATATTAACCCCTCCGTCTATGGCCTGGGTTGGTTCGAAGTCGACGGGGGTTCTGGTTAGGTGGCAGCAACGGATTTGTTACTTGTAGTAGTTTCTTCTATACTACTCTCCGAGTTCTTCTATAGTGGCTCGGAGGATTCTGGAAAGTTTATTAAATTCTCTGAGGATTCCCCGATTCTTCTTGTAACGTATCGGGAGATTTCAATGACTAAGTTCTCTGAAGAGAGCAAGGCTCGAAAGAGAAGATAAAGTTTGTTTCTTACTGTAATTTACTGCTAAAATGTACAGGTAGTGCTCAGCCTCGTAGTCTAATTCAGAATGAACATGGAAGAAATTATGTGGGTTTATATACCAATATTCTGCTAACATCATTATCATTAAATGTTGAAAAGCTGTATTATTTTTGCACTATAGTTAAAAATAAAGTAAACTTTTTGCTGTGACAATGGTTAAACAGATAAACAGGATATAGGAAGAGGAAGCCATATTTTTATCTTAAACCACGTATTTTCAGATCTGATGTTTTCCTGATCCGCCGAGTTAATTAGAAGTGGAAACTGAACTATGCATCTTTATACTAAGATATGCATATGAGCAAAAATTAAAGGTTTAAGATTTACAATTGAATGTTTAAGCAAAACATGACTTCATCTTTTATAACGAAGAGAGAATGTATACAAAACATGAACACTGCAAACTTTTAATCAGGATTCATTATTAAGCTAAATCTCAGAAAATTATTAATAAATTTTAAAAAGAACAAGTCAACAATTATTTGGCAAAGTAGAAAGCACATCAAAAATTTATCCCAACGAAAAAAATAATAATAAAAAAATAATAACAATATCGCCGCGTATACATTCCTAATGGCGACATAATGTCGGGTCGTACATTGAGTACATTGTAATTTTGGTTTGCTATAACTATGATTATAATTACCAATCAATTCACATTCATTTATTATCGTTAATTACAGTTTCATGAAAGTACATTAATTACATCATATTAAATCATTACAGTTAATTACAATTGACTACAGTTAACTATATTTTACAGTGTTTCATATTTATATTAGGATAACTATTATTTTGAGATTTAACACAAAGTACATGGGCACATATATATATATACATAACACGCATAACGATATATAACATAATCATGCTTTTGAATTAGAAGTAAACAAGAGAGGAGATTTCGTAATTAGATGCCCGCCTTCCGTGTTGGTCAGCAGAATTCGAACACGTGCGTCAGCATGACGAGTATCTTGCGAGGAAACAATTAAAAAAAATAACAAGATAAAGGTCAAGAAAGGACATGGACGCATGAATTGAATAACAGATAACTTGTGTTATGCGAGTTTGATCCTTATGTAAAAATGAATAATTGAATATAAAGATTATATAGGAATTATTCATTGTTCATTTTTACACACACACACACACAACATATATATATATATATATATATATATATATATATATATATATACACACACACGCACACACACAATATATATATAATATATATATATATATAATATATATATATATATATATGATGAAAATAACCACGAAGGAAAAAGGAAACACAGAATGGTGCACCATTCGTATTATTCTCTCTCTCTCTCTCTCTCTCCTCTATATATATATATATACAGGGTGTTTCAGGAGGAAAGGTCAATACTTCGGGAGGTGATAGTATCGGTCATTGTGAGAAAAAAAGTTCATATGAACATGTGCCTAATTCTGAATGGTTATGGAGATAGAGCTGTTTGAATCTACAAATACAAAAGCATTGTTAATGGTAATCAAGAAAGAGAAACCAATTACTGTTTCTAACATTTAATGTTTAAACAGTGGCATTTTGAATGGTATCAGATATATAAATGACAAATTTGTTACACTTTACAATACGTTTTCGAAAATCCCACCGTCAACCTCAATGCACTTTGCAACTCGTGTTCGAAGATCGCGTGTTGTTCGTCTGAGTTGATCTTGACGTTCCTTTATGCGGGCAGCAGCATCCAAAATTCGTCTCGTGTATCCACCTTTCTTTTGTAAACTTGACTTTTCATCCACCCTCACAAGCAATAATCTAACGGAGAAAGGTCTGGAGACCTTGGTGGCCATTGAATGGGACCACCGCGGGGGGAGGAAGAGGTGCGCGCGCATTAGATTCAAACAGCTCTATCTCCGTAACCATTCAGAATTAGACACATGTTCATATGAACTTTTTTTCTCACAATGACCGATACTATCACCTCCCGAAGTATTGACCTTTCCTCCTGAAACACCCTGTATATATATATATATATATATATATATATATATAGAGAGAGAGAGAGAGAGAGAGAAGGCTAAAAAATTTCGTGAACGTTTTCCTTGTCAGCCATACCTGTCATCATGGCGGGTTTTACTGCACACCGCCTTCGAAGTAGTTCCCTTCCGCTGTCTCACATTTCTGCCAGCGGCCGTACCACTACTGGAAGCACTCCTGCAGGCCTTTTCCTGCGACCTCCTTAAGTGCCGCCGTCGTAACCTCTTTCACCTCATCTGCTGACTGGAACCTGCGTCCCTTCAAAAGGGCTTTCATTCTTGGGAACAGGTAGTAGTCGGCAGGGGCAATATTTGAAGAGTAGGGAGGTTGTGGAACCACAGTGATGCCATTCTTGGTCAGATATTCCTGTATCAAAAGAGACCGACGAGATGGTGCATTGTCATGGTGGAGCACCCAGTTCCCAGATTCCCAAAGATGCGGGCGTTTACGGCGGATAGCTTCTCGCAGACGGCGAAGGATGTCTCTGTACATGGTCTGGTTGACGTTACGCCCTTCCGGTATGAACTTCTGGTGAACGACGTCCTGGATATCGAAGAACATCTCCAGCATCACCTTCCCCTTTGAGCCGTCTGAACGAAACGTCTGCTTTCTGGGTGGTGATGAAGGTGACTTCCAGTACGAGGCTTGGCGCCTGGGTTGTGGATCGAAAAGGTAGCACGACGTTTCATCGCCCGTGATAACCCTGTTTAGAATACCTGGATCACTATTGACTCTGTCAATCATGTCCCCGCTAATGAGACCGTTCTTCACGCTGATCCTCTGTGAGATTTCGTGGGACAATGTGGCTACACACATGATGCATGTTAAGGTCATCGTGCAGAATTTGATGGCACGTGCCATGTGATACACCAACAATTTCGGAGACTTCGTCAATAATTCGTCTACGGTCCTGTCGGATGATCTCGCAAACAGGGGCAATGGTCTCCTCATTACAAGCTACCGCTGGCCATCCTCAAGTGATTATCGGCCGTCCTTGAAACGCCTAAACCATTTGTACACTGTACTCCGACACATGGCCTCGTCCCCGTAGGCTTCCCTGATCATGTCGTAAGTTTGTAAGAATGTCTTGCCCAGTCGTACACAAAACCTAATGTCCGCTCGCTCCTCAAACTGCGACATCCTGGAGCGCCGAGTTCTGAAAATAACAAAATTCGCAGAACCGAACAGACAGTAGTGCCTTCCACGCTCTCTGCACAATGACTGAATGCGCCCGCCATACAGAGTCTCTGCTCATACCTACCTTCCCTACATATCCGCGCATGCGAAGACATGAAGACTCACATCACACAAGTACTGAGTGGTTCGGCGGCTGTTAAAAAAGTTCACGAACATGATGCAAACTCACAAGTAAAAAGAAGAAAAGATTCCAAGGCCTTTCGTGTATCCAGCAGTACACCTCGTCAAATATCGTCATTTCCTGACGAGGTGTACTGCTGAATACACGAAAGACCTTGGAATAATTATTCTTTTTCCTTGTGGATTTGTATCATTCATTTCACGTGTTTAAGTGTGAAATTCATCTCATGTGTATATATATATATATATATATATATATATATATATATACACACACACACTCTTTTTCATCTTAATTTGTAACCTTGTAGATGTTCGGTGTGTCGCTCTCTCTTCACGCGGAAGTCAAGCTAGTGGCCCATCTCTAGGCCTGGCCTGGTGGAGGAGAGAGTTGGTCTCTTGCGATCTCTATCGGACATACACAGACACACCCGGCTCATCTGGTACCGACATGAGCCATGCGTCTAGCCTTCTTTTGAAGACTTCAACTTAGACACCAGGGCCCCCCTAGTGGGAACCGCCTTGTCGTGGTGGGAGAGGCTTGAGGTCCCGTTGATCTGATGAGCCACACCAGCGGAGGGCTTGACCTCCCTTCCTCCTGATCGAGGAAAGGGCTACCCATGCTGGGAGGGTCATCAGGGAGGATGAGACTCAATGGTTCCCAGGGTGCACCGTTGGCCATGAGAGTGGGCTGGTGACCCTTCCAGCCTATTCCACCAAGGGCTGGAGAGTAGTAGCTTTCCCACGTATTTGCCGTGCGTGGCGACCCATAATGCTGGGAGATGGGAGTCCTGGAGGCTGAGCGATGCCGCACGCCGCGGCTAGCAACACGCCCCTTTGGTCCCTTATTCCAGCTAGACGGGCGGCTTGACTATTACAGCTCCGGTCAAGCCAATCGGGTGGTCTTCTTATTGGCTAGGGTCAAGCTTCCACCACGATGTCGGCACGCCATTTGGTCCCGCGGGTGCCATCAAACTTAGTGGTGGTTGCGTATACCTCTCCACTACCCCTGTGGTCTATATGGCTTTCCCTTGTTGGACTCCGTGGTGGTGGGGGGGAGTGGCGAGTGTTTAATTATATGTTTAAGGAAACATAGAATCCCCATCTCTCTCGGCCTGAACTTTCTCCTGACGACCCCGGCATGTCCTCGGACCTTTCTCTTGACACTCCTGATTTGTCCCCTGGCCTCTCTTCTGACGACCCTGGCATCTCTGCTGCTCCCTCTCCTGACGACCCTGGCATGTCCACGGACCTCTCTCAAGGCGCTTCCCGTATAGCTACCCTTGAGCCCTTCCGGGCCCTGGGTAGCTCCGATGGAACGAAGGCCTCTCCCCTCCGTTTCGGCCTCACATGCTGTCAAGCCGAAGCGTGTTAAGACTACTCCGAAGGCACAGAGTTGCAAGGGCTCTCACCGGAGGAGTAAGAGGTCTACCCGATCTGTCACTGAAGTTTTGCCAGGGGTATTTGAACCCAGAAACTACCAGAAATTTTTAGTAATCAAAGCTTTGGAAGGTCAGTCCATCATGGACCTTAACATTTTTGATGTCCATCGCACCTTGGTGGCAGCGTGCGGCCGTGAACCAAGAGTCTCTGCCCAAAGGGATGGTAGCCTCCTTGTTGAGGTGTCATCCCCAGAGGAGAGTGCTCGGTTGCGTGCCATATCGGTTGTGCCAGGTGCTGATGTCTTTTGTGCTCCTCATGTTATGCTCAACCAGTGTAGGGGGGGTTGTATTCTCCCGTGACCTGGTACGTTATTCCGAGGAAAAGCTTGTCATGGAGTTGAAGGACCAGTACGTTGTGAAAGTAGAACGCTTCCAAAAGAAGGTGGATGGCGTTCTTACCCCAACCCCAACACTACTCATAGCCTTTGATAGGTTTGACTTGCGTATGGACATGTCAGCCGCTTCTGCCGCCGCCTGCAGCAGGGCCTCCCTGCTGTGTGTGTAAATTGTGGGAAGTGTGGGCATGAGAGTGTGGACTGTGGGAATCCAGCCTCGTGCTATCACTGCCGTGGGGACCATCCTGTGTCCTCCAGAGACTGTAACCAGTACAAACTGGAGAAGTCCATTCTGACCATAAGGGCGAGGGACAGGGTAAGCTTTGGTGAAGCAAAGAGCATGGCACTTTCCCAGCATGTTCGTCCTGGGATATCTTATGCTTCGGTGATGGCACACCATGCTGCCACTCGTTCCTCTGCTCCAAAGTCGTCTCGTCCTCAGCCATTCAAACAGCCAAAGGCTCCATTAGCGCGATCTACGTCACTCAGTACTATCCCGACTTCTGGCACTTCCACTTTTAAGATTATACCAAAACCATCTATGACATCTGTTGCAACTTCCAGCGTGGTAGATCCACCCAAACGGAAGAGATTCCTTAGTGACGAGTCCCTCGATGGGACTCTACCATTCAAAGTTCAGCTTTCGAGACCTTCTGGTGGGTCTCTGAAGCCATCCCGGGTGTCGGCTCCCACCGTCACCCCTCTCCCAGTGGCACCGGCTGCTCTGTCGGATGCCTCTGGTGATCTGACTCCTGCTGCCACTCCACCGCCAGCAGAGGCCTCTTGGCCACGAGATCGAGGTCCTGTGGCATCCTTGCTGGTGGGTGGCTCTGTACGGGTGCCCTTGGGCTTCTACAGGCCCCCCACATCTGGATCACCCAAGCCCGTGGCTCCGACATCGGCCTCTGGGCTGGGGAAGGACCCAGATACAACAAAACGCTCCTCCACCTCCAAGATACCATTTGCTTCTAAAGGCAAGGGTAAGATTAATTCTGGAAAGGCCCTTGAAGAGGGCCTTTCTAGAAACGAACCCACCTGGAATTTTCAAGGTTCTTCAGTGGAATTGTCGTGGGTTACGGGCCAACTGGAAGGAGCTTCTGCTACTCCTAGACCAGGTGTCCGAGGAGACAGTGGCGTACATAAGGGGGAGGCATAGGCCCCCTCATTGTAAAAATTATTACTACTCTCATTAAAGATATTTGAAAAAGAAAGTTTACAAAAATCGATAACGTTGCAACATTCACCACAAAAAAATCTTGATGTCAAAATGGAATTGCAGTTATTTTATGGTTACTGAAAGGACATGTTATTAACTCAAAATTAAAAAGCAATTTTGGCTGGCTTAGGAACGTTTATATGTCTTTATACGTACGATTAATTTGTGCAAATTTACAGTAATTCTTTGCCCATAAATTGGAAATAAAATAAAACTGAAGCCTTCCAAGATGCAATTCATTTTGATTCCAAATCAATCATCATCAATTTTGAGCTGACACACAAACACACAATATATATATATATCAACGTAAAGAACGACGCTTTGTATAGGAGAATTATCCGCGCAAGATGAGAGCGAAAGAACGAAATAAATGTGGAATTACGACATTTGATTGAGTGAGGCCCGTGGTGTAATGGTTATCATATCTGACCGGCAATCGGAAGATCCCGGGTTCGATTCCCGGATGGTTACCTCATTTTTTCATTTGTTTCGTTCTTTCGCTCTCATCTTGCGCGGATAATTCTCCTATACAAAGCGTCGTTCTTTACGTTAATTATACTGCGTGTTTGCAGTATATATATATATATATATATATATATATATATATATATATATATATATATACACCCTGAAGTCGAAAAACCATGCGACTATTGGACCTATGAAAAACGAAGACTGCTTTATCTGATGATCTAACAGGAAGACACTGCTTTATCTGATGATCTAACAGAAGTATCCGAAATATTAAGAGCTCAGTACGAATCATCTTTCAGTATCCCAAAAACTGACAAACTGATATGCGATAGAAACGCGTTCTTTGAAAAAGAACTACAAGGGGAAAGTATAACGGACTTCGACTTTACGACAGATGATATTACACAAGCTAGAGGAAACCTAAAAGCACACTCAGCGGCAGGACCGGACAAATGGAATGCCACACTGATCAAAAACTGCAAGAATGCAATCGCTGAGCCCCTATATTGGATATGGAGACGATCACTAAACACGGGTGAAATACCAGCATCCTGAAGAGCGCGAACATAGTTCCCATATATAAAGGAGGAGATCGATCCGAGGCCAAAAACTATAGGCCATTGTCGCTTACATCTCATCTCACTAAAACATTTGAAAGAATAGTTAGACAGAAAATCTATGGCATTTTGGAAACTCAGAAAAAATTCAATGATAACCAACATGGGTTTCGGTCAGGCAGATCATGCCTATCACTACTAATGGAACACTACAACAACAGTATTGATGCACTGGAAAGTAATGAAAACTATGATGTAATATACACAGACTTTGCCAAAGCGTTCGACAAGTGTGACCATGGAATCATAATACATAAACTGAAGTATATGGGAATAACAGGAAAAGTAGGGAAATGGATATATAATTTCCTTAGTGAGCGGCGGCAAGTTGGTACAGTGCAAGGAGTATCTTCATCAGAATCAGAGGTCCTCAGCTCAGTACCACAAGGAACAGTATTAGCTCCACTACTCTTCATAATCATGCTAACTGACATAGATGAGGACGTTACCAGAGACAGCACAGTAACATCATTTGCCGATGACACACAGATCAGAAGAAAAATAAGAAACCCAGAAGATATAGGATCTCTACAGACATGAACAGAATCTACAAGTGGACGGAAGACAACAATATGAAGTTCAACACAGAAATTTCAGCTGTTACGGTACGGAAAAAGAGAGGACCTAAAATCCATGGAATATTATACCCCGAATGGACAGGAAATTCAGAGAAATTCTAAAGCAAAAGATTTAGAGGTTGTAATGAATGATGCGAAATTTGAAACACAAAATAAGATAGCAGTAAACAGAGCAAAGAGAATAACTGGGCAGATACTGAGAACCTTTAAACGAAGGGATAGGAATATAATGATTCCTCTATTGAAAACACTGATCATACCCAAATTGGAATACTGCTCGGTCCTAACATGGTCATATAAAAAAAGAGGACATGAGACAACTAGAAGGGATCCAGAGAAGCTTTACAGCCAAGATCGATGGGTGCAAAGAACTAAATTACTGGGAAAGGTTACGCAAATTAAACCTATATTCACTGGAAAGGAGGCGAGAGAGAGATGCACCATTATTTACACTTGGAAAATAATGGAGAAAGTAGTCCCTAATCTTACTCTGAACCCTGTAACTCCCCAAACAACAATGGAAAGTAGAAAGGGAAGACTGTGTCGTGTTCCCAAATTAAAGGCTAGACAGGGAACATCCTTAACTCTGAAAGAAAACAGTTTTATTGCGAGGTCCAAAACTGTTTAATCAACTGCCCAAAGACCTAAGGAACACGAGTGGTGTTGCAGTGGACATCTTCAAAAGAAGATTAGACACCTGGCTCAGAACAATCCCCGATAAGCCGGGTGTACCTGGCTATGTGAGGTGGAGAGTACAAGAAACCAACTCACTACTTCACCAGGCCAATTCGAGAGGAGGGGCGACAAGCTTGACCTTCGTGAAATGAGGAATCAACGCGCGGAACATTTGAAAGGTTGAATGGTATATACATGTCCCCCCTAACTTTTGAACTGAGGGGGATAATATAAGTTTTGTCCCTCCCCCAACTTTTGATCTAAGTTAGCTTACGTGAACGAAAATATTTAGTTCTTGAAATAATCTACGATGAGTAAATCTTTAATGATATTAGTCCTATTAGTATGCTGGAAATTATTACTGATTCAGTACTAATACTGCAGTGATAGATACTTTAATGAGACATCTAGTTATTTTTAACTTTAATTATTGCATATATTGTTTTCCTTTAATGTTAAGTATATACTTGATATACATAAGGTAGTTGTGAAAATGCTTCTTTGATTTTCCTATTACTATCATAAATATAGATCATTCTCTAAATCATAGTATTTTAAGAGCATCATTTTGACCGCAAACACATTACCTACAGGATAGCAGCATAGAAATTCATCATTATAGTTGTTCCCCCCCAACTTTTGGAAGCTAGTTACGCTCTTGGGTATATATATATATATATATATATATATATTGTGTGTGTGTGTGTGTGCCCCTGCCCTTTAAGAAATGCTGTGTACGCCCGTGGCAGGAGACGATGGTGGGAGACAAGGGTTATTCTGCCCCTAGGGGGTACACCATTCTCCACTCGACTCCTGATCCAGCCGGTGGACATCATGGCGGCTCTGCCATCCTTCACCGCCGAGATGTCCCTTTTACCACCTTACCCATCAGATCTCCACTACAGGTTGTTGCTGGGAGATGTCTTCTGACACGATGGTACACGGTGTGTTCTCTGTACTTGTCTCCTAACACCGTCGTGCAACGTGGTGATCTCGAGGGGCTATTACGCCAGCTCCCACGCCCGTACATTATCCTTGGCGATCTGAATTGCCGTCATCCTCTGTCGGAAGATGTCTTCTTCAACCCCAGGGGTGACCTCCTCACCTTTATTTTCGATGAGATGATTGGGATCTTTATATTTTAAACACTGGTGACCCTACGCACTTCCATATTCAGACAGGAACCTAAACTGCAATAGACCTATCAATATGCACCCCCAGACATTGCTCTTACTTTTCAGTGGGAGGTGGCTCCGACCTTCATGGCAGTGATCACTTCCCAGTCATTCTAAGCGCTGCGGGAAGTCCACCAGTTTCTCGGCTTCCAAAGTGATGCCTGGACAGGGCTGACTGGCGTCGGTTTTGTTTTCGGAGTTGAGCACCTTACACCTACGTGTGGACGACTTTCCCACGGTTGATGAGGCCGTGAAGTATTTCACGGATAGCCTTATCACGGCCGCTCTCCAGAGTATACCAAGGACATCTGAAACATTTTCGCGACGCCCTGTTCCTTGGTGGAATCAGGAGTGTGCTGTGGCACGTGGAGCGTACAGGCGAGCTGCTACGCCTATCGTGCCAACAGACACAATGGCTTTTTAAAAGTAGAATTTCGTAAAGCCAGGGTTCACTATATGTGGGTCCTGAAGACCGCATGCCGTGATTCGTGGGCCTCCTTTGTGGGGACTGTACGCTCTTCCACACCCACGTCCCTAGTGTGGAAGATATTAGGTAACCACACACCCAGTTCTCCACCTATTTTAAAAATTAATGGTACTCCTGTGACTGAGCCTGACGCGGTGGCTGGCGCATTTGCGGAGACCTTTGCTGGGATATCCAGGAGAGATACACAGTCTCCCTATGCTGCACAGCGCCGGCGTCGGGAATCTATTTTAGTTAATTTTATTTCTCGTGAGTGGGGGGAGAGTTATAACGTTGTTTTTAGTAACCGTGAGATGCGAGAGGCTCTGAGAGGGTGCAGTGACACCTCTCCAGGACCAATGTTCCCTCTAATTTTTTTTAGTCCGTGTGCGCAAGAAATTTTCGTTGTGCGTACATTTAGATTCATGGTGAAAAATTGTGCAAACTTTTCTGAGCGCTATTATCTTCAAAATGAAATATATATAAATATTAAATACTTAATAAATATTATTTCCATAAGGTGATAGCTCGATCATTACGGTACTATTAAATGGATATTAAAAAACTGTTTACGATATTATATATTCTTAAAAAAGAAACCATTTTATCCATTCTAAAAATATGAATAAAATAAAAAAATAGTAAAATAAAATTCAACAAAATAAAAAAATAAAATACAAATAACTAATTGAAAATGACTATTTTAGTTATCATTTCTCAAAACAATTTTTAGCATTTAGCAATTTAAAATAGACTATCAAGATTAATACAGGATTTTATCCATTCACAAAATAGGAATAAAATAAAAAATAATAAAATTCAATAAAATAAAATATAATCAAAATAGCATTAAATGAAAGTGCCTTTCATTTAAGTATGATTATGATTTCTCCCTACGATCTTTAGCATTTGCCCATTCCAAATAAACTTTATGAAGATTAATACATCCGTCATCATTCAGGTAACTTTTAATTCGCATGAGCGTGTCCAAATGATTTTCTTTCAAGCCATTTCTTAATTTGTTCTTTATAGAATTCATTAAACTGAAATTTTTGAAATTACTTCATTTACTCTCGTGACTCATGATACGCTTGAGCCTGTGCGCATTTTATTTTGCTGTGTGCGCGGGTTTCACAACGCGTGTGCGCGCGCACACGCGCACACCTTAGAGGGAACATTGTCCAGGACACGACGACATCCCCTATGCCATGTTGCGCCACCTTCCTGCCGGGACGATGGCGTTCATACTTGACCTTTTCAATAGAATTTGGTAGGAAGGGGTCTTTCCGGACAGTTGGCAATAGTGATCCTCATCCCTAAGCCGGGTAAGGATCATTCCCTTCCGACTAGCTTCCGCCCCATTGCCATCACGTCGTGCCTCTGTAAGGTTATGGAGAAAATGGTAAACGTCTGGCTAATGTACCACCTGGAAAGAAAAGGTCTCCTGTCCCCGACTCAGTCTGGTTTCCGCAGAATGCGTTCCACCACTGACGCATTACTGCGGCTTGAGTCCTCAGTTCGTGAAGCCTTTGCTTCCAAACAACCCCTTTTATGCGTCTTTTTTGACCTGGAAAAGGCCTACGACACAACCTGGAAATACCATATTCTCCAGCAGCTGCACAAATTTGGCCTGCGCGGCCACCACCTAAGTTTGTGCAGGAGTTCCTCCGTAACCGTAGGTTCCAGGTCAAAGTGGGAACCTCTCTCTCTGCCACTGCTATACAGGAGGAGGGTGTCCCTCAGGCAGCGAATGCAGATAGCCATTGACTGCATCTCACTGTGGGCGAACAAGCACGGTTTTCGGTTTTTCCAGTCTAAGACCGTTGCTATGCATTTTTGTCGCATTCGTGGTGTACACTCGGACCCTGACCTCTCTTTGTATGGTCACAGAATTTCTTGCGTTGATCACGCTACCTTGGGCTAATTTTTGACCGAAGGTTTACCTGGGCTCCCCACCTCCGGTCTCTCAAAGATTCCTGCATGAGATCCTTAAATCTCCTAAAGGTTCTGGCGCACACCACCTGGGGTGCTGGCAGGGCGACTCTTTTACGGCTACACACTGCCTTAGTTTTATCAAAATTGGAGTACGGGGCTGAGGTGTATACCTCGGCGACCCCGGCCCGACTTCGAATTTTAGATGCTGTGCATCATGCTGGCGTTCGTCTGGCCACAGGTGCTTTTCGCTCCTATCCCATCCCTAGCCTCCTTGTGGATGTTGGGAGCTGCCCATGGACCTTCAACGCCAATCTCTGATAGCTAGATGTTTTAATCAAGTGCAGCGACTGCCTGATTCGCCCACTTATTTTAATATTTTTAATGAACGTTTTAATGATTTTTATGAAGCCCACCCCACTGGTGGGGTGCCCTCCCGCTGGTCCCAGTCCGTCCTGTGGCGCCATCGAAGCTTGCACCTTGGGTACTGCCCGAAGTGAGGTTCTGTCGGCATTTTATTGGTACCAAGGAGGACTGGGCTGACCTTATTTTAAGAAATATGTTTTTAGACCATACTTCCCACCACATGGACTCGGTGCCTGTTTTTACCGACAGCTCCAAATCTGATGCTGGGGTCGTCTTTCCTGAATTTAGCCGCTGGGGCAGTCTCCCTGCCTTAGCATCTGTTTTTACTGCTGAGTTATCAGCCATTCTTTTAGCCCTGAAGAATGTATTTAATTGGGGTGGGAGGCATTTTACTATTTTCAGTGACTCCAGAGGAGCACTTATGGCTCTTGAGTCTTTCACGAGTCAGCACCCCATTGTTGTAGATATTTTAGAGTGGTTGATTTTAATTGGGTGTCGTGGCCGTGTGGTCAATTTCTGTTGGGTCCCTGCACACGTTGGTGTGCAGGGCAACGAACAGGCGGACGAGGAGGGGAAGGCGGCCGCGTCTCGCCCTGCACCTGTCCGCTTTTCCCTCCCATACCGTGATCTGTTCCCGGACGTGCGTGTATCTGCCTTAGATTCCTGGCAGAGGAGGTGGGAGAACACCGCCCCTAATAAGATGCGGGAGATCACAGATCTCGTCGGGCCATGGACGTATCCCAGGATGCCCAGAAGATGGGAGACGGCCCTGACGCGTCTCCGCATCGGCCACTCACGCCTAACAGACGGTTACCTGATGGCCGGGGAAGCAAGGCGGAAGTGTGGGTGTGGCGCTCCCCTTAGCATCCGGCACTTGCTCCTCGAGTGCCCCACTCTCGGTGCCCTCAGGAGGAAGCATCTTTCTTATTGCAGGGGGGAGAGCGGTGATTACTTCCTCCCCCAGATGCTTGGACCTGATGTGGCTTTCCCCGGGAGTGGGATTTTTTATTTTATTGAGGAAGCTGGCCTCCTCAAAATTTTATAATTCATTTTAGCTGATATTTTTCTCCGTTTTTGTTTTTCTTTTTAGTTTTTAGTGTTTTTATATTTTTATTGTTTTATTTATTTACTTTTGACTATGACGTTCGGCGTCAAATGACTCAGTTGTCGCGACACCAGGGTTAATTTTAACAATAAATAAATAATAGACACCAGGGATGTTCCTGATGTCTTTGGGTAGTTGGTTAAAGTTTTGGTCCTCTGGTAACCAGTGCATTTTCCTTCAGAGTTGCTTATGTCCTTTAACTGGCCTTCAGTTTGGGAATGCTAACACATTCTGCCTTTCCTGTTTTCCAGCGTTGTTTGCATAGTTACAATATATACCTATAGATCCGGTGCTAATGTCCCCAACCCAAAATGCCGTTGTTACTAGAAAAATGATATGATTTCAATAAAGCAATCTACCCAGCACTAGTAACCATGACTTCGTTGCGTCTCGGTGACGGCAGGCGGCGCGCAGCAAAACCCAGCTGTTCATCCTTCCACACAATAAAAATTGGTTGGTAGATAAATGGGTACCCTGGGTAGTCTAGTGGTAAAGATGCTAGTGGAGCGTGGTTCGGGTTCCACGTTAAACTGTAGGTCTAAGGTAGAGTGAAAAGCTTGACATTCGTCAGAATGAACAATTCGGGCGGAAGCCAAACCAAAGTTAACCAAGGTTACAGAGGATTGACAAAGTATATATATATAATATATATATATATATATATATATATATATATATATATATATCAGTCCAGTCTGTAAAATCGTGGAATTTATTGGCTTTTTAACTCCTTACTAAACATATATGGATTTCTTTATGAAAGGAGTATATGTGATTTTAAGTTGTGGGTGTGTTTTATCTGACAGTTTGTGATAAGTAGTTAATGAAAATTCTGCGAATTTAATGGCAAATTTGTAATTTATACTCTCTCTCTCTCTCTCTCTCTCTCTCTCTCATATATATATATATATATATATATATATATATATATACACACACAGGGTGATTCATAAATGTGTTTCATAAATCGCAGGGGGTATTCTTGAGACAAAAGTAAAGGAAAAAACCATATAAACATAAATCGAGAAACCCGAAGGTTTCGAGCTATAGCACGCGACAAAAATTAAACTCCAAAAGATTTTTTACATTTTATGCAAATAGGCAGTGTGATACATTTGCTTCATTAAAATAATTGTTCGAAGTTGAGGTGGAAGTATTCGCCGGCTTAAGCCGATCAGCCCGCCTCACCTCATCACCCCTTCCCCTTTCTCTCTCTCTACAGGGTGGGCGGAAAGTAGCTCCCTATTTTGGATTGGTAAAAAAACACGTATATTATCCATTTATTTCAGAAGAAATAATATGAAAAGGTAGGCATACATGGTAGTTTTCTCTAAAATTCAATGTGGCTCCAACTCTTTCCACCAGCTTCTGGAACCGCCCAGGAATGGCGTCCACTGACTTTAGCAGGAACTCCGGCGGGATGGAGGACATGACTTCCCGAATTCGGTCCTCCAGTTCTTCCAATGTCCTCGGTTTGGTGCGGTAGACTTCTTCCTTTACCCCCCCAAAGAAAGAAGTCGCACGGTTACCGCTGAAAAACGGCAGAATCGGTTCAGTGTAACGGTGTGGTGTGGTATGACCTCAGATCAGGTTGTGGGCCCGTTCCTTCTGCGCAACACCATGAATGCTGAGCGGTACCTTGCTATGTTGCGAAACGAGGTCTGGCCGGTTGTCAGCACATGGGAGAACATCGACGATCTGATATTTATGCAAGATGGCGCCCCTCCGCACTTCGCTCTTGTTGTCCGTGAGTGGCTGGATGCCCACTTCCCTGGGCGTTGGATGGGTCGTCGTGGTCCACATCAATGGCCAGCCAGGAGCCCCGACTTGACACCGTGCGACTTCTTTCTTTGGAGGTGGGTAAAAGAAGAAGTCTACCGCACCAAACCGAGGACATTGGAAGAACTGGAGGACCGAATTCGGGAAGTCATGTCCTCATCCCGCCGGAGTTCCTGCTAAAGTCAGTGGACGCCATTCCTGGGCGGCTCCAGAAGCTGGTGGAAAGAGTTGGAGCCCACATTGAATTTTAGAGAAAACCTACCATGTATGCCTACCTTTTCATATTATTTTTTCTGAAATAAATGGATAATATACGTATTTTTTTACCAATCCAAAATAGGGAGCTACTTTCCGCCCACCCTGTACTTACCCGCTCATCGTAAACTACCGCTAACCACCATTCCCTCAATTCCCTCACTTGTTCATACTCGTTTTCCCCCTTTAAGTACCTCTCCTCTATCCTATTTTGCGACGTGCTGAGGCATGCATTCAAGACGTAGGAACGAATTTTGAACATTTACTTCAATGAAGCAAATGTATCGCACTGTGTATTTGCATAAAATGTAAAAAAATCTTTAGGAGTTTCATTTTTGTCGCGTGTTATAGCTCGAAACCTATGGGTTTCTCGACCTATGTTAATATGGTCTTTTTTCTTTGCTTTTGTTTCAAGAATACACCCTGCGATTTATGAATCACCCTATATATATATATACACACACACACGAGTTCCTTGTTCCATGCACGGTCTGTGTATATATATATATATATGTCGGATATGACGATATCCCTTAAGGTATTCTCAGTATGTCGCTTCCTCGCACCAACAAGGAAGTTTATATTGTTTAATTAATCTGACTGCGATATTTCGGAACAACCCTTCCTACCCTTTCTTCAATGGCGTCTTCTCTTCTCTCGGTCCGTTGAGAGACGGGAATGCATTTTCTTGGAAGGATACAAATTACGAGCTTTCCTTTTGTTGCCTTTATTTCCAAGGTTCGGAAGCACTTTTAAAATACTAGATTTCTTTTACACTACAGAGTAATTAGAGAATCAAATCCTTAACACAACACTTGTTTAGAGAGTCGTAAAACGAAAGAGAACCCAATTTGGTTGACTAACCACTCGAAAGGTGCGGCACGAACTGCCTCCCTCGAGAAGTTTCCGTGGTGCCACGTTTACAAAAGATTATTAAATCGCAAAGTCCCATTATAACAATAATATTAGTCAAGAATTTATATAATTGTGGTTCGACACAACTCTTTTTAGCAAAAGAATTTATATAATTGTGGTTTATAATAGTCGAAAAGAACATTTAGAATTTAGGAATCTCTGTTTAAGATTATAGACGTGACAACACTCTTTTTTTTTCCGTTTGGTTAAAGAAAAGATGCAGAGAATCCGCGGGGCATTGAGGCACTCTATACAAACATTAAAAATTTAACGGATTCATATTTTAATTTATACGAACAGAATAATATTGTCAAATTTCAACGAAAATTTATTGTCCTGTGGAAAATCTTTTTTCCACATATACAGGGTGTCCCAGAATTAACTATCTATTTCAATGAAATCGGACAAATTTTTTAAAAACACTTTTATTTATGTTTATCATGTTTAATATGTGTTAAAAATGTATAAATTTCTAAATTTTTTTCATAATTTTATTTTCATAATTTTTTCATTATCTGGTCCAATGAAAGACCGCCTGAAGTCATAGAATGACAAAGAGACTCTCCAAAAGTTAACGTGTGGCTTGGAATGACCAAATCCAAAATTTATGGTGCTCCATCTTGTTGAAACACAACATTATCAAGAATGCCATCATCAAGAAGATGTGGTTCGAGAAACTGCTGAAGCATATCAAGGTAGACGGTACCTGTTACAGTTGCTTCCGCAAAGAAGAATGGGCCATAAATTTTGGATTTGGTCATTCCAAGCCACACGTTAACTTTTGGAGAGTCTCTTTGCCATTCTATGACTTCAGACGGTCTTTCATTGGACCAGATAATGAAAAAATTATGAAAATAAAATTATGAAAAAATTTAGAAATTTATACATTTTTAACACATATTAAACATGATAAACATAAATAAAAGTGTTTTTTTTTTAAATTTGTCCGATTTCATTGAAATAGTTAATTCTGGGACACCCTGTATATATATTAGGGTAGGTTGATTTTGGAACTGTGATCTTGGACTAGTCTATATAGAAAGGTATTAATGTATAAAAAACGTTGCACCAACTCATATTTGTGAAAATGATTGTATTTTTTGAGGATTGTTAATTATTTTTAAGTTGTAAAATTGCCGAATTTTATGCGTAAAATCGCGCAATGTAAACAAACAAAATATCGGACCTTATTTCATCAAAATAATCAATTAAAATTCGGCTTTTTTAACAAAACGATGCTTGAAACTTATTGTAAATGCATTATAGATGTTTATTAGTGTATTATTTTGTATTTTTTAATGATATTTACCTATAAAATGTGTATTAAATTAAGTTATTTTATGATGCGTTCATTTAATTGTGTTTTTTTCAGATATTTCATAAAAATGGGTAAAAAACGGAAGTCTGCAGTGTTAACTCGAAGTGATAGTGCCAAAAAATTCAGTGGCCAGCCTTCCCCTTTGGATAAAACAGAGCCTCCTACCCTCCGCCAAGTTATTCAGTACAGTTATTTCCTCCAAAACAGCCACCCGGACTTGAAAGACTATGATATTGCTAAAATGATAGCAAAGGATGTGATTGAGATCTGGCAGGCAGTGAACCCGCGGCTGCCCCTGTATGAGGAATATTATGTAGTGAAATTGGTGGATAAAGTGTGCTTCAAGAAAGCAAAAGAGATAAACAGGAAATCTCTTTCTACAGTCCAGGAGCAGAATCTGGAGGAAAAGCTGGATAAACTTTTTGACATTTCTGCTTGCACCTGTAAGCTACCTGTTCGTCCCTGTGATGACAATGCTGTGAAGTGCAAGAAAATTGTCAAACACAGCACATAATCTGCACTTGTCCTCCCAGTAAGAAGGTAATGCTATTATTTTTTTAACTTTTAACTGGCCTAACTTAGTGCGATTAGGTGCCTTTTAAATGGAAGGAAATTCAATGCTTGTAATTGAAAAATATCCGCATTTTCCTCCTGTAATCTTCCTTCCCCCCCCCCTGGTAATAGAAATTAATAATCAATTTTTTTTCAGGATTTTATCTCTTATTTTAGATCCGCTATTTAATATACTTTAATATTTCAGGTTCCAGTAGAGGAGAGGGAATACTTGAGAGATCAGAGGGCCAAAATAGGACCCAAGGGCTCTTTCCAGCTGGGATCTGTGGATAAAGCTGCTGTGAAAAGAGACCAGAGGGCTGCAGCTGAAGCAGAAAGATTACAGAGCCAGATTCAACAGCAGCAGGAAGTGGATTTGGCCACTTTTGCCTCCACACCTTCACAAGATATTTCTTTTGAATCCAGCTCAGGAGAATCAGGAGAGGTAATATATTTTTTTCTTATATCTTATCCCATTTTTACCCAAATTTATCCCTACTTTTTGTCCCTATTTCCCCCATTTTCGCTTTAGTAATTTATTCTTTTTTCGCCCATTTTCGCCGACTTTTTACCTGAATTTTTACCCATTTTTTCCCCCATTTTCGTTTAAGTAATTTATTCTTATTTCCGCCCATTTTCGTCGATTTTTACCCATATTTTTCCCTACTTTTTCCCCCATTTTCACTTTAGTAATTTATTTTTTATTTTCATTTCAGCCATCTGGTGGTGAAGCTGAAGAGTTCAAGCCAAGGAGGCACCCAAGTGGAGGTTACAGCTTTTTGAAAACCCCCAGATATGCCATGGAACTGATCAGGGGTGATGTTTCTTCCAATCTTGGGGCAAGTCTTGCTAATGCCTTCCTCCTGGACTTACAAGCTATGGACCTGCTTAAGCCTGGCCTTGATGTGAAACAGATAATAGTTGATAAATCGAAAATGGACAGGGAAAAAGCTAGAATGAAAGTGAAAAGTGATGAAAAGCACAATGAGGGTCTGGAAAAGTTAGTCTGTATTGGGGTTGATGGGAAAGTTGACAAGGACACTTTGCTGTACAGAGAAGTTAAGGATGAAAATGGGGAGACTAAGCTGAAGAAAGGAAAGGGACAAGAGCACCATTTGACTTTCACAAAGGAGCCGGGAACTGAAAGTGGAACATATCTTACTCACAGAGTCATCCCAATTAAAGGTGCGACTGGAGTTCTTCTTGGTGAAGAAGTTGCTAGTGTCTTGGAGGAGTTTAACAGTGTTCATACCCTGAAAGCTGTCCTCCTTGACAACACAAATACAAACACTGGCTGGGAGGGAGGCCTTGTAACAGCTCTGGAAAATAAAATTGAGCGGAAATTGCACACCATTGGCTGTTCACTCCATCAGAATGAGCTTCCTTTCAGAGCTGTTTTCAAGCATCTTGATGGCAGTACCAAAAGTCCCACTGCTTTCACTGGTCCGCTGGGAAAACTCTGTGAAATTGACTACCAAGATCTGCCACAAGTGGAATTCACCAAACTCAGTGGCCCCTGGATGACATGGAATTTGCTGAGGAGACACTGAATGATCTCAGTAGCGACCAGAGGCTTCTTTTGGAGTATGTGCTTGGAATTTCCAGGGGCAAAGTCAACCCAAGATTTGCTGCCTGGAAAATTGGACCATTAAACCATGCAAGATGGTTGACTTTGGCAATTAGATTGATGTGTCTGTGGACCAGAGGTGCTTACCCTCCAGAACTACAGGATAAGCTTTACCAGGCCATCAAGTTCATTGTGGAAGTGTATGCAGTCAGTTGGTTTGAGATCAAAAGGGACAGCAAGTTCCACAATCAGCAGCTGTACATCTTCAACATGATCCAGAGGATCAAGCAGCAGTCTGAAGAAATCCAGGGTGTTGCTTTCAAGAACCTGAAGTACAATGCTTTTGCCTTGCTGCCCGAGAATGTGCTGTACTCCATGATGAAGTCTGATGACTTGGAAGTGAGAGAAGCTGCTCTCAAGAAAATTCTGTCCATCAGGTAAGCATTTATTAATTTAAAAAAATGTGAAAAAAAATTTGATTATGGGGATTTATTTAATAAAAAAAAGGCCCGAGTTCTATAAATCCCCATAATCGAATTTTTTTTCACATTTATCCCAATTCCCCCCTCCCCTCTGATAATGGAAATAATCTTACCTTCTTTCTGAAAAAAAATTCGATTATGGGGATTTATAGAACTTGGTTTTTTTTTTTTTAAATTTGTTTAATTTAAATCAGCAATTCTGAGACAAATAGGGATTAAATCTTAAACTGGAATAAAAAATAAATTAATTATTATTCTTTCAGAAGTGGGAAGCCAGCCAAGAAGAGGCTGAAGAAGATCACAGCCATCAACATTGAAGCTACCCACTGGTCAGAACTAATCAACCTTTCTCAAAGTGGCATCTGTGAACCTGCTCTCACAAAAGACTTTTCTGACCAGGAGCTTCAAGAAGCATTGCTGAATGGCACCAAGCTGGAGCTGCCTTCACATTCTCAGTGTTGAAAGGGTCGTGAAGCTGACATCTGAAGCTTCCCATACTGTTTATGGACTCGAATCAAGGCACAAACACATTCTGGCCAAAGCCCTAAACCGCCAGATGAGGCCTTCCTTTGTTCTAAGGGCTCTTACAGTGAAAATTATGATGATCTTGGGATCTAAATGTGTCTATTTGACTCTGTACATGTTTTTTTTTACTTTTTTTCAATAAAATTGTAACTTTTTTCAGGATTTTTTTATGAAAATAGCATGATTTTTTCGGCCGAAAATTGCGAAAATGCGGTATTTTTCGGTACGATTTTTTGACGGTTTTTGAAACGGTTTCCTCAAAAAACGGTTAAAGCTAGGGATCTGAAATTTTTTGTCAGTTATTATCATATTAAGCCCTGACTATCTCGACTAGTCCAAAGTCGATATCTAAAAAAATGTGGAAAATCAACCTACCTCAATATATATATATATATATACATAATGAGCCTCTTTTCAGACAACGAGCGGGTTTGAGTAATGACGTAAAAAGTAAACGGAGAAGTGACTCTGCTTTGGGGGATCGGAGTCAAGAGTCACTAAGGGCCAACAGCAGCTCGCTGACTCAGTCAGATTCCCGCGCAGGCTGAAAATGCTGGAAGCCCAACACTGTATAATTATATACGTACACTGTGGGTATATAATTATGTCCATCTCATAATTGTAAAGTTAGTGAAAAATTAACTTAATTTAGAGCCAGCCTTTTGGGGCTCTTGTGGCATCATTTTTGGGCACTGGCAGCGTTCTTTCTACTATTTTGTTGAATGCGGCACTAATAGGGCGTGGTCTTATAGAGAGCTTTCTTGCAATTTAGTATGGTAGTTTAGATACAGGATTGTTGCACCGTGCAATGGTACAGGTTGTGTTGTTGTTGCAAGGTTTTAGAAAGACCATACATAGTACCTTTTTTCCATTTTATGCTACTGACGCCTAAGTAGGCTCACATCGAGTCGACAACCCTGAGGTTCGAACCCCCCTGGTTACGGGACTGTAAGACCGCATAGTACCTCCAAGTCCATAAAGTCTGTTTTAGTCTAGGTTAACTTAGGCTATAAGTTAAATTAACCCTTCAGAGGTTGGCCGTTGAAGGCTCAGCTGGGGTTCCGAACCCAATTAAAAAAAATAAATAACAATGCGAGAAAATGCGATAGAAAAACAGTGTTCGATGGACAAAGTTATTGGAAGTACTGTAAAGCGTTGATTAGGCCTAGGCCAACCTTATTGCGCTTTGTTTACAAACATGGAAATTCTCTTTGCAATTTTCTTAACCTCTTAACGACCGAAGTTTTTGTAGGGTTAAGTTATGAGTGCGTGTATTGGAAACGGTACATATTTGACCCAGTGGTCGAAAAGAGGTTAACATCAAGCGATGGCGTAGTTTTACGTAACCTTAAAAGTATTTTAAAGATAAAAATTAATTACACTACCATGTTTCCTCTTTCGAGATTATTTTTTAAAATACTTTTTCCACTTGTTTTCCAAAGAGGAGGAACCAGAACTAAAAGGATTTAAGGTTTTTAAGTTAGGTCTTCAAAACTACGTCAAGCTAGGTTAGATTAAGTTCTGCTTCGTTGAAGACTATATAACAGATTTTCCTCTTTCCACGATGATTCTCTCTACATTCTGCAATTCCAAGTCAAGGCGTTCCGCCAATTCATTTGCAGTGTCCAGATCGATGTTCACGTTTTTTCAGGGTTGAAAGTTTTACCTGTGGCTCTCGATGGTAATATTGTTCGTCTCAATGACTCTACGTGACTGAAAGACGTAAATCAACCAACAAACCCATTATCGTGGAAACCGTTTTAGAATTATAATAATTTAGGGATAAATCCACACATTTCTTTCTGATGTTCACAAGGATTCACTGGCGAATTGGCTTACGGGCTGTGCTAATGGGGACATCTCGATGTACTTCCTCCTCTTCTCTGGGTATTGGGGGGAGTGGGGTGCCAATCGACCATTGCAGTGGCGTGCAGTGAATTTTCATGTTGGTCATGCTATAGTGTAATAGAGTTTCATGTGGAATTTCATTCCACTCACATTAGTGAATTTATGGCCTATATACAGGGCCGCCGCTTCCATTAGGCGAGGTTAGTAAATGCTAAGGGCGCCAGCGCCTCCCGCCCTGTGCACGTCTGATAGTATTATGTAAGAACAACATGAAAAAAATAATGAAGGAATGAGAAGCATAGACAAATGATGAAAGGTTGTACGACGTATGTACACCAGTTTAGCTTGACTGATATTTACATAATTAACTTATTCATCTTATTGGGTCATTATAGAACTTTCACTATCACGACCTTTAACCCTTTAGGGACGGGAGTCGTAAATAAGCGATTTAAAAATGTTGCGCGCACAGACGGGAGTCGTCAATAAGCGACTCGGCTTATTTACGGCTTAATATGAGTTCCGGGAGTCGTCAATAAGCGAATAACTGTTTTTATGTGACATATGCCCTTCTTGCTTGGAAAAAACAGTAGATATGTCCTTTTTGCACGCATATTTTAGCACTTTTGAGCGTTCTGATTTGTTACTACATATGCCTCGCTTTACTCGCTGTTTTGATTGGTCATGACACTTTCTTGAACTGTGAAATGATTTTATAATTTTATAATAAATGTATGTATTAGCAAATTAAAATAGATCAGTGTAAGGCAAATAGTTTCTTCAATATGGTACCTTGATTACTTTGTGGGCAAACCCAATCGTGAAGTGGGAGGCGGGTGGGGGCGCCAGCTGCAGTCCTGCTAAGGGCGCCAAATAGGCTGGCGCCGGACCTGCCTATATATACCTTTCATGTTTACAACACAATAGCGTTTAAAAACATAAAATGCTAAATAAAAAATATTAACATACCTCATTTATATGTAAATTCCATTCTACGTTCCTTTTTGACAAATTCGTTAATGACACTTTCATAAAAATCTTTTGAGCTTCGTAACCTGTGAAGCAAATTTTTCTCGATTGACATCAGAGCTAAACCTGACATTCGAATTTCCCCGGTTGTAAATTAGGTAGATTTGGCGTAGGCCTACCGTTTTTCACTATCGCTTTTTTCTCTTCAAATTCTCTCTTCGAAAAACTATTGTTAAAAAGTTCTGCAACAATACACGCTTCACCAGCCATTATGGGTTATGCAATCGCATTTATTATAACATTTTTGTCTGCACGATCGAAGCGCAACCTACCCACACGAAAGCATTTAGAAAACTGAAGCAAAAGCTGTACGATCTCAGCATGACTTTGACACTATTTAAGCGCATATGCCACGTCTGCGTGCGGTCGGTAGAACTGCTGTTTTTGTTTTTCTATGACCGCGAGTCATGCTATAACTTTTTAGCTTTTTTTTAGATTTGAGGGAAATTTTAGCTTTCAGGAAATTAACAACGTAGACTTTTGTATATTTCTTACTTTGACATTTTATTTCGCTATAAAAACATGAATGGCTTGGCTTAAGTGGTCATGCAGTGCATGACTTGCATGCCTGGAATGCACGCCACTGGACCATTGTATTCTAACGTGAAAATCAATTAGATTCTGGACCCCACCAGGCGAAATCTGCCTCTGTTCACTGAACTGAACCGATTGTATTTTGATTCAACACAAAAACCAGGTTAAAGGTCATGCGAAACAGGAACAGTATTTTGGGTTGTTTAACCTCCTCCATAATATCTTAAAAGGTCAAATGACGAAGGGGACCTAGAGTTTTACGGGGATCCGAATCACCACTCCACCAAAGAAACCCCTAATCGCTGAGTCCGAGGTGAGAATGGAGCCCAGGGCCTTCGGATTAACAACCCGAGATCTACCATTATGATACCGCGGCTGGTAAGGCCACTGTCGTAACGCCGTCGATCAGCGAAGTTAAGCAACATTGGGTCTGTGTAGTGGTTGGATGGGAGGCACCACCCTCTGCGTAGATAATGTAGCGACTGGTGGTTCGGATCCCGCGTAAATCTGTAGGTCCTTTCCGTTATAGGGCCTTTTAAGATATTGCAGAGGTGGTTAAACAACACATCATTACATTTCGCTGTTAAACACAAATACATTAAATTCGAACCAAGTTTGGCAAAATATTGGATAAAAGATGACAGATACACAATGTTGCTTCTTGCATTTATGTAAAAGAAAAAATATATAAATGTATACAAGACATATTTAGGAGATAATAAATAGTTCTTTAAAAAAAATATATTCCATAATGAGAATTTTTTTTAAACCTTTCACAAGACGTTTAAACTGACAAATTTTTAAAAATATCGAAATATTAAAAATACAAAAAAAAATACAAATTTAACTTTTAATCAAAATTTACGTCCATATACTTAAGAAATCATTCGTATAATATCCATTACAGAAAACAGTACTTTCGTCTTTGAAAGAAAATGTGAAAAAACTTGACTAGAAAAATTTGTAGTTTGATAAGGAAGGTTCGAAAATCTGTCGTACATTTGTACTTTTATGGCATTATCTGATAACTTACAGAATCTGTCATTCTTAAAATTAATTACAAGCGATTCAAAGAAGCGTTTTATTTTTATACATTGAAACACATTTTACACTCATTACAAACTCTCAGCAGAGAGAGAGAGTAGTAGTAGTAGTAGTAGTTTGGACTGTTTCCTTTGAGAAGTTACTTAAACATAAAACTAAAATTCCTATTCATGTGCCAATTTGTCGCTGAAAAATCATTTGAAATTATTTCTAATTTTTTTTTTGTTTTTTTGCCAGGTCTTGAGGACACTGGGTATTTGATACTAATAAACTGAAGGACGTATTTCTTTTCTTCTGGGGTCACTCACTGAAGACCGTGCGCAACCATTGGACATACTCGTTAACGGATATATCGCCTCGAATACAGGGTTCGTGGCTCGAATCCCCAGCTATGCGGTAAATCATCATAACGGCAAACCACTTCAGATTTTCCTCCCAAATCACGCAACTCGGGTAAGGAATATAATCGACATTATCAATTGTGAAATGTTTGCAAAGGTCTAAAAATTCGGTGTATGGCTTGTTTACGTCGAAATGAGTTTTGAAAATACTTAGGAGTTCTAATGTGTTCTCGAGGAGGAGCGAACACCACTTCACGTCATCGCCACTGATTGAATCCACGCAAACATCGACATCCATCGGTTCCGCTTTGATCATTTCGTCAGTGAGTTCCTCCTTAATGAGAACTGACGGGTTCATAATGTCTTTAGGACTGGAATGGTTCGTGTCGATGGAAGGCGTTTCAGCAACTGAGTGATCTTCATTAATAGGAGAAGTCATATCAATGACTTCATCAGACTTTCTGTTTGAAAGAGACTCGCGAGGCTGTTTGATAGCTTCATTCTTCTGCGCAATATTGGGCAACTTTATTAAAAAGTTTTTAGTATTTTCTTTTCCAGATGAGGACGCATCACTCGACGAAGGTTGATTCCCGTCAGAAAGTTTAATTTTCTTGTTAGGTTCATCACAATGTTCAGAAACTTTTGTTTTTACCTCTTTAGTTTCGTGTGAACTTTTTTGCTTATTCGTTTCTTTGTTCTCTTCAAGAATACACGACGACGATGTCTTTCGTTGACGAATCAGCTGAAGCATATCTCCGAGACCCGCTAAATGGTTTATTTCGTAATTTCCGAATTCCCTTATACCCCCCGACAAATCTTCAGAATCATTATCGCTTTCCTGAAAATGTGCTTGGTGAGGAGAATGATCGGTACTGCTTGACGATTCCGACTGAAGAGAAGAAACAGTAATTGTTTCTGATTCCAGATTAGGTAAATATGATTCCTGTAGCGAGTGAGCATCGTCCCAGCTATATTTCCTGGGGATAATTTCCCTTTCCCACAACTGATCCACGATAGGAATGTTGGCAGACAGGAATGCGGACAACCCTCTGTTCCTTTTCACCTCACCTTTATTGAGCTTCATTTTCAAGAACCTGTTATTTTTCAAGAAAGATGCGGGTTTCATGCAAATATCTTCTTTTAGCTTTCTTAAAGCCCTTTTGTCGAGCGGACCGTTGGCAACCCCTTTTTCTTTGGAGCTAGAACGGTTCCTTTTACCACTGATAGAGAGGGGCGTGGTAATTCCACAAGTGCTTGTTGAAGAAGAATCGCTTGTCTTCCTTTCCTTAGAGGAAGAACTAGTTTCATCTTTAAGTAAAGGTTTAGAACTGGTGGAGAGGTATGGAATGCAGCTGTAAGGCTGCTGTTTGTTAGAACCGGACGTCGAATACTTATCAAGATCATGTCCACTCGAATTAGGTAACAAATAAGGGGGGTTACCAATGAAATAACTTTCAGTAAGTTCACCGCCAGAAGTATATGCTCCAGAAGAAGTAGTTGTAGAGGTACTGGCTTGATTTAAATCCAAACGTGGATAATAATAATAATAATGATTGTAATCGTATTGCTGCTGAGTATAATTCGAACATGTAGTTACGTTTGAAGAGGTAGTTGCGGTTTGTTGCTCGTTAAAATTGCCGAGTTTACTCTGGAAACAAAACAAAAAAAGAAAAAGAAAAAGTAAAAACCTTTCCATAAAACAAATGGATTTAATAGAGCGCAACAAGCGTTTGGACTATACTAAGGTCTTCTTCAAACCGACTGAGGATGTATGGAGACAGTTATATAGATACACGAGACCCTCCTAGGAAGAAGTGGCTAAGCGACAACAGTAGAAAACGCAAGAAAACAGTTAAAGTTGTACCAATTTGAAATATGCCATAACTTTTGAACTTTTGATCATATTTCGTTGAAAGGTTGTAAAAGAGACTAAATAAGATTAGAAATAGGAAACTGTAAATGTTTTTGTCAATGCCGCAACACCGTTTCCCATCGATCAGCGAAGTTAAGCGATAGTGGGTCTGGGTAGTTGTTGGATGGGAGTTGTCCTCCGCGTTCAGATCATGTAGCAACCCTGGTTCGGATCCCGAGTAAAGCTTAAGTAGGGCCACTTCGTCAAACGATTTTAGATGTTGTGAAGGGGGTTAAACAACCCCATCAAACAAATGAGTAATCTCCTTTGTCAGCCCCTTTCCTACTACCCTCAGCCTCGCTCTTCTTACATATACTGACCTCCCTCCATCCTACTACGTCGCGCCTGCTAAAGATCTTACTCAGTATAGGCCTGAAGCTTCTCGTGCTCCAATAAATCCCTTTTTCATTGTATTTTTCTATCCTAATTACTTCTCCAAAATGAGAACATTCACTTAACATAAAAGATAAAAAAATATATTTTTATACACAGAATGGGTTAAAATCGTTCTAAAAACAGGCATTTTGTAGTGAACTGAGCAATGAAATAAAAGTGGGGGGAAAAATACCTACATGGAGGAAAAAGGCAATAAAGGTGGGAAACTTGGAGTTAGTGAGGTTCGAACCCGTGTCATATGGTGGTTTTGGAGTGATCAGCGCGCTACCGATCACGCCATCCAAATCCCCAACGAACTTTTTTTTTGTTACTGGGGGTGGGGTTCTGCATGGCGTGATCGGTAGTGAGCTTGATCCCGAAACCAGGCCACACGGGTTCGAGCCTCACTAACTCCAAGTTTCCCGCTTTATTACCTTTTTTCCTTTCTATTTTACTTAGTACTTAATGCATTTAAAATGCATTCCAAACTACCTACAGCTACCTTCCCAAACAGCTAATTTTACAATTTCAAACAAAATCAAAGAAAAACTTGGCGTGAAAAAGTGAAATCTGAATTCTCTACATTTTCTCGCGTACTTTGAATCAAAACTCACTAACTTACGTGATCTGAGTACTGAGTTGTGTTAATAAATAACTTTTTCTTTAACTTTTTGACAGTTATTGGTACAACCGAACAGTCAACCATTCTGATATCTACTAGAATGCTCTTTGGTTTTAACTGTTAGAGAATATCGAAAATACAGGCAGCGTTTAAGTTTAGTTATAAAATTGAGTTCCAGATTATATCTGTCTCTTTATTTAATTTTAGTTTAATATCCATTCAATAAAGTAATAATGGAAAGACTGAACTTAGTTTTAAAGTGTAAATTATTAAATAGGCTAGAGTAAGTTGCTTTCCGAGTGGTCCACCAGTAAAAAGTTAACATTACTTATCTAAATAGTGTAGATCTTTCGTAAATTGCTGCAGCTAACCTACCTATAAAGTGTTAGCAGCTTGAGAAATAAAATTCAGTAGGCTACAAGGCTACAAAAATTCAACATATGTTGAGAACATACACATAGACGTGGCGCTTTTTAACCCTGACACACAAATGAAGAAAACGTAAATTAATCTGGCTAAACTATTTAATATTTGGTTTGGGTTAATACAGATAGATAAATAATTATAAAAATAATTAAGGACGTAAACTTCAACACCATATACCTACATGTAACCTTTTATGTGTGCACTTAATCTAATTAAAGAAAGTCCTTTAAAAAAGCTCAGGCCCAAATATATTTGTTTTGAAGTGAGAGCGGCTTCAGGCATTTTCATGATTAACAAGAGAGAGAGAGAGAGAGAGAGAGAGAGAGAGAGAGACGCATGCGTCAAAGGCAATTTGGGGTTCTAGAATGGATTCTTAATACTTTACACAATTCTTTTTAACTTTTTTTGTTAAAAATTTTTGTAGTTTAAGATTTTAAGATTTGTTAAAGTTAAATAAATCAATAAAAAATAATTATTTCAACTGAAAACAAAGTAAAAAAAATGTATGTCGGTTATTCAAAATATTAACAATAAATAGAAAAGTTGCCAACTCACAAGATCTTCAGACAATCTATTTTTTACAATAGGGTCATTCCTTGTCAGTTCAACGGAATTTTGGGTCGAAAAACGTGACCATCACCGATTGTTTTTTGAAAATTGGCACACTTATAGATCTCGGTGAGAAAAACAGAATGGCACTTGTTTCAACACTCTAGGTCATATGGTTCCGGAGATCTGGCCATTCGAATTTTGTAAAAAAAGGTCAATTTCCAAGGTCATACCATATTTCAACATGAAATATCTCAGCTCCTATTGCACTTACAGAGACCATTTAAACACTATTTTAAAGCTTTTAAGCAGATCTACAGCTTTATTTCTATTCATATTTTACCTCAGTGGTAAAAAAAAAAAGTTGATCTTATTTTTGACCTTTGACCTTGTGTAGGTCATTTGATGTCACAACCGATTTTTTTCTCCTTTCACCCAATTTTGGGTACACATGTCTACTTTAATCTAGAACAAGATTTTTAGTGTTGATTAAGTTAGTATAGACGCTACAGCCATTTCAGTGGATCATACCTACCTCCATTTTGACCAAGTACCTTTTTCCACCAAACTTTGGAGCGCTGTTTCTTTGGAACTGTTTGAGCTAGAGTGTTGAGAAAAGTACCATTAGATTTGTCTCACTGAGATCTATAATGTCTGCTATTTTTAAGACAATTTGCCTTTTAATATGTATATTAAAATAACCTATTCCTTTATTTTTGCCAATTGAGTTATAAGAACCGATTCTTGTCTAGCTGGGTGAAACCATGAAAAAAGAGGCATCAACATAACTTTATATTTAAAAAAGGCAATTATTAGGTATTTACAATATATTTTATGGAAGCCATTATTGTTACATTTATAATAATAATAAAGTATTTGTATACGCCTTTCAAGGTAATTATTTATCCTATCAAAGATTTGACCTTAGACAAAAACTGAGATCATTATTCAACAGCAAACAGTAAGAAAGAAAAACCTATAATAAGAGACTTTAGTCCTGCCTAATAAGACTCAAATTTAAATAGGAATGCTAAGATACTAACCTAAATACAAAATATATTTAATAGATAATAAATGGTACAATAAACATAATGGTTTTAATAAACAATGCTAATAAAAAATTTAAGTACCACTGAACTAACTTACAGACATTTCATATGAAATATGTGTACCTAATATTACATTGGTCTACAAATTTTGAAAGTTTGTGCTTCGGAGATAAAATGTGTTTCCTATTATGGATTTTGGGATGCTGAAAACGAATATGACCATAAAAACAGTCGATTGGCTACAGTTTCCAAGAAAATTTAAGTTACACATTTTGTGTATATGTATACCATATATTAGTAACATACCTGTGTAATGCAGTCACTTATATTGATTCAACCCGTCGCTTCTTTGCTTGTCTCTTGTATTCAACTACTGGAGCATCTCTTGTTATTGTCCAGCAGTAGTCTGCTAACAATGATGGACGCCATTTCCCCTGGTAGCGTTTCTCCATCGCTGAGATATCCTGGTGGAAACGTTCACCATGTTCATAGCTGACTGCTCCGCAGTTGGCCGGAAAAAATTCCAGGTGCGATTGGAGGAAATGTATCTTTACAGATATATTGCAGCCCATTTTTGGATAGGACAACAGCAGGTTTTCCACCAGCTCCCTGTAATTGTCAGCTTTGGTATTTCGAGAAAATTGGTTGCTACTAACCGGAAAGCATTCCACGCTGTCTTCTCCTCACCACCTAGGATACGGTCGAACTCATCTCTAAGAAGCTCGCGGATCTGTGGACCAACAAATACACCCTCCTTAATTTTTGCTTCACTGAGCTTTGGGAATTTACCACCGAGGTACTTAAAAGCTGCCCCCGTTTTATCCATAGCCTAACAAAATTTTTCATGACGCCCAGTTTGATGTGTAAGGGTGGTAACAAAATCTTGCTCGATTCTACAAGTGGAGGATACTGAACATTTTTTGTTCCAAGTCCAATGAGTGTCGGAGTGGCCAATCCTTCTTGATGTAATGAGAAGTTCTAGACCTAGCCTGACTATCCCATTCACACAGAAAACAGCAATACTTAGTGTAGCCCGGCTGCAGTCCAAGCACGATAGCAACAACTTTCAAATCACCACAAACCTGCCACTGATGTTTGTCATAGTTTATGCAGTTCAAAAGTTGCTTCATGTTGTCATATATTTCCTTCATGTGGACTGCATGACCAACTGGAATTGATGGCAATACGTTGCCAACATGCAACAAAACAGCTTTTAGACTCAACTTCGATGAATCAATGAACAGTCTCCACTCATCAGGATTGTGAATAATGTTGAGAGCTGCCATCAGACCATCGATGTCGTTGCAAGCTACAAGGTCACCTTCCATGATGAAGAATGGGACAAAATCTTTTTGACGGTCACGAAACTTACACACACTAACATTTTCAGCGAGGGGATTCCACTGCTGCAATCTGGAGCCCAACAGCTCTGCCTTACTCTTTGGCAGTTCTAAATTTCTGATAAGGTCGTTTAATTCATTCTGAGTTATCATGTGCGGTTTAGAAGATGTCAAGTTATAAACAAATTCAGGGTCTTGTGAAGTTGAAGGCTCACAAGTTTCGCAGGTTCCTTCATTCTCCTCGTCCTCTGACTCTAGGGAGAATGAGTGTGGGGGCTCAGGAACGGGTAGTCCTTCGCCGTGAGGTACCGGGCGTATAGCAGAGGGTATATTCGGATATTGTAAAATCCACTTTTTCTTCTTGCAAATACCTTTCTTGACTGGAGGCACCATGCAGAAGTAACAATTGCTGACATGATCTGTTGGTTCCCTCCACACCATTGGCACTGCAAAAGGCATAGATTTCCTTTTCCGATTCAACCACTGGCGAAGGTTTGTTGCACAAGTATTGCAGCATATTTGTGGGGCCCAGCTCTTGTCCTGATCTCCAATCTTACAGCCAAAATAAAGGTGATAGGCTTTCCTAATCACGGCAGTTATAGCACGCTTTTGTGATGCAAAAGTCAATTCTCCACAAACATAACAGAAGTTATCTACACTGTTCACGCAATTACGAGGCATCTTTGTTCAAATTCAGCTGAAAAAAATTCAGTTTCAAAAGCAAACACTAAAAAGAGTTTGACAAGGGTGCACTGTATGACTTCCGCGAATGAACTGATGCTGTGGCGTAATATGTAGACGCCTGTGACACAGCGACGCCTTGACTCTACTGCGCATGCGCGTAGTTATATTTTTTTATTTTTATAAATTAATGTAATTACATTGCATTTTAATAATTTTAAATTAGGTACGGTTGTTATGTTAGTATTCCATTTATATTAATATAAAAAACATTATGGGAAGCAATATGTTAAAATGATCCAATCTATTTTTAATAAATAATTTACAAATACATAATGTAATAGATAAATTTAAAATTACATTTTATTGTATATATATATGTATATATTTACATTAATTTATTAAAATTAAAAAATATAACTACGCGCATGCACAGTAGAGTCAATGCGTCGATGTGTCACAGGCGTCTATATATTACGCGACAGATGCAGTCCAGTTAGTAGGGTGCAGGGTTGCCTGATATCTTTATAAATAGAGCCAATTGGCAATTTTAGGCATCATTTTCATATTCAGTGACCCAAAATTAGTAAAGATTGACTACTTTTATTTCCGAAGCATTTTGGCTGTAGACCAGTGTTATCAATGAAAAAAAAAAAACCAGGCTGATAAAAAAAATCACTTAGTGCAAATGCAGACAGAATGTGTTCCACTGGCACCTAGCAACAAAGCTGGGCACTTGCGTTTTTTTTTGCGGTACTGCGGTACTGCGGTACTACCGCACTACCAAACCGGTACCACATAACGCAGTACCGCAAAGGATCGCTGAAAGTACAGCAGTACCGCTACCGCATTTTGTGCGGTACTGCGTTATGCGGTACCGGTTTGGTAGTGCGGTAGTACCGCAGTACCGCAAAAAAAACCGCAAGTGCCCAGCTTTGCCTAGCAACACACATTCTTTTGACCGAAGCTCTGCAAATTTTGAAAATCCTATTTTAATTGTTGGATGGTTTGTTTTAAAAAGCTCAAATGCTTCTTTTAGGTTGCAGAAGATTAGCGATTTTTGTTTTCTTTCCCGCCTACCATCAACTCCTTTTACAGAAACATAGTCTTTCAACCCTGGCATTTGTCTACTCACATCTGGCGAATGATAGAAGTAAATTACTTTGGCAGTAGTTTCACTATTCAGGCGTTTCCCCAAACGCGGATTTGGAGTTGAAAGCACTCCCTTCTTCCTCACGAAACTCTTTGCTTGCCTAGCCATGTAATCTGAGCACTTAAATTCTTCTCTGATCTTTACTTGTGTCCATCTTTTTGGTAGGATAGTAAGAATTGTCAGTTTTTCACTTCGACTTGTCACTTGATTAAATTTCTCTTTTAGTTGTTGAACAATCTCCAGTTCTGTATCATCTGAGTCACTGCATGAAATTGGTTGTTTAGTTGCAAGTTCCAGCTTTCTTTTCACAACTACTTTCCTCAACTTTCTCTTTGCGTAACCAACGCTGTCAGAGAGTTTACATGGTTTTATTGGGGTCTCATCAAGTGTGGCCAATGAAGCATTGAATTTACTAAGCTCATACTGCATTTCAACTACATCTCCAACGGTTTCTAGCTCAGATGGGGCACTTGATGAGGTGGATGGTGATTTTTCAAGTGGTTCACATTCAGGCATTGGGGATGGACGATTTGCTAGTATATTTCGACAGGTTGCACATGCTTTATGATTATTTGTTAGTTTCAATTCAGGATTTTGATAAATCAAATTTTTAGTCAATGCACGAATGCCTTTTTTCACTTTTCCTTTGTTTTTTAAATGGGTCACAACAGAACCTGCCCATATTCTAACTCAGGGGTGGGGAACCTTTTTATGTGTGAAGGCCACATTGAAATTTGCCGCCCTCAATGAGGCCGCAGTCAATAAGTGTGACTATTTTTTACAGTAATTTTAAACCTTTTGTTAATATTATTTAAATTAATAGCTAGCAGGGAGTATACATGCATTTTAAGACGAATAATTTATTCACTTACCTTTTTAATAATTTAATGACTTCTTTGAGATTGCTTCTGGTGAGACAACATTGTGATATCGGGTTCTAACATGGAGGTTTTAAGTTTTAATTGGTCCTCCAGATGCTCATCTGTCATCTGTGTTCTCAACGAATTCTTGATTTGTGTCAAGTATGAGAATGTGGATTCACAACGGTATGTCGTAGAAAAGCACGAAATCAATCGGCGAGCATGTTCGCGAAGGCGAGGGTATTCTACCGCCTTTTTCCAAATTTCAACGGGATCTTCCTTACTATCAAACAGAGATTTCAGGATATTATCTTCAGACAACTCAATAAGCTCCATTTGTAACTCTTCTGGTGCCTTTGATACATCAACTAAGTGAGGTTGAAAAGCTAGTTTCAGGGTGATATGCTTTTCAAAATCAATGAATCTTTCATTGTATTCTTTGATTAATGAGTCTAAAACAGATTCGTATTTTTCGAGATTCACAGTTATACTCTTCATTTTCATTAATTATTTTTGTTAACTGGGGAAAGTGTTCTTCTGAAAGTTTCGACTGAGCAAGAAGAGATTTGAAAAACGACAACTTCTTTCTAAATGCCAGAATTTTTTGCTACATATCATAGATAGATTTAGTTTTACCTTGCAGCGAAATATTTAACTCATTTTCCTTTGACATTATATCACATAGAAACGCAACATCTCGGTGAAAATTTGCACCTGATAATTCACAATGTTGATTGTTTCCTTGAAGAAAGTCAATTATTTGCTCTCGCAAAGAAAAATTTTTGACTAATACTTGTCCTTGCGATAACCAGCGCACTTTCGAATGATAGGGCAAATCTACACTGATTATCTCATCATCCATCATGAGCATGTTTCGAAACTGGCGATGCCTCGTAGCATTTGCTCGAATATAGTTCACAATACCTATAACTTTTTGCAAAGTGTCATTTAAAATGACAGATTTGGCACAGAGATTTTGCTGATGCAAAATGCAATGAAAAGAAATCAGTGCATTTGGATCTGAGAGTTCTCTTTTAAGATGTGCAATAAATCCTTCGTTCTTCCCAGTCATAGATGGAGCACCATCTGTACACACACTTACCAAGTTAGTAAAATTTAGTCCAACTTCATAACATTTATCTTTAAAGTTGTTGAAAATATCAATTCCCCGCGTCCTTCCCTTAAGGGTGCCTAAAGCGAGCAATTCTTCAAATAAATGAAAATCTTCAGTTACAGCACGAACAAAATACAATACTTGTGATGAATCAGTGGAATCTGTCGATTCATCCAAAGCTATTGAGTAATATAGTTTCTTTTTGGATTATTTTTTGAAGTTGCTCAGTTACACTAGCTGCTAGTATCTATTTTGTAAGAGTTCAGTAGTTATATTCTGTTATATATTATTATAACTGCTTGGAATTCATGGTTTTTATATAAATTAAGATTTATCTCGATAAGCCGCAGAAGGCCGCAGGTTCCTCACCCCTGTTCTAACTGCTGAAATCCATGTTTATCTAAAAAGAAAACAAAAACATGTGTAGCTTAAAAGCCAGGGTTGGGTTCAATTACACAAAATGGAAACAATTACAATTTTTTTTATTTTTCTTCAAATTAATTACAGTTAGTATTGTACTTCACAATTTCAAGATCAATTGCAATTACAATTAATTTTGTCTGAATCAATTACAATTACAATTACACAAATATAACTATCTATTCTATATAACACGACACGAACTTGATTGCTGATATAAAAATAACCCCAACCATTATCTCAGACCACAACTTAATCGAGATATAAACAAATATGACGGCAGCATTAGAAGACAATACACATATTGTGGAAAGAAGTAAATTCGGGGCCTTTAACTTAAACTCGAAGACTATAAATTGGGAAGCAATCAGATCGCACATGGCCCAAATAGAATGGAGAACAATTTTCGAGAATAAAACAACTGAAGAAATGCTAACAACCTTGGAGGAAAAAATGCTGAGAATTTTAGAAAAATACGCTCCGAAATCACAGCCAAAAGGAAAGAGGAGCTGGCTAGAAAGGCAAAAGAGGAGACTATTCCGCAAAAGAAAGAGAGTGGAGGCGAAGTTAGGAAACTGCGGAGATAATGACAGGAAAACAATAAAAGAAAAACTGGAGGGTATCGATAGGGAAATACAAGCCCTGATTAAGGACCATACAGAGAGGGAAGAGGAAAAGGCAGTAGAAGCAATAAAGGAAAATCCAAAATACTTCTATAGCTATGCAAAAAGGAAAACAAAAACGCGCGCCGCTATTGGGCCCTTAAGGACGGGAAATAATGAACTAACCGACGATCCAAAAGAAATATCTGATACATTGAGAGCTCAATATGAATCAGTTTTCAGTACCCCAAAAAGTGACAAAGCGATACCTGACATAAATGCATTCTTTGAAGAGGAATTGCAAGGAGAGTATATAACAGACTTTGAGTTTACACCAGAAGATGTAGCGAGAGCTATAGGACAAATGAAACTACATTCAGCTGCAGGTCCGGACAATTGGAACGCATTATTGATTAAAAACTGTAAAAATGAAATAGCTACACCTTTATACTGGATATGTAGAAGATCCCTAGACACTGGGGAAATACCGAGCATCTTGAAAAGAGCAAACATTGTCCCTATATATAAAGGAGGGGACAGATCTCAAGCAAAGAACTATAGACCAGTGTCATTGACGTCCCACCTCACCAAAGTATTTGAAAGAATAGTTAGAGAAAATTTATGATTTCCTGGAGACACGGGAAAGATTCAACGAAAATCAGCATGGATTCCGATCAGGTAGATCATGCCTATCACAACTAATAGAGCACTACAACAATATCCTAGATGCATTGGAAGGCAATGACAACTACGATGTTATATACACAGATTTTGCTAAAGCTTTCGATAAATGTGACCATGGTATAATAGCACATAAAATTAAAGACATGGGAATAACAGGCAAATTGGGAAAATGGATCTAAAACTTCCTTAGTGATCGTCTGCAGGTCGTCAAAATTCAAGGTATATCATCATCAGAATCGGAAGTACGCAGCTCAGTACCACAAGGGACAGTACTGGCCCCACTCCTGTTCATTATCATGCTAACAGACATAGACAGCGGAGTAAACAGCAATAGTATAGTAACATCCTTTGCAGACGATACAAAGATCAGCAGAAAAATCAGCGATGTACATGACGTGGAGGCCTTGCAGAGGGACACGAACAAAATATACAAATGGTCAGAAGACAACAACATGTCATTCAACGCCGAGAAATTTCAGCTCTTGAGATATGGTAGAAAAGAAGAACTTAAACAGACTGCATATTATGCTCCAGATAGACAGGAAATTCAGAGAAGCATGAAAGCGATTGATCTCGGGATAATAATAATAATGACAGATGATGCGAAATTCGAAACACAAAATCAGATAGCGATAAATAAAGCAAAAAGAGTCGCCGGACAGGTTCTAAGAACGTTCAAGAGAAGGGACGACAGTAATGATTCCCCTGCTAAAAACACTGATTATACCAAAACTTGAATACTGCTCAGTTTTGACGTCCCCATATAAAAAGGAAGAAACTAATAAACTAGAAGAAACGCAAAGGCATTTCACAGCCAAGATTGATGGCTGCAAAGAACTCAACTACTGGGAAAGACTACGTAAACTAAATCTGTACTCACTGGAAAGAAGAAGAGAGAGGTACATCATAATCTACATATGGAAAATGATCGAAAAACTGGTACCAAACCTAAAACTAAACCCAATTACCATTCAAACAACACTGGAAAATAGGAAAGGCAGAATGTGTAGTGTTCCCAAATTAAAGGCACGACCTCCTCAACCCTGAAGGAAAATAGCTTGGTTGTCAGGGGGCCAAGACTTTTCAACCAGCTTCCTAAGGACCTCAGAAACGTAACGGGGGTCAAAGTTGAACTCTTCAAGAAAAGACTGGATGCCTGGCTCAGGACAGTACCAGATGAGCCGAGTGTGCCTGGCTATGTACGGTGGAGAGCGCAAGAAAGCAACTCGCTCCTCCACCAGGCCAGACCTAGAGGCGGGGCCACCAGCTTGACCTCCGTGTGAAGAGAGACCAACGCACGAAACAACATAAGGTTCATAAGGTAAGGTATATATCTAAATATATATCTAAAATAAATATATATCTAAAATAAATATATATCTATAAAATTATATATCTAAAATAAATATATATCTATAAAAATATATATCTATATCTAAGTATAACTAAATAAACTATCAAAGGTTTACTTTCATTGGATGATGTATGACTGCCAGATCTAGGGGTATAATTTTTAACAACTGACATTAATTGATCAATTACATCAGTTATAGCTCAAAAATCAATTACAATTACCTTTATTTTTATTTTATTTTGAATCAATTACAATTACAATTAATGGAAATTAGGATCAATTAATTAAAAATACAATTATAATTATTCATTGTATCCAACCCTGTTAAAAGCTATTTTTGCTTAGATGGCACAAATAAAATTTGGGACCTACTGATCTTGTTTCAGAGGTCTACAACAAGAAAAATGTGCAGTTTCATTTACAGATTGGAATAAATACAGATGCCAAAAAAATCCTTGCTCCAAGGTTTAAATAAGCTTATTTTCACATGGGTACATGCTGTTGTACACAATGAATAAATACACAGTTAAGTAATTCTATTAAAACTCATCTACCTCTTAAAACTGAACTTATTCTATAGGGTAGTACCTATAGCCTAGTATAAGGTACTTATATACGTACATAGCTTTACCTTTAAACAGGATAGCAGGTTCGAAGTTCTTCACATTTTTAAATGTCCATATAAATTAATTAATTATGTAATTTAAATTACCTATATATAATTCTCTAAAATATACAAAAAAAATTAAATTTTATAATAGGGCCGGATACTTATTCGACCAAATAACTGGGTTAGGTTAGGTTAGATAATTACCAATTTTTTTTTTAATTAGCAGACATTATATATCTCAGTAAGAAAAATCTAATGGTATTTTTCTCAACAGTCTAGCTCAAACAGTTCCAAAGATACGGTGCTCCAAAGTTTGGTGGAAAAAGTACTTGGTCAAAATGGAGGTGGGTATGGTCCACTGAAATGGCTGTAGCGTCTATACTAACTTAACACTAAAAATCTTGTTTTAGGTTAAGGTAGACATGTGTACCCAAAATTGGGTGAAAGGAGAAAAAAATCGGTTGTGACATCAAATGACCTACACGAGGTCAATATGAATAGAAACAAAGTTGTAGATCTGCTTAAAAGCTTTAAAATAGTGTTTAAAAGGTCTCTGTAAGTGCAATAGGAGCCGAGATATTTCATGTTGAAATATGGTATGACCTTGGAAATTGACCTTTTTTTTTTTACAAAATTCGAAGGGCCATATCTCCGAAACCATATGACCTAGAGTATTGAAACAAGCGTCATTCTGTTTTTCTTACAGAGATCTATAAGTGTGCCAATTTTCAAAAACATCGGTGATGGTCACGTTTTTTCGCCGTTGAACTGACATGGAATGACCCAATATCTCTGCGAGTCTTTGCTAAAAAAAAAAGGTAGTCAAGCATATTTTCTCTTAAAACCGAATCCATCCATAAACATCCAAAAAAATATGCTAGATTAAACTGGTACATGCGCAGCAAATAGAGGTAAATAAGAGTAATAGGCCTAGCTTTAGTTGCAATGAAGTACCCAAAATCAGACATGCTGTAACTAGACTAATTTTTTTTAAATTAGTTAGGCCTGTTAAAAGGTCATGCAATAGGGTTATTTGTAGAAATGTGGCTATACCTTTGCGTTACAGAGCACCATCTTTATTGGAAGCTGTGCTGTTCATTTTTATCTTCAAATTCCGGGATGAGTGCTGAAGAAAGATGTCGGGCAGCTTCCTTTACGAGTACACCCCATAGAAACTAACAACCAGGACTTAAAACAAGTTATTTTCCACGATGTATCGTGGCAATTAAAACTCGTGACACTTCTATTACGAAATGGTCCTCAACCTGGACAATCTGGATACTACAATGGCTGAGGTTTTTGAAGAAATTTTTTTTTTAAACCATGAAGTTTATCGAACTTGTTACCAGTGACAATTTTCCGAAATTAACGTTCTACAGGGTTATTTTAGTAGGAAAAGGTTCAGGAGTAAGCGTACTTATGGAACACCTTGTATAATGAAGGTTGGTGGTAGTATACTGTAAGTGGTGCGTGTGTGTGTTTTCTAGGTGTGAGGTTCACCTAACAAGTCTTATTTTGGATACTACTTTCCTGATTTTAGCTTCATCCATGACGAATCCAAAATTTTGAGCCGCTATTATCGTAACACAAATCAGAGCATTTTCATTGTTTCCGATTTCAAAATTTTAGAAATCGTATGAACTACCGTTGTATTATTTTAAAGTATTAATGTGAAATGGGCACTAATGTTCCCGAAGTGGTTGGTGGTTGGAAGCTGAACCGAAGGTTCGAGGAAGTCTCTTCAGGTTTAGGTTAATCGTCGAAAACTTTTGTAAAAATTTGTTATTAAATATTGAATCTCTCATTTTTAGTAAGTTTCAAGTTTTTTGTAAAAACTCTGCAATTGCGTAACTACTGTGCAAGTTATTTATAAAATTGAAGGTGGCTTTGTTTTTGTAAAAAAATTAAACTTTCTCAGCTCAGATAATGGGACTTTTTATGTGGTGGTGGGGGTGAATGAGGAAGAGTAAATTTTAGATATTTGATGAAAATGATTTATGCTCAAGCTGGGTCAATTTGTTCGTTAATCCTGACTGTTTTCTAGTTAATATTTTAGAATATTTTCTTATAAGTAGTAATAATTTCCAGTGTCAAGAAGGACTTTAGTCCTTCTTAACCCTCCAAAATATTAACTAGAAAATATTGCTAGAAAACAGTCCGGATGAACGAACAAACTGACCCAGCTTGAGCATATATCATTTTGAAATGACTCTTGAATATTCTCTATCTCACACACACACACACACAAGCGAGGTACCAACTCTTAAATTCATATGTCTAAAAACTAATTAACCCAACTTTAGTGTTATCAAACCAAGAAGGCCGTCATAAGTGTTTCGGACGCGGTTGAGTTGTCGTCAAAGGGTGTTCGCTGTTACGTCATTAAGTAGTGAGGTAATCGCTAATGTAGTCTAAACTAACTTTAATTACCTAATCAGGACCAACATATTTTTGCGACAACAAAAATATTTCTCAAAATTTTTAATATTTCAAAGTATGCGCCTCGAGGGTGTAGTGGTCAGCGTCGCTGACTACGAATCCATCGGCCTCGGGATCGAGATCCGGTGACAGCAGGCGGCGCGCAGCAAAACCCAGCTGTTCGTCCTTCCACATAATAAAAAAAAATGGTTAGTAGATAAATGGGTCTAGTGGTTAAAACGCTGGGATGCTGGTGGGGCGTGGTTCGAAGATGGAGTGACAAGCTTGACCTTCGTCAGAATGAACAATTCGGGCGGAAACAAAAACAAAGGTAAACCAAGGTTATATATATAAACTTTAATTGCAATAACCGCAACAATATAAAATTACACCAACCCGCAAGGAAAAAAATATAAAATTAATTATAAAACAGTGTTTATAAAGGCTAATTAATTTCGGCTGGTCACAACCAAGCCATAAACTAATTAAAATATCTAAAAAAATTATAAAACTTCCGCCCTGCGGAAGAGCTAAGGTTAAAATGACTGTGAAGGCATAAACACGGACAGAGAGATGGTAGCTGTCGTACTTCTGGCAGTTGGCAAAGTCAAACTATTGCCCAGATTTCAAACATTCGAGATAAGAAATCTATAAAAATCAATCCTCTACACCTGGCAGCCGGTCACGACCCGAAATTGCCCTAAAATATTTTAAAATGTTAAAAATAAAGCTACCATACTGTAGGACAACTTAATATTGGAAATGGTGTTTTCTGCCAAAATATAAAATGCCTCATATATTTGTCTCTGTTCCTGGTCCCTGACCTTTATGATAGGTTTAGAATCCTGGAAGTTAAAAATATGATTATATTATTCCCTATGCTGAACAAGGCTACTAAAAGTATTACCCGATCTCGGGTCACGTTTGTGGGAATTAATCCTTCTCTGAAAATCAATTGTCTCCCCGTTGTATTTTTGAGGGCAGCCTCCACGTGGGATTTCATAAAGTACGCCAGAATTGTTGGAGGCTTTTTAGTAATAGGATGACGAATGAACGAAGACAATTTATTTGGCACAACGGAAACCAAGGGCTTGGTTGTGACCAGCCGAAATTATTTAGCCTTTTTAAACATTTTTAGAATTAATTTTATATTTTTTTCCTTGCGAGTGGGTGTAATTATAATATATATATATATATATATATATATATATATATATATATATATATATATATACACACACAGGGGTTAGACAAAATAATATGAACACCCGCCGATTTCACCGGTTATCTTTACGGACTGCTCACGCACAAAGTAAACGGTCAAATGACTGGCAAACCTATTTAAATGCGTAACAGAGAGTGTATACGTCATGTTATAACCCTCACGTTGTTTTTACAGATCTGAGTGAATTATGAATTAGCAGTTATGAAAGACCTGTCAGACTTCCAAAGAGGGCAAATTGTCGGAGCGTGGATGGCTGGTGCATCGGTGACGAAAACCGCTCAGATGTTCAATGTATCCAGAGGAACTGTCTCTATGGTCATGTCTGCATACCAAAACCATGGAAAGACAAGCACCGACAAATGCAATAGTGGACGCAAGAAGAAGCTGTGTGATCGAGACCGCCGGGTGCTAAAGCGCATTGTGACAAAGAACCATAAGACCACAGCTCCAAAAGTGACTGCAGAGCTTAACCAGCATCTTGCAAGCCCGGTATCGACCAGAACTGTACGTCGCGAGCTCCATGGAGCTGGATACCATGGGAGGGCTGCAATTGCCAAACCCTTCCTTTCGCACACCAACATTGAGCGGCGCAGAAAATGGTGTAATGACCATAAGAATTGGTCAATGGACCGGTGGAAGAATGTAGTCTACTCCGACGAATCCTCCTTTACGCTATTTCCATGTTCCGGTCGAGTTTACGTCTGGAGACAGCCTAAAGATGCTTATGACCCCGACTGCCTGACCCCAACCGTTAAGCATGGAGGCGGATCTGTGATGGTTTGGGCAGCAATATCGTGGAATACTCTTGGCCCAGCTGTAGTACTGCATGGTAGGGTTAACCAGGTCCATCCCATGGTCCAAACGCTGTTTCCCAATGGCGGCGCCGTCTTCCAGGATGATAATGCACCAATCCACACCGCTGGGGTCGTTAAAAACTGGTTTGAAGAGCATGTTAGTGAAGTAGAACGCTTGGATTGGCCTTCACAATCCCCGGATCTTAACATTATCGAGCATCTGTGGTGTCAGTTGGAGCAGCAGGTCAGAAGCCGATTCCCACCGCCGGCGTCTTTGGAGGAACTGGAGCAGGGTTTGCTCGAAGAATGGCTCAGGATTCCTCTAGCCACTGTCCAGAAGCTGTATGAATCAATTTCCCGACGCATTGCAGCTGTTATTGCCGCTAAAGGAGGACCAACTCCATATTAAGAATAAAAACCGCCATTTATCAAGGTGTTCATATTATTTTGTCCAACCCCTGTATATATATAATCAAATCAAGATTAACCAAGTATCAAAAGTGTTACCCCCCCTCAAAAAAAAAAAACTAAAACCCTCTCTACACCTGTGAATTCTCTCTCTCTCTCACACACACACACACATTGTGTATAAAAATTATTTTACTTTAACTGATGAAATATTTAGACATTGCAGCTGTTACAGGTGTAAAGGATGCAATAATTTTCGTTAGTAATTGTGATTCGAACAAAATACCTGGTACCGTATTTGTAATGTGGGTTGTTTATCGTCTCTACTATTCCATGTAGTCAATAATTCTAAACCACCACCCATTAAGTGTAGTGTAGTGTAGGATTTTAAATAATAAACAGAAATATTAGTTATCATTACCCTCGGTATAAGTTATAGTGTTAGGCCCTCAAGACAAGGTTAATATTGAAATACTGGAAAATAAGAGTTAAGTTGAATAAATTAGTAGGTTCAAAAGGTACTACAAACACTAGTTAATCCAGCAATTAAAGTAAGATTAATAAAACCTAAAATAAAAGCAGTTTTGGTTATTCTATGAATAAAGGACCACCGCGGGTTACAGCCACAGACATAAGGTTATAGAATCCTTAAAAAACCAGAACAGCGATCACCATACAAAGACGTCAATACATTTTTATTAATATTCGGGTACTACCACTAACAAGAACCACTGTCGCACTGTTGGTAACGAACATGGGTGAAGCATCTACAAAATCCTGGACTAATGGAATTGAGAGACATTGTAGGATTGACATCTAAGACGAGAAGTCTCTGAAATCATTAACTGCAAGAACAAATCCTAAAGGAGGATTTTTCCTCACCTCGTACAGACGTCTCCGTGCTTACAAATACTGAATGAGCTCCTGCAGAAGAATGAATGATTAAGGGTAATTAATCCCTCTGGCGTCGAAGCATTAATCTCTGACGTTGAATATACGAAAGTTAAGGATTAAAAGAGAGATAAAACTAGGCCTATGAGGTGGGTGATGACTGAAATAATGAATAACGAATATTATGACTGCAATGAATGAAAGAACGAATAAGAAGAATGAAAAGAAATACAAGAGGGAGGCGAGGCCAGCCGCTTACACAATCTAAAAATCCCGCTACCAGAGTAGCACGCTCCTTTCCTGAGCACAGAAGAAATGGTAAGTGCCATCTTCCTACCGCTGCTCCGAGATATGACGCCGCCGCAAGTCCCCAAAACTGGGACACTCGACCAGCAAGTGTCGCACAGTCAAGGAACAATACAATCATCACAGCGAGGTCCGTCCCTCTCCATTAAATGCCCGTGAGTAAGTTCGGTATGACCTTCAAGGACAGACCACAGCCGCGAGCTGACGACGCGTCTTGTTGAGCCAACTATGACATCCCAACGACGCGGACTGCGATGGAAGCGAGTCTCTATATAGAAGTAGGCAAACAGCAGCGGACCTTGCGGAACGGCCCACATCCTCATTGCAACTAAATGCTATGGAAACAAGAACCCGACAGGAAACCCATAACACTAATTAATAACAACCATTCTAAAATATCTAAACCCGCCGGATAAAGAGGGTTAAAAGACTCCAAGGGTTGAACTGTGTTCTATTCTTGGAGTCGCTAAACAATCCAAATAAAAAAGAGAGTGCAGGGTGGAGAAAAGTAAAACACACACGAAGCAATAATAAAATGGCGGAAAGCTCCGTGGTAAAAATTACAATGGCGGGTAAGAGAGAGTGCAGACCGGAGCTCCCGCGGGAAGAAAGGAAGGTCGTAACTTTCTCCTCCACCCGACGAGAGGTCCAGGAGCCAAAACTCCACCACTCGGCGGTATCTGTTAAATGAGAGGGAAACTCCAGCCCCACTCGACACAGCCGCAAAGGTGGCGAACACGTCTGTCACAACACCTGAATTGTCAACAGACACACCGTTCACCTTCAGAACAGGTGAAAAGTTTGGATGAAAATTCCTAGAAACCTTACTAACTCGATTCGAAACGGGGGCCATACGAGTTCTATACTGGAAGAAAAGAATAAATTGTGCCCTATATGACGTCATTGTGAGGGGAACCTATATAACTGATACAATGTATTTTTTATTTTCTTATAACCATAAAAATAATACTCTAACACTAAAACGGTTGTCAAGAAGTAACATCAATATTCAGTGAAGATCAAGTTCACTGTACTCATGCTTTGACATTCCAAATAACTAGACGTTGACAATACTTCAGGCAACCAATTACAAAACCGTCACTACGGATGAGCCAACCGAATTTGGGCTAAGTTTTACATTACAATAAAAGAGGGACGGAATTTCACGGCGGTTACGACGGCTATTGCGTCATTGCCTTTTGAATGGCAGTGTTGCCCATCAGCAAATTGCCACCTTCACAGCCAGTGTTGTGGGCGCTATTTTGAAATATAGATGCAACGACTGTTTAAGGAATGGGAATCGAAATTTGCTCGCAAATGGGGTACACAATGCATTTTACTGTTTAAAATACCGAAACAGAACACCTATTAATGCTATAAAGACTACATAAAACGAGTAGCAAAAATTTGACCGAAATATAAGGCGACGTGGGAAAGCCCTTATATTAATAGGGACCACCGCCTGCCACCAAAATATGTAGTGAACCCTCTTTTACAATTTTTATTATTTACTTTACTTTATTCAATTTCTTTTTATCGTTGCTATTTCTCTTTACACTCGATTTCACTATACTTTATAACCAACGGGTAGCGTGAGCCGGTGAGGAATTTGAACAATGCGAAGAGACGTGGATATAAATTATACACTTTCTTTTACTATTTACTGACTTTTATTTATACCGAAACACTTTTAGACAAACGGGGTAATGCGAGGGGGAAATTAGCGTTAACATTTTACCGGAAAGAGACTCAAAATACTTATTTTAAATAAACAACAACATTCTAAATACGATAAACACCTTATTGGCCAGAGGCCGACCGATAACTGAAGGGCATTCTCTCTGCCTCTAGCTTGGCCAGATTTTGTGTTGCCAACTAGCATTTTGTAAACTAACCATTTTTTTTTCTTATTAACAAAACATTAAATTCTTATAAACAAACATTTAATTCTTAATTAGACATTACTACACAGTGGTGCCGTGCCCCATCACTCCGTTGGCCGTCGTGCCCTTTTCCCAAGACATGTAGGCCCGGCCAAGCTCGTAGCTATCACTCCCTCCGCCCTCCACCCTTAATGTAAGGCTGTGCACGCCCCTGACAATGTTAGTTGCTAGGCGTCCTTATAACGCCACGCCGCCTAGAAAGTTGGGTATGTACGCTAACGCTCGACCACTGTCCCCTGGTTAGTTGTGAAACCAGCGTGCCCCTGTACACCCTGTACACTTGTCAGTTATCAATTCAACAATGCCTCGGAAAGATGTGGAATCCTACTCCTTGCCAGTTCAAGTTAGCAGTATCGACTCGTCTTCAACATCAGAGGGAGACGACCTTGGAAATTGATCATACCAACTGTTTGAACATGTATGATTATAGTTTTAACGATCACCAAGTCTTGAACTTATCTGTCAATTACATTGAGAATAAAGTAAGTTTGGGGTTATTTTTATTTTCCAAAATATTAATATTTTTCCAGTCACATCTGAAGTTAGTAAAAAAAGTCAAGTTCAAGCTTTGAAATCATGAATTTTTTTTTTTTTTTCGTTTTTCTTCATTTTGTATTGAATTTTGCAATTTAAACTGGCCTCTGTGCCTCTTTCACTATTTTGTTTTTGGCCTTCGTGCCCTACCAAATTTAGCCTTATCGAAAGCCAAAGTGGACTTGCCTAAAAATGACGAAATTCCAGGCCTGATAAAACAGATATTAGAATGAAATGTTAATATTCTGATATACTTTACTCTTCACTACCTCAACAGCCAATCAGGTTCCTGTATCTTCTAAAGTAGTGATCGTTTAATGCAAAGTATTAATGTTGGGATCGTAAAATCGAGATTTATTAATAAAAATAGAAAATAACAATTCATAATGTATAAGTTAGGTTTAATAAATGAATCGTAAAAGGTAGGAAATAGACTTATTCTGAATTTGGACAAGAGTACGTAACATGAACCACGAAGCCAGAACAAAAGGTTTAGTTTTGTTTATACGTGTAAGGCAGATTGGCCAATCAGGCATACGTTTGCTGTCACGTGATATCCACCTCCAGATTTGCCCAATCATAATATATATCGTACTAAAATGTAATTTTTTCTACAAATGTTTCAACATGTTTTGTTTTATTGTGGGAAAAGGAACCTAAAATGTGCAATGTGACTCGTTAATGAAATATTTGGTTTTAAATAATACTAATAAATCTTATACTTTTTGGTTTAAAAATAAAATATTCGTCAACAGAAGAGTTAAATTGCGAACAATACGTTGTCTTCAGTTTTTAAATAATTTGTACAGTATCTAATCGTTCCAAAAACGCAATAACTAGAATGGTAAATGAGGCCCTCCGAAGAAGAAGTGGCTAAGTGACAAAAGTAAAAAACGTCAGAAAACGCAGTTAAAGTTGTACCAAATTTGAAATTGCCATAATTTTTTAACTTTTGAAGCTATTTGGACGCAATATCTTCAAAGTTCAAGATTTATGTCACTTTCAAACTTGGAACAACTTTAACTACGCTTTCTGGCGTTTTTTACTTTTGTTGCTTAGCTACCTTTTCCTAGGAGGGCTTCAAATCCTAACAGATAGTTCGATTCCACCTCCGGTCGACAGTAGTATAGTATGCAAATATGGGAGTTAGAATTGCAAATTCATGTCCGTGAATGACCTTCCTCTCTCTTACCTCCTGTTTGCACAATGACAAAGTTCTAATTATGGTCCCTTTTCTGGGTAGATCCGATTCCCTCCCTGTTGGCTACCATACAACCGAAAGGAAGGAGGAAGGGGAAAAAGGACAGTACAAAAATTTTACGAATATTAAGCTTGTGATTATTTTTCAAAATTATCACGTTGTTAATGATTCAGTTGAAATACCTCTTTCCGGTATTACCTATACAAGAACAATAAGAACATCCTGCTTAATATTATTTCTTTACAAGGATAAAAAAAATTAAAAAAATTAACTCGATGTAAAAATTAAAATATCGGTCTAATTTAACACGAATTAACCAGAATCGAATATCTTATAAAAACCTTAGTGTGTGAACATAAATTAAGTTGAAACCATGCAGCGAATGTTCAGTAATGGAGGGTGATTACTTATCACTGGATCAATTTGGGGATGATCACTTATTATTAGATGAAGTTGGACCTAAACGCGAAAAAAATTTCAAGAATAAAATTTTATAAACAAGTAATGATGAAATAAACCTTTGAGAAGCTAGTGGAAATAGCGTTAGATATTGAAAGCTAAGATCAAGCAGTTCACAAGAGATGAGGCAACAGAGTGATTTATAATAAGTAAATAACTCAATAAATTTATAATAAAACTAAGTCTTTGTGACGCACGAATACATAGTAGTTTTGCGTCTTAAAATTCGTCTTAAATTGAATCAACTGTCCATACGTTAATAAAAGTATTACGTAAAAAGAAAGAACAATTACTATATCTTATTTTTTTTCAATGCGTTGTATTCCGTCTCAAAACACATGAAAGGGTGGCAAGAGAATAGCTGGAACTAGAGACTAAACCATAAAAATAAAATGAAACTGATGCGTTACTTTCCGTTCCTTCTAAAGAAAAAAAAAATGTTGGGTAATCGCTAACGTAATGGTATAAAACTTTATTTTTACCAACTTAAAAATCTTTTTGTTGGTTTTAACTTAAGAAAACTTAAAATAATACGAGATTTAACTTATCATCATCACCGACTGAACAAAGCATCCACTTATGAATTGGTTAAATGTCGCGATACGGAATTGAATGTGAAAATGTCTCTGGTTTGTAGGGTAACCAGACACTGTGTGTGCCCGTGTGTGCACATCTGGAGAAATATCTGTGGGTAACTTTAAAAGGACTTACTTCGCTTTACCTTATATAAATCTACTTTGGAACTTCGAAATCCGACATTCAATCGAAGCATGAATAGGATGAGGGTGCCTACTAACATTCGCAAAATGTGCAAAGCCAAGATTACGTTAATCAAGGTTAATACTAAGTGGTTGTATAGTTAATTCCAGTTCAAATCTGTACCAGGAAGTAAAATGTAGAATTCACTAAACATTTCGCATCGAATGAACGGAGAGTTTGTTTGTAATCCATCCACGAAATGAAATATAGGGTCCTTCAGATTCTAAATTAACAGGAAATATTTGTTCAGGGGCGAGAAATGGCGGGGTGGGGGGGGGATAGCATTTAGTTTGCATTATAAAAATTATTAATACGATAATTTTTTGGGAGAAAGACCATCTATACAGAGAACTCTTTCACTTTATAAAACTTTAGTACGATGTAGTTAAAATTCGATTTTTTTTATTACATCTTTAAGTTTTGTTCATGTTTTAAAAGCTAGGTACAGGGTGGGCGGAAAGTAGCTCCCTATTTTGGATTGGTAAAAAAATACGTATATTATCCATTTATTTCAGAAAAAATAATATGAAAAGGTAGGCATACATGGTAGGTTTTCTCTAAAATTCAATGTGGGCTCAAACTCTTTCCACCAGCTTCTGGAGCCGCCCAGGAATGGCGTCCACTGACTTTAGCAGGAACTCCGGCGGGATGGAGGACATGACTTCCCGAATTCGGTCCTCCAGTTCTTCCAATGTCCTCGGTTTGGTGCGGTAGACTTCTTCCTTTACCCACCCCCAAAGAAAGAAGTCGCACGGTGTCAAGTCGGGGCTCCTGGCTGGCCATTGATGTGGACCACGACGACCCATCCAACGCCCAGGGAAGTGGGCATCCAGCCACTCACGGACAACAAGAGCGAAGTGCGGAGGGGCGCCATCTTGCATAAATATCAGATCGTCGATGTTCTCCCATGTGCTGACAACCGGCCAGACCTCGTTTCGCAACATAGCAAGGTACCGCTCAGCATTCATGGTGTTGCGCAGAAGGAACGGGCCCACAACCTGATCTGAGGTCATACCACACCACACCGTTACACTGAACCGATTCTGCCGTTTTTCAGCGGTAACCGTGCGACTTCTTTCTTTGGGGGTGGGTAAAGGAAGAAGTCTACCGCACCAAACCGAGGACATTGGAAGAACTGGAGGACCGAATTCGGGAAGTCATGTCCTCCATCCCGCCGGAGTTCCTGCTAAAGTCAGTGGACGCCATTCCTGGGCGGCTCCAGAAGCTGGTGGAAAGAGTTGGAGCCCACATTGAATTTTAGAGAAAACCTACCATGTATGCCTACCTTTTCATATTATTTTTTCTGAAATAAATGAATAATATACGTATTTTTTTACCAATCCAAAATAGGGAGCTACTTTCCGCCCACCCTGTATAGATCGGACTTGCCTTATGGAATAAGTGCAAAATAATAATAACGTTTAGGACAAGCAGATCTCTTTAGACCAACGTTTCCCGACCGGAATGCCGCGAAATTGAAAATTCGAAAATTACTGAAAATACACAAATTTCAAATAGAGCAAAAACATTAAGTTACGTTCATAAGGAAACTATATATGCTTACTCTGAAGTTCCGTGGTGCTCAGATGGGGTAGGGACTGGAATTTGAAGAGTAGGAAACGCAAAATCTCAGGGGTGCCGCGAAAGACAGATAGCATTAGGGCGACATGAATCAGAAGTAGTTAGGAACCACTGGTTTGGAAGAAGGAAATGGGGAAGACCGCACTTTGGGAGAAAAGCTCCCCTTGAAACAAAAATTTTTAAAGAACAAAAGTTAATTGGTAATATTCCTTTTTTCTTTTTGTATTTATTCTTTTTGTGAACAATAATAAAAAAAATAAAACTATAAGACTTTACAAGGGTTGATTTTATAAGTGTGGTGTACATATCAACCGGGAAGATTTTCTTTGTAGGAAAAGAAAATTTGATTCTTTTTCCCTACAGTTTATGCAACAGTATTGACTACTACTAAAATTTGAAGGTTTTCTATTTTCATTAATATTATACTTTCGTTTTATGGTTTTCTATGCTTGAATGAAATTGGACAATGTTTGATAATTTACGAAAGGGTTTGGTATTTGAAAAAAGTTCCAGCTGAAAATGAAAATATCCAACTTCCCCAGAGACACCACAGTTACTCGCCAGGTTTTGATAACTATTTAAAATACGCAACAAGGAACAGCTCCATTCACTCAAGGGACATAAATGTGTATATATATATAATAATAATTATGCTTGTTGCTTCTATATAGGTACAGTAATGGTGCGAGGTATTTCAAATGAATCACTCAGACCTCACCACTCAACCACGACATTACTCACGAACCTCACGCAGCACATCATGGATAGCATCAACTCCAGATGACTAGCTCAACGTACACTATTACACACCCTCTCATAAACAAAATACTCAACACAAACATGCACAATAACACCAAAAAGTGGCTGAGCAACTATCTTTCAGGAAGATACTCACATATCACATTTAATGGCAAGTCATCCAAAAACAAGCTTTTTCCGAACGGGGTCCCTCAAAGCTCTGTTCTCTCACCAACACTCTTCAACTTATACATGCATGACATTCCAACACCCATAGATAACAAGCTTACCTTATCATCATATGCAGATGACATCACTCTAGCATTCACCCACAACAACATCGACACCACTACAAATAACCTACAAACATACATAAATAGTATACAAGACTGGCTCACACACAATAGACTCAAAGTAGCGCCCACAAAATCAACCATCACCTTCCTAACAAGCAACACAAAAGAACATCAGATAACTCCACAGCTTACACTACACACCATTCCACACACTCACAGGACCAAAATATTGGGGTCACATACAACACATCATTATCTTTTGCAAACCACATTCAGGACATTAAAAACAAATGTACGTCAAGACTTAATACATTTAGGGTACTAACAGGCACAAACTTTGAACACCAGCAAAAAACAACATCACTCATATACAATCAATATATTTGCTCAGTTATGGACTCTGCTAGCCCATGCTGGGCACCCATTATCTCAAACACACACATAAACACCTTACAGACAATATAATACAACGCACTTCGTATCAATACAGGATGTACTCAAACAACACCAATAGAACACTGCACACAGAAACAAAAATACCGAAAGTTAGGGAACATTTGAACATGAGGGGAACACAATTCATGGCAGCAACGACAACTAACCCACAACACCCTTGCCACTACATGTACAATCATGCACCAACACCTCGCACCATTAAGGCAATACCAGAGAGACATTATAACCAAATATTCCATCCCATACCACGCCCCACAGACATCACATAATACAGAAAAAACACACCACACACACACACCTAACCCACAGAGCACTGACACGACTCGGTCCGAATGCGGTGCTAGGTGCGAAGCCGCCACCCAGTGACAGGTCAGAGACCAGCCTGAGCAGATCGGATCGAGTTACCTTAGCACGATTCCGATGTGGACATCACCCCAACTTACAGACATATAAACACAGACTGGACAACTCCACAGACGACACCTGCCACTTGTGCCGGGACACACCACAAACAATTGAACACATTATGACAGACTGTACCGCTCTAACGCAACATAGAACACAACACATCACTAGTGCGCTGAACCTCTGGTCCACTCCGGAGAGGGGGATCGGTTACCTGCGTGCCGCCGGCTTACTCGATCAGGGTGGGCTGATCGGCTAACCAACAACAGCAACAACGATTGGTGATGTTGAAAAATAGTAATAACTTGTGATAATAACACTAAGATTTGTGTAATAATGCATATAGCATTAATCCATTACACACACGCACTAAACGCCAAAGAAAAGTTTTAAGACTCCAATTCCCATTTCGAGATGAAGATTTTCTCACACGCTGATCAGTATCATATCAAGATATGATAAGAGAGCTAGTCAACTGGCGATCATCATGTGGGAGAAAACGGAAATATCTCGCAGATCCGATGCGAGGCAACAGTCGATCTGCGGTAAAGGCGGCGCTTGCAGAGATCGACGAAGTCTTCACGCTCCTTAAACATCTTCAATTTTTTTTTCAGGGAAAGAGAAAAAGCGAGAAAAAAATTATTGCAAACTTTTATACAAAATAATCCTGCTTTCGGTTGCCATAGCAACTATCAGGGAGAGACGGGTTTGCAAGGCGGATGCATTGGGAGTTAGTAGATGTAATATTGCAAGATTGTGCTGCTGCAAAGATGGGGAGGTGTTGATTCATGTGCATGAGCTTGCAATTGCAATTTTCGGCCGCATATTTACCTACCATGTTGCTGTCGGCTTTCAAAAATGAATCAGACAATCCAACACGAATCCAATGCTGTAAAACGTAACTATTTTCGATTAACATACTAAAATGGCTGGAATGTGATGGTAATTACGGAGTAATGTCACATAATTAATATTCCATTATTAATACCAAAGATGACCACACACAAATTCCCATTTAAAACACTGACATGCAAGGGTAACTAAAAAGATACAGAAAAAGGCGTCAAGTTTTATATTTTAAGTATAAAAACTAAAAAATTTTTAAGAAAATATATATTTTTTTAAATAGTATTTATATTCTTTGAAATTTTTTACACAATTTAAAAGGTGGCAATGCTTTTTCATTAAGAAAAAATCTTTCAGAAAAGCTATTTGCCTTGTAAAATTTACATAATTTACATTATATACAATTTGTAAACATTAATATTTACACACACACATAATATACGTTACATTTGCATATACAGATATTAATAGTACCTTGGAGGAATTTATGACAATTACTGAAAACTATTTAACTGTCTGCTGAAACCGACACTAAACACTGTTCACAGACGATGAAGCGAAGATGCTGTCTAATCGTTGGAGAGTTTCTAGGTACTCGGACAATGGAATATCAAATTTAATATTGGAGGAATTACTATCCAAATAGTGCTTTCTGTGAAGTAAAGCTGTAGCAAATCTCCGAATATTTCGGTCTAAAGCAGGGAGAGATAAGTCTTTTTCAAATTCATCAATTTGATACGATGAGCATAACTCTATGAATCTTTGGTAAATGTTACTTCTATCAAATTTTATGCCAAAATTTCTCAAAAAGTCTGCAGCGGTGTTTATAATAAAATTTCGTCCATTATTGAAAATTTCTCCAGTGATAAATATCTCGTCGTAATTATTTGACTCTAATTCAGAAGGCCCTGAAGGAGGCACATTTTCTTCTCCGGAGTCGGAAGAACTCTGATTCTTCCTATTTTGGTTTCCGTGAACATTATCTACTTCGGATACAATTCGTCCCTTCTTATTTAAATTATTATCAGATGGAGAATTAGGTGATACGTTCTTTTCTGTAGAAGTTGGGCACCTCGTAGAATTTTTCAAAGGTTGATTTAGCAACTTTTCGGAAGCGATTCGGGGCTCCTCTTTTATTTTAAATGATTCATTTAATTTCATAGTTTTAGTATTTATATCTTCCGTAGATTTCATTATTTGCTCGCTATTAAACTTGTCCTTCTTGTCGATTAATATCTGATCCTTTTCTACAACAGGACTAGTTACATCCTTTAATTTCCTGATCGAAGACGTTCTTTTTCGGCAAGATTTATCACATTTACCAGAGGCCACTTCCTTCATAACACCTTTACTACCACTTGCTGCACTGTCTTCCGCTTTTGAGACTGACACGACACTCTTTTCCGGCACCACGTTTTCCAGTTTTATACTTGTAATTTCTATTATATCATCGGAATTATCATATTCTTTTTTAATTGGCTCTTTATTACTGTGAGAAGCTGCTTCAAGTTCCGATAGATTTGTTTTTGATGAACTGTGCTTCCTATTTATAGTGTCATGACAGGAACCTACAGATTGTTTAGACGGTAATTTTGTCTGTAATAAGTCATCTTTTATATGTTTAGGGTTACTGTCAGACGACGTTTTGTATGATGATGGTTTTGCTTGTAAAAAGTCACATTTCTTTGCATGTTCAAGACTAGCGTTTTCAGACAGCTTAGACGTTGATGTTGGTGAGTAATTTTTTCTGTTGTCTTTGGAGTTATTGTTTTCAGACGATTTGGACGAGGATGATTTTACCTGTGATAAGTCATCCTTCCTTATGAGTTTAGGATTAGAGTCTTCAAAAAGTGTAAACGATGATGGTTTTGCCAGGGCAGAGTCATTTTTCCTTAAGCCTATATTTTTGTGATTAGCATCTTCAGACAGTTTAGACGATGATTTTGCCTGTGATAAGTCATGTTTCCCTAGTTTCTTTGAATGAGAGTCTACAGATCGTTCAGGTGTTGATATATCCGCTTTTGATAAATCATTTTCAAATTTTAGCCGTTTTGGACTACGCTGTTCATATAGTAGAGTAGATTTATTGTTTACCTCCATACTGGATGTGTTTGGTTCGAAAACAAGCTGTTTATCAGTGTTGGAAGAAACTCCCGATTTGAAATGAGAAGGACCTTCTAATGGAAATGACGGTTCGTCTCGCGACTTCTTAATTTTAGTAATGTTTATATCGTGATAATTGTCCTTTGATTGAAATTCAATTTGTTTCCTTTTTCTATCATTTTCGCTGAGCGTTAAATCTGTTTTCGATTTACCACTTAGTTGAGAATCGTGAACATCGTGGTTAAAGGGTGTCTTCTGCTTGTTAATATTTTTGTGGTTGATGGAATTTTGTTTATCTTTTTGTCCCACAAACTTTTCTTTTTCTAGTAATACGATGCAAGGTTTGATACCTCCCCTAGTTTCATCTCGAATATGAGAAAGCTCCTTTTTGTTTGGGTTACAACCCAATTTAAAATCCTTAGCGACTGCTTCGGGTAATTTAGTGATATTTTTAGATTTTTCTTCCGAGCGTGGAGTCCTATTTGGGTTTGAATTTTTCGTAACAGTTTCCTTCTGTTTAGTTGGTATTTTGGGAATTTTAAAATTCTTCATTGATCCCAAAGAGGCATGCTTCGTATGACTCGATTTTGGGTGGAATAACGTAACATTCTCCATATCATCATAATGAACTTTACGTTTATTACTACTGGTAGAATTATTTGAGATATTGGAATCACTTGGTTTCTCAACAGCACTAGTTTTAGGGGTTGGGGCCGAAATCTTTTTCAAACTCCAATTACTTTTAATGTCCATTTCGGGTTCTTTCGATGTAGCTTTACCTTTGGGGGGTTCACTTAGTGAGGGAACAACATTCTTAATTTCGTCAGACTGAAAAGACATAAAACCTTTTGGAAAATTCCTTTCATGCGAAGACTGCTTTAAATATCTGTTATTATCACCCGGTGGAGAGCGCAAAGATTCGTTAGAAGTTAATTTTGTTTGCGGTTTCTTGTACCCCAAAATTTTTTTAGATTTCGATTTATCGTTTGTGTGAAAAGAATAATTACCTATTGTATTTAAATCATCATATTTTTGGCGAGATGAATCACTCTGAATACGATTACGTTCCGGGCTTTGAATCGTATGACTGTTTTTTCTGTTTTTACTTTCAGAAATTTGTACACTTTTCTGAGCTTTATTTTTCTGGAATGCCGGAAAAATACCTCCCATGTTTGAGAACTTTACAGGGTTTTCTTCTGACTCTGAATAATTACTGAATATCACCGTATCGTCAGAACTTCTACTATCTTCGTCAGTATTTGTTTGCTTCTTAACTCCTGAACACATTGGTTGTTCATGATCTGAGCCAATATAACTGTCAGAAGCATCAACAGGGATGTTATGCAAAGTTTCGCTTATATTTCTATTGCCTGAAATGCATTTACTCTTAGGAGTACTTTCTGAATTTCTGCCGTTTAGGATCCTAGGATTCTTCTTTACTTTTTTCCTATTTTGTTCTGCTTTCTTCCCACGAAATAAAGAAAGCACGTCTGCAATGCCAGAATAACGAGGACGTTCATTATCTGAATCATCATCATCTAAACCATTACAACTCTCTGCCTTTCTTTCTACAGTGTTATTCAAAATTTTACATGAATTTTTGTCAACAGTACTGCCTTCAGCAATGTTCCCTGAATTTACCAAAAGTGAATTTTTATAGTTTTCATTTCCAAATGTATTATCTAAAGTCGCGGTATTTGAGGTCCTCAAGGTGGACTTTGCTTCACTTTTATATTGGTTTGCCCTCTTTGCTTTAAAAATAGGAAGCATGGACCCAACGCCTGAATACCGTGGACGCTCATCATCTGAATCATCTGAACGCTCGTCAAGGGAATCGTTAGAACTTACCTCAGACAAGCCTCTAAGAACGTCATTTAAGGTTGAGAGTTCCCCTAATCTTTCATTTTTACTGTAATTGAGTGTAGTGCTTACGCCATTACTGGATAGTGCCATGCTATCTTCATAACTATTATTTTTGGCTGGGGAAAAAGTTTCATCTTCAGTTTTAACTGACGCACGAGATAAAATATTTGTATCTAAATCGGCATTTCCAGCATGTTCAAGGTGTGCTTCATCTACCTTTTCATGCAAAAAGGTGCATTTGGGACCATATCTGCAAGAGGTAGTAAGGTAATATTGACAATAAACTCCATCATCTTTTGGGTACCTATGAAGCTTATCGCATCTCTTATTTGAACAAATTCCTCCTTTCAGCATCGCTATACATCTGTCATCTGAATAGGGGTCCGAACAAAACGTTCGCACTATTTCAATTACTGTGTTTACGCGCTCCTCAGTATTATGTAAGTAAGGGCAAGGGTCCCTCGAGCAGCCCAGCTTCGTGTTAAAATGTTTACAAACAACTCCATCTTCCTTTGGAAAACGATGCACGAGACTACAGCTCCGAGAACACTCTCTTCCCTCAAGAAACCGAGGACATCTCGCGCTTTTGATTGGATCACTCAATTTTATTGTAGCGAATACGTCAGAATCTGCTTGTTCTTCCGCGTGCATATCCTCCTCCTCCTCTACTCGTTCAAAAAAATTATTAACTTCGACAAACTCATTTTTTGGGTAAAATTGACCAGCTTCCCATTCACGACCTAATTCTCTCTCCATATTTAAAGGATTTATTAATCTGCTTCTAATTTGCGTTTCCTTAAATTTACTGCTCAAACTATCAGAGGTTTCGAAAACTTCCTCAGTACTACGTTGCGTCGGAGAAGAGTATAACTGTAACTTCTTTCGAGTTTTAAGTATTTTACTCGATAAATATTTGAAGAAACTGTAACTATACTTTCTTCTAATAGCGTAATCGTTAGGCAATTGCCAATAGCAATCAACGTCATTAATATTACGAGGCCAGCATTCTGCTAGCCCCATACCCGCAACTTTCTCCAAATAAGTTGTATCTATTTTAATATCAGAAAATCTACTTCCTCCTGGCAGTAGACTTTCGGGTATAGTTTTAACGAAATTATGGTGATCCAACCACTTTTTCTTACTGTAACTCCTTCTAAATTTCCTGGCATTTTCTTTGGAGTCTTTCGGCTGACAGTTTAAACACGTATCTTCATTCCACTTTACGCAAGTGTATGGATTGTTGTTATTACAATGACACATATTACGCCTGGATATCGAGGCTTCCGATATTAACTGAAGAAGATCACTTTCATTTTTATAATATGGAACTGAGAATATGTAAGTATCTTCATCTGACATGTCACTTATGTCCTGCAACAGAAGACGGAAGAACTTAACAAATACAGATAGTAATTTTCTTTGTAATTTTTTTTAAATACGTAACTATTTCATCTAACTTTTCTTAATAGGCTTAAATTTTTTAAGGATATTCTCAAAAAAATAAGTAAAGCTTCGCGAGCCGGACATATGTTAGTAATTTTAATTCGTATCATTGATATTAATTATTAACCCATTAGTGCCGACTGGTAGAATTTCCTACCACCAAAATTGTTTGTCATTATTGCATGAGTCATTGATATGACGCAATCTTTTAGATTGCCTAGGTAGGAAATTCTACCACTGGGCACTAATGTGGGTTAATATTATAAACTTTCCTAAGTTAAATTTCGTTCAAATTTATCCATTCAAAATCTTTAAACTTATACAGCCAATCTTTATATTGTTAAGTAACCGAAAGAAGGCTTGGTAAAACCCAACTGAGACGCGTTACAGGGCGTTCCCAAACAGTTGAAATTGTGTCCCACATTCATAGTCTTAATCTCATCACTCCTTTAAGCCAAATGTCTCAAAATATTTAAAAAGAGTCTCATTTTGGCTTCACAAAATTCAAAACGTTTGGCCTAAACTACTAAGACTGAGAGCATCAACGTTCGACATCACCAATTGTTCGGGGGGTCGCTGTTGTAACGCGACTAAGGTGGGGTTTACAAAGTTTTCTCTCGGTTACTTCACACAATCAAGATTGTCCGGGAAAGTTAAAAAAAATATTAAAAAATTTAACCCTTAAACCCTACCCGGGGCACTGGTGTATCCCAGTTAGGATTACCAGACGTCCGGCAAAAGGAGGACATGTCCTCCTTTTCAATCTCATGTCCTCCGTCCGGCAGGCATTTAAATATGTTGATATTGTCCGACTTTTTACTTAGATATAATCTAGACTTAAAAATGAGCTTCCCACAAGCTCAAACGACCCATTTAATACCCGACATGTTCTCCTTTTGCCGGACGTCTGGTAACCCTAATCCCAGTATCCCTCGTATTGCTAGCGTAACTTTTATAATGGGTAGGGAGGGGGTAAGGGTTAATAAAAGGAACGTACGCGAAACTTAATCTAGAAAATATTTTAATACTGAGATTATTACAGATTCGATCTAAATGTATAACTAAGAACTGTTAATAATCTAATTTTCTATTTGAGAGAGTACGCGAGGGATGGAGTAAAAAAATAGTCAATAAAATGAAGCGTTAATTCCAGTAAGTATTATTATTAATTATTAAAAATATATATATTAAAAAAAACACGGTTACATTTTAATTCTTTTCAACTCACCCGCAATAACAAACGCAATATACCATAATCTTCAACCCTCTAGCGTTAACTCAAAGTAGTGCAACCCAAACTAATTAATCTTGACCCAATCTATAATATGCAAGCTTTACTTTTCAGTGATATCTTTTTAATTTCAGGGATGATCCCACCTTCTTTGCAATTTGTCACATTAATCTGGTAAAATAATACATATTATCTTAATTCATAATTTCCTCCAAATTTCATCAACTCATTTGTACTTTATTTGTTAACTTTGAAATCTTTAAAGGTTCAGTTTAAAGGAACAGACATTTAACTGTAAACCAAGAAAACCAATCAACTTCCTATTACTATTAGGATGGCTCAGTGCGAATTGTGAGTACTGGATTTTAAATTTTTTCTTAAGAAGTGACTTAGTTACAAATAATTACGCAATAAAATAAAAACATGTATTAAAGAAAAGTCTTTGAAGTTGATTGTTCTTCCTCAAGGTCATACACTTTCCCCCTGAGTAACCATTGCTAATTACTATATTATCGCTATAACATCAAAATAAATACTTGACACGCGCACGCTGGGACACTTGCAAAATGGATGCGACGAGCATAGTTAGATGATTCGCGTATTTTTGCAATGAATATTTCCGATTTTCATACACACACTGATAATTTGAAGAAAGATCCAATATAAATACGCTACAGCATCATTCACAAATGTCTGCTTGCGCTCAGGTTCCCTGGTAGCGCACCACAAAGTTCTCTAGATGCTGTTTTAAGCATCCCTTGAGAGGGTTTCAAAACAACCAAGTGGATAGTTATGAGATTTAAGAGTTTATAGCTCGGAAAATACAATCTTTACAAAACATTAAGCAAGCAACAACAACAGTAATACATTGCGAGTCTACGGGTCAAAAGGTAATAAAACTAATGACACATCTAATGACTACTGACAATTGTCACACTGTTCTGACTTTTTCACATAATTTTGGCCCTTATTCAGTTTGCCACGTTTCGTCACGTGGCACCACCATTGTAATTTTATTTTTTTTAGTCCTAAATTTGTTCCGCCAATTATGATTGTAGATTTTCAATTTTAATCGTTTTACTTCATCCTAATATAGGTCATCAAAATAACTCACAAACATGGAAAATTTTTAAGCCGATTACTTGGCATTATAAAGTTCTTTTTATTTATTTATTTTTTAAAATTATTCATTAAATAAATTACGTTCGTGAAATACCGATGCCACCAATTTAGTGTTTCACCTGAAATGAAATCCACTTATCAAATCTTCACAGTAAAATATTGTTGTAGCTCCCACAATATTCAAATTAGGTTCATTTTACCATTAGTTTGGGAGCAGAAATTAGCTTAATAGTTTTATTAAGAATAGTGAACGTGCTTTTAACGGGGGCTATCGGACCCCTAAACAATGCACAGTAAGGTGGATTGAACCTAATCGAGGGAAACTTTTTCCCGAATTCAAAATCGGCACGATGCGCGATCGTTGTTGCATTTCGATACCAGTAATACGTGCTACAATTTCAACTACCCGCAACGACTCGAAACTTTTCCATAGGCCACAATTATAAAACCGCCAAGATCATCCCGGTCATCGACGGTCATGATCGATGATCACCCCCGGTAACTAGCTGCTGCTATTTTCTAGATGTTTCACATTCTTCCACAATATGTAACCTTTCTGTAAATGCCGACTCGTTGAGTCTTGTCAGTTATCAGCTACCCATGAAGATTGTGGTACCGGTAGTGGCCGTGGTGCATAGTAGTCCTAGTCGCTTTGCACGGCCTGCAGCCGTGCGCACTGCTCAGAATGCAATGCTTCTGATCATCATGAGTCGGTGATAAACAGGTGTATCGCAGCCTTGTATCCCTTTGCTACTAAAGAATAAGTAACTAGCTATTGGTTAGATATTGGATATACAGTGGTGGCCAAAATATTAGAAAACCTTAGTAAAGTTTCAGAGAATATATTTTTTTAATAAAGTTAAGTGAAAACATAAAAAAAAAATTCTTACCGATTCTTTTATGCTTAAATTATTGTTTTATTAAAAAGATACTCCTAATATACATTTTCTCGAAAATTTCCACGTTTAATGATTTTGAGCTTCGGTTGCTGCTGGTAATAGAAGGAAGAAAACCATGAAGAAAAGTAGCTTTACGATTGAACCTTTTTATTTTTTTTTTAAACTTCCTACAAAATGTTAACTAGGTTCCAGGTTCCAGAAATTGCTCATTTGATCCTGCGGATCAGCACACGTTTCCGGTGCAAAGCCTATACTGTATCTCCTATTATATACTTAAACCTTTACTGTCAACAGTCTTCTTCTAATTTCCATTATTTTTACAATATAATTTTTGATACTTTCTGTTTTTTTTATAGTCTTTACTCCCATCATCTCCCCCACTATGTTTCTTAGTTTTTCACAATGAAACAAGTGTTCTGTCGTACCATTCTCTCTCCTGCATACTTCACACTTCATGTCCTTATATTTTCCTTTATAGTTTTCTTTCACCTTAGTAGTATATGGGCGAAAAAGGAGAGAGTGCAATGCAATTGCAAATGTTGATCAATGTTGCAAGAGGTTATGCAACTATAGGGGAGAGGTTATCCGCCAAGTTGCAATGAACTCCCCCAGCAAGCTGGGGGAGAAGCTGGGACGGCCTCACTCCCCAAAGGGGTATACCTAACCTAAGAGAGAAAGAGAGGTGTTCGCCTGGCAGAAGCCAAGCGCATATTAAGACTTCATACCAGCGCTTGCTGTCTTATAAGCCCCTAATCAGCGAGTTGGCGTAGAAGCCAGTGCCTACAGGCATTATCAGCCAGTTGGCACAGTGTATACAGCGTTTGGACAAATGCACGTACACTCCCGCCTATACGCCCATAAAATATCACACACACACACAACTATATGCGCCGGGTTCGAGACCCGGTGACGGTGCATCCTTCCACGGTTGGTGGATAAATGGGAACCCTGGTTATCCTAGCGGTTGCTGGTGGTCCGTGTTACTTGTAGGCCTAAGGTGGAGTGTAAACATCCCTCCACGGTTGGTAGATAAATGGGAACCCAGGGTATTCTAGTGGGAGTCCCGTTAAACTGTATTGCAACACTCGGTCATGCTGTTTATGTTTGTTTATTTCCCCCCATCTTTCATATATATATATATATATATATATATATACCATTTACGCATGATTTCTGAATATACAAGGAGCAGAATAAGACGGTTTATCGAGAATAACGGAAGCACCTTGTGAAAAATATCATTTACAACAGAAATTACTAATTAGTACAAAAAGCACACACACACAATTATATAAACAGAAACAATTTCCTCCATCGTTTAAAAGGAAGATTAGTTTACACGTCGCCTACCATTACCGGTTCTCGAACCCAGGTGGAGAGCAACTCGCTCCTCCACCAAACCATGCCTAGAGGCGGGGGCCCCAACTTGACCTTCATGTGAAGAGACACTAGCAAGTACGAATTGTTCATCATGTATTTTACAATCAGCGAAACTCTTATTATTGTACACACACGTACGTACATCCGTCAGTCTGCTTAGAAGGCAGCCATTTGGTATAATAAAATACTGTTGTTTACAACCAAAAGAACTAAATAAAACATCATTACATCATTGTTTATTTAGACGAATTATTGGAATTAGTTTCATGAAATATACATTCGATAATATAAGAAATACAAACGAGGAATATACACATTAAAAAATGATATATATATACACACACACACCGCATTTTACGACTCATAAGACGTTACTTTTTTCCTGAAAAACGTCTCCAAAAATCACTTCAGGGCTCATATGTTATTGTTTTGTTTAATGTTCTTTTAATAAAGTTATTGGAATATATTTTTTGTCAGGCTGATAAATCTTCAAAATATTTTTTTCCTAAATATTCTTTGCTAAATATAGGGTGCGTCTTACCACTTGCAGCGTCTTATGAGGCGTAAAATACGGTGTATATATATAACATCTTTAAGAGCTCAGCTTAAATTCCATGCGTCGAAGAAAAAAAAGAAATATTGACGAATTCTCATAACGTTTCAATAGAAAAAAAGAAGCGAGCTTCAAGAGTCAGACCAGAGACTAACCATTTATTGTACATGGTTTTGCCTAATTAATAAACCAAAAGCATCTCGCCAGAACCATAGTTACATAAGCATCTCAACTCTGACGCATAAAATTAATAACATTTGCCAGTATCGGAAACTAAGAGCTGATAAGGCAAGTAAAAGGTACCGTTGTCTTTTTATCTGTTCAAGAGTTGTTAATTCCCCATTTACTTTTAACATGAATGATTTTAACGAGTTCTGGAAAGATTTATAAAAAAACAAATGACAGACTTGAAAGATGGAGTGTAATTTTGTTTTATGAGATAACAATTTTGGTGCCGCTGACCATTAAAAAGATTATATTAAAAAGTCGAATCATTATTAGTACCTTAGTTAACCTTTGTTTTCCTCCTACGAACCTGGACGCCTCTCAGCAATGCTAACCACTACACCGCCGAGAGGCATTGTATATCCATATATATATATATATATATATATATATATATATATATATATTATATATATCCTATTTTTATATTTTAGCAGCACCGAAATCTAAATTTGAATTTAATTGTTACTCTTACTTTTTCTATATCGTATTTTCTTTAAGAACTGCTGTTCTGTGAAGCTATCAATTAAGAACTAATAAAAATAATTTTAATAATTTCATGGTTTCATAAACTTCATTCATTTTTCTAATGGCGAATTGTATGTAACTGGCATTCGGGTAAAAGTCCGTTGTAACAAACAAATTTTGTTGTCGAAAGACAACAACGAAATTATAATATCGATAATAAACCTCCCTTTGCCGGAACCTTATTTCTACTCTCTAGGCATCATAAAGATTAAACTCTCACGCTTATGATGCGTCCAAGCTTCACGGGCAATTGATTTTTCAGTTTAGCGTTTCTCTCAAACATACGCGAATTGTACCCGAATTCCGAATATATCTTCGATTGTCACTAAACCCTTCCTTTTCTGACAACCTGTCAGCTATATAGGTGACGTCCTAACAGTGGCGGCTCGTGACTAAAAATTCTAGGGGTGCTGTCTCTAAGAATGGGTTGAAATAATTACTGAAATAAAAGGATGAGCATTGAGCAATGAATAAAAGTTTCAAAAGTTATTGAAAAAGTTATTCAGTGAGCTCATCCTTATATTGTTCTTGATTATTTCAATTGTAAATAAAAAAATTAGGGGTACTGCAGTTCCGCAGTGCCTACCGACGAGCCGCCACTGGGTCCTAATATTCCCCAGTATATAGTACGGTATGCCGAGCCTTCACGCACAGATGATTTTTCCATTTTTATTTAGACGGGTCATAAACTTTATACCTACAAGAATTTTTGGGCCTTCACGGTAGCTGATTTTAATAGTTATTTCCAGTTTTAAAGCATCTCTATATTTCTCTTCTCTTAATTTATTTTGTTTTACCTGACTCTAAAAACGCTATATATATATATATATATATATATATATATATATATATATATATATATATATATATATTATATATATAATGATGATGACAATGCAATTTGCAAAATAATATTGTTAATTTCCAAACAGACGCCCTCTCTATCCCTAATTTTTCAAAATTATATTCCAGTTTAGGACGCCTCAATCTCGTTCCCCATCTCTCTCTCCCCTTTCTGGAAGAAACCTGTGCAATGGGGCAGTCATTCTTTGAATAGAGAACCCTAAAAACCACGATATAAAAGGATCATATGGTCTGTCTTAAAAATATCTTCTTAACATTTCATGTTTCCAATATATTAATAACCTTCGAACGAATTAAAAGCGCACACATTATACACATATACAATTTTCCTTTAGTTTCTCCTAACAGCATGTCACGATTAAGAAGTTTATGATGCTTTACGATTAAGAAATTTATGAAGCTTTATTTACTTTAAACAAAATCTTACAGATTTTCAGTCACTAGGACAATTATTAACTATGAATATTTAAATTCATTCTCACACTTTCGCTTTCATCATTTCCACACAATTTTCTTTTTCATAATTATAGCTGAGTCTGATAGGCCTACAATTAAAATAAAAAAATTCGAATTTGCTTCTTTCTGTTGGTCGTGTTCTTTCCTTTCTTGTTACTTTTATATTGAACCCCTCAACACAAGAGTTTCTTAAAAAGTTTGCGATGGTTAACTCTATCAATTGCTTTTGATGCATCCAAAAAAACAGGAATATACATTGCTAGTTGACATCTTGTACTTTAGGACGGCTTCCTTTATCATATAAATATAAATGTCAGTACCATGTTTCATTCTAAAGCCAAACTGAATGTCATAAGTCTGCAAGCATGTGCTTATCCTATTACAAATGACATTCTAACACCTTAGAAAGTATACTGGCAAGTGCTATTGGCCTATAATTATTCTTTTCGCAGATGCTAGCACCCTTATTTTTAACAACTGGCAACAAGTTAAATCTAATACAAAGATATGAAACTCTACTGATAACCTTCTTCCTATGAACCAGCCAGATTTAACGTCAACTGCTTCATTTACCAATTTATCTGATAGTTATGTAATCTCTCGTATATCCGTCAAGTATGAATAATTCAGAAGTTTCGGAACAGAGTAACGTACTTTCATCAGTTAAATCCAGTTCATTGTCAGCACAAAGAAAAAGCTGCCTCAAAAATTCTGAGTAATCATAACATTGTTTGCAATGATGAAAGTGACTTTGGAAGTGATGATAGAAACAGCGTTGACAAAATGGAAGAGTTAAAAATCGTGAACCAAAGGTGGAATGATGAAATTGGAAAAGATTGGGTTGCAACAACGCCACCAAAAGTAAAATTCTGTGATAATGTTCTAACTTATCCCGTTGTTGATTGCTGTAGAAGGGGCCCTTGGGAAGAGTGTGCTCGGGACAGATTAAGATTTCAGAGACGAGTTGAGGAAACTGAATCTAGTTTAAACCCTGTATTAAATCCTGAACATCGGCGAAAAGTATTTAATAGATTGCAATCTTTAGAATGATTTCTTTTCATTTATTTTGTAATATTTAAAATATTCCAATTTTTCACTACCTATTGGACTCCATTGTATGAAGCTTATAAATGTATTGGAATTTATTATCGCTAAAGCAAACTAATTGAGTAATTCCATTTGTGTACATTTACATTCTTTTAGACTAGTTAAAAATTTATTTTTCGCAAAAAGTATGCTTTTTAAGAATTTTAATCTCCGTAGTTGGGGATATTTCTACATTATCTATTAGGTTGCTGTTGTTTGTGACCACCAAATCTATGCAGTTGTTTTTTCTTGTGTTAACATAAATTCATCAGCCAGAGCTATTAGCATATATATATATATATATATGAAAAATTATTTCACGAAAGTGACACGTGAAAAGTATTTATGATGAATAAAACCACGAAGGAAAAAAAGAAACACAAAAGGGTGCTCAAGCGCTTTCGTCTAATGACATCCTCAGGAACACTGAGGATGTCATTAGACGAAAGCGCTTGAGCACCCTTTGTGTTTCTTTTTTTCCTTCGTGGTTTTATTCATCATAATATATATATATATATATATACTGTATATATACGGTATATATATATATATATATATCTCTCTCTGGAGAAGTTACGCTAATGTTACACATCGAATTCAGTGTTACAGAAACGTTTCGTTCAAATGCCTAACTGACATACAACTTATATGTCAAATTTAGCAGTGATAGGATTTCACTGAAGAATTGAATACTATAAAAGTGGGATTTGTAAGAGGAGACCTCTCTCCTTCACCAGTTCAATACTCCTCTAAAGAAACTTAACTCCTTTCATTTGAGAATAAAGTTATCACAGTAAGAATTCATTTCTACGTCCTATCCTTTAAAAGACATTAATAAATAGGACTGAAAACCTTAAGGACCACAGAGTGAAGAGCTTTCAGATAACAGAGCTCGAAAGAGGAAGAACTATCAAACCTCAAATAAGTAATTGGTTTTAATACATAACAAGAAACAAGTTTAAAGTTAACTAAACATTATGTAAGCTTAAGTTTTAAACTTACTTAATATCAGATTTGAAGAAAACTTACGCCTGTATTTAACTATGAACAGAGAAGTGCATAAAACCTTGAAATCGTAGTATCAAAATTATTATGAGTTTTTTATAGGTTTAACCCTTAAACTCTACCCGGGATACTATTGTGCCCCAGTACCCCAGGAATTCCTAGCGTAACTTTTATAATGGGTTATCTCGCGCTTATTCTTTCTCTCAGAAATTAACAGGTAGTAAGATATTAATAAATTCAATTATTTGAATTATCTGTCCTAAGCTCCGCACCCTGTATGATCGGTCACGTGACACCTGCTACCTGGGCATATCTCTACCCCTGCAAGCCCTGGATCTCAGACGTGTATTTTCTCACGTAGACGAAAAACAGTGATGGCTACCTTAATATTGCGTGCTCGAGTTTTATGAAGCGGTATTCGGTAAAGTGTGAAGATGTAGTGAACAGTGAAAGATTCCCTATTCCACCCTCCTTTGATACTTTTAAGGCTACATTGAACCGTGCGAAGGAACAAAAGGTTCAAATACTCTATGGATATTCTGGCGAGAGCATTGCAGGATTTCGTGGTACAAACGTTTTAATTGACTATGTTGTAGGACTAAACTGTATAAAAACCTACATATACCATGAAGTGGAAGAAACAATACGTGCAGAAGAGAAGCAATGGTTATGGTTAGTGAGTTCTTGTTGTTGAGTGGGTGTGACAAGCGGTATTATGCCATGCTGCATCGTACCGAGTCCTGCGGTTGAGAATGTAAACCTTGTCATCATGGACGCGATAAAGTATTTTTACCACTACATTAATATATATCATGACGAGGTTTGTAGTGAGGTTGTGGCTAAGGGACTGCGTGAGTTTTTAATAGAATTTAGAGACGAGTATCGTTGAAATTTGGTGCAGTATAAAGCTTTCGTTTAGATAACTATATAAAAGCCATTCCAAAATTGAAAGTCCTTCGCTGGAAGTTTAATTTTACTTCTGGTTATGATACTATGATATTCTTATTGCCATGTTTCTTTTTTCCTACTGAGTCATCTCAGCAGTAAAATTTGTGGTGGAATTTTTTTTTTGTGGGACGAGTATCATATATATATATATATATAATATATATATATATATATATATATAAACAATCCAATTACACCTACTCATATTGTAAATTGAACTTAATAATGTTTGCAGATGATACACTGTTTTTTTCTTGCAAAGATGTTAACTCAGCTAAGAATATATTTAATCCAGAATTCATCAGTGTAATAAAATGGTTGACCACCAATAAACTCTTACTGAATACCAGTAAAACAAATTTCATGATTTTACTAACAAAAGAAATGTATATCTTGATGAACTTAATGGTAATGAAATCGCTATAAAGGAGTGTACTTGACAAAATTTCGTGGTGTAATGTTAGATAAGAATGCAGGCCACCCCTAATTTGTCTAACCACAAGCGATGACGATAGTTCAGACGATTTTGTATTCGCCCCACCGAAAAGGAAAAAAAGGAGGACGCATGGAATGTGAGCTCTCAAAGATTTGTTAGTTGTGTGTATATGTGTGTGTGTATATATATATATATATATATATATATATATAAAATTCTGCGTGTGTAGTCTGGAATGTGAGCTCTCAAAGATTTGTTAGTTGTGTATATGTGTGTGTGTATATATATATATATATATATATTATATATATATATATATATATTTATATATATATATAATTCTGCGTGTGGTCTTGATTGTATATATATATATATATATATACACACACACCCACACAATATATATACATATATATATTAATGAGCTTTCCCCACAGCGTGTATACTGACGAGGAGGCACACCCCGGATCTCTCGAACGCTATGCTATCCCAAACCTTTCCAAGGATTATTCTGTTGGCATGTTATTGTAATTGATTAATACGGCTGTTTTTAATTGCTAAATGATTAAATAGTTTATTTACCCTGTATAAAACCCATCCTTCATCACCCTATTTTGCTAATAAAACAGAAATTATCCCGTTGGTGTTTTTCTTATCAAAATTGCTTCGCATATATGACCCTTAGTTATAAAATTTGATATAAATCAATATGTGCTGAATGCCTATTTACTATAAGAGCATCTTGTCGATCTTTATTTATATTGAAAATATGAATTTTTAAGAAGTTATTTTTAGATTTTTAAGACAGATCATATCTTCCGTTTATAACGGTTAAACTGTAGGTCTAGGGTGGGATGAAAAGCTTGACCATCGTCATAGATATATATATATATATATGTGTGTGTGTGTGTGCTAAAGTGTGTGATTTTAAACACTCATAGCTAATAATTGACCTAGTGAATGAAATTCTGTAAGATTTTGTTTAAAGTAAATAAAGCTTCATGAAATTCTTAATCGTAATATGTTGTTAGGAGAAAATAAAGAAAAATGAAGTCATTGTGTGTGTGTGTGTGTGGTGTAATGATGCACGGTCTATGTGCATTTGTGTGCACATCTTGGGGCACAGCATCTCATCAGGTGGATTCGATGAACAATTAAGAAACCCCTTAAACAAAATTCCATTTTCTTTATAGATATGCATAGAAAACTACATTACTTGTATAGACCATACCAAATGCATCTATAAATACTAGTTTAACTGTAAGCGTTAGCTGATTACTGTTTTTAGATAAATTTGTGTATTAAGACGGAGGCTGAATAAATTCGTCTGACATGAACGAGGAAAATATCTACAAACTATACTTTCCCCTTAATAATACGTACATAATAAATAAATTAATTATACGGAGAACATCGCTTCGCCAGTAAACATATACAAATTAAATAAAGAGCGCAGTCTGGCACCTAACCTTGTGGATTATCTCGGTATATATATATATAATATATATATATATATATATTACACTGCCTTCTAATTCATTGCCTAGCGCATTCTGGCCACTAATCTTGTACCCCGATATATATATATATATATATATATATATTATATATATATATAATATATATATATATATACTGCCTTCTAAACACTCTATCGTAAAATCGCGATGAAATATGCGCATCACTGCAATGATTCGTTCGACAAATTGTGCAAATAACAGAATTACTCAATGCATTCTGACATCTAATCTTATCGGAATATAGTTTTTAATCCCAATCAAACTAAAGGTACTGATTTACCCCTGCCCTCTTTTCCTTTTAAGTGTTAGCTTATCCTAGTTAATTGTAGGCCTATCAGACTCAGCCATAATTATGAAAAAGAAAATTATGTGTGGAAATGATGAAAGCGAAAGTGTGAGAATGAATTTAAATATTCATAGTTAATAATTGTCCTAGTGACTGAAAATCTGCAAGATTTTGTTTAAAGTAAATAAAGCTTCATAAATTTCTTAATCGTAAAGCATCATAAACTTCTTAATCGTGACATGCTGTTAGGAGAAACTAAAGGAAAATTGTATATGTGTATAATGTGTGCGCTTTTAATTCGTTCGAAGGTTATTAATAAATTGCAAACATGAAATGTTAAGATATTTTTAAGACAGACCATATCATCCGTTTATAGTGGTTTTTAGGACTCTCTATTCAAAGAATGACTGCCCCATTGCACAGGTTTCTTCCAGAAAGGGGGGAGAGAAATGGAGAGCGAGAATGAGGCGTCGTAAAGTGGAATATAATTTTGAAAAATTAGGGATGGAGAGAGGGTCTGTTTGGAAATTAACAATATTATTTTGCAAATTGTATTATCACCATCACTATATAGATATATACGTTTAGCGTTTTTAGAATCAGGTAAAACTGAAAATAAATTAGAGACGAGGAGAAATATAGAGATGCTTTAAAACTGGAAATAACTTAAAATTAGCTACCGTGAAGGCTCGAGAATTCTTGTAGGTATAAAGTTTATGACCCGTCTAAATAAAAATGGAAAAATCATCTGTGCGTGAAGGCTCGGCATACCGTACTATATACTGGGGAATATTAGGACCTCACATGCAGAGCTGGGCATTTGCGGCATATTTTGCGGTACTGCGGTACTGCGGTACTACCGCAAACCGCAAACCGGAACCGCATAACGCAGTACCGCAAAGGATCGCTGAAAGTACCGCAGTACCGCAACCGCATTCAAATTTCCGCGTACCGGTTTGGTAGTTTGATAGTACCGCAGTACCGCAAAATATGCCGCAAATGCCCAGCTCTGCTCACATGTATAGCTGACAGGTTGTCAGAAAAGGGTTTTAGTGATGCCTAGAGGGTAGAAATAAGGTTCCAGCAAAGGGAGGTTTATTATCGATATTATAATTCCATTGTTGTCTTTGGACAACAAAATTTGTTTATGTTACAACGGACATTTACCCGAATGCCAGTTACATACAATTCGCCAATAAAAAAAATGAATGAAAGAAATTTATGAAACCATGAAATTATTAAAAATTATTTTTATTAGTTACTCCTTAATTGATAGCTTCAGAGAACGGCAGTTCGTAAAGAAAATACGATATATAAAAGGTAAGTAACAACTAAATTCAAATTTACATTTCAGTGCTGCTAAAATATATATATATATAAATATATATATAATATATTATAATATATATATATATATATATATACACACACACATATATATATATACACACATATATATATATACACACACACACACACACATGGATATATAATGTATCTCGGCGGTGCAGTGGTTAGCATTGTTGAGAGAGGCATCCAGGTTCGTGGGAGGAAAACAAAGGTTAACCAAGGTACTAATAATGTTTCGACTTTTTAATATAATCTTTTTAATGGTCAGCGGCACCAAAATTGTTATCTCATAAAACAAAATTACACACTACATCTTTCAAGTCTGTCATTTGGTTTTTTATAAATCTTTCCAGAATTCGTTAAAATCATTCACGTTAAAAGTAAATGGCGAAATTAACAACTCTTGAACAAATAAAAAGACAACGATACCTTTTACTTGCCTTCTCAGCTTTTAATTTCCGATACTGGCAAATGTTACTAATTTTATGCGTCAGAGTTGAGATGCTTATGTAACTATGGTTCTGGCGAGATGTTTTTGGTTTATTAATTAGGCAAAACCGTGTACAATAAATGGTTAGTCTCTGGTCTGACTCTTGAAGCTCGCTTCTTTTTTTCTATTGAAACGTTGAGTTCGTCAATATCTCTTTTTTGTCTTCGACGCATGGAATATGAGCTCTCAAAGGTTATATATATATATATATATATATTATCTATATATATATATATATATATATATATAACTTTTTTTGTCTTCGACGCATGGAATATGAGCTCTCAAAGGTTATATATATATATATAATATATATATATATATATATATATATATATATATATATATATATAACGTAAAGAACAACGCTTGTATAGAAGAACATTCCGCGCAAGGTGAGGAGGGAGAACGAACAAATGAAAAAATGAGGTAACCACCTGGGAATCGAACCCGGGATCTTCCGATTGCCGGTCAGATATGATAACCACTACACCATGGGCCTCACTCGATCAGAAGTCGTAATTCTCCTACATACGCGCAGAAACCAATGGCCCGAGGGGGCACCTCCCGCATGCCGCACATATATACATTTCAACTGCAAACAACACAGTATAATTAACGTAAAGAACGACGTTTGCATAGCGTCGTTCTTTACGTTAATTATACTGTGTTGTTTGCAGTTGAAATGTATATATTCCTCGTTTGTATTTCTTATATTATCGAATGTATATTTCATGAAACTAATTCCAATAATTCGTCTAAATAAACATAATGATATAATGATGTTTTATTTAGTTCTTTTGGTTGTAAACGACATTATTATTTAATTATACCAAGTGGCTGCCTTCTAAGCAGACTGACGGATGTAGATACGTGTGTACAATAAGTTTCGCTGAATGTAAAATACGTGAAGAACAATTCGTACTTGCTAGTGTCTCTTCACATGAAGGTCAAGTTGGGGCCCCCGCCTCTAGGCATGGTTTGGTGGAGGAGCGAGTTGCTCTCCACCTGGGTTCGAGAACCGGTGATGGTAGGCGACGTGTAATCTTCCTTTTAAACGATGGAGGGAATTGTTTATGTTTATATAATTGTTGTGTGTGCGATTTTGTACTAATTAGTAATTTCTGTAGTAAATGATAAATATTATTTTTCACAAGATACTTTCGTTATTCTCGGTAAACCGTCTTATTCTGCTCCCTCTATATTCAGAAATCATGCATAAATGGTACAGTATATATGAAGGGTTTACACACATCTCGAGATATCTGTGACCAATTCCTCTGAAAAAAAAATAAAAAAAAAATATATATATATATATATATATATGAGAGAGAGGGGGAAATAAACAAACAGATAAACATGACCGAGTGTTGCAATACAGTTTAACGGGACTCCCACTACTAGAATACCCTGGGTTCCCATTTCTATCAACCGTGGAAGGATGTTTACACTCCACCTTAGACCTACAGCTTAACATGGACCACCATCAACCACTAGGATAACCAGGGTTCCCATTTATCCACCAACCGCGGAAGGATGCACCGTCACCGGGTCTCGAAACCGGCGCATATAGTTGTGTGTGTGTGTGTGTGTATTTTCTGGGCGTATAGGCGTGAGTGTACGACTGTACGTGCATGTGTCCAAACGCTGTATACACTGTGCCAACTGGCTGATAATGCCTGTAGGCGCTGGCTTCTACGCTAACTGGCTGATTAGGGGCTTATAAGACAGCAAGCGCTGGTATGAAGTCTTAATATGCGCTTGGCTTCTGCCAGGCGAACACCTCTCTTTCTCTCTTAGGTTAGGTATACCCCTTTGGGGAGTGAGGCCGTCCCACCTTCTCCCCCAGCTTGCTAGCTGGGGGAGTTTATTGCAACTTGGGGGATAACTCCTCCCCATAGTAGCATAACCTCTTGCAACACTGATCAACATTTGCAATTGCATTGTACTATCTCCTGTTGCGCCTATACTACTCACCTCTACCATATTTAATCGGATTTCCATTATAATGTTCATATCCTTTTCTTTCATATTTTCAATATATGATTTTCTTTTAAATTCATCAATGAATCTTAGTTTCTTTCATTTTGGTTTTCCTCTTTATTAGTTCTTCCTGTAAATATCCATAAATTCTTTGTCGTACACTTTTCTTTAATTCACTTTTTTTTATCATTTTGAAGTCCTCTAATGTTACTTTAAATATATAATTTACACATTTCTGCCACTTCCTCTGCCCAACATCCTGGGTATGGATTTTTCAAGTGATCTTCGGTTATCATTTTAATTAATCTATCCTCATTTGAGTTTAATATATTGTTCATTAGCATTATCTTCTTGTATCCAATTTTTTCTTTGACTGGTCACACTCCTAATTCAGCTAATAATCCCCAATATTGGGTACATTTCATTCCTGTTATTTCCCTTAGAATTCTTCGCTGCATTTTTTCCACTTCTTCAATATCCTTTGTCCTTGTTCTCATCCATGCTTCCATTCCATAAAAAATTGTAGGTACTATTATGGTTTCATACAACTTTATTTTCACCTTCATTGACAAATGGCCCACTGTGGCTGGATCTCCATATCTCTTTAGATCAGCTATCATGAAATTTATCTTACTTTTCTTCTTTTCTATATGTTTGGTGATCACTCTGCTATTGAACCATTGTCCCAAATACTTGTATTCTTGAACTTGTTCTATACTTCCCATTTTCACTTTGTTAATTGTTCTCATTACATTTACTGTCATTACTGCTGATTTCTCTTTTTTATTAAATGTAAATTTTTTTAGTATTTCCATTGATCTACAATTACTAATTGCTTTTCTATTACTCCTAAGTTAGTTGATGCCTGCATTATATCATCCATAAATATATATGATTCAATTTCTATTTTCCTTATTCTTGTCAGGCATTTACCCATATTATTTACTCTATCTGTGTCCACTGAGCACAGCCTGGGTCCCAGAGACGTGCCTTGTTTGACTACCTCTTCTATATTTCTTGGTCTTGCGTCACCTAAAAGTGTTTTTATTTGCATTGTGCCATTTTTGTTTAAGTTGTATATTAGTAGTGCTTCTTCTGGGCCTACTACTTTTGATGCTTCTTTGATGCAGTCCTTCAACTCTAGCTTGTCAAAACATTTTACAGCATCCCCAAACCAAACATATGCATTATTACCTAGATATTTGTTATAGTCAATTATTGCATTCAACGTTAATATGTGGTCTATTGTTGATTTCCCTTCTATTTCTCCACATTGGTACATACTTAATCCCCGATTCCAGTCACTTCTCTCCTTATTTAGTCTAACTTTCTCAAAAATTTTACTAACTATACTCGTTATGAATATCCCCCTCTTATTACCTATGTCCATCCTATCACCACTTTTGTAAATTGATATTATTTTCATATTGTTCCACTATTTTGGGATATTGTAAGTCTTAAGAATTTCATTGAATAGTTTTGTCAGACTTCTTATTACATCCCATCCAGCATTATTCATCATTATACTATTGCTCCATCCTTGTTGGTCTGTTGACTTCTTATTTCTTAACTTTCTAATAACATTTTCAACATCCTCATTTGTAATACTATTTATGGTATGTCTATCCTCTACTACAGCTTTAGTAGTTTCCAGGTGTAGTTTATTAATCTCCAGCTTTTTTCTCTTCCTTATTTGTAATAAGTAGATCATGGTAAAAATCTTCATATACTTTCAATACTTCACTAGTTTCTTCTACAATTTTTCCTTCTCTATTTTTTATAGCTCCTCGTTCCACCTTCGTATTTCTGTCCATATCCTTTTTAAATTTCCAAAATGCTCTATTATCCAATCTTCCTCTACCTTTTAACCGTTCCATTGTCTTCATTATTTTCTTTTGATTTTTTATTTTTCCTCCTATATCATACATTCCTCTATCAAACTCACTCGCGTTCTTGCTTTCTTCTTCACTATTATTCCAGTCATAACTTCTTTTCTTATAAATTCTTATCTTTTTTAATTTTTTTACAATTATATTTTCTGGTACTCTCTTCCACTTAATAATTGTCTTACATTCTTCCATTATTTCTTGAATTTTGTTTTCCCATATATTATACATTTCTCGTAGATTTTTGTTTAATGATACAATTTTTATGAGGCCCGCCCCCTGAGTTAATCTATTAAATTTCTTTAGTCCTTTTCCTATTACCATTTTTTCCTTTTGCTGATTTACTTTATATGCTGCCTCATACCAGTTGATAGTACACATCATTGCACAGTGGTTACTGTAAGTAATTTTATCAGTTATTCTATAAGGGGTCCAGATTTTCTTTTCATCTATATACACTTCCTTTACGCGTGAATCATCTTCCTGCTTAATAATTGAATAGTCCAATACAGATTTGGAATATCCTTCCCTTCTTGTCCAAAGTCCTTTACATAAATTGTTAGAGTTAAGAAGTGTTAGACCTTTTGACTCTAATAAATTGATGAAGAATTTACCTGATTTTGTAATTTCACCTTTATTATTTAGTATTATCTTTCCTATTTTGCGGTTAAAGTCCTCACATATGAGCGTTTTTTCTTCTCTTGACTCTGCTTTTCTTATTTGTTTTTCAATAGTGTTATCTTTTCTTATTTGTTTTTCAATAGTGTTATACTAGCTGACTAAAATAATATATTTTTTTTTACATTAATTGGCAAAACATAATATTTACTAACTGGCAACTTTTTATGAAGCTAAGAAAATGCATTAAAATTTTGGGTGTGGAAGTGGGTTTATGCATTTGTAACACTAAACAATGGGCAAGAAACCTTATATAACTCCTGGGAACCGTGCCCAGTTAAAAATATTACTTGAAGAAAACCTTTCTGGTAGAGAAGTGCTGAAAAAGTTAACGAATCAGTTATATCAAGGTTCAAACAGAAGATGTGGAAAGGCAAGACACTGACGCCTAAAAGAATCGATGTGGGCAGAAGTGAGTCACTACATTTAACGACGACAGTATTTTGACGAAAGTCAAGAAAAATAGAAAAACCAAGAGCACAGCACTGAAGAAGAGTATAGAACTAGTTTCATGAAGTCCACGTGAGAGCGTTCGAACAATAAGACGACGGTGTTTTGGTGGAAGTCTAGCAGCTCGACGTCCAGGATAAAAGCAAAATCTTAATCAGCAATGGCCAGAAAACGTCTAGGATGGGCAAAAGATTGTACTACATGGAATGAAACCGGACTAAGAAAAGGTAAATACTGAATATCTGTTAAGGCTTTTATTAATTGAAAACATTTTAAATACAAACGTTCAAAATATGGTATTCGTAAATTATAAGAGGCCTCATATCATGACAGTGCAACGTCAGTTTATGGAACTCGGATGTTAGTACATTGTACAAAGTTCCATGAGGCAAAACTAGTATAAATGAGTTGGAAATACGTCTTTTGCCTCAATTAAGTGATTGGGCGGCAATACAAGAGAAAGAATGGATTGGAGCTTTGTTTTTATACATGACGGAGCCCCCTGTCACAAAAAAAAGACCGTGGGAGAGGTTTTGAAGCAGAAAGTATAACAGATAATGTCATGGCCGAAAACCAGCCCTGATATGAACCCTACTGAAAATTTATCGGCATTTTTAAAACGTCTTATAAAAACGAAACAAGTTACAAGCAAAACGAAACTTATATCAAAGATAATTGACAAATTTAACAGGAATGAAGACATCCAAAACTGTAATGATGGGGGGGTTTAACCTCCTTCGCGTATGACGAAGTGGACTCGGAGCTTTAGGAGAGATCCGAACCACGGGCCACTACATAGTCTGGACGCTGAGGACGGTCTCCCATCCAACTACTACTCGGATCCAATGTCGTTTAACTTCGCTGATCAACGGGAGGAGTTCTGGATGAATCGAACTGCACAATCTCGAATTAGCCGAGAGCCGTATAAATACTGTATTATTATAGTAATTAAATGTACGGAGTCATAATAAGGGTCTCTATATTAAATCAAGTCACTAGTTGAAGAGGATGTCTGAGGAAATTAGAATTGTAGCACGTTAGTACTGGATAAAAAAGCAACTTTTGCGCACCTTGCTAATTTTTAATTGAGGAGAATTTATTCGCTTCGCCTTAAATTGCAGCGGTACCCTATCAGTATCGACCACAATCTAGACTCTTAGGCCAGCCGCACACAGGATCGTCTCGCGACTGACGACTCAAATCGCGTGTGATTTTACATTGACAGAATGGAGCCACACACACTGCAGCAACCGCGAAGCGATTCCCCAGAATCGTCAGTCGTGAGTCGCAAGACGATCCTGTGTACGGCTGGCCTTAATGAAACCGGCGACAGACACGATCGATCGTATTAATCCAAATAAGCGCATTCCCTTGTGGACAGACTTCGTTCAGAAGACTAATTGTATTCAGTGGTTCTCAAACTTTTAGGACCACGGACTGGTGTGAGGCAGCACATACCGCGGTCAAGTGACTCACATTATTATGTATAATTAAATCATATAAACCCTTTTTATAGTTAAAGAAAGATTAAAAAATAATAGAACAACTTACCTTTTGTGGCAATTTATGAACTTGCATGATTTCCACTAATCTTTTCTAACTCGAGGGAGCGTCTTGGAAAAGCCGCATTCGCGGAGATAAGTAGATCTGAAAGGGAGGAACACCTCCAGTGCTTCTTCACTAATACTTTTGTACTCCCGTGCTGCCAATCCAAAATGAAGGGAGACTTATCACGAAACGATAACAGGAGGCCCATATCTGCTGCTATTTCAATTCGTCTTCCGCGAGTGGCAACTTATTACTTGTGTGGGAAGTGAAGGGATCTTGTACCCAGAGGCAGCAAGCCGGTTGTGGGCTCCTTACTGGCAGGAAAATATTTGAAATATTGCACATTTCGAAGATTATTGAGATTAAACTCGATGAACACCTCAAAAATATCAGCTAAATCGGCGAGCACTGCTACTCATACCTCATCATCAACGTGACTTGTCAAGAATAAGATGGGCTGCTGCAGAAGTACTTATTTCCTCATAGAGAATTTGACATAACCGTGATTTCAGCGCACCTGATGTTATAAAGTTTCCCCGCCTGGTTCACAAAACTTTAAGCGGCACTGGGAGCCATGTTTTTGTTTAATACAATATGACGCACACTAAACTCGGGTAGTTTACCGAAATATATGAGTTTAATCAATTACAGGATGAGGGTTTTGTCCACTTGCATTAATAATCTCTTGATATATGTCGTCAGGTTTGCCACCCAGTTCTGTGGCTCGTTACCCAACTTCCAAGATTTTCTCACGAATTCCCTCGGGGATTGATTTAGGGTTCGCCCGAGAGAAAAACTTGAACCGGCCAAACACTGCAGCATCGAGGGGCATATAGTTAGGGGTAGTGGAAAAATATTCGTTGGCTAGCAAAGTCTGGTCTCTTGTAGACTTGCTCTTGGACCCAATCGCGAAACCAATCTTAACAAGACGCACTGTCGAGGATCAACTCGTGAAGTTGGTGTTCTTTCATAGACGAGAAGACTATTCTGGAGGTCGCCCTTCAAAACGTCGTCATTGACTGTCACTGTGTTGCACGTACTCGAAGTGCATGTTTCGCTAATTCCCACCAGATCCCAGCTATCAAAAAACGTCATGTTTGAAAGTCCGATTTTTCAGAAATGAACTCACAAAACACACAAACACAATACTAGTTTGCAAAACGTGTTCCAATCAAAATTTATAAGCTCTAGGAGCAACCTGAAAACAAGTGTGAAAGAAAAAAAAGTTTCGAACAAGAAAGTTACGATTGTCGAGTTTACCCGCGTTTCATATGAAGCTCTCCTAGGAAGAAGTGGCTAAGCGACAGGAGTAAAAAACGCCAGAAAACGCTTTATAAAGTTGTACCAAATTTGAAAGTGCCATAACTTTTGAATTCTAAGATATTTCAACGAAATATATTAAAAAAATTAAAAAATTATAGCACTTTGAAATTGGTACAACGTTTAACTGCATTTTCTGCTTTTTTTTACTTTTGTCGCTTAGCCACTTCTTCTTAAGAGGGCCTCATATAGTTGATATCAAAGGTAATCAACATTTTAAGAACTGTGCAATGGCTAAAAGTTGTATTGTATTGGCGTGCCACAATGATCCGTAACAAAGTTAATATAGGCCTACTCTCTTATTTTTATGGTGAAAATAACTGCAAAGACCACTTTGGCAGTTATTACATGGAAACAAGCTGCTTATCTGACACTGACTGAGACAGTTCGAGAAAGCAAACTAGAGTTTACACGATGACATTGGCCTCTTTTGCACTGAATTATAATGTCTAAGCAAAACTTAAAGACACACATCTAACATTTAGTAAAGTTTGACATTGACCCTTATGGCACTCAAGTCTAGGTACATTCTTGTTTTTCCTAAATTTCCTGAACATTATAAAAATAATAAATTTTTCTACCCATCCTCCGCGGACCAGAGTTTGAGAACCATTAAATTTTGTTATTGACAGCATGCTATAATTATTGCTATTAAATTTTAGTGCTATTTTTACATCATAGGTTATGTCCTTTGGTTGAGTCGAAATAACCCAGTTGGGTTTAGGGTCTACAGTAATTTATCATACAGGATGTCTCAGAAGTCGTGCACCATAGATTCGGGTCATCCGCACCTATAAATATGGTGCGTGACTTCTGAGAGATCCTGTAGTAAGTTATCAGTAAAGTAGCAAGGTAAATAAGCACGGATCTAATGTAAGCACGTTTACTTCTAAGACTGACGCTCCGATCGATCGCGTAAGTCAGTGGTACTACAAAAATGTAAGCATTATGCATTTAGCTCCACAGACGCTGTGAAGTTTTACAAAGTACCGGTTTAAGGGGCCGTTTACATATTACACAACGCAAAATTTCAGGGTTCCAGACCGTCAACTTCCCCCTTGTAACAATTTCCGAACCCATCAACCCCTCACCACCACAATATTACTACAATCAAATTTTAACAACTACTGTCCATTTTTTCCCTTTACCTTATTAAGTTTTATTGATACAAAGCATAAAAATCTTCAATTAAAGTTTCAATCATTACTGGCTACTAAGGTTACTTCCAAGAGATGTATAGGGTGGGTAAAAAGTCTGGGCACCCCTTCAAGATATTTACATAGCTAATTTTTACATTAGAGGAGGTGTCCAGACTTTTTGCCCACCTTGTACATCAAATTGTTCACGTCTGGATTGACGACGACCAATAATTTTGAATCATGAATTGCCTCGCTCTCCTCAATGCCATGAATTCCACCATCATTTTCAATCAACTGTGCGGTCTCCTCCCCAAAAACATCGTTTAAAATCATTAAAAAATTTTTTCCACCTTCTGATTGCAACTTGTGGTGATTTGAGAGAAGTTTTCATTGAATTGATTTTACAAGCTCCTGATTTGCGCTAACTTTCGCAAGATGTGGCAATATCTACAAATACTTCCGCAAACTGAACCGAATTATACGTAGTAGAAGTACGACTATTAATCTAAAAGACCTGATAATCGAATCTCGGGATCTGACTTCAGATTTCAGTGATCAATATATCTGGGTCTTCCTTCGTGAGTTAGCAGTTCGGATCCCACTAAACTCTAGGTCCACTGCCGTATGACTTACGTACTACGAAGGATACTAAAAGACCCAAAACATTATCGCTAACATAGAAAGTAAATAGGCAATTCCTAGAAGAAGAATGTATTGATGGGGGTTGTTTAACTTCCTCCGCAACATCTTAGGTCATATGACGAAGGGGACCTACTAAAGCTTTATGTGGGATCCGAAACACGGGTCGCTACATAGTCTAGACGCAGCGAATGGTCTCCCAATCCAACTACTAGCCGACCCAATGTCGCTTAATTTCGCTGATGAACGGGAAGCGGTGTTACGACATTGGCTACGACGTAGCCCAATATACCTAGAAGAGCATAACAAACAAAGGAACAATATACAGGGTGTCCCATAAGTCCGGCATCATAGGAGAAATTCATATTTTTTCTATTTCTACAAACCATAATTCATATTTTTCTCTTTCTACAGGCCATAATGTCTGTGAGCAAGGAAGAACGAATCCAGATAATTCTACTCATAGGAAATCGGAGTCAAAGAGAGGCCGCTGCTGAATTTAACAGACTACATCCAGAACGCGAGCCAATAACACAGAGTTGTGTTAGCAGACTTGTTGCAAAGTTTAAGGAAACAGGATCCATAGAAGATAAACCACGCAGTGGACCTTCACGGAGGTCCACTGACGATGATACAGCGACTGCTCAAGGAAGAAGCACTTCCCAGTGTCTTGAACGAAGAAGGAAATTTCCCAACATGGTTCCAGCAAGACGGCGCTCCTGCACATTACAGCACCCAAGTAAGGGAATACCTGTACCAACAATTCCCTGGTCATTGGATAGGACGTCGAGGGCCTGTGGAATGGCCAGCTAGAAGCCCGGATCTCACGCCACTAGATTTTATCTCTGGGGCCACTTGAAAGCGCTGGTATACGCAGAGAAATTAGGAGTGTTGAACATTTGCGGCAGCGCATTATTGGGGCATGTAACACCATACTCCTGACATCATTCACCGTGTGCTTGCTGACTGGGTATCACGTCTGAATTTGTGTTATTGAAAACAATGGTGGACATATTGAGCACGTTCTGTAAATAAAAGCTTTTGTTTGCCTTTTTTTATTATTTTTCCTATGATGCCGGACTTATTGGACACCCTGTACAATGACCTCAAGTTCAATGCAAAACGGTGATGTCTGATGGTCCAGAAACCGTTTGGTTAGAATTGGAGCAGGAAAAAACCTCCTTTTTAATAATTTTTTCAATGGCGATAACCATCTTTCACTTTTTTACAGGATGTACCATCGTCACACCTCACAATTTGAAGGAAACACTGCGATTCTCTAATATAAGCAGATTTCACACACACACACATATATATATATATTTTTTTTCCTTTCTGATTTACCGCCGATTCGTACCTAAAAGGGCGGTACATATCTCGGCGAGGCGGTGATTGGGTGATGTTACTGTGTTGGGGGTGGTAGACTAGGGAAGTGAGTAAGGGTCAGTCACTGGATAGTGGGTAGGAGGGGTACGGTTTTAAATGCGATGGAGCAGCTGGGAGTGAGTAAGGAAGAAGAGAATCGCTTCCGTTAAAAAGTGGGGGCCGTCGGCGAGTGTGGATCGCAGTAGGAGGTTGGAGTATGAAGAGGGATCCGGAGTTCGCGAAATTGAAGGCTTGGTCGGGAGCATGGCTGGCTATCTACAATTCACCATGGAGGGAATCGGTCGGCCTGTCGAACCCCGCGGAGGTGGCGGGATCGAGTCAGCCGAGCGAGACCGGAGGCGTGGATCACGGCAGGCAGAGGAACATCGTGGGCTGAGAGGGTCGGATGTATTGTGACGGGCTTCTATGGTCGGACCAGGAGGGGCACGGCAGCCCAAAAGTGGCGCTACCCCGCCTGTCCGGGGTCTCATGGCGGACTCGAGGTGGTGATAAGGGGTACCAAAAGGACCGGGCGGGTGGGAGGGAGGGCGTACACAGGGTAGCTGACAAGGAGGGGGCCGGGGATGTTGGGGGAATAGGTACGATAGGGGTGGAAGGAGTGAATCAGAGTAGTCTCGTGGAGGGGTGGAGAAAATGGCACCAGGAGGCAAGGGCAGATCCATAAGACTCGTGGGCGTGGGCGCGGCCGAGCTTCCTCGGTCACACCGTGCAGCCGCGCCAGGGCCGCATCCACCGGATCCTCGGGGGAGGATATTGTTCGGACTGGGTCCCGTCGTCCGGGGCGGGTCGTGGATCTCAGCCACTATTGTCAGGGTCTGTGGGGGTAGAGTGGTGGGACTTCTACGATGGGGAGAGATGGACATGGTAGTAGGCGTGGTGGGCGGAGTGAGGATCCGAGCCGTCTTCTTGGTCCGAGGGGAAGAGGGAGAGAGACGTTGGAAGGCCGGAGGGTCCGGTGACACGCTCCGGCGTCTCCGCCTCGACGGCTTGCTCCGGGCGGCAGGTTCGGGCGTGTGCAGGGGGTACTGGGAAGGCGGGGTTTGTGGATGGGACCTGGGTGTCCTGGTCCCAGACACCTGGGGAATTCGTGGCAGGTGAGATGCGGGAAGAGGAGGAATGGCAGGGGGACAGGAAACCGTCGGGTCCTGCGAGGGTTTTCTTTGAGGGGAACAGAGAGCAGTGGCTTGGGGGGGTTTCGGCGGCAGGCCAGGGGGGCGTGCCGAGATGATAGAGCCGAGAGCAGCGGCATAGGACACCCCCGGCCTCACCTCCCGACTCCGCACCCTGTCGCGTGCCTCACGGGGGCTAAGGAAGTCCGTCACCTGTAGGCCTCGGACCTCCTTCTCGAACCTGAAGAAAAGGCATTCTCGAGATGAAGAGGGGTGTGCACCTTCACAGTTGGAGCATTTGGGCGTATTGGGGCACCTGTCAGGGTGAGCGAGTCGTCCACAGTGAACACATAATTGATGCGGCTGTCGACAAGCGGAGCTAACGTGTCCGAATTTGTTGCATTTGAAGCAACGGGTCGGTTCTGGGACGTATGGGCGGATAGAAAACTCGCATGAGGCGCGGTCTCCCATACCCCATACAATGCGGCTGGGGGGGATTAGTGTGTTGAAAGTAAGGAGCAGACGTGGGGTGGGGGAGGGGGTGCCACCCTGTCGGGATGTGAAACGATAGATCTTAGTGACTCCTTGGGGTGCGAGGTCCTCCAGGAGCTCGTTCACTGCGACCGACAATAGGCGGGTGGCGTAAATAGTGCCCTGACTCTGGTTCAGGCGAGGGTGTGGGGAAACGGACACCGAGCATCCAAGGACCTCAGTGACGGAGAGTAGGGCTTTCGTCTCTGCGGCTGAGCGTGATTTTACGAGGAGGGAGCCATCCCTCTGTGGGCGTACGTCATAGCGGCTGGAGTTGCTGTGGGTTCGGATCGCCTGGAACGTCCGTTCAGAGTTGTTCGGGAGGGACCCAGATGTAGGCCGAATCACCAGGAATTTGTGGAGAATTGGGAGGGAGAGGGAGGCTGTAGAGTTGAAATAGACTGGGATATTCAACGGTCGATAGGACGGCCGTGAATGCTGGCTCCCCCGTCCGCCGCAAGGCTCTCTCCGTGGGGAGGTGGGCTGACGGCGGGTGAGGGGGGCATATGGGGAGAGCAAGAAGCCAGGTTGTGGGGGCAAGTCCTCGGTGGAACTTGACTTGCCCGAAGGTGGCTGAAGTGGGCTGGGGCGAGACCCCTGCTCCAGAGAGTGTAGGTCCAAGGGCGTAGTCGAGGGACGGACTAGGGTCGGCAACGGAAAAGGAGAGTGCAAGCGTTCCGCTTCCACAGGGGGGTCAACCCCATTAGGTTGCGGTCTTCCAGTGGTAAAGGACTCGAGGGCCTGGTTGCCCACCACCCGAGTGTTGAGAGAAGTAGTAGTCCGGGAATGAGAAGCAGTAGTCGTAGGCCGAAGGGGAGAAGTGTCCATAGCAAAACAAAAAAGAACTTCATCCCCCGCGCGCATCCAGCCACCACCGACTCCAACAAGGGAAAGGCGAAGTGTGGGCACACTTGGTCCCACCGCCGATAGATGTCACGCAGGGGGGATACACCCGCACCCAGTCCCTGTGCCTGAAAGGCGGCCACTCTCATCCAACGCGCGGTGAAAAGTGGCAGGGACAGGGTTTGGGTTTGGTTGGAAAGCGACAAGGGTGCAGGGCAACCACCACCCACACCCAAGGGCCAAGGAAAGGGTCAAAATCAAAGTCCAAAGAACACCACCAAAATAAACAGGGAGAAGCCAGAAAAAATGGGTTAAAGGAGAAAGAAAAAAGAAGCAGGAGATCAGCCGGGTCCCCAAACGGGCCCAATGGTCCACGAGGGCAGAGAAAGCCCTTACACCGAAGAAAGGTGTATTCCCACATTCGCCACAGAGGGACGCGCCCTATCGCTCCGGATGCCTACAAAAACGCACCTCCATAGAGGAAGAAGAGAGCCAAAATCAAGGTCCAAGGTTTTCGAGATGCCTAGACACTACGTTTGAAAGATTAGAAGTCACAGACAGGGGGAAAGATGGATTGAGGAAGATTGTTCCGGAGTTGACAGGTTCAGTAGATGGAGGATTGAAAAAGCCGATTCGCCTTTGCTTTAGAGAGGTGGATAGAAAAGGAATGAGAACGTGTCGAAAATTGGGTACTGCTGTTCAGAAGAGAAGTGTCCGTTATAATGGCTATAGTAAAGAGAAAGAGAGGCAAATTGTGGCGAAGAGAGATGGATTGAAGGCAGTCGGTAAGTGGCGGGGAATTGGTGACACGAAAAGCCTTTGATTCCACCCGGTCAGGTAGAGCTGTGTGGGTTGAACCACCCAACGCATGAGAAGCATACTCCATACAGTGGCGGACAAGACCACTGTACAGAGACAGCAACTGAGTGGGGATGAAGAAACTGTGGAGTCGGTAGAGCACACCTTACACCTCTTTGAAGCTGCTTTGGAAAGTATATATGTGACCTTTCCAGAAAAGATCACGAGAAAAGGAAACGCCAAGAATGTTAAAAGAGGAAGGATTGAATTGAATATTGATGAAGTTTAAGGGAATAGTCGTGTGGGACATTGTGACGAGTAGACAGATGAAGGAACCGAGTTTTTGAAGCATTGAAAGCCACAAGATTTTCTCTGCCCCAATCAAATATAGTAGAAAGATCAGAGGTTAGGTTTACTAACTAAATCTTCCTATCTTTTTATGTATTCTTCTAATTATCATACCTGTGCTTTCATCATTACATCATTCTATTATTACTCATTCTCTCCTCACAGAGGACTATCATATATGACTAACGTAGTATACCACGTCCTTCAATAACTTTTTTAGATACATCTTTTCCAAACATCCTCTTTTATCATACATTCACTCCGTTTCAGACCAATCGTACTTTTTAAATTATTGATCTTAACAGCTCTCTCCATCTCACTTGAGAGTGAACTATCATATCAAACAAGAGTCTCACATCCATACGTCAGTGTTGGCACCACTACACCTTCATGTAAACACCTTGCTACATCTACTCAAATATTTTTTGCCTTGAGGGGAGGCCAAGACTCACTTCACTCTACTTTCAACTTCCAATCTACTTTCATCCCTTCTGTCAATCGAACCTTGAACCTTGATTTTGGCTCTCTTCTTCCTCTATGGGGGAGAAGGGGGGGGGGGGGTTGCGAGCGTTCACTTTTGGCCCCTTCCTTTCATTCACTACAATATTACGCAATCACCCCTTTTCTATCCCAACAACAAGAACCTACTTTTTTCCCATTCAGTGTCACACATCCTCCGTCTCTCCAAAAGATGCTTTGTTCGCCTCCAACAGAAGTATCGGTAATCCTCCTTACTCTATCAGTTCTCTTCCATACACTCACGCTACCGTATTCAAAGGACCCATACCCACTATAATTTTAACATTCATTTATTCTATCAAAGTGACTTTTGTTTGTACTTCGTCGCTTCTTTCCAGAATAAATTTCCAATATCCGCATAATGCTCATTCATTTCGCTTTCTTTCGAATCTTCCACTTTTTCTCTTTTTTAGTACATTGTCAATATTCTCAATGCGTGTGTGTGTGTGTGTGTGTGTATGCAATTCGTTACATCGTTTCGTATTTTTAACTTTCGTATTTCTAACCCAGTATCCGTCAATACTGCTCTAGATTTCTATTAATACATTTTAAGCGCGAGACAAGCTTGGGAGTTCAGTAACCTGATCTAGTTTGGCCATTGTCAGAATGACTACTAGTAGTCGTTGGAAAGAATTAACCTGAATGAGACTATGAAATGCTGTATTGCAGAAACTATAACCGAATATAAGGCCCTCCAAGGAAGAAGTGGCTAAGCGACAAAGGTAAAAAACGCCAGAAAACGCAGTTAAAATTTTTACCAATTTCAAAGCGGAATAACTTTTTAACTTTTAAAATTATTTAGGCGAAATATTTTCATAAGTTATTTCACTTTCAAATTAGTATAACTTTATATAGAGCATTTTCTGGCGTTTTTTTACTTTTGTCGCTTAGCCGCTTCTTCCTAGGAGGACCATATTATAGAAATATTTAATCATTTAATATAAAAGCTTATGATATGGGTTACTATTGTTCAAAGTACATTCTTCGCTAATGATGGAATTTAAATTGCCTTTTAAAGGGGGCGTCAGGTCTTAAAGCAACAATTACCCCCGTAACTGGTTCTGTTATTCAAGGGAACAGGCATGGGTTAGTGTTTCAAATAGCTCCACGATCCATATTGAGGTGAAAAAACCGCAAACAAGAGAGGAAAAAACATCGCAACCTCGTCACGATTAAATACAACTGGCAAAACACAAACGGAGAGAGAGGGCACCCATTAGAGAGCAAGGCTTTGCCAAAAAAGTCAGATTTTGTCGTTTATGCAAACTTTCAATTTTAATAAAAAAAAAAAAAGAAGTTCAATAAACATTTTTTTAAATCCAAAAAATTACATAATACGTCAGCAACCGCATCCCCATTACGTAATATGTAAACGGCCCTAACAGTAATAAACACTTTGGGATGAAATTTAAAGAAAATATCAGAAAAATATTACATTAAAGAAAATATCGGACCACGATGAATTTAAGCATGATATATATACACACACAAGGATAGAGGCAACAGCGATAGTTGTGAAAAATCTTTCCTAAGAAGTGTTACGCAGCTTCTCCCGCCTCCATGTCCACATCTCTGGCCGCTGTTCACTGACATCACATGAAATTTCACCTATTTTATTCACACGATATACTTGAGCGCAAATTTTACACACACACACACACATATATATATATATAATATATATATATATAAGGTACGGTAGACCTGTGGTAGTGAAATTTTATAGTTTCAGCTATTAGTTACTCTGGGATCAGCCATTTCATTTTTTTACTTCATTAAGAGTAGTTTGGTATTACGAAAAAGCTCCTTTTCGTAAAATTAAAACGTCATGGTATAATGGAACCAATACAATAATATCGCAAGGTAATTACAAAACTGAGTTAGGTTTGGTAGTTTTTCTTTTTAAGTTTTGCAAATTGACATTAATTCCACTTGATTCAACGTTTTCATTTTCATTTGAGGCCGACCTCCTCAACGTGCCTTAAAATCTCGCTACTGGGTTAGCACGTTCCTTTCCCGAGCACTGAAGAGAACAATGATCCAATCCTTCCTTCAGTGCTCAAAGATGACGTCGCCACAAGTCCACACGATTGGGACACTCGACCAGCGAGTGTCACATAATCGAGGGACATAAAGATCATCACAATACGGTTGAGGGGCTCCTCTCCACTAAATACCAGTGGATATGTCGGCCGTAGCCAATTTGAAGGTGGAAAGGGCAGTCCCATATTGTCTGGACATACAGAGGTACCTCCAACGACAGACCGCAGACGCTTGCTGGAGTTCAGGAAATCCCCAAAACGCTGCCAGACGACTCGAACTGCAGCCCGAATTTCTGAAGGTAACTCCGTTGGGAAAACCCCGAAAGCGGTGGGACTCGGTACCGATACCGAGTGAGCAGCAGTTCGCGAGCCAAACCAGAGTAGGTTCCAAAGCGTCACTAGAAAAAACCCGGGATGGGAAAGGACCTAAATGACCCCACAGCAAAGCGGGTACCAGCATGAGAGACCCAATCCCAAATCCGAAGCCAAGTAGGTGCTGCTGAGGAATAGACGGCTTAACAAGTGTCCAATACAAGCGAAGAAGAGTGGTACGGTCAGCACCCGAAGAGGTGTGAACCAAAACCTGCAGCAGGTCAGCCTCCTATCAAACACCAGTCCAAGGGCAACCATACAAAATGAATTCCGAGTCCGGTTGAACTAGGGCTCGGCAGAAGTGCATGACCACCGCTTTCAAAGTCAACAAACGAAAGCCATGCAAATCAGCCCACCGAGACACCCAGTCCAGAGCAGTCTGTATGCGACACTCAACCACTGACATCCTAGTAGCGGCACGAGATCCCGAAGTGACCCACGTGTAACGTTCTCATAACTCCAGGTGGAAAGCGTGAACAGACTGTCGTTAATGGTAACAACAAAGACTGACGCTAAGGACACTTGGGGAATGCCTTCCACCTGAGAAAGAGTGGAAAGGACGGACTCCTCCCGAATATGATCCACACAAACCCCCAAATAAACAACAACCGTCCGCGAAGTCCAAAGTCATGAAGATGTTTGAAAATGTTATGCCTCCTAGCAGTACAATAAGGTTTCTCTAGGTCGGAAGTCTTTTTTTTTACGAAGAAAGGAGGGTTCAAGGGCGTGCGCCCGAAAAAAATGACCCCCTTTATAAGAAAGCGAGAGCCAAAATCAAGTCCCCGAGGTTGACGATACCATAATATATATATAATATATAATATATATATATATATATATATATATATTTTGTAAAGATTGTGTAGCGTGTAAAATGCATGTATATGGAATAGAGGGAGAAGCGTGTACTTGAGAGCATGCTTGACTGTTCACAGGGTAGATGAGAGGGGAAAAATAAAAAAACGACAGTACTCCCTATCTCCTGCCTAACGTCCCTTCCGGAGTACTTCCCTGGCCGACTAGTGTCTATAATTTCCTCCTAGAGATAGTACTGCTGTCGCCGAAAAATATTTTTGAAAGCGACCGTGCTGTCGTTTTGCTGGACATATTTAACAAGGTTTGGTGCGAAGGTGTCCTTCGGATTGGAAAAGGTCCCCCCTTTTCTGAGACGCGACCCCTCTTAACCTTTGAATTATCGGCCCATAATTTTGACCTCGTGCCTGTGCAAAGTTTTGGAGATGCTAAATGTTCAGCGGGTCTAGTATCTGGAAAAGGGAAGTTTTATCCTTCCTAGTATGGTTTCCGGAGGTTGCATTCTACCAATGACATCCTGAATCGGTTGGAGTTGTCCGTCTGCGAAGCCTTTGCACAGGCACGAGGTCAAAATTATTCGCTGATAGTTCAAAGAATGAGTGGTCCTTTCCTGTCTCGGAAAAGGGAAGACCATAGCCATTTTCCAACCCGAAGGACACCTTCGCACCAAACCTTGTTACAGATGTCAAGCAAAACGACAGCACTGCTGCTTTCAAAAATATTTTTCAGTGACAGTAGTACTATCCACCAAACGGATGACAGGGAACTTCTCGAGACAGATTCAAAATCGGGTAGAGTTCAGTTCCCCGTCCTCGCACCGGGAAACTGAACTCAACCCCATGGCACATTCTTGAAGTCCAACAAGGGGTGGTCTTCTGCTTCTGCCGGGCGCCCCGACGACCACAGGAGTAACGTAAAGGAATACCAGGTAACCATCATACCAAATGGTGTGCCAATGCTCACTTGACCCTAGCGTACGTTTAAGGTTAGCCAATTGATTCAGCGGAGCCAAACTGAGCCCTTCATTTTACCCCAATGAGCCAAAGATCTAAGAGAGAAAACGTCCAAATGAAGGGAAACGGGAAGTATACGGGTCTTCGTGCATGACAAACTGGAATATATTGTCCTGCCCTAGCACTAAAACCTAGGGGGGGGGGGGAGAAACACTTGGTCTGGTACCTCTACCTCTGCCGTATCCCTCCTGGCACATGTGCCTATCCAATGTGGCACACAATCTTTCCCACAGCGGAAAGGTAGCTGCGCGCTGGAGCCAACCAGACGATGCCCCTTCTTACACTACTGGATCGAGAGACCATTATATCAGTATGTAATTCAGAAATTATGCTCTTCACGAGAACATTTACCGAGACCCTTGGACTACGAGTCCGATATTCAACCACTGAGACAAGGTGCCGTAAAAGACAGTAATGGGAAATATGCAGGACAGTTTCCTAAAACTGTTCGAACCTCAACATTTCAAAGAGAAAGGATTGTTTAAAATTTGAAAATATGTAAATAGCCGAAGATGGGATACAGCCCTGCCTATATTAACACGACAAAAACTTAGCTCAATGCCACCCAGTGGATGAAACAAAATGTAAATATAAAAACTGCAACAAGAGTTTATACTGTTGAAGAGACCAGTCGATCTAAGCATTGAACTAAAAAGTATCTCTGAAGAGCTGATTAAAGAGAATGGAAAATATCACTCAGGAATCTGTTTTGGTATTTAATATTTGATCCCTCAGTGATATTCAACCAAGCTGTTCAAGGATACCCTTCAGAGTTAAATTTTCATTTGTAACTTACTGGCCATGCTAACGCTATGAACTTTTGATTTGTTGTTTGTTTTCATATGGTTTACATTGTTTCACCCACCTTTGTGGCAATGAAATAAGTTTTTGTTTTAACTTTTAATCTAGTCAGGGCTGTCACATCTTCGATTACTTACCAATTTTCAGATTTTAAAATTTAAGAGTTTGTCTTCTATTTTTTTTTATTACTTCCCCTTTTATAGTTACCTTACTTCAATGGGTGAATATCGGACTCGCAATCTGAGGGTCTCGGGATCAGTTCCAGTGAACAGCTTAGTTTCTGAACTAATTTTTACACATCTACACATTTTTACACATTTACAAATTTTTTACACATCTACACATCGTCTGATCGGCGAATCCAACACCATGGAGGTAAGAGATTCCCAATTTTCCCTGAAGATGACTGACAACCGACAAGAGAAAAGCTTGCGAATTGGTAGGCGCTGTCAGTTCCTTTATTCCTTCCACAATTTTTTTTATAACAACCAAAATGGGTGTTCTGGCAATTCTTCTTCACTTCCTCCGTTGCTTTGCTAAACACTGGTCTCCTTCTGTCCTCGCCAAGATGCACTTGTGTCCCAAGCAAAGTTATTTCAGGTGAATTGGATTTTCTTTTGGTTTGATTATTTACTACGCGGGACGTTGCTTTGTTGCGTGTTTTCTATAGTGATTTCATTGGAACATTCAATGGATCCGATTTTCTATTTCACAATATCTGTCGCTTAATTTTTACCGATTTTAAAATTTCTATTAATAAGGAAATATTAATAAAAATCTATGATTAAATGTACATTACTGTATTACTTCTTCATCTCCCGTGACTACCATTTCTTTGTGGCCAAAAGAGTTGATACCCCTTAAAATGTTTTTGGAATGGGAAACGTATAACAGAAATTACCTATGTCACTGACAATGAATTAACACGTCAAAATTTGTGAACTACCTCAGAAAGACTTGGCAGTAATTATTATTATTATTATTATTATTTTAATGCAAAAGCTCTCCCCCCCCATAGAAGGGAGCCTAAATCAAGGTCCGGGGTTTTCGAGATGCCTAGATACTCTGCGTTTGAAAGATTGATTGGAGGTCACAAACAGAAGGAAAGATGGATTCAGGAAGATTGGTTTAGAGTTCACCGGTTGAGTAGATGAAAGATTAAAAATACCGATTAACCCTTGAGTTAGAGAGTTGGACAGAAAAAGGATGAGAAAGTGTCGAAAGTCTGGTGTTGCGTGCTCCTTAAATGCGGAGGCATGCAATTAGAGAGTTCAGAAAAGCAGTGTCTGTAATAATAGCGATAGTAAAGAGAGAGTGGGGCAACAGTGCGGCGAACAGAGAAGGATTGAAGACAGTCAGTAAGAAGCGGGGAACTGACGAGACGAAAAGCCTTTGATTCCATCCGGTCAAGTACGACTGTGTGGGTTGAGCCACCCCATACATGAGAAGCATACTTCATACAGGGGCGGACAAAACGCCTGTACAGAGACAGCAACTGAATGGGGGTGAAGAAACTGCGGAGGTGGTTTTGGAAAGGGAGTACGTGATCTTTCCAGAAAAGATCACGAGAAAAGGAAACACCAAGAATTTTAAGAGAAGAAAAAGGACTGATTGTGTATTGTTGAAGATAAAGGGGATAGTTGTGTGGAATATTGTGACGAGTAGACAGATGGAGGAACTGAGTTTTTGAGGCATTGAAAGCCACAAGGTTTTCTCTGTCCAATCAGATATAGCAGAAAGATCAGAGGTCAGGTGCTCTATATCCGTCCTACGCGAATCATGAAGTGATTGTTGAGAGGGACGCTTTGTGAAGCGGGTGGAGCAGTGAAGTGTAATCATTGGCATAGGAGTGAATAGGACAGGATATGCTAATTAAAAGATGAATAAATAAAAGGAAAAAGAGTGGGTGATAGGACAGAACACTGAGGAACACCACTGTTGATAGCTTTAGAAGAACAGTGGCCATCTACAAACGCAACTATATATCGGCCAGAAAGGAAATTAGAGATGAAAGCACAGATAGAAGGACAGAAACCGAAGGGTAGTTTCGAAATTAAAGATTTGTGCCAGACTCTATCAAAAGCTTTTGATATGACTAGTGCAATAGCAAAAGTTTCACCGAAATCCCAAAAGGAGGATGACCAAGAGTCAGGGATATGCAAGAAGATCGTCAGTAGAGCGTCCCTTGCGGGACCCATACTGACGATTTGAAAGAAGATTGTGAAAAGAGGTGTTAAAGAATCTTCCTGTTAAGGATAGATTAAAAAATCTTAGAAAGGCAAGAAATCAAATTAATTGGACGATAGTTGGAGGGATGAGAGCGATCACCCTTCTTTGGGACAGGCTGAATGAAAACAAACTTCTAGCAGGAAGGAAAAGTATCAGATGAGAGACAAAGACGAAAGAGTTTGCCTAGGCAGGGTATCAGCAATGAAGCATAGTTCTTAAAAATAACAGGAGGAACACCATCACCTGTAAGTTGTAAGAGTTATAACACTAAGAGTTCAGGCCAGATAGGGCAAAAAAACATCTTGGGAAGAGATTCTAATTTCAGACATAATAAAGTCGGAGGGAGGAGGAGATGGAGGAACTGCACTGGAATCGCCCAGGGTTGAGTTAGAAGCGAAGGTTTGAGCGAAGAGTTCAGCTTTGTCAGAAGAGACGCCAACTGAGCCGTCGGAATGGAAAAGAGGAAGGAAAAAAATAAAGTTGTTGAAGAGGTTCTTAGCTAGATGCCACAAAGAACGAGAAGAATTAGAATTGGATAGGTTCTCACACTTTTGTCTGATGAAGGAATTTTTGGCGAGTCGAAGAACAGATTTTGTACGATTTCGGGCAGAAATATAAGCTGAGTGAAAGTCAGGAGTTGGATGGTGACGGTGCCTTCTGAAAGACTCCTCTGTTCCGGAGAGCATTAGAACAAGGAAAGTTAAACCAATCTTTTTTGCATTAGTAGTAGGAATAGAATACAGAATGTACGCCGCCATGCCCGAGAGAATCACCTCCGTGATGCGCTCAGCACACTCGGAAGGGCCCCGGCCACTGAAGCAGTAATCATTCTATGAGAAATCACAGACGTACTGCCTAAGGGTCTCCCAATCAGCGACGCCAAAGTACCAAAGGTGCCTCTTCTTGGGAGGATCCAAAGGCCGAATTGGAGCGATAGGACAGGAAACATATAAGATTGTGGTCGGAGGAGCCCAACGGAGAGTTTCACAGAGTAAAAAGGATAAGAGGCGAGAAATAAATCCAGAATGTTGGGCCTATCTCCAAAGCGATCGGGGATACGAGTAGGGTGCTGTACAATCTGCTCTAGGTCATTTAGGATAGAAAAGTTGAAAGCTAGTTCACCAGGGATGTCAGTGAAATGGGAGGGAAGCTAAAGGTGCTGGTGAACATTGAAATCTAAAATGGAGATTTCAGCAAAGGGAGAACAGGATAGAATGCATTCCACTTTGGAAGTGAGGTAGTCAAAGAATTTTGGATAGTCAGTGGAATTAGGAGAAAGGGAAACAGCGCATATGTATTTACTTTGAGATTGGCATGTAAGCCGTAGCAAGAGGGTATAGAATTCGGAAGATTCGAGTTCGGGAATACGAGAACAAGTTTGGTTATTGCGTACAGATACGCAACATCCACCTTTGGAGTGAAATTGTATAGAGAAAGTAAGAGGGAACAGAAAAGGGGTTGCTGTCAGTCGTCCCAGACACCTGAGTTTCAGTGAGGAAAAGATAAGGTTTAGAGGAGGAGAGGTGATGTTTAACAGACTGAAAATTTGGGGAAAGGCCACGAGTGTTGCAGAAGTTTATGAAAAGTGAATCAGGCAGAGGCCCAGAACATCTCGAATGGGCGGTAGCAGATCCAGCCCAGCTGCCCGGGTCTGCGTCCTCGGTATCGGCAGCGGGAGAGCCAGAAGTGGGGACATTTATGGTCCCCTCCCCAGGGGACTCCGAGGCTCTTGAAGCTGATGCCATTTTTTAATTTTGAAAAGATTATGTAGTGAGGAATAGGGAGAAGTGTGTTTGAGAGCATGCTGGACTGCTCACTGGGTAGATGAGACACGGTAAAAGATCAGCTAAGGAGGACAGTGACAGGAGAAACGGGAGTTCCAGCACTCCTTATCTTCTGTCTAGCGTTCCCCCCAAAGTACTTCCCTGGTCGATTGGTGCTTACAATCTCCTCCATATTTTGCTATATCAGTTTTAATATGCCATACTTTCTTAATTTTTGCAGTTTTTTATTAAATATATTTAAACTACAGTGGTAGGAAATTCAATACAGCAGAGGCACATCATTACTCAGAAGTAGAATGCAGGTTTCATTTGACCACCTTCTGTTTCTATTGCAGTCTTTTCGGATCAGAGAACAGCCTCTTCGGACGTAAAGCTGGATTCAACAACTAGAGGAAGTTGAATCCACGAATCCAATCAGAAATGGGCTAAACTTCGCATGAGGCTGGGCAGAGAAGTAACGATCGACCATGAGAATCGTCGCGTCATTACCAAAGAAGAGAAAGTGAGAGGGAGATATCCTAGAGAGAATTGGACTGCATCCTCTACCTGGCAAAACAGAACCTGCCACTCCGAGGACACCGGGAAGACCAATCATCCACCAAAGTCGGCAACTTTCTGAAGCTGATTAAACTCCTCGCAAGTACGATCCCGTCATTCGTGAACACTCGTTGGGGTCCATGAACAACCAGTTCCTACGCTGTCGTACCTCTCACCCATGACCCAAAACGAATTCATTCTCCTCCATGGACTCGCCAACCTGAATGATACGCAAAGTGAAGTACTACACTGTAATTTTTGACAGCACCCCTGACATTTCCTATCATGACCAACTGTCACATGTGATCTGATACATCAAGATCAGCAACGAAACTGTCGAAGTCAAAGAATCCTTCCTTGGCTTCATCGTCCTTGAGGAAAAGAACGCCCACGCCCTGGCCGACAATATCATGTCAAATTGGAGGAGGACGGGCTGGAGATCGCAGCCATGATAGGGAAAGGCTACGATAATGCGCCCACTATGGCTGGTGTTAATACGACGTACAAGAGGATTTTAGATCGGAATTCCAAGGCTGTTTTCGTACCCTGCAACAACCACTCACTGAATCTGGCCGGAGTGCATGCTGCTCAAATTTTCGTCAATGCCATCACTTTCTTCGGAACTCTGGACAGCGTCTACCCCTTCTCCACTCACTGGTGAGACGTCTTCAAAGATCGCCTCCCCGGTAAAGCAAAACCCCTAAGCGCACATGCGAAACGCGATGGAGTTCCCGCTTCGATGCGATGACCGCCGTGCTTGAAGGTTTGAAGGGCATCATTGCAGCCCTAGAGGACCTTCGCAATGGGCGCACCGAGTCAGCCGACACCAGACCTGACGCCTTCAGCCCCCTGTTGTCCACACTGCAGTACACCTTCGTCGCTTACCTCTGTTTTTGAGAGATAAATGAAGTCGAGAGGTTCCTTCAGAAGCTCAGCCTCGGTCTCAACGTCTGCTTGACCAAGCTCAGCGCCTTGGCACTCTTCTTCCATCAGGAGGAGGGGATTGTGCAGCGAGCATCAGAGAAGGCGACGGCGTTCTGCAACTCCCTGGACATCTTGGTTGAGCGAAGGATGAGAATGGCCAACGAAGAAGCCGTGGGCGCCACTCTCACCGTGCAAGAAGAGATTCGATGCGAGCAATTGGAGATCCTTGACCGATTCCGCGAAGTAGAGAGACCCGCGCCCCTGAAAACAGCCCATGAGATGTTTGGCTCACTCACCAATATAGAGCTCCTTTTCGATCAGGACGACGCTGCCCTTGACACCACCGTTCAAAAGCTCGCCAGTACTTGCGATGAAATCATCGCCATTTCTTTGAAGGAAGAAATCAAGTTTCTTCGGCGACATATCACCGCTTACGAGAACGAAATTCGATCAGAGAACGCCCGTTCCTGGACGACCATGGACTTCATCAGGTGGATCGTCAAGTGGAGTTTGAGGGACTCATCCACCTATCTCATGATCACCTTGAGGACCTTCCTCACCATGACGGTCAGCGTCGCCACATGCGAGCGAAGCCTTCCAAAATTGAATCTGATCAAGTCTTACATCCGCTCGACGATGACCCAAGAACGGATAGTCAATCTCTCTATTCTTTCAATTGAAAGAATACGACAATGCGACCAACTTTGACGCAGTTATTGACGAATTCGCCTCCCTAAAAGCTCGTAGGATCAGTGTGTAATTGACAACTGGGGGCACTGGGCAAAATGAACGAATTTAACCGTAGTGGCACAGTTGGCACTGATAAACTTTTTTTTTTTGTGGATGATATACCGCCATTCGTGCCTATGTGAAGTGATATATCTCAGCGAGGCAGTTGGTAGGGGGTGTTACTAGGGTCGGGGTAGTGGACTCGGAGAATGAGAGGGGTTCAGTTACTGAGTAGGGGAAAGGGAAGGTATAGTCCTAAATGCGTTGAAGTAGATGAGAGTGAGTCAGGAAAAAGAATATTGCTTCTGCTGAATATTGGGATCCTTCGGCGAGTATGGACTGGAGACATTTGGGTGCGGGGAGATACGGGACAAGAAGGGGAAGCACCTATGGCGGAGAGCAACAGTGGAGGTACGACAGGTGGGGCAGAGCGGGGATGGTAATTTGGCCATGAGGTGCCCACGTGTACTATGCGGAGACGGGCCAGAACCACCTCTTTATGTTGGGATCGATGAAACGAGGCCCAATATCCCAATTGTAGTTTTATCCGGTGAAGCTTATCTATGGCTTGGTCCCACTCCCGTTGCCTCTGGCAAAGGAAGTGGGATCGGAGAAGCGGGAAGAAGTCAGTGAAAGGGAGGGGTCGGGAGGATTCTGGTAGCAGGCAAGCAGCCTTCGCCACGCGGTCCGCCTCCTCGTTACCCTGGATTCCAACATGTGCCAGGACCCAGCAGAAGGCGACGGTCTTGTGTCTGGAAGTCGTCAGGGAGTGGAAATTCTGTTGGATAATGCAGACGAGCGGGTGGGAGGGGTTGAATTTTTCGAAGGAAAGAAATGCGCTTTGGGAGTCGGAATATATTACGAAATCGCTGGCAGGGTGGGTGCGCACAATATCGAGGGCTTCTAAAATGGCGAAGTTCTGCTGAGAACACAGAGGCCTCGCGGGGAAGGCGGATGCTTCTGGAAAGTGGCTGGGGTAGTGTTACAGCTGAGGCGGCCGTGCCAGCCTCCGAGCGGGAACCGTCTGTGTAGATGGAGACAGTACCCGAATGCCGAGTTGTGTCCCCAGAAAAATGACCTACATGTCGTGGTGGTAGTAGTGGTCTTTGGCAAGGCATACAAGTCCCTGCAGAACGAGTTTGGGTTGAGGAGCCAAGGGGGATAGGTGTGCTATGTGATGGGCATGACTGAGGGAGGGGGCATGTCGGAGAGGTCCAGGAATGAACGGACCGCATCGGTGAAGTGCCAGCTCCATCCCTGCGAAGTTCGGAAACTGCCGCGCACAGAAGCGAGAAGGGTAGTCTCTGTGCGCGGAGATAAGTTCTCGTGAGTAACAGATCCCGTTGGAGGGTGAGAGGGAGGTAGTTACATTCCACTCAGAGGCTGGAGGCAGGAGAGGAGCGGAAGGCACCGGTGGAGAGGCGAAAGCCCCTACTGAGAACTGGGTCCAGAATAAGGAGCCATATATCACGCTTCCATAATCCAGCTTCGACTGGACCATGGCAATGTGGAAGCGAAGGGGAGCGCATCGGTCGGCGCCCCCACGTAGAGTGGGAGAGATGGTCCAGGAGAGCGAGGGGACGCTGGAGGGAGTTCTTTAGGTGCCTGAGGTGGGGAGCACCACCTCGAGAGGTTCACCGTATAGCGTGACAGAGGGGGCGGGGAAAGCAGTGGGTCTTCTCCTTTTCAAGAGCATGCACTTAGTCTTGGAGGTGAAGAGGCGGAATCCAACCGACGTCGCCCACCTTTCCACCCGATGGATGGCGAGCTGGATTTGCCGTTGAACGACGGCCGGTTCCCGCCCCACGAAATAGATCGCGAGATCATCCGCATAGATAGAAGAACGGACAGTGGGTAAGTCTTTTTGATATTGTGTTCATAACTACTGAGAAGCACGACACACTAAGGATGCTTCCTTGTGGAACCCTATCCTCCTGTACGAAAGAATCCGAAAGGACTGGGCCACCCGAACTTTGAAGGTTCGGGAGGATAAGAAGCCCCTGATGAAGGTAGGTAGGGCTCCGACGAGACCCAAACTTTGGAGGTTTGAAGATTATATGTCAGCTGGTGGTATCGTAGGCCTTCTCTATATCAAAGAAAGTGGACAGGAAAACTGTCCACTATCGAAGGCGTTCTGTATTTCTCGGCTGAGAAGCAGGAGGGCATCTATAGTGGAGCGGAACTGTCTGAAGCCGGAATGGGTAGGTGGAATGGAGTCACTATTTTCCAGGAAAAAGGAGTCGCGTAGCGATAATTTTTTTCGAATATCTTGCAGCGCAGTGTTAGGGCGATCGGTCTATAGTTTTTTGTGTCGAGGGGGTCTTTGCGGGCTTGGGAATCGGGATTACATGGGCCTCCCTCCACGGGGAGGGGAAGGCGAATTCTATCCAAATACGGTTGTAGAGGACCAGTAGGAAAATCTTCATAGTAGGGTGGATGTGCTGGATCATGATGCAAGGGATGCCGTCCGGGCCGGGCCAGGGGAAGGCTGTCGAGAGGCTAGTACCGCCTGTAGCTCACGCATAGTGAACAATCGATTGTATGGGGTCTAGATACAGTGAGGGGTTAGTTTTAGTGGCGGAAACGAAGGAACCGTCCGAGGCGGAGACGGCGGCGAAGGTGGAAGCTAATAGGTTTATTACTGACTTGGGTTTGTAGAGGAGTCCGTTGTTAGTCCGGAGGACTGGTGGTCGGGAAGGGGTATGTTGCCCCTCGACACCCCGTACCTTCTTTCAGATGGTAGCCGAAGGTGTGGAGAAGTGATCCTAGACACAAAGGCACGCCAAGAAGCTCGGCGCGCCCTCTTCACTGTAAGGCGGGCTATGGCCCTAGCCTGCTGCATCTCCGTGCGATGGGTGTGAAGTCGCGTGCGGTAGAAGCGTCGGGTAGCCTTCTTGGCGCGTATGGCCTCTGTGCATTCAGGGGTCCACTATGGTACTCGCCGGGCGCGGGGGTAGGCAGAGGATTGGGGGATGCTGGTGCATGCAGCCCCGATGACATTTGCTTCAAAGCGGGCGATACATTCGTCGGAGGATGGAAAGTGGGCAGTCGTATGGGGTGTAAAGGTGTTGTTTTGGAAGAGGGACGAGTTGGCTCTGGCTACGATCCATCTCTCCGGTACCCGAACGGTTTGGTCGGGCCGGTTTAGCGTAAATTGGACGAGGAGATGGTCAGTGCCATAGTCGTCTCGAAGGACCTGCCATCCGAAATCCAGGAGCATCCGTCGAGATGAATGATAGGTCAATACAAGTCGGAGTATGGCTGGTAGCATGGTACAGAGTGGGAGATCCATCATTGAAGCACTCGAAGGAGAGCTCGGTCATGAGGGCAATCAGGGTCGGGGCCATATAGGTGGAGATTGTGTCACCCTATAGAGGGTGGCGGCTGTTGAAATCGCCCAGGAGTAGGAAGGGCCTGGGGTTGTATCACTTCCACCAGGTCGTCGCGGGAGACTTCGGTGTGGGGAGGGAGGTACATGGAGCCAGGGTTGGCAAAAAACCAGCAAAAACCCAAAAACCCAGTTGGGTTTTTGCCAACCCTGCATGGAACAGACGTTGTATTGTCTGTCCAGGAAAAGCCTGGCAGCAGTCACCTGTAGCGGGGACCGGATAGAGAGCTCGTGGAAGGGGACTGCGGTTAACGAGGATGGCCGCTCCCCTTCGAGTGCAGGTCGGAGACAGGGAGGTGATGCATGAATAGCCAGTCGAGCAGGGCGTAGATCTGGCTCCCAGAATTAGTTCCTGGAGGCAGACACACACCGGGCAGGTAGAGGCAATCATGGAGTTGAGGCCTTCATAGTTTGCAAAGATTCTTCTGCAATTCCAGTGTATTATAGTTATTTTCGGAGGGTCCATTATTTGTCAGGGGGTGGGGAAGTGGAGTTGCTGGTGAATTCGGGTTTGAAGGGAGATCAGGGTTCATGAAGGCGAAGGGCAAGTCTGGGGCATGGCAGATTACCTGCCGTTCACCAGAGAGGGAATCGGTTGGCCAGTTGATTCTGGCAAAGGCTGCGGGGCCAAATCGGCCGAACGGGACCTAACTCGTGGGTCACGGCAGGTAGAGGGGCGTCGTGAACTCAGTGGGTGAAGAGTTTCCAGGCAGGATTCTATGCTCGGGCCAGGATGGGGTGCTCTATTACTTATAGTGGCAGTTCCCAACCTGTCCGGGTTCTCACGGCAGACCCTGGACAGTGACAGGAACACCAGAAGGACTGGGCAGGTGGGAGAGGAGACGAGGTCAGAGCGGCTGGCAAGATGGCCGGAGGCATGAGGTCAGTAGATGCGGTGGGGGTGCAAATAGGCGAATCTTGGTTTTCTCGTGGAGGGGTAGTAAAGATGGCGTCAGGGGGTAAGGGTAGATCCATGAGACCCGGGGGCGTGGCCGAGCTCACCTCGGTCATACCATGTAGGCGCGCACCAATCCCGCGTCCACCGGATCCCTCGGGGAGAGGTTGTTGTTTGCATTGGGTCTCATCCTGGACGGCGGGTCATGTAGATCAGCTACTACTGTCAGAAGCTGTGGGGCTGGATAGGAGGGGCTTCTACGGTTGGGTGAGAGGGACGTCGTAGACGAAGTGGGGGGGTGTAGGGGCCCGGGCCTTCTACTTAAATCTGGGGGAAGGAGAGGCATGTTGTATAGCCGGAAAGTCTGGTGCCTCACTCCGTCATCTCCGCCTCGTTGGTTTATTCCCGGCGCTAGGGACAGGTATATGTGCAGAGTGTTGGGAGGGTGAGGTCGAGGTTCGGGGGGGACGGGGCCCGAGTGCCTTGGATCCAGAGTCCTGGAATGTCTTTGGATGAGGGGGCGTTTGAAGAAGGATGGGGGTAGGATAGGACGTCCCTGGATCTGGCGAGGGCTCCAATCAGGAGGGGGGGGGGCGAGATACTGTAGCCGAAGAGGGTTTGGGCGGCGGACCTGGGCGGCTTGCCGATGAGACAGAGCCGAGGGCAGTTGCGTAGGAAACCCCCGGCCTCACCTCCCGACTCCTCACCCTGTCTCGCGCCTCTCGGAGGCTGAGGAAATCCGCCACCTGTGAGGCCCGGACCTTCTTCTCGAACCTGAAGAAAATACAGTCTCGGGACGAGGCTGGGTGTGCGCCGCCGCAGTTGGAGCACTGAAGCGGATTGGGACACTTGTCTGGGTGAGCAATTTCTCGGCAGCGAACACACAGTTGGTGAGGCTGTTGGCAGGTTGAGCTGACTTGCCCGAACTTGTACGTGAAGCACCAGGTCGAACATATGGGCGTACAGAGAATTCGCATGACGCGCGGTCTCCCATGCCCCACACAATGCGGCCGGGAAGGACTAAGGTTTTAAAGGTGTGAAGCAGGCGCGGGGTGGGGGAGGAGGCCCCCGTGTCGAGATGTGAAGCGATAAATCTTGGTGATACCCTTGGGTGCCAGATCCTCTTGGAGCTCGTTCACTGGGATCGACAATAGGTGGGTGGCGTAAATAGTGCCCTAACTCTGGTTCAGACGAGGGTGAGGGGAGACGGACACCGTTTAGAGTTGGTCGGGAGGGACCCAGAGGTAGGCCGAATCACTAGGAATTTGTAGATGCTGGGGAGGGATATGGAAGCTGTAGATTCGAGGTGGACTGGGACCTCCAACGGTCTATAGGACGGACGTGAGTGCCGACTTCCCCGAACGCCGCGGGGCTCTCTCCGGGGCTTGTTGATTTGCACGAAGGCTGCTGGGCGGAGCTGGGGGGACCCCTGCTTCAGAGGGTGTGTATCCAAAGGTATGGTCAAGGTACAGACTGGGGTCGTTAACGGAAGAGAGTGAGTGTTCCGCCACGTGGGGAGGGGCGACCCCGTCAAGACGTGTTCTTCCAGTGGTAGAGAACTCGGGGGCCTGGTCGCCCACCACCCGATTTCTAGGACAAGTAGAAGTATCAATATGCTAACAGTTAGGGAAAAAGGACTCAGGAGACGCGAGAAAGGGAGGCAAACCGCAGGGGGCGGGGTACCTCGTCCCCAGGGAACACACCGTCTGTTTAAAAACGGAGCCCCGTGATGTGAAAGTTTGGCCTCAAACAGCGCAAAGACCCCAGCCCCACAATCCCACCAGCCCGGACACCCAACCATCCAGCACAGTGACGCCCTAAGGGCGTCACCTCCGGAGGACAGCTCTGGAGACCCGTACTGGGACCAAAGACGTTAGTGGCTCTTAGCCCGGTCTCCCCAGTAGCCTGTCCGGCATGGGTGACCCTTTCGGGGGCTAAGGCCCCGCCGACGTAGCCCACTGGGTCAACAGGGGAGCCCGCCCACCAAGACAAGGTGGCCACAGGCGGGGACACAGATAAACTAATTGTCCTGTTTTTAGTCGTTTTAATTCTCGGAATGTTTTTTAATTTTAAGGTATATTTTGAGGCTATTGATACATCTAGGGGCAGTGAATTTCACCGTAGCTGGGATAGTAGGGGGCATTTTTGGGTCGGCCACAGCGGCACTTTTCTGCGCTACACTCAGTTTCTTTAAAAGTTTAAAAACAAAACCAAACTGTTAAATCTAACGGCCCTTTCAGACAAACTAGAACACGACTCAAGCGACATTCATTGATGTATACATGTAGAGTACTGATGCAGTATGTTTGATTTAAATGAAAACATAATCGCTGCCGCATAACCTGTATAGAAAGACTATTGTCTATAAAGACCATGATGCCAGTTTTCCTTAGGTGGCCTTTTACACAGGTTTGACTGTATTCTTTTTTAAAGACTTAGTTGCTTCTGAAGTTTCATTTACTAGTGAAAAAGCAGCTTGCAATTTTTTTTGTCAAATATTTGAATTAAAAATATCAGTGTAAATTGCTTATAACTAGAGTTTTATAATTTCGTGATAGTTACTAAATTATTTTTTGTAATTTATGAATTAAGAACAATAACATCCCTTGTTTCATGTACTTCTTTAAACTACTGTATATTATTTGGAGATTCCCTGGAATGATGCCACTAGGGGCGTTTTTGTTGGCTTATGGTTAATTCATGGCATGATAAGTATAGTATTCAATGATTCCAATGAGCCTATCGCTGTTTTTTTTTAAATGTTTTTAGCACACGAGACTGCTTTCTTTTATTTATAAATCAGACGTGGCTCATATTTTATCCTCCCCACTTGAGTAGCAAATGATAAGCCGAAGCTCCCACATTATTCTCTGCAGGGACGTGGTTTCTTTTGTTTTCTATCAATTAACTTTTGGTGTGGACTCTTAGTCGCGTTAATACTGTATCTCATGGACGGTTTCGGTGGCTTACTTCCTTAAAATTCAAAATTTCTTCAACTTTTTGTTTCTAGCGACTGGCATAAGTATTGGAGCTTCATTTGCTACTTTTATGCTTTTATTCCCCTTAACCCTAACCGGAGCCGAGCGCCAACATAATTTAAGTGTTTAGTCAGTAATAATAATAAAACATTTCTAATTAAGGTGTTCCTGTACTGGTTCTAAGGCAATTACGGTAAGCAAGAACTCTCCGAATTCTGGATCACTAGCAAAATGTTTTCTCAGCCAAAAGGGTATTAATATTTAAACTTTGTTTCGTGCAACTATTTCTGTTAAGTAACGTCCTCATTCTCGATATATTATTAAGCCACTTTAAATCTATTTATAAGCTATGATAATTAACTGCATTTAAGGTTATTATAATTTAAGTATTTTCGATAATGCGTCCCATAATGAGTGTTTATGTTTCACTTTGACTGGTTTCTAATCACTTCGTTTATCTTGAAAATTTTATGCATTTTAACTAATGGGGACATACGTTCAGATTCCAAATACTTTTTCTGACTTAACGAGTTTCATCGTTTGGATTTTAAGCTCGGTATGACGGAACTAAAGTTATGCATTTGCTAATATGTATTTTGGATTGGTTGCATGGATTTCTAGGTACCAGAAGAAGAATTGGCATATATAATAGTGGCTTGCAGGGACGCCATTTCTCAAAGATATCTCCATTACTTTATTCTCATATTTTATCATGTTAGTCATCACACCATTTTCCCTGCGAGAAAATCTATTTCTGCTTTCGAGACTTTCCTACTCTTTACATACCCTGAATATGTTCTTTGCCAATTAAATGGCAGAGAACATGCTCGCGGTATCAAAGTAATTTTTTTCTGTGTTCAGTTCCTTCAGAATAACATAACATTTCTGAAAATTCAGAACTGACCCCAGATTCTGTTAGTAATGACCTAAAACAGTAGTGTCAAAAGGATTTTAGAAGACTAAACGACCGTCATGTAAAAAACAAACTTCCCATATCTTTGTTCTACATTCCAACCACATCAAAACACTTACCAAACCTTTTGATATTATAGAAAAGGCATGCGAATTGTCTGAAATTGTGAACTAAAGTGAGCTAAATATGAAATACAAACCAGGAAGTTGCTCAAGTATATGTATTTAAATCAACTGAAATTTCACGTAACTCAATGTTGGTATTAGTTAATTCGCAGTCACTACAAAAGGTAAAAAAAAACCGCCCGAAATAATTGCTGTTCTGGGTGAAAGTAAATAACCAGAGAGAGATCTCAGAAAAACGGATGATCAAAAAGACAAAACAATAAAAAATAAAACTGCCTTCACACTGATGTCGAATATACAATAATAAATTTCATATTCTGTTAAAAGCAGTTAACTTTTATCTTAAGGTGGGCTAAGAGCTTTATCGTACAATGAGAATAGGAGTTTAAAAGAAACCGGTCAATGTAACGGACCTGCTCTATCTAATCAAGCAAGTAACGGTAATATCCGAAACCCCAATTTTTCCTCCACGAGTTGGGTGAGCGAGCGTGAACTCCGAAAGTCAGCCGAGGCTTTAGCTAAAACGACAGCTGGGATCGAAATCGGGACTTTCAAGTTTCGCATCTAATTCCCACCCGACCAAGCCACCGAAGCTCTAACAAATTAAATTTTTGTATTTATAAACTACCCATTCACCCCTACCTTTTCGAGGCCGTTAATGCAGGCAAAAGACAGGTGAAATTACGATATTTATACAATTAACATGTTAAGGTTTATAAAAATATGTACTAGGGGGAAAGCTTAGTTTGTAATTAAGGCATAATTACTTTCTCGCCTATTTTCATCGAATAGATTCGTAAGTTTTCTTTAGTTAAAGCATAATTTTTTTTATTTAGAAACAAAAATTCCTAATATATTAAGCAGGGCTACGTCGTAGCCGATGTCGTAATATCGCTTCCCGTTGATCAGCGAAGTTAAGCGACATGGTTCTGGGTAATAGTTGGATGGGAGACCCGTCCTCCGCGTACATATGTAGCGACCCTTAGTTCGGATCCCACATGAAACTTTAAGTCCCCTCCGTCATATGACCTTTTAAGGTGCTGCGAAGGAGGTTAAATAACCCCATACATTACATTACTTTTAGTATATTAACTCCTTCACTCACTGGGTGCACAAAATAAACCATATTTATTCTTGTGTAAAGGCAAAAAAAAATTTTTCACCCTATATTATAATCCGTAAGTGAGAGGGTTAAGTACTTTAGCTTCCTCCAGTCATTTTCGCTCGTGAAGGAGAATTTGGAGAAAGTTTTAAAGAAAAGTTATTTCAATTAATACTTTTCTTCTTACCAATGCATGACGAAATTGCACTATTTTTCGGTTTTATAAACTACAATCAAGGAACAAAAATTGAAAATTGAGTACATGACAGCTTACTACTTTAACTTAATGGTTTAGACTAATGAAATATCGTCTATGAATTAAACGTATTCCCCCCCACCCCCACTTCTTTTTGTAACTATCTCCTCGAAAGGTATTCGACGCGTTATTTTTAATGGAATAACATCGATAAACATCGTCTAAACGTTTGCCTCTTTTCTTGATAATAACGAACTTCGACAAAAAACAGTTGATTTGAGAAGTCTCTCTTTCAACTACCGGACGCTCAATTTGGCCCTGATGAAAGACAGGCTACCATTAACTTCGGACTCTGTATTACTAATATGGCTTAAAATTTTACCGTTATTAACTGCCTGCATAATCACGATATATCTCAAATGTTAAAGTCTGTTACTGTGAAGGAGATAATCACCACAATCGCAAAAGCTAACTATCTAACTGTAAAAAGCTTTACGCATTGTTTTGCGTATAAAAATTTTAAAATTCCAAACACCAATACCTACTAAACAACTTCTTAACTAGTACTTTCCGTAAGAACTACAGGTTTGAAACGAACTCCTAACCCAAAATGACTAGATTTTTAGGAAATAATGTTTGCTCTACCTACCGAAGATAGAACCAATTCAATTTTATAACCAACACAAGTCTTGTTTTAGAGACAAAAGAATTCACCAACAATCTGTTAAAAAAAAAAAAAAAATCTATCATTTACATAAAAGCTTTATCACAATAATCTTACCATATTACTGGAATCCATGGATATGTTTGTCCCGGCATTCACTGAAACGAGAGAGGAATCAATTAGGATACAAAAGTCAACTGCATTACGACTATGAATAATTGAAAAATAGAGGTTTATATACAGCATGATTAAAGGGAACATGAATGAAAAATGCAACCTAAAATCCAGAACTTAAAACACCTAAAATGTAGCTTTCGAACACTGATTAAATAATAATAATGATAAATCCAGTTTTTTTTTTTTTTTTACTTAACCCCTCCAGGATTTTAGTGTTTCAGATACAACCCGTAAACTTCCCTCTACAACCATTTTTTTAATTACACTAAAAATGTCATTCACTGCACAATGCACATCTTGACAAGGAATACTCAGACTCGGAGTTGGCACAGGAAATCCCACCTAGCTAAAACCAGTAAAATCCCAATTAGTGCAGCCAATAAGTTGCAAAATCGTTAACTTTTTGATAAAAGCGCCAAATTTGGCACATATGTTGTTTGACACACATTATTTCATATAAGGATGGGTGTCAAGAAAAATCCTAAGGTTAAAATGGTGGAACCCTTGAAATAAGAAAAATTAAAAAGTTCGTCCCAGAATGTTTTTATTCCAGAACTTACGTACATTTGATATAATCTCCAAAACCCATTTAAATTACTCATACGTCATGTCTGGGTCACTTCGAGTACATTAGGATGATATCCATCAACAGAGGTACTTTGAAGTTATGTGGCGGGTATTGCATTGCTCGCTATCATTTTCTGTTTACTTTAATTTTCCTTATTTTTAAAGCAAAAAATCAATTATCCCTTCTGTAGAAATTAAGTATGCATAATGGCTACAATGTATAATACATATTTTGCGTACAAATGAGCAAACATTTCAGAGAATACGCACCACTAAAATTTTCAGGTTTAAGAAGAAGACCACTTCCTTATTAACCAATTAGTTTGTCATTTATTGCATCACTTTTTCTTGTATTCACGTGATCTTCGGTATGAATCATTGATATGAGGCAATCTAAAAGACTGCCTCATATCAATGACTCATACCGAAGATCACGTGAATACAAGTAAAAGTGATGCAATAATGACAAAATTTTGGCGGTAGGAAATTCTACCAATGGACGCTAATGAGTTAATATGTAACATTTTTAGGTCCTTATTTCTTCTTCTATGAGCAAAATATCACAACAGATTGTTCTGTTGCGATACAATTCAATAGCCTACATATTCAGTACATATAAGTTAACTACACTGCACTGATACTTTTTTGATGGTAAAAAGTATGCTTTGCAAAGTGGTTTTGTATGTACAGCACAAATTGCTATTGTGAGTCAACATGTACAGTTTTACAATTATCAGTCATCAAATAAAAGGTCAATGAAATAAAAAATATCAAAGTGCAATAATGTATGTATATTGATAGAATGATTGCTTCACTTAATAAGGCAACAGTGGGATGTTGTACAGGTAACACAAGGACAAATAACTTAGTCTATGCCGATGATATGGTGTGAATAAGTCCTTCTGTTAAAGGTCTGGATTGTCCGCTAAAAGTCTGCAAATTATATTCGCAGAAACATGATACAGTATTCTTTTTAATGTTACAAAAACTAAGGTTATGCAATTCCATCCTAAAAGCTCTAATCAACCAGTTGATATAAGTTTCAAAATAAGAGGTGAAGCAATAGAGGAAATACAAGAAGTTAAGTATTTGGGTCAAATTATCACCAGCTCCTTGAGTGATGACTCAGAATAATACAGGGTGTCCATAAATGTTTGCCCTGAAAACAGTATGCTCTCATGTTTTAATGACGAATCTTACATCCGTTTTCTTTTTACAGGTGATCTCGTACACGCATAGTTTCTGTGCTGGTGTGTTTCGTCTACCGCATTCGCCGCTAGGAGCGCTGTAGTAGCTGTTCAGTTAAGATGGCGTCTGTGACAGAGAAGGCACAATGTGTTGTGTGGCTTGCAGAAACAAAATCTGTCAGTGTTTAGCGAAGGTTCAGAACAAAGTATGGAAAGAATCCACCTGATGTAAAGTTAATTAAGTCGTGGATGAAAAAATTCTTGGAACGTGGAAAAGGGAAAGAGCAGTGGTAGACCATCAGTTTCCGATGGGACGGTGGAAACACTGAGAACACTGTTTCCGCAACTGTGTACCTGGATATGCTCACCAATTACGCCATCCCCCAGCTGCAGGACAGGCAGCCAACTGTCATCTTCCAACAAGATGGGGCACCCCCTCATTGGGCGCATGTTGTTCGTGAAACTCTCGACGCAACATTTCCAAATCGATGGATTGGCAGGGACGGGCCAATCCCATGGCCCCCAAGATCACCAGACATTACCCCGCTGGATTTCTTTCTCTTGGGTCATGTTAAAGATTTGGTTTATGCAACAGTTGTTCCAGATATCAGGACATTGCGAGAATGCATTACGGGTGCAACTGCAACAGTTAACCCACAAATGTTGGAAAATGTGTGGCGTGAGTGTGAATACCGTTTAGACATTTTACGTGCCACTAGGGGTGCACATGTGGAAGCTTATTAAGTTCGTTAACTATGTATCAAAACTTTGTATGTTTATCTACTTATGATTAAAATTGTGTTTGAATACGAGTGTTTATTTAAAAGTTATAGCATGCTTTAATCAGGGTAATCATTTATGGACACCCTATATAAGCCTGTACTAAAATGAATATGACTATGAGGAACTTCTGGTTCTATACAAGTGAAGCTAAAGACACTCTTTTTCATACTTTCTGCAGTAATATATACGGACAGCAACTGTGGATGTATTATAAAAAAGGTTCTGGCAGAACCCTAAATTTGCTTTACAACAGATCTTTTAGACTCCGACATAAATTATCCCCGAGATGCTCAGCTTCACAAATGTTTTCTACCCACAATGTCCCGACCTTCCCGGAGGTAAGAAGACGTGATCAATATAGTCTAATGCAAAGAATTAAAAAATCAAAGACCCTGATTATCCAAGCTATTCATCAGTCCTACCATATGTCTTCTAAGCTATGGAATTCATGGCATGAAAACGTCTGTCTGTAGCTCCACTTAACTTCGACATTACTGTATTATTTGTTATTAATTGTATTGCTATTCTTAGTATTTGAATTGTCATTGTAATCTATTGTCAGTTCGTATTATTAATATTTGTCATATGGACCATGGTCTGCCAATAAACTTTTTAATTTTCATTTCTGTTTCAGATCGTGTACAGTCCCTGTCTACAGCTGCACAACAAGACTTAGATGAACTAATTCACACATAGAAGAAGAATCAGCCTGTAATCTGCCTAATCTGCTAAATAGTTGGTGTTGGATTTTTTTTTATAGCAAACATGGCATTTCAACAGAGTGAATCTCATGAACTACACAGTATCTAACAACAAAGAGACTGGACACTTTGCTTTCTTTGTCAAATGACCTTAAAGATGCAAGACTGTTGTGTCCTGCAAATGCTATTATACAATTGCTAACAACTTTTAGGAGTTCAAGAAAACATAGAGCATTCCCATAAGCGTCAATTTGGCACGGTTAGATGATGGTAGTGGCGATGCAGAAACATTAGTGGCACACAGCTTTGTATCACAAACCATGCTAACTGAATTTTTCGAGAGGTTGGAGAGAGCCAAGTAAAGGTCCTCTGTGACAGCTTCCCAGCCAAATCCCAAGAAAACTCATTCTAGCCTGCAAGGCCCTGGAACTTCAAGTCACACACACATGGTACACCAAAGTGTTTCTTTTGTGACAAGGCTGAGGGTCCAATGCATCAGGCATGCACTAAGGACACTGACACTCAAGTCAGAGTGCCACAAAGCTCCATGACACTAAACTACTGGCTAAACTTGCAATGTCAGACATGCATGCCTTAGATGCGCAGTATCATAGAAAATGTCTAATAGTTCTTTATAATAGTGCGCGCCGGGACTCGAACAAAGAAGGGGATACTAAAAGTGGATACTGAGTCCCTACCTGCTGAAGCTATTGCACTAACTGAGTTAGCAGCCTACATTGAGGAATACACATCAAGTGAAAGCACACCTCCAGTATTCGAGCTCTCTAATCTCTCAAAGTTGTATTCTAACCGACTTACAACAATGCTAGCAAGACCTCACAGATGACGTATCAAATTATAGAACACTTTGTAGTTCTGCTCTACTCCAGGACATCTGAAGGAACTAGTTAACAAAGCAAGGCGAGAATGTTTGCCAAAGGCACCAGAGCCACTGAAAATATCCCTCCGACCCAAGGAGCTTTGAAACAGCACATCAAAAGGACTGCCTACCAAGCTGGTTTTATATGGGGTCAAATACTGTTTCCTCAACCAGAGCTATCAACCCCAACTAACTGGGAATGGGAAAAGAATGAGCATAGGTGGATCCCAAAATGGACACACCTTCCTGAGGCATGCACGGCCTGTACTGAACTCATTCACTGTGGGTGCAAGAAAGCGTGTAGGAGACTATGCAAATGCTCCAGAGCCAACCTTCCCTGCACAGGTCTTTGTGCTTGTTCTGGACAGCACAGTGGACAAGAGCACTTCGTGTATGGTGTTGATCATATAGTATGTTATGACTGAGACTTGTGTTTGTTGTTTTAAACATACTATTTTATGACTGAAATGTGTATATTGTATTCTAAATTTTAATTACCAACTTCAAGACAATGCTGCATTTGAATAACTTTATGTATCAACTCATGCTTTGACAAAAGTGGTTAGATGATTTACTACGCGTACTCTTAATGTCAAATAGACTGTAGGGTGATTTGGTACCAGTTATAAATAAACTTACTTTGAACATTAAATTCCCAACTCACACCTGATTTTTCATAAGTTGGTTGTCCCCTTAATGTTAAGAGTACCACCGCTAAACCTTGAGATTTTTCTTGGCATCCATGCTAATATGAAAAAGTATACATCAAAATATATCCGTGCCAAATTTGGTGCTTTTAGAAAAAAGTGACCGATTTCAACAAAATTTGGAGCTTGCGCGCTGGACTAAATTAAACTTATCAAAAAAGGGTTGTATTTCAAGTAAATTTAGGACCAAAAGGTTATTTTCATCAAATGCTATACAGGGTGACGCAAAAGTAAGGAGTCAAGAGCCATCATTGCATAAACTAAATTTTTTAACTAAAAAATTATAAATTATAATTTTTAACCAAAAAAGTAATTTTTATTTAAAAGTAGTGGCAGCCATAGAACGGAAAAGACCCATTCTCTCTAGCTCCTTTGACTCCTGACTTTTGCGCCACCCTGTATATAGAATGTTTGATTAACATTAAAATTTTATTTTCCATAAACCGAACCTTTTACAGTTCAGAAAAGTAGACCTACAGTAATTATAAGTGATTAGAGTAAGTTTGACGACTTCATTCTATACAATCCCAAAAATCAGTACAGAAATATAATAAATTCGACGTGAAACTCCCAAAATCGACATAAACGGGTCAATTTGATCCAGTTTCGCGGGTTCTTGCTTAATATTCTTTAAATAAATGATTTATCATTTTGACCCTCTACCACCCTCCAAAGTAAAGCAAAACTTCCATCCTTCTAGCGTTTAAACATAGTAGTAACCGCATAAATTATATCCACAACTCCTATACGTAGGATCATAAATCATAACATTTACAGTACTTTGGATTCATTATTGAAATAACAACTTTATTGTATTATACGTCGATGAATGAGAAGTTAAATGAAGTTAAATTGAGAAATTGGGTTAAATTTAAAGAATTCGGTAATACAAATAAGTCGGTGTTACATAAACATTGAATTCTGGGTCCAATTTCTATTTTCCAACTTCTAAAAATCATTTTGCAAAATGGTTTTAACCACTTTTGCAAAGTGAAACAGACCTGAGAATTATAGATTCCTTATATATATATATATATATTGGATATGGAGACGATCACTACACACGGGAGAAATACCGGGCATCCTGAAGAGCGCGAACGTAGTCCCAATATATAAAGGAGATCGATCCGAGGCCAAAAACTATAGACCACTGTCGCTTACTGTTCCTTGTGGTACTAAGCTGAGGACGCTGATTCTGATGAAGATACTCCATGTACTGTAACGACTTGCCGCCGTTCACTAAGGAAATTATATATCCATTTCCCAACTTTTCCTGTTATTCCCATATATTTCAGTTTATGTATTATGATTCCATGGTCAGGCTTGTCGAACGCTTTGGCAAAGTCTGTGTATATTACATCATAGTTTTCATTACTTTCCAGTTGTTGTAGTGTTCCATTAGTTGTGATAGGCATGATCTGCCTGACCGAAACCCATTGGTTATCATTTAATTTTTTCTGAGTTTCCAAAAAGCCATAGACTTTCTTTCTAACTATTCTTTCAAATATTTTAGTGAGATGAGCTGTAACTCCCCAAACAACGGTGGAAAGTAGAAACGGAAGACTGTGTCGTGTTCCCAAATTAAAGGTTAGACAGGGAACATCCTTAACCCTGAAAGAAAATAGTTTTGTTGTGAGAGGACCAAAACTGTTTAATCAGCTGCCCAAAGACCTAAGGAACACGAGTGGTATTGCGGTGAACATCTTCAAAAGAAGATTAGACGCCTGGCTCAGAACAATCTCCGATGAGCCGGGCGTACCTGGCTATGTGAGGTGGAGAGTACAAGAAACCAACTCACTACTTCACCAGGCCAACTTGAGAGGAGGGGCGACAAGCTTGACCTTCGTGAAATGAGGAATCATCGCACGGAATATTTGAAAGGTTGAAAGGAAAGGTATATATATATATATATTATATATATATAATATATATATAATATATATATCCCGGCAAAGGGGTTCTAAGCTCGTGCTTTTGAGTGCTCTTTGTGCTCGTTTGTACGTGCTTGTTCCTAAAGGTTTCACGTGCGCCCTCCCGGCCCTAGCACCCAAGGATGATGGGGCTCGACCCTGCAGTCTTTCTCATCCTTGATCTTTTTCCACTTCGACTGTCCCCTCCACCCTTTCTTTTTCCTCTGTCTTTCCTCTCACTTTTTCTTTGTTTTTCCGCTGAGATATGCCCTTTTAAATAGAGGCGAATCGGTTCTTCCCGAACTTAAAAAAAAAAAAAAAAAATATATATATATAACCCCTCGGTGTTTAGTGAATTGATGTATTCTCCAAGAGGGTATGATAATGTACTCCTGGATCGGAAGGACTGTCTCAATGTCTTGTCCAGCCGTGACCACAGAGCACGCCGAATTCTTTTTTCAGTCAAGAGTTACTTTTGTAGATGCTTCTTCGGTTACCAAAGAAACACGTGGGCAGTTATTCTTTTAATTTGTAATCAAATTAATTTTCAATCAATTATAAAGAATCAAATTTATCTTCACAAAAAGTCAATAGTATGAATACTTCTTTAAATGTTACTGAGTACAGTAATAGTTTAATCTTAATTCTAAGATAATCAAATATATGATAAATATTGCTTGAGCTTACTGCCTAGCCTACAGTCAAGTTCCAAGCCCGAATTTCCCTATACACGACCGTAAAACCAATTTCCTAACCAACTGAATTTCTCTCTTCAGTCCGGAGATCTCTTCTAAGACTTAACCTCGTCCGTTCTAAAACTGTTTTTCCAAGCTTCGGGTTCCTCCTTATATACGGGAGGGTCACGTGATCTCATGCGTCAGAAGCGCGAGAAAGTCCGCGTGAGACGCTTGAGCGAGCAAGGTTCTCAAAGTTTGAGCCAGAGCATTGTCTTGATCGGTCACCCAATTCTTTCCCATGCGTCAGGCACGGGAAGGTACACGTGAGACGATGAACAATCGAGGGTCGCACGTGTTGATACATACATATATATATATATATATATATATATATATATATATCATACACCCCTGGAGTTTAGTAAATGAAATGAATTCTCCAAGAGTGTATGATATAGTACTCCTGGATAAGAAAGACCTTCTCAATGTCTCGTCCCTCTGACTTTTACCGCAGAGTACGCCGAATGATTTTCGTTTGAGGATCCTGTAGATTCTTCGGTTGTCAAAAAACCACGTCCGCAGTTATTCTTTTAATTAGTAATCAAGTTAATTGTCAATCAATTATACGAATCAAATTTGTCTTCACAAAATAATCAAATAATCAAATATATGTTAAATATTGCTTGAGCTTACTGTCTAGCCTACAGTCAAGCTCCAAGCCCAAATTTCCGTATACGCGATCATAAAACCAATTTCCTAACAAAATGAAGCTTCGGGTTCCTCCTTATATACTGGAAGATCACGAGTTCTCATGCGTCAGAGGCACGGGAAGATTCACGTGAGACGCATGAGCGAGTAAGATTCTCAAGGTTAAGCCAAAAACTTATCCGGTATCCTGACAATTAAAACCTCCAAAATTTAATTAAAGAATAAAGCACTAGAAGCCGCAAAGGTTTTTCGAGACAGTTTTCCCTCTTCATTTCGTCGGTGGCCAAAAACAAAGTGAAAGTCAAAACCCTTTCATGACTATGGTTATTAATTTGACCATACAATTTTACGAGAGTTTAGTCCTTATGGAAAATAACATAATGTATAAAACTGTTTTAATCTTAACCATTATTGAGGCATGAGTTAATTAAATGAAGTATTCAATAAAAATCGTCATACCTCTGGCAACTCAAACATGATGAAAGATGTAGTACTCAAAATTGTATGTCCTTTATACTGAAAATTGTGCTTGTATTCTTTCTACTGTCTTTTGAACCACGAACAACTTGAATTAACCCTTTCACCGCCATGTTATGGTAGGGGTATAATATGCGGGTATGGCGTGGCAGGCACGGATTTATATTAACGAATACATGGTGTCCTGATTGCACCCGAATTTTCATGAATTTGAAACACACACACACACAATATATATATATATATATATATATATATATATATATATATATATATATATATATATATATATATATAGGGTGTCCCATAAGTCCGGCATCATAGGAGAAATTCATATTTTTCTATTTCTACAAACCATAATTCATATTTTTCTCTTTCTACAGGCGATAATGTCTATGCTCGGGATGCCAATTTCCCGTCCACCATTCTTTTCAGTGACGAGGCTGATTTTTATGGAAATGGTGAGGTAAATCGACAGGACACCCGCTACTGGTCTCAAAACAACCCTCACTGGTATACCTCTTCAAAGGAACAAGGTGCATCTCGGGTAATGGTATGGTGTGGCATTTGGAAGGATCGCATCATAGGCCCCCTCTTTTTCGATGAACATGTCACTGGAGGCACCTACCTACGTATGCTCAAGGAAGAAGCATGTCCCAGTGTCTTGAACGAAAAAGGAAATTTCCCAACATGGTTCCAGCAAGACGGCGCTCCCGCACATTACAGCACCCAAGTAAGGGAATACCCGTACCAACAATTCTCTGGTCATTGGATAGGACGTCGAGGGCCTGTGGAATGGCCAGCTAGAAGCCCGGATCTCACGCCACTAGATTTTTATCTCTGGGGCCACTTGAAAGCGCTGGTATACGCAGAGAAAATTAAGAGTGTTGAACATTTGCGGCGGCGCATTATTGGGGCATGTAACACCATTACTCCTGACATCATTCACCGTGTGCTTGCTGACTGGGTATCACGTCTGAATTTGTGTAGTGAAAACAATGGTGAACATATTGAGCACGTTCTGTAAATAAAAGCTTTTGTTTTGCCTTTTTTATTATTTTTCCTATGATGCTGGACTTATGGGACACCCTGTATATATATATATATTAGAGACGTACCGAATATTATTTAGAATAATTTTTATACGTTTTTAATGAAATACCGAATATTTTAGAATTAGAGTAGATAACGTAATTTAGGAATTAAGACTTTTATTTCAAAGAATAATTACAAACAAATAATAATAATAATAATAATAATAATAATAATAATAATAATATAATAACCGCAAAATCCAAACCTAATAATTAAAATATAAGTTCAGCAGCATCAGGAGCTAAGCGATTACGCGTCGGTAATGACATATTTCGCATAACTGAACACCCGTTCACTTCGTACATTTGTGGATAGCGTGGCGAGATATTTGCGAGTAAGTACTAATAATTTTGGGAATCTTCCGCCATTATAGGGTCACCAAGGGGTGGGGGGTGGAGGGAATTTCTAGAAAATGCGATATATATTGATCGTGACCTAATAAAAATACCTCAACGAAGCTCGGACATTTAATGCGTAGCTAGTAGCTACCCAATATCTGGATGAAACCAATTAAATCTAAAAGTCTCTTCCCAGCATTGAATTACGAGAACCACCCATTAAATTTTATAATTATATTGTAAAACAAAATCACGCGCCTCAGTGGCGTAGTTGTTAGCGTCGCTGACTACAAACGAAACTAAGACAGTCTGATCTTTAATTTGGCTGTGTCTAGACACTTTTGCAAATGATATTCAAACAAAGGAATTTATCCTCTTCTATTCTATTACAGTATAAGCTTATTCCCATCCTTGATATATATATATATATATATATATATATATATGTTAAACACAGACCGTGCATGGAACAAGGAACTCTTCTGGGAAATTACATCCACTATAGTTCGAATAAGTAATGATAAATGACAAACACTATAGTTTTTTCTTTTTCATGATGGAAAGCCCAACGTGGGCACCGGGTTACTCGCAAAGAGGCCCAAAATATAGCTTCCCTCACCAGCTATCTGCAAAGCAGATAGGATCCGGTTTTGGGACAGGATCTAGGGTTTACAGCTTATACCTAGCCTACTACATTCAGAATCTCAATATACGCAAGAAACTCGTTGCATTCACGTCGGATTGCATACATCAAAGAAAAAGGGGTAACTATTGTATTTTTAGCCAAAAAACAAAACTTAAACCTCAACCGGGACATTGAGCGTCCACTTTTCGAGGCAAAGTGGACGCTCAATGTCCCGGTTGAGGTTTAAGTTTTGTTTTTTGGCTAAAAATACAATAGTTACCCCTTTTTCTTTGCGTATTCAATCCGACGTGAATGCAACGAGTTTCTTGCGTATATTGAGGTTCTGAATGTAGTAGGCTAGGTATAAGCTGTAAACCCTAGATCCTGTCCCAAAACTGGATCATATCTGCTTTGCAGATAGCTGGTGAGGGAAGCTATATTTTGGGCCTCTTTGCGAGTAACCCGGTGCCCACGTTGGGCTCTCCATATGAAAAAGAAAAAACTATAGTGTTTGTCATTTATCATTACTTATTTGAATTATAGTGGATGTAATTTCCCAGAAGAGTTCCTTGTTCCATGCACGGTCTGTGTTTAACATATAAGTTTCTCAGGGGACCATTCTGTGTTTGTATATATATATAACCCAGTTAAGTGATTTTACCGAAATTTATCCGACCAAACCGGTTTGGCTCCACCGCATGAAATAATCTGCATAGCAACCACCCGTTGCTAAGGACTTTCCTGAAGAATGTTCAGTTTATTTGAAATAAATCTAAAAATCATCACAAATTTCCATTTTATGCCAAAGATTAATAATTTTCTAGAAATCCCCCCTAACAACGTATGGTTGCCAGGCAAAACACAACTCTAGCATTTTTAAGTTACAGTCTTCTCTGCAGCTGGCGAGGACAGTGTCAGGAATAAAATAGAGGAACGCCTTACTCATAAAAATAAGATTCCAACAGCCATTTCCGATAGTCTATTTCTTCATCATTCAAAAGATATATATATATATATATATATATATATATATATACACACAAACTCAGAATGGTCCCCTGAGAAACTTATATGTTAAACACAGACCGTGCATGGAACAAGGAACTCTTCTGGGAAAATTAAATCCACTATAGTCCGAATAAGTAATGGTAAATGGCAAATACCATAGTTTTTCTTTTTCATGATGCAAGCCCGACGTGGGCAACGGGTCTCTCGCAAAGAGGTCCCATAAAATAGCTTCCCTCACCAGCTATCTGCAAAGCAGACAGGATCCAGCTTTGGGACATGGATCTCTTTGCGAGAGACCCGTTGCCCACGTCGGGCTTGCATCATGAAAAAGAAAAACTATGGTATTTGTCATTTACCATTATTTATTCGGACTATAGTGGATTTAATTATCTCAGAAGTGTTCCTTGTTCCATGCACGGTCTGTGTGTATCATAAAAAACTCAGGGAACCATTCTGAGTTCATTCCCATCATGAAACGGACATGTTATGTGCCTTGAAAAGTGGACGCTCAATTTTGCCAGTTGAGGTTTAAGTTTTGGTTTTTGGCTAAAAATATAATAGTTACCCTTTTTTCTTTGATTTATTCAATCCGACGTGAATGCAACGAGTCTTTTACTTATATTGAGGTTCTAAATGTAGTGGGGCTAAGCTGCTTTAAACCCTAGATCCATGTCCCAAAGCTGGATCCTGTCTGCTTTGCAGATAGCTGGTGAGGGAAGCTATATTTATGGGACCTCTTTGCGAGAGACCCGTTGCCCACGTCGGGCTTGCATCATGAAAAAGAAAAACTATGGTATTTGTCATTTACCATTATTTATTCGGACTATAGTGGATTTAATTATCCCAGAAGTGTTCCTTGTTCCATGCACGGTCTGTGTGTATCATATATATATATATATATATATATAATATATATATATATATATAATATATATACACACACAGCCTTGGTCAGAATTATTAGGCACCCCTTCTTTTTTTTTTTAAACTACATATTAATTCATTTAATAATTTCAAATGTGTTGTTTTAGTGATTAATTGAAATTTTAATGCTTTTGATAAGATATCAAGAATAAATAACGAACATAACATACATTTATTTGTTTTTCAGGAAATTTGTGAGATGTAAAACGAAGATAATACAAATGTAAGCAAGTTAAGAAGAAGAAACGACCTAATATCACACGTTCTATTTGTTTACAAAAGTAGTTGCTACAATAATGGTGAGGGGTAAGCTACTTTCAGAAGGTGAACGGGCCCAAAGAGTCTTATTACATTCGCAAGGACTATCCCAGGTTAAGATTGCAAAACAAATGAAATGCTCAAGATGTGCAGTACAGACAACGTTAAAAAGGTACAAGGAAACCAAGTCTTACAAGAATAGGGCAGGGCAAGGTAGGAAAAGGTCAACAACGGCCCGAGAAGACCGGCTGCTGAAAAGAATTAGCCCGACAGATCGTAAGAAATCATCCTCGAACGTCGCTGCAGCCTTTCAGTCAACAACTGGGAAGTCCATCTCCAGTCGTACCGCTGGAAGAAGGCTTGCAGAAAAAGGCCTCATAGGACGGAAGGCCAGGAAAAAACCGTTTCTGTCTGAGGTCAACCGAAAGAAGCGTCTAATGTGGGCCAAACAACACCAAAATTGGACCCTTGAGGACTGGGCTAAAGTGATCTGGTCCGATGAAAGTAACTTCGAGGTAAGACACACATTCAGAGTAGTTACTTATTTATATTGTTACATTGTATACTGTATAGCAATGCATTTAAATGCGTTACAACCGTTATGGTAAAACAATTCATTTATCCTACTTTTATGTCAGATTTTCGAGACCCCTGGCGCCGTTTATGTTCCCTGAAGAGCAGGTGAAGCATACCATACTGAATGCGTGGTACCTACTGTGAAGTTCGGAGGGGGTAGCATCATGGTGTGAGGTTGCATGGCTCTGGCAGGGACCGGAATGTTGAAAATCTGTGACGGCAGGATGAACTCTATCGAGTACACCACCGTGCTGGATGAAGTATATGAGCGCTCAGTAGCCAAAATCTTCAACAATAATGTCCCTGAAGGTGTCATCTTCCAACAAGACAACGCTCCGTGCCAAACTTCTCGTCACAGCAAAAATTGGTTCGAGCAGAATAATATCAGAGTCATGGATTGGCCCCCTCAATCACCAGACCTAAATCCCATCGAACACCTGTGGGCCCATCTCGGGAAGAGTATCAGGAAGCACAGATGCACCTCTAAAAGTGAACTGAAGAACATTATACAGCAGGAATGGAATAAACTGCTAAGCTCAGTATGCAACAACTTAGTGAGCAATATGGCAAACAGAATAAAGGCGGTACTTAAGGCCAAAGGCAGACATACCAGGTATTAAAATTAATGTAAATAATTAAAAGTAACAGGTATATCATTGTTTTTATATCCTTTATTGCACTAACATATATTTTTACTTAGAATTTTAAAGGTGCCTAATAATTCTGACCAAGGCTATATATATATATATATGTGTGTGTATATATATATATATATATATAATGGCTTTTTTGTGCCGGAACGGCGTTCCGGAACCTTTTTTCTGCTGTGTTCAGTTTATTAATAAAAATAGTATAACACTATTTTTATTAATTTCACCATTCTATAATATATGTGTTCCGGTACTTTTTCTACAAAAAAGCCGTGTGTGTGTATATATATATATATAACGCTATCCTTTATTTTACATATTCCTGCAATACGCAATTGGATACACGAGATAAGTGTAAGCATGGTATGAATGAACTCTGAAATTATCTTTTCCTATCTTCTTTAGCAAAAAATTTGTCAACAGGGACTGGAGGAGGAGGGAAGAGTTTGTTAAGCGTAAGGATTGCATAAAAGCTCCTACTACTACTACTACTACTATTTTCAGCTGCTGTATCTATATCTTTTCTCTCCTGAGCTAACCTACAGTGGATCTGCTTTGTCTATAACATGTGTTCCTTTTTCCCTCACAAGATCGGACTGCACAGAATGGGGGTATAGTTGTAGCATCTCCCAGGAAAATAACGTTCAGTCACGCATAAATAAACTAAATAAATATTTAGTTTCATGGCCACCCATTTTCTGGTAACGCCCTTGACCCCCTGAATGACTCAAAGCTGATGACGTAGGAAATTATTAACCGACCTACAGCAACCACCTACCCGGGCACAAGATTCACCCTTACGGTGGGATACGAATCAATACCCCATTAAGGGAGACGCAAGCACCTCAACCTCCCCCGAGTAAACCCGAGCCGAGAACCTAAACCCCAGGATCTTCTTCAGATTCGTTTTTCACGTCCTAAACTCAAACCCACCACCAGAAATTATCCTATAATAATTATTATTAATTAATTAATTATTAATTCTAATTATTATTAATTATAATCCAAAAATTTTATATTTAAATACAATGACCGATAAACATTTTAATTAATATAAAATTAACTATCCGACTATTTTTTACTAGCATTTCTGACGGATGTAGAAGCTGATAACACTGTGAGTACATAATCGGTACGAATTGTTCGTAGAAATTTGTATTAGAATACGAGTAATTTTACGAGTTTGATAAAATTAATTAATACGAACGAATTCTTAAACACCTTTAAAGCGGGTCACTTATTAACAGTGGGAGTTCACACACACACATTACCTTCGTGTGAAGAGAGACCAACGCACATTAACTGTTAAAAGAAGTTACGAGGTAAAATATATGCGGTTCACAGGCACGTGCACGGGGGGGGGTGCTTGAGCCCCTGCCCTTTTTCTTCTTCATATCAAAAGTGCCCTTTTAGTCAAAATTCATAAATATATAGATTCGACATAAATTTGAATTAATTAGTTATATTTTTATTTAGTTACTGCTACTTCAACAGATTTTCAAAACTGGAATCAATATTTTTCTATTGCTACTTAAGAGCTGTGGCCATCATATTAAATAGCCCACAGTATATTTCTATAAATCTTTAATTTATAGTTTCATATTATTCCATATTTAAATGTATATACAGCAGAATACTGTAATTTATATGATGAGCAAGCTAAAAGTCAATATAAGTAAAATTGAATAATAATTGTAAATACACTCCAATATTTCAATATCTTCATATCTTTTGAAAATCTTGCAATAAAAACATGCCTTTTTACAACAAATTTTCATTTATTTTCTTTAATTAGCTTTATATACAAAAATAATGCATTGAATTTAATGGAATTTAAGAATATTTACCACATACAATTTTAAAATTTTTCTTTGTGTGCGTATACATATATATATATATATAGCCTATATGGCATTGCGGATTTCATTTTTAAAAATGTTAGGGGAGTGCCCTTTTTTCAACTGAGCCCCTGCCCTTCTGAAAGTCTGTGCACGTCACTGGCGGTTCATGCCTCTTTTCTAGAAAGTATAAGGCCATTATGCAGAGTTTACTCGAGTGATACTGCTTACACGTTTGTTTTGAAAGAGAGGTCTTGTGATAGTTTTTCCAGCTTAATCCTCGTTATTTGGTATGAAGCACCGAATGATACCGAATGAATGATGCTGAAATTTTATCACTGATCGGGAAAAGGAGAACGAAAATAATAAAAAAGTCTTTACAATACTCCTTGTACGTGGAGAGCGCGAGAAAGCAACTCGCTCCTCCACCAAGCCAGACCTAGAGGCGGGGAACAGCAACGAGGTTAACTCCTCAATTCAACTTCTAAGCGTTTCTTTGACGACAAATGGTTGATTCACTAAAATTTAAAACGAAGCGAGAACAGACAGGAAATTCAGCGGAAATTTATTAAAGATTTGTAAATTTTAGTTCCAAACAAATTTTATTTTCAATTTGTCCCATTTGAAAAGTATCGTCCAAACACGTGGTTGAATTCAAAATTTGGAATTAAGCAGTAGAGCACCACGTTCTCAAACACTTTTAATAAAAGGAATAAATGACTATCCATAAGTTTAAACACTGTACCACTTACTTATCAAAATTTGTCAAACTTTTCCACGAACTGAAGGCCTGAACGTCGTTTGTAAAAGTCTTTGAGAATGACGGCGGACGACTCCCGTTTAATTTGGTATTCCAACGCAAACAGGTCGAATTTGATTTCGACCGTCGAAATCGAATATAAACTTATGAATACGCTACAAAACGTTTCCCGCCAATTTCATGTGGTGCATGCTTTGCCCAGCTACGCCCCGCCCACATCCGCTGTATGATAACTTCATTCGTGACTCACCGAGATAACTAAAAATATGCTACATTCTTTTCAACGGTGTATCGAGGAACGACTTCGTATACAATCCAACGCGTTAATAACTGAAAAGGACAAATTCATAAGTTTATATTCGATTTCGACCATCGAAATCGAATATAAACTTATGAATACGCTACAAAACGTTTCCCGCCAATTTCATGTGGTGCATGCTTTGCCCAGCTACGCCCCGCCCACATCCGCTGTACGATAACTTCATTCGTGACTCACCGAGATAACTAAAAATATGCTACATTCTTTTCAACGGTGTATCGAGGAACGACTTCGTATACAATCCAACGCGTTAATAACTGAAAAGGACAAGTTTCTCCACTCTCGGTAACGGAACTGGAATTGAATCCGTTGAACGACAGACTTTAAATAACAAACGCAACCTTCATTTCCTACTCAACAAGCGCGATAAAACACACATATTACCCATATACGTTGAAATTACACACGTAGGCCAAGGCCAACGATCCTAAATTCTCTCTTAAACCTATTCTAATTTCTCAGTTTTTGTAAGTATTCAAAGTCAGTCAGTCAACAAACTACACATTACGAGTTATTACGAGTCTAGATATAAACTGCAAGAAAGAAAATGATAATGCGTACGTCGCTATATATATACACGACGCACACATCCTTCAACACAAAGAACACATTATGTAAGCGAAATGCTATTCATCACGTTTGTTACAAGGACAATAGATCGTTGGACTTTGGTAGCAGTCACTGTCATTAATTAAACCAAATACAATCACTAAACCGTGAAAGACTTTGTTCTCCAAGAAGACCAGATCATTTACCCCATTTCGAAGACTTGAACAGAATACATGGTTCATCGATACCACACAGTGCCTTATAATCCTTATCGACTTGCTTTTGAAGAGAAAAAAAAAATATATATATATACACACACACCTCGTTGCAGTTGTGTGTTAGTCTCTCTTCACACGAAGGTCAAGCTGGTGCCCCCGCCTCTAAGCTCTGTGTGTGTGTGTGTGTGTGTGTCCAAAAGTCCTGCCTCATTGGGGGAGTTGTTATGAGGAAGGACTTCTGGACCACCATGTAAAATACACTAATAATCCGATGCCAAGCAATGGCAATAATGATGTTATAATTCGTGTTCCAATACAATAATTAAGTATTATTTGTCTATAAAAATGTTTTACAATCAATAAGTAATAATTCGAAAATAAACTTCAATAAAATCACCGAATATTTACTTCAAGCTAAACCTAAATGGCAAAATAATAACAATTAGCAACATACAAAGACAATATTTTAATTACTAATTGATAACCACGAAATATTACTCAATTTGAAATACTAAATAAATGTAAGCTCCAAGCCTATAATGGCTGTACTTTTGTTTATTGGATCATCATGGTATTTCAATCAACCTTACCAATTTGGTTAACAAGACGTAACATTAAAAACACCCTAAAACACTACAATAACCTAACCTAACCACAATAACCTCGCAGGAGGAGATTGTAGACCCCCAATCGACCAGGGAGGTAGCCTACCCTTCATGCCCGATATGTAGACTTCATGAACTCCGCCCGTTCGAACTCGGCACCAAAACGTAGTCAGACCTCATGCAAAATATCATACCAATTTGTTAATGGAGAAAAAGCCAGTCTGTGCATAGATTTCCAAAAAATACCAAAGCCATCAAAATTTTGAGCTCCATCGTGATATAATTTGTTAAGTTACATTTAAAATGTAACCCGATCGTGAGCTTAATTAAAATATTAAGCCTCACACCGAGTTAAAATTTTGTTAAGCAACATTTGTATGAATCTTTTACATCTTATGACGTAAGCGTGGATTGGCTCCGCATTGATAAGAAGCTCCGTAACTAGTTTAACACTAATTAACGGATGTGAAATTGGTACTTTTGCGGCAATTTGACTATAAAACAGCTTTGATTCATTTATGGCTTGGATAGCTTCGATAGGCCCGAGTGGATTCACATTTTCCAACTATGTAACGCAATAATGTAATAGGCTTCGGTCGTTGGTACCCTGGAGGACCAAATTCTTAATTTTCCCTTACGCAAAAACGGATGTTCTATATAAATAAACAGAAAAACCCGAGAATTTATCGTTCTTATTTGGATGACACACGTTTCGGAAACATTTCCATCTTCGCCACTTTAAAAACAAATTATCTTTATGAAAACATTAAAATCTTTAAAAAAAACTAATGAGTATATATATATATATATATATATATATATATATATATATATATATATATACAGGGTGTCCCAAAAGTCTCCATACATAGGGAAAATTAGCACTTTTTAGCAAAATGTAACTTTATTTACAAAACATTCTCTACATGATTGCCATTTCTTTGTAAACACACACGGATGCGTCTCTCCCACTCATGGTGAACTCGTGTTAACACATTTGGTGTTATGGACGTAATTGCACTTCGAATGCGTTCCTTTAGGCGATCCATGTTCTGTATCTTTTCCTGGTACACCATGGCCTTCAAGTGCCCCCACAGGTAAAAATCAAGTGGACTGAGATCTGGGAACCTCGGAGGCCACTCCACGGGGCCATGGTGTACCAGGAAAAGATACAGAACATGGATCGCCTAAAGGAACGCATTCGAAGTGCAATTACGTCCATAACACCAAATGTGTTAACACGAGTTCACCATGAGTGGGAGAGACGCATCCGTGTGTGTTTACAAAGAAATGGCAATCATGTAGAAAATGTTTTGTAAATAAAGTTACATTTTGCTAAAAAGTGCTAATTTTCCCTATGTATGGAGACTTTTGGGACACCCTGTATATATATATATATATATATATATATATATATATATATATATATATATATATATATATATATATAGTGAGTCAAAAGTCTCCATACATAGGAAAAAAATGGTCACTTTATTATGCAATCACTTGTAAGTCACAAAATACGCTCTATGTGGGCACCATTACACTGAATGCACATGCGGATGGCACATACAAAGGCATCTCAGCACATCACCTGCAAAAAAATAAATAATCATTTATTTATCATGACCATTTTGCCTATGTATGGAGACTTTTGACTACTTCTTCTTCCGCAGCTTATTATCCCATCTTTACATGGGGTCGCTGTTTTTGGTTCGTCTTCTCCACTCTCCTCTGTCGTATACCACGTCCTCCTCCAAGTCCTTCTCCCTGATGTCCACCACCACACAGTCCCTCCATCTCGTCTTCGGTCTTCCTCTTCTTCTCCGTCCCAGCAACTCCATCTCCAGCAATCTGCGCCCCACATACTCCTCATCTCTTCTCCTGACGTGTCCATACCACCTCAGCCTGGCCTCCTGCACCTTCTTAGATGCTTCCGCCACCTTCACTGTTCCTCTTATATGCTCATTTCTGACCCTATCCCTCCTCGTCACTCCACACATCCATCTCAACATCTTCATTTCAGTCACATCGATTTTTCTTTCATTGCTCTTCTTCATTGGCACAGTCTCCATTCCATACAACATTGCCGGCCTCACCACTGTTTTGAATACCTTTCCCTTCAGTTTCACTGGGACCCTCTTATTACAGAGCACCCCTGATACGTCTCTCCAGTTCTTCCACCCCGACTGTATTCTACAGTTTATCTCTCTCTCTGCTCCCCCCTCTGCATCCACTGTTGACCCCCAAGTATTTAAAATACTCCACCGTCTTAACACGCTCTCCACTCAATGTCACTTCCCCTCCTCGGTCCTGCTGCACATGACATCTCATATATTCGGTCTTCTTTCGGCTAATTCTCATCCCCATACTTTCCAACGCCTCTCTCCAATTTTCCAACTGCTGCTCCACCTCCTCTTTCGTCTCCCCACTCAACACAACATCGTCTGCATACATCATGCACCACGGCGCCTCCCCTCTAATCCTGTCCGTCAACACATCGAATACCACATTGAAAAGGAAGGGGCTCAAAGCTGATCCTTGGTGCAGACCAACTTCCACCCCAAATCTCTCTGACACACCCACGCTACTCCTCACCTTAGTTGTTACTCCCCTGTACATACCCTTGATCAGTTTAACATACTTCTCCGGTACCATCTTTTCCCTTAAGCATCTCCAAACTTCCTGCCGTGGTATCCTATCATATTCCTTCTCCAAGTCAATAAAAACCATGTGCAACGCCTTCTGCCCTTCTCTGTACCTCTCTGCCAACCGTTTCAATGAAAAAACTGCATCTGTCGTTCTCCTTCCCGGCATAAATTCAAACTGTTCCACTGACACTTCCGCTTCGTCTCTCAACCTACTCTCCACTATTCGCTCCCATATCTTCATTGTATGTGATATTAGCTTGATCCCTCTATAATTCGTGCAATCTTGTACATCTCCCTTCTCTTTGAATATAGGCACTATGATGTTGGTCCGCCACTCATCCGGAATCACCTCCTGGTCAAACAACTTCTGCATTAGATCCCACACCAGATCCACCCCCTAATCTCCCAGTGCCTTCCATGCCTCGGCTGGTATCTCGTCTGGGCCAGTCGCTTTGTTATTTTTCATCCTATTCAGAGCACGACTCACTTCCATCCTCCCCACTTGTTCTGTCATAGCTACATTTGGTAATCCATCCTCATAGAAAGATCTTGGGTTTTCTTTATTTAATAATTCCTCAAAATATTCCTTCCATCTATCCTTTATCTCTTCATCTCTTTGCAGCACCGCCCCCTCGCTTCCCTTAATTTGTTTTACCTGTGTAAAGTCTTTTGTCGCTCTATTTCTGCTCTTAGCCAATCTGTATATCTTCTTTTGTCCTTCACGATCCTCTAAATCCTCATACATCTGTCGATATGCCTCCGACAGTGGGGAGTCGGTTGAGGGAAGGAATGGTGTGGGTATTGTATTGGCGAAAGAACTGAAGGATAGCATAGTGGAAGTAAAGCGAAGAGGAGATAGACTGGTAACTGAGAATGAATTATGGGGAACATGTACTCAATATAATCAGTGCATACGCACCCCAAAGTGGATGTCCGGACGACGTTAAGGAAGCATTCTGGAGGTTATTGGAGGAAGAAATGGAGAGTATTGCCGAGGACGAACGAGTGGTGTTGGGCGGGGATATGAATGGACACGTTGGTGATCATAACGATGGAGTGGTCAGAGTGCACGGTGGTCATGGCTATGGAGAGGCAAACGTGGACGGTGAGAGAGTGTTGGATATGGCTGTATCGTTTGATCTAGCGATTGTAAATACGTTTTTCAGAAAGAGGGAGGAGCATGTTATTACGTACAAGAGTGGAGGCAGAACATCGCAAATTGATTTCATACTGTATAGGAGGGCGCAAATGGCCGAGGTGAGGGACTGCAAAGTTATTCCAGGAGACCATATGACGCCACAACACCGGTTGGTAGTCATGAATGTGATGTTGAAAAGAGGAAGAAAGACCCGAGGAACAACAGTGAGGAGAATTAGGTGGTACAAACTGAGAGAGGAGGGGAAGAAACGGGAATTTAGAGAGAGAGTGTTGAGTGAAATCCATGTTGATGAACAGAATGTACAGGATTGGTGGGTACATAATGCGAATGTCATGAGAACGGCAGGTAGAGACATATTGGGGGAAACATCAGGTAAAGTGTAAAGTCTTTTGTCGCTCTATTTCTGCTCTTAGCCAATCTGTATATCTTCTTTTGTCCTTCACGATCCTCTAAATCCTCATACATCTGCCGATATGCCTCCGCCTTTGCTCTCGCCACTGCTCTCTTTGCTTCTTTATATACCACCTTACACTCTTCACTCCTCGATTCTTCCCATAACTTCTTAGTTTCTCTCTTACTTCGTAGTGCTCTTTGGATCTCATCACTCCACCACCATCCTTCCTTATCTTCCCACACTTTACCTGATGTTTCCCCCAATATGTCTCTACCTGCCGTTCTCATGACATTCGCATTATGTACCCACCAATCCTGTACATTCTGTTCATCAACATGGATTTCACTCAACACTCTCTCTCTAAATTCCCGTTTCTTCCCCTCCTCTCTCAGTTTGTACCACCTAATTCTCCTCACTGTTGTTCCTCGGGTCTTTCTTCCTCTTTTCAACATCACATCCATGACTACCAACCGGTGTTGTGGCGTCATATGGTCTCCAGGAATAACTTTGCAGTCCCTCACCTCGGCCAATTGCGCCCTCCTATACAGTATGAAATCAATTTGCGATGTTCTGCCTCCACTCTTGTACGTAATAACATGCTCCTCCCTCTTTCTGAAAAACGTATTTACAATCGCTAGATCAAACGATACAGCCATATCCAACACTCTCTCACCGTCCACGTTTGCCTCTCCATAGCCATGACCACCGTGCACTCTGACCACTCCATCGTTATGATCACCAACGTGTCCATTCATATCCCCGCCCAACACCACTCGTTCGTCCTCGGCAATACTCTCCATTTCTTCCTCCAATAACCTCCAGAATGCTTCCTTAACGTCGTCCGGACATCCACTTTGGGGTGCGTATGCACTGATTATATTGAGTACATGTTCCCCATAATTCATTCTCAGTCACCAGTCTATCTCCTCTTCGCTTTACTTCCACTATGCTATCCTTCAGTTCTTTCGCCAATACAATACCCACACCATTCCTTCCCTCAACCGACGCCCCACTGTAGGACAATTTATATCCCTCACTGAGTTCTCTTGCTTTGTTCCCCTTCCAGCGTGTTTCTTGTACACACAACACCCCAACTCTCCTCTTCTTCATCAACTCCACAATCTCTCTTCCTCTGCCAGTCATGCTTCCAACATTCAGCGTCGCAATTCTCAGGTCCACCCGAGCTCGCTTCGTTAGCCGCACCCGCTCTTGGTGCGATAGCCCTCGCCTCACCACAGAGGTCTCGGGCGAGGTCTCTGTACGTCGCCTACGGGGTACGCCCTAGCCGTCATCGCATTTTCGTGTTGAAGACTCACCACTGTGGTTTTGGCTGGGTTTTTATGGCCGGATGCCTTTCCTGACGCCAACCCTCCCCATTTATCCGGACTTGAGACCGGCCGAGAACGAGGCTGGCTCGCCTTACCCTCGGGTTGGGTCTTAGGATTGTACGTTATTATTGTAAATTTCTTTTCAAGGTTTCTTATTATTCATACAAAAAAGATATGCCTTACTTCAGAACGCATTTTTCAGACTACTGAAAATGAGTTCTACTGTTATGATTATTACTTGAGCTAAAATATATTTTATCTGCACAATTCACAATTATTTGTCATAAAATGAAAATAACGTTCATGTTATTTTGTATCTCCAAAAAGTTTACTCTTCTTTCACGTACTTGAATAATGTATGAATAATGGAGATAATAATAATAATAATAATAATGGAGACTTTTGACTCACCATATATATATATATATATATATATATATGATGAATAAAACCACGAAGGAAAAAGAAACACAAAGGGGTGCTCAAGCGCTTTCGTCTAATGACATCCTCAGGAACACTGGAGTGAAAGGACAGATCAAGGCAATATATAGGTTACAAAAATAAACATACATACATACACATTCACATATATAACATATATATATATATACATATATATATATATATATAATATATACATATATATAGTAAGCATAGAAAAAAATTGTGGGAGGAGCCAACATTTATATGGTCACAGAAGAATAAAGAAATAAAAATAAATATAAATATAAATTGAGAAAAAATTAATTACAAAATAGTGCCTTAGTGATATATATGTCACAGCCTAAATAATCATAAAGAAATAAACCGGCAAATAAAAAAAACACATAAATACATATACATACATATATATATATATATACATATATATACACACATATACATATATATATATATATATAAAGACACTTTTAGCACTTTGGCCGACCTTCCATATAAATTCAAATGGCTTTTTTATGGAACAGGTCACAAAAAATAAAGAAATAAAAATAAATATAAATATTGTAAGTAGAGTCTACCAATTCAAGCTCAAGAGGGAGGTTTTTACAATCGATTTAATAGATGCTGCCAAAATGATATATATGTCACATTATTAAAAAATAAAAATTGAAAGATAAATTTTAAGAGAGGCACACCAATTTATAAGGGAAAAAATTACCACATATGCATATTATAGTCACAAACGAATACAAAAGTACAAATAATATAAATTGGAAAACAAAATGATCCCTAGATAATATATAAAGAACAATAAAATATATATACAACCTATTTACGGTATATATACGAAATATAAACGCAATATATACAGAATATATATATTATATATATATGCATAAGGGAAAAAAAAAATTACCAAATTTGTTTTTATAATTATTGTCTGAGAAAACGGTAGGTCGCAAAAGAATAAACAAATAAAAATAAATATAACTTGAAAAAATTACAAATAATACACGTACACATATATACCCGCATACCCAAATATATATATACATATACACACATATATACAAACACACACACACACACACACATATATATATATATATATATATATACAAGCTTGACCTTCACGAAATGAGAAATCATCCCCGCAGAACCTTTGTGAGGTTGTAAGGTAAGGTAAGGTACATACACATATAATATATATATATATATATTTAACTGCATACATACATACATATACACACATACATACATACATATACACACATATACATACAAACACATTTAACTGCAATGACCACACACATACACACACACATACATACATACACATACACTCATACAGCAAAAAATTGAAAAATAAAATTGTAAGGGAAACAACCGACAAAAACAAATTTTTACCAAAGATTTAACAACCTGCCCTTTTTGTTTAAATCCATTCTGAAGGAATTCAGAGCAACGGGATCAAGTTGAAACAGACCTTTACTCATGTAAGGTTATTTGTAAGTTGAATTATAGCCGACTCAAGAATATTTCTATTAACAAGTTGCTAGAGTGAAACAAAACTGAAACATTATTCCAATCAATACAATGGGATAACTCTGACAAATGGACAAAAAGGGCACTGGACAACTGTCCCGTTCTAACGGAATATTGATGCTGTTTTACACGCGTTTGCAAATCCTTTCCCGTCTGACCTATGTAAAAGGAATCACATTGCTTACACCCAATTTTATAGATAATGCCTAAATTATTGGTAGGGCTATTTTTTACTATGATGTTTTTCACAATATTGTTATATGAAAAAACTACACTGATATCCAAAAGTTTAAGTACATTAGCAATGCCTAAGTACATTAGCAATGCCTTACAACCTCACAAAGGTTCTGCGGGATGATTTCTCATTTCGTGAAGGTCAAGCTTGTATATATATATATATATATATATGTGTGTGTGTGTGTGTGTGTGTGTTTGTATATATGTGTGTATATGTATATATATATTTGGGTATGCGGGTATATATGTGTACGTGTATTATTTGTAATTTTTTCAAGTTATATTTATTTTTATTTCTTTATTCTTTTGCGACCTACCGTTTTCTCAGACAATAATTATAAAAACAAATTGGTAATTTTTTTTTTCCCTTATGCATATATATAATATATATATATATTCTGTATATATTGCGTTTATATTTCGTATATATACCGTAAATAGGTTGTATATATATTTTATTGTTCTTTATATTTATCTAGGGATCATTTTGTTTTCCAATTTATATTTATTTGTACTTTTGTATTCGTTTGTGACTATAATAGCATATGTGGTAATTTTTTCCCTTATAAATTGGTGTGCCTCTCTTAAAATTTATCTTTCAATTTTATTTTTTAATAATGTGACATATATATCATTTTGGCAGCATCTATTAAATCGATTGTAAAAACCTCCCTCTTGAGCTTGAATTGGTAGACTCTACTTACAATATTTATATTTATTTTTTATTTCTTTATTTTTTGTGACCTGTTCCATAAAAAAGCCATTTGAATTTATATGGAAGGTCGGCCAAAGTGCTAAAAGTGTCTTTATATATATATATATATATGTATATGTGTGTATATATATGTATATATATTATATATATATGTATGTATATGTATTTATGTGTTTTTATTTGCCGGTTTATTTCTTTATGATTATTTAGGCTGTGACATATATATCACTAAGGCACTATTTTGTAATTAATTTTTTCTCAATTTATATTTATATTTATTTTTATTTCTTTATTCTTCTGTGACCATATAATGTTGGCTCCTCCCACAATTTTTTCTATGCTTACTATATATATGTATATATTTATATATATATATATATGTATATATATATATATGTATATATATGTGAATGTGTATGTATTATGTTTATTTTGTAACCTATATATTGCCTTGATCTGGCCTTTCACTCCAGTGTTCCTGAGGATGTCATTAGACGAAAGCGCTTGAGCACCCCTTTGTGTTTTTTTCCTTCGTGGTTTTATTCATCATAAATACTTTTCACGTGTCACTTTCGTGAAATAATTTTTCATATAATATATATATATATATATATATATATATATATATATATATATACACGGTGAACCAAAAGTAGGTGGACAGTAGGTTGAATACGGTTTGTGTTATATTATATTAAACTATGGTGTTCATTATAACTATGGTGTTTGTGTATATTATATTAAAATATAACTAAATTTATTTAAATTTTATTTTGTATTATAGTATACAAAAAAATTAAATATGTATTCTCAAAATAAACGTATCATTTACTGTCCACCTACATTTGGTTCACCCTATATAATGAATAGGAACACCAGAGAAAAAATAAAACATTTTAAAACTTTATTGATTGATACCGATGTTTCGGAATGTTCTTATATCATTTTCAAGGGCTAAACAATAAAAGACCAATTTTAAATGAAAAAAATAAGTTCGACTAATGACGAGTTTAAAATAACAAAATTAAAATTATGAAAAAAAAAAAAATGGCTACGAAAATTTTTAATTTAAGAGCGGAAAAACAAGAATAAAAATCTTAGATTTAGTTCCCATCTGGAGGTCTCCTGGTTGTGTCGCGTGCGATGCGTCTTCCCCGTCGGTAATCTCGCCACTGCGCCCCGTCTCTGGCCAAATCTGTTCTCTGGCGCCGGGTTAAACCCGGATTCTCTCTTTCTACCGTCTTGAGCCACGTCGTCTTTGGGCGTCCCCGGGGCCTCCTCGATCCCACTATTCTTCCGTACATCAGCCTTCTCGGAAGTCAGTCCTCCCCCATCGTCTCGACATGGCGTACCATCTCCTCCGCGCATCCACCACTCTGTCCACTATGGTGAATTTAACGCCAGTCAATTCCCTTATATATTCATTTGTTCGTCTGTGGTACCAGAGGATGTTAATAACTTCTTCTTTTCTTTCAACTTCATCGTCCAGCACTCCGAAATATATAAAACTGTTGGTACCACTATTGCCTGGTACAATCTAATCTTTAGCGCTCCGCTGACATTGTCGTTTTTCCATATCTTGGTGAGTCTATTCATCGCCATATACCCCAGTTTAATTCTCTCTCGTACCGCTTTAAAATCATCTCTATTTTGCGTGAACCACTCCTAAATATTTAAACTCCTCTACCCGCTCTATTATTATTCCCGACGCCAGTGCCACCGCCATCCGTTCTCTCTTCCTTCCTTATCTTTATTGTCTCGGTTTTATTTAAATTTATCTCTAGCCCGTATTTTATGCATGCTTCTTCCACCCTAGTAGTAATTTCTCATATTTCTTCCGCTGTCTCTGCTACCAATACTATATCGTCCGCGTATCTTAGATTGCTTACGTATTCTCCTCCGATTTTCGCTCCTCCTTCGTAGTCACTGAGCGCTTCCCCCATCACCATCTCCAGGAACAGATTGAAGAGATAGGGTGACAACGGGCATCCCCGTATCACTCCTTGGTTAGTTCTGATGTCATCAGTTGTCATTTTTCCCTTCCTCACTCTTGCAACTGAATGTCAGACTGTCGAATTCTTAAAAGAAGTCGAAAATTCGTTACAGCTAGTGCGTTCGTAACTGACGTTGTTTTGTCTCGTTATTTGGTTGCCTCATAGACTATATTTTTGAATTTATATATATATATATATATATATATATGCTGCAAACCCACAAGGAAAAAGAAAAACGATTCCAAGGCCTTTCGTGTATTCAAAGCTACACCTCGTCATTCCTGACGAGGTGTAGCTTTGAATACACGAAAGGCCTTGGAATCGTTTTTCTTTTTCCTTGTGGGTTTGCAGCATTCATTCATTTCACGTTGTTTATTGTGAAATTCATCCCATATATATTATATATATATATATATAATATATATATAGAGGGTGGTCCAAAGGTCCTGCCTCATGGAGGAGGGGTATTACTAGAATATATTCTATGTAGTATTGAATTAACTCCAGGTTTTCTGTTTTGTTTACAGTGTGAAGGCCTTAAAATTAACAAATGGCAGAACAACAACATACAAGTGTACACTCCCCAAGAAAAGGTGGAATTAGTTCTCCTACGTGTTGAGGGTCTCAGTCAGAGGATAGCGACTGCAGAATTTCACAGAAGACATCCAGAAAAACCACAACCTGATCAGCGAACTGTCGGACGTCTTAAAAAACTAAAAGAAACGGGAAGCGAAGAAGACAGTATTCTAAGTGTTCTTAGAATACTTAAAAGGAACAAGTTCCATCCATACAAAGTCAACTTCGTGCAGGAACTGCACGGAGACGATTGCGACAGAAGACTCGAATTCTACGAATGGTTTCAAACAACACTCGCCACAAAGCGTACCTTACCACAATCCATTTTCTTCAGTGATGAAGCCTCGTTCGACCTTAATAGACACCTCAATAGACATAAGAGCGTGTATTGGGCGGATGAAAATCCACATCATGCGACTGAAGGACATTTTCAAACGAATCCTAAACTAAACGTCTGGTGCGGTATTCACGATTTCAAAGTCGTAAGCCAATATTCATCGATGGGAATGTGACTGGAAACGCTTATTTGACTCTGCTACAGGACATAATCGATCCATACCTTGATAATGTAAGCTTGCTGAAACGAATGAACTTCTACTTCCAGCATGATGATGCTCCACCAGTACAAATGTTCGGAATTGGTCGAGCGAGAACGTACCTCATAGGTGGATAGGTAGAAGGGGTTCGATTGAATGGCCACCACGTTCCCCGGACTTGACTCCATTCGACTTCCTTCTGTGGGGTTACCTCAAGAATACAGTGAACGAAAATCGTCCAACACCACCACTTAAACAATAAAGAAAAATATCAGTACTCTATGCAACAATATTACTGCAGACACTACTGCAAATGTGTACAACAGCTAAGTTACGTACTCGCATTATATTGTGCAGTGAAATGCAAAGATCACAGTTTGAAAATCTCCTTTAAACATTGTCAATTATCCACCAAAATAAGGCAGGACTTCTGAACCACCCTGTGTGTATATATTATATATATATATATATATATATATATATATATATATATATATATATATATATATATATATATATATATATAATAAAATAATCGAGTTAAATGAAATAGTTAAACAGGGTCACCAGTTTGGTCTTTCGACCAAATATGTTTACTTCCGAAGGAGACAAAAAAAGGGGCTTCGCAGTTTTGGTTTCATTACCAAAAACAGATTATTTATTCATAAATGATTAACAATTATTTGTACGGAATTGTACAATATTATAAATGAATGATTACTGACAATAAGGAATGAATTCACACATGTCAAGAATTAAATGATACAGGGTGATAAGAACTATAATTCAATTAACAAAATGTACGATATTTAACACACAACAATAAGGAGCCTACTTGCAGTATTTCCAATGACAGAGATATGCGAGTTCGATTTAACGGTATTGAACACTTCTTTAGGTTAATTCTGATAGTCAGAGTTTGTGGGAGTTATAGGTTTGGTAATAGGAATAGCCTATCACGACGTAGTAAAACCATTGTAGGGCGAGTCGGGGCCTATACGAGCTTTACAGACCTGGGTTTTTCATGAGAAGATAGGCTTTGAAAACGGAAGAACCTATGAGCCGGCTGGACAACGAAGACGGAACCAAAAACACTGTAGGCCAGGCAACGACGATGTACACCAAAATAAGGCAGGACTTCTGAACCACCCTGTGTGTATATATATATATATATATATATATATATATATATATCTATATATATAATAAAATAATCGAGTTAAATGAAATAGTTAAACAGGGTCACCAGTTTGGTCTTTCGACCAAATATGTTTACTTCCGAAGGAGACAAAAAAAGGGGCTTCGCAGTTTTGGTTTCATTACCAAAAACAGATTATTTATTCATAAATGATTAACAATTATTTGTACGGAATTGTACAATATTATAAATGAATGATTACTGACAATAAGGAATGAATTCACACATGTCAAGAATTAAATGATACAGGGTGATAAGAACTATAATTCAATTAACAAAATGTACGATATTTAACACACAACAATAAGGAGCCTACTTGCAGTATTTCCAATGACAGAGATATGCGAGTTCGATTTAACGGTATTGAACACTTCTTTAGGTTAATTCTGATAGTCAGAGTTTGTGGGAGTTATAGGTTTGGTAATAGGAATAGCCTATCACGACGTAGTAAAACCATTGTAGGGCGAGTCGGTGGCCTATACGAGCTTTACAGACCTGGGTTTTTCATGAGAAGATAGGCTTTGAAAACGGAAGAACCTATGAGCCGGCTGGACAACGAAGACGGAACCAAAAACACTGTAGGCCAGGCAACGACGATGTACTTCATGTAAGATCAAGCTGAGATTCGGAGGGTCGGCAGGACGGACGCCCTTTTTCGAGTGAAGCAGAGTGCGTTTTGGGATCATCGTCGAGAGGGAGCAGAGCTTCAGTGAGGAAAGTCGGAGAGTAGAGAGTGAGCACTTGGGGATAAATTGAAACGGACTCACGCTTTTATAGCCGTTCTGAAGGCGTGATTGTTTGGCATTTTGCCCACGCGTTCAGATTTCACCACCTTCTTTATATCTTCAAGCCGTGAGGAGGCGAGGAAAAGAAATTTTCAGTTTGCCTATATATACATGGGAAGAATTTCGTAATTAAACGTGAAATGAATCAATGATGCAAACCCACAAACCATATATATATATATACAGGGTGGCGTAGTATCGCGATACATTTTCTGCATCTTGCATCGTATCGCGATAGATTTTTTATTTGTATTGTATCGAAAGATACAATACAAATAAGTGTCAGTAACGCGATACTTTATCATAGATTCAGTCAGTGAACAAACCTCGTCAAGAATTATCTAATTATTTAGCGAATAATTCATCAGACATTCAACAATTACACATGTATCCTTTGATAAAAGAACTGTTCATAAACTAGAACACTACACTACCATCAAGCGCTCCGGCTGAGACACGTTTTAACATAGTAGCTGCAAATCTCTCTCATTCAAAGAGAAACAGAATGTCTGATGAATTGTTTGTAAATTCAATAAAAATAGAAACTAATTAAGTTGTTTCATAATATATATATATATATAATATATATATATATATATATTATATATATATATATATATATATATTTTGTTTCAAAGTATGACCGCTCATGGCCACCGAAAGAAAGGTGGATAGCAGAGCGAACACAGGACGAAGACTATGAAACAGCTGACGGAAGTGAACAATAGACGGGGGAAAAAAAAAAAAGTCACAACCGGTAAAGAAGTCGGGAGCGAAGGAGGAAGGAGAACAACCCGCAGCGCAGAGTAAAGCGGACACTCCACCAGCAGGTGGGCAACTGTGAGTAAGATGTTACAATCGAGACATCGGGGCACCCGATCCCCGGCAATCAAATAGCCATGGGTCAGGTGGGTGTGGCCAATACGGAGGCGGGCCAAAGCCACCTCCTTATGGCGCGACCGATTTAAGTAAGAGGCCCAACATCCCAATTTGGGTTTAATCTTGCAGAGTTTGTTATTTGTAGTGCCATCCCAGCGACTCTGCCACCGGGAGCGCAAAAACCTACTGAAGCCAGGGATATAATCGGAAAAGGGGAGGGACACGGGTGAAACCTGTAGTCGGCACGCGGAACGGGCAGCTCGATCGGCAGCCTCATTTCCAGCCACGTTAACATGTGCAGGAACCCAGCAAAATACCACCTCCTTGCCACCAGAAGTGACAAGGATATGGCACAGTAGCTGGATTCGTCGGACCAGTGGGTGGACAGGGTCAAAACACTCCAGGCCATCCAGGGCACTGCGGGAATCCGAATAGATGACAAACGACCATCCGGATGCTCCCGCACCACCTCCAGAGCGCTCAGAATGGCATAGAGCTCCGCCGTGAAAACGGAAGCCTCATCAGGGAGACGGGTACATCGGGGAGCCAGGGCAAACGACTGGGGAACAGCCGCGGCCCCAACGCCCCCCGACGACCTCGAGCCATCTGTGAAGACCGCAACACATGCAGAGTGACACGCTGCATGCTGAAGGAACAGAGACCGAAGCAAGGCAGAGTCGGATATATATATATATATATATATATATATATATATTATCATACACACAGACCATGCATGAAACAAGGAACTCTTCTGGGAAAATTAAATCCACTATAGTCCGAATAAGTAATGGTAAATGACTAACACTATAATTTTTTTTTTCATGATGTTAGCCCGACGTGGGCAACGGGTCACTCACAAAGAGGCCCCAAAAATATAGCTTCGCCCACCGGCTATCTGCAAAGCATACAAGATCTAGCTTTGGGACAGGATCTAGGGGTTACAGCGACACCTAGCCTACTATATCCAGAACCTCAATATGTATTCAATCCGACGCGAATGCAGCGAGTCTTTTGCTTATATTGAGGTTCTAGATAGTAGGCTAGGTGTAGCTGTAACCCCTAGATCCTGTCCCAAAGATGGATCCTATCTGCTTTGCAGATAGCTGGTGGGGGAAGCTATATTTTTGGGGCCTCTTTGCGAGTGACCCGTTGCCCACGTCGGGCTAACACCATAAAAGAAAAAACTATAGTGTTTGTCATTTACCTTATTCGGACTATAGTGGATTTAATTTTCACAGAAGAGTTCCTTGTAAAATGCACGGTCTACGTGTATCATGAAAAAACCTCAGGGGACCATTCCGAGTTCAATCCCATATATATATATATATATATATATATATATATATATATATATATATATATATATATAAGCACACCGGACAAAAAATTAGTCACCCCTCTCAGAATGTACCTAATAACGTGACGGCGCCTCTGGCCTTGATAACCGCACGAATCCGGCGAGGCAGAGACTCTACGAGGTTGTGCATGTACTGAACATCGATTTGCTGCCACTCGTTCATCAGCCGGTCCCGAAGTTCCGCCAGAGTCCGTGGGTGTCTATTCCTGCGCTTCACTTTCTGTTTCCAGCCTGAACAACACCTTCGACGCATTCAGGATTAAAGGCTTCATTGGACCTGCGATGTACTCGTCGCCTCCCATCATTGGAGAACAAACAAAAACGGGACTCATCGGACCAAATTACACGTTTCCAATCTGCCGCAGTCCGGTTTTTGTGCCTCTGAGCCCATTTATAACGTGCCAATTTGTGACTTGCTGTTAACAGCGGCCTCTTCCTTGGTACCCTGCTCCAGATGTCCATCGCATGCAGTTCTCGTCGCAATGTCCGTTCGGAAATTGGTCGCTGGAGAACCTCATTGGTTTCTTGGAGCAATTGTTCTCTGGTTTGAAAGCGATTTGCAGTTACTAGATGAGAAACATGGCGGCGGCCCCTATTGTCTAGAATTGTTTTCCGGCCACAGTTACGCCGTCGATTGTCAGTTGATTGCGAACTACACCACTCTTTGTAAACTCGCTGGACAGTACGCGTTGACACACCAACAAATTGGGCTACTTCAGACATTTTGTGTCCGTGGGCTCTGCCAAACACGATGGCTCCTTTTTGCCACTGAGTAACGTCTGCCTCACGACCCATGACTATATCCAACACACACTTTGTTCTTCACCACCTCACGAAACAGATCTGATCCTGTGTGCTACGTCACCGCTACTTGTCACTTACCAATGCTACATCAGCGCCCTCTGTGTGACCTTGAACTTCCTACTATCGGTGCTATTAGGGGTGACTAATTTTTTGTCCGGTGCTTTTATATATATATATATATATTATATATATATATATATATATATACAATTAGTCTACTGAAGTCAGACCAATGGGACAATAATTTCACGGGAGCGATGTCCCCTTTTTTAAATATTGGCGTAATGTTTGAAAGTTCCCAATCGAACGGAACTTCTACAGACTGTAACGACTTATTATTATTATTACTAGTACAGTTCCCGTCACTTCGCTGACGGTTAGACAGGCTAAACTACAAAAAAAGAACCCAGCCGTGAAAATTTTGAGCTTCACATTGTGTCAACATTTCTGAATCTGGTATCTCCCAAAACCTCCTCACCCCCATTCATACAACTTGGGGGCTAACCCCCTCCCCCATTACCACACCCATCCCCCATTACCCCACACCCACCCTTCCCCCATTGCTAAACTACAGAAAAGAAGTCATGAAAATCTTGAGCTTCACATTTCCGCCCGTAATACAATTTCTGAATTTTTTTTACAATTTCTGAATTTTTGTTCTCAATTTTTTCTAAATTTCTGAAAGTGTGACGGACAGACGGACAGACGGACAGACGGACAGCTCTCTTATTATAATATAGATTATTATTATTATCATTAAAAATAAATAAATAAGTGAGGAGAAAAGACTACTGCGCAGTTCACGTCTTTAATTATCCCAGGATAGAGCTTATCTGGACCTGGAGTTTTATTAGGATTAATTTTACCTATGGCCGAGAGTACTTCAATTTCACTAATGGTAAAATGGTGAAGCTTTAAATGATGATCACCGAGCATGATTACGGCGACAGGATTGTTGTTCATATTCTCGTTAGTGAAGACTGAAGAGAAAAATTTATTTAAAACTTCCATTATTTGTAAGTCATTGTAAATTTGTTCAATGTTTTCGCCAATGAGTGGACCAATAATAATCCGCGAAGCTACTTTTTTATTCCAAACATAATTATAGAATTCTTTTGGATTCGATTTAATTTGTTTCACTCTATGTACCTTATAGTTGAGCTTACTTCTTCTAAGAAGTTTTTTACTTCGTTTTCTCAATAGTTTGTAAGCATTTTCATCGGACAAATTACTCGATTCTTTAAATTGAAAATACGCGTTCCTTTTTAACGTTAAGCTACTTTTCATTTCAGCATTCCACCATTTAAGTTTAACAGACTTCGCCAGTCTCTTTTTACATAATGGGATATTACTCGATTCTAAACGTTTAAAATAATTATAAAAGGAAGTCCATGCGCCATTAATATCATCGTGCGATAGAGCCTCATCCCAATTATGAGTCGAAAGTTGCAGTTTCGTGTCACGAAATTTAGCTCTTTTAAAATCCAAAACGTATTCCAGGCTCTCACAATTACGAACATTAATTTCAATTTCAAATGTTATTTGCCTATGATCACAGTAGTAGTAGTAGTAGTAGTAGTAGTAGTAGTAGTAGTAGTAGTAGTAGTAGTAGTAGTAGTTTCCTACAAAGATATTATCAATTAAGTCGAGGTCCGTACTTAAAACCGATTCCAGAATATCGCGTTCTCTCGTGGTTTCCTCGTCATTTGAAAGAGTGAACTTTCGAGCAAACGTTCGCGCAGTCGACGATCGGAATTAGATTGTAAAGGACCACCCAAATCCAGCGAAGTAAATTAAGATCTACCATAATTATCGAATCATGTTCGCTACTTAAGTAAAAAATTAGTTCCTGAAGAGGAACAAATCATACGCTGCCCGTTTAAAAACGTTAAATTTATTCTCACTCGTAAAAAGGCGAATTCGAGTAGATTTAATCCAGGTTAAAATGATTAAGTTTTGATAATGTCTACGCCAAAAAATATTTCGCCTTCACGAATGCGGACAGAACTCGCGGTAATGGTTCCAAATTAGCGAGTAAACATTTTAATTCTAATGAAGCTAAACATCAATTAATGGAATGGATTGCCAGCCAGCGTAGTTCGATCGAATCTCTTAAAAGAGACGATAAACGATGAACTCCACACTAAATACTTCAGTAATTAAAATATTAATGTAACAAGTGAGACTCTCCTAGGGATGTAGACCCGAAGACGTCGCGATTTCGTACTAACTCAGGCCCTCGAGACTGAATGCGCTGGCGGGTCCGGAGGGACAAGAAAATGTTTGGCAAAGTTTTCGTTTAATGTGCATGAATCAGATTGCATCGATATTCAAATTAACGACGAGTGGAGTCGAGTCGTTTCTCGTTCGACTTTATCTCGGAGTTATTTATTAGACTTAGTCAGATTTTATCCAAGATTTCTTATAAGCGATTCCCGCCTTTCTTACCGCGAGGCTTAATCTGAATTCGCTTACTTGAATGTAGTTCGTTGCCTTCTCTCGAATGGTGAACAACCTCGTTATATAGTCAAGAATGCCGGAAATCGGCTACGTCATAGCTCTTGGTCTCAGCTTCCGCACGATATTATCGAAACCCTTAATTGTTTCTCAGAGCATACGGAGAGCCAATCTTTCTTACCCTAATGACTGCAGCTACGCACGCGTAGTACGTCAATTAAGTATAATTAAATTATCAGCTTGGTAGGGGCGATTTCAAGTTTTTTATAGCTCCGGGAGTTTCTCAGGAGCTTTGTAAATGCGTCTCAGCAGAATCCAATAAGACTATTTTGTCGAAATATTTTCGAGTTCAAAAGTTATTCCAACTTTTTTTCAACCGTTTTCTGGCGATTTTTACTTTTGTCACTTTGCCACTTTTTCCTAGGAGGGCTTCATATAGCATACAACATTTTCGAGGGATTGTTATAGCTACAGTGACTGTACAATTGTACACTAATACTTCACGGAAGCATTAATGTTACTAAAACGAAGCAAACGGTAAAAATCAATACATAAACAACCCGTTCAAGACTGTTTCAATAAGAATAACGAACGCTTCAGATTTTCCTAATTAATACACACAAATCACATTTACGCGACTTCAGTATTCATTTAATAAAAGTCTCTCGAGTTCGTCGTACAAAATAGCGATGTTGATTTAGTTAAAATAATTTTCGTAATTATAAATCACTGTTAAAATAAGATCCGGTTGATGTATGTCACAAAGAATGAATCTATAAATAGAATGTACGGATGCCTCAAGCCAAGTTTAAGAAAAGTTTACTCAAATTTTCCTATCTGATGATGTTAAATGCATAATGAAGTTAGAATTAGACGTTTTTTCTATTAATTTATCAATACTCTTATTTAATTATTTAAAAGCAAGCTTTCAAGTGTTGATGAAAACCATTATTTTTAATGACAATTTCACTTTTTTCCCTATTTGAGACGTCGTAACTACGTAGCAACACCATTTCCCGTAGATCAGTGAAGTTTGCGACGATGTGTTTGCGTAGTACTAGTAGTTGGATGGATGAATAATCGTCCTCCACGTACGGATGATGTAGCGACCCGTGGCTCGGATCTCGCGTAAAGCTGGGGGTTCCGTCACGTGACCTTCGCTCTTACGAAGTTAACCAACCTTCAAAATATTTTCTCTACTCTCGGGTATGAAATAAGTCTTCAAAGCGCATTAATAACGTGTAAACTTTAATGACGTCATACGCAGAAGGCAACAGTCGGGGGAAAATTAATAAAAAAAATTAAGGTTTCTCAAACAGGTGTTCAAAACCTCATGACTTTCAATGTTAGTGATACACCACAGCCGATAGGATTAATCGCGGAAGACCATCAAAGCTATCACAGTCTGACACTTAACACCCGACGATTAGACCACTTGTGAGACAGGAAAATTCAACAGCTGTCTTACTGCAAAACTATACGAAACTGCAAGAATCGAAGTCGACCCATTTTCAATTAGACAGAAAAAAAAGTTTTTAATCGTAAATAAAAGGAAGAGGAGATTAACTTTAATCTAAAACCCACAACAAATTCCTTTAACTTTTTCCTGATCTAATTTATATACAGGACTGTGAACGAGTCAATTTTGATCCTCTGTAATTTCCAGCTGTGTTACAACAACACAATTTCTAAATTTTACAGTGGTGCTCGTAAGTATTCGTAGAGAGAAATATTTCAGTTGTATTCTTCCTTATCTTTTGTACCATGCATAACGATAGTTAGGAAAAGTTTAACTCCAAACATATAATGAAAAAGATCAAAGAATTTGAGGAAAATAAAAAAAAAATTAAAATGCAAAAGTTCTCATACATTTTTTAAAAAAATTATTGAATATTTTGCGTGTCCACCTTTCGCTCGAATGACTTCAATGATTTGTTTTGGGTATTTTTTTCCACAAAGTTTCGATATCTCTGGGTAGAAATTTTAACCCATTCTTCTAAAGAAAATTGTTGCAATTCATTCAAATTCGAAGGGTTTCTTTTGTGGACACCTTTTTTCAAATCAAACGATAAAATCTTGATTAAATTGAGATTTGGGCTTTAACTGGAGCACTCGAGAAATTTGTTGAAGCCATTTCATGGTGCTTTTACTTTTATGTTTTGGGTCATTATCTTGTTGCAGTACTCAATTGCGACCCATTTTGTAACTCCCGAACTGAAGACAATCCATTTTCTAAAATTTTCTGATCTTTCTTCGAATTCAAGATTCCATTGATGGAAGTAAGCTTTCTTGGGCCAGGACTAAAAGCATCCACAGTGGAATGAACTACCACCACCCCTGTTTAACCGTAGGAACGATGCTTTTGTCATCGAATGCAGTATTTAATTTTCGCCAAACATATCGTTGCTCATTGTTGCCGAATAAATTCAATTTTGGTCTCGTTTGTCCAGAAAACTTACTTTCAAAATGCAAATTCATGATTTTAATGATCGCTGGTGTACTTTAAACGAGTTTCCTTGCGCGCTTTTCGTAGCAGATGTTTTCTTCGTGCGACTGTCCCACGCAAACCTTTCTTTCTTAATGTACAACGTAAAGTAGAGGGATGGACATCGATCTCAGTCTTAATATTTGTCAAATATCACCCGCAGTCATTCGCGGATTCGCAGCAGCCGTTCTTTCAATTCATCTAGCTACGTGTTCTGACCCATTTCTTACTAATAGCTTGTACAGTCCCGTATTCCATGAAGATTCACAGAGAAAATTCTAGAATTCAGAATTGCCAACAGTCACTAATCAGTAAACCACCAACTACTGATAAAATTTTTAAATTTTTTCAAACCTAACGCGAACGCAAAAAGTATTGAATAATTTTGTAAATAAATGTACGAAAACTTTTGTATTTTACCTTTTTTTATTTTATTTTCCTAAAATTCTTTAATGTTTTACATTATATGTTGGAGTTGAACTAATTTTTTTATTCTTAAAATTTTTACAAACGAACGCTAAACTCTTCCTAACTATCCTATGTATGGTACAAAAAAAATAAGGACGAATACAAATGAAATATTTCTCTGTACGAATACTTAGGAGCGCCACTGTAGTAATCTAGTTTTCTGAAGGTGTTCAGTACCAGACTGATAGCTAGCTTTGATGGTCTTCCACGTCTGCTTATAGGTTTACTATCAGCTGCGCCAATTTCATCGAATATCATATTAGAACACCCGAACAGTGAACACCTTTTTGAACCTCTATTCATTAATTTCCTTTTCACTGCAGCTCCCTTTGTTGAACTACTATAATTGGCTTTACTCCAAGCGAAATAATGACCTTTTGGAGCCAAATTTCATACCTGGAAGAAAATAAAATACAAAGTTTCATCATCAAGAAAATTGGACCCTTTTTACATACAGCAAAATATTGGCTTTTATCAACACTCGAAGTCCCGCTTTCATACATTGACAAAATATTGCTAATTTTATAGAAGAGAAAGACATCAAAGTGAAAACTTAAGTATGCATATTCCATATTCTTTTCCTACTACGAATGCGTAAAAAAAAAAAAATCATTAGTTTAACTTTGTTCTGATGCTATCAGCAACAACTCCTGACTCTCATTCAGTTTATGTTTCTGCTGGGAGTCGTGCAAAATCTATTCTTCGACTCACCAAAAATTCCTTCATCAAACAAAAATGTGAAAACCTATCCAATTCTAGTTTTTCTCGCTCTTTCCGGAATCCAACAACTTCAATAACTTCTTTTCATCTTCTTTTCCATTCTAACGGTTCAGCTGCCGTGTCTTCCGCTGATAAAGCTAAACTTTTCGTTCAAACTTTCGCCTCCAACTCAACCCTAGACGATTCCGGTGCTGTTCCTCCATCTCCTCCTCCCTCTGAATTATGTCTGAAATTAGAATCTCTTCCAAAGATGTTCTTTCTGCCCTATCTGGGCTCAACTGTAGGAAAGCGTAAGGTCCTGATGGTGTCCCTCCTGCTGTTCTCAAAAACTGCTTCTGTGGTGACATCCTACCTAGGCAAACTCTGGTACTACTACTTCCTGCTGGAAGTTTGCTTTCATTCAGCCTGTCCCAAAAGGTGACCGCTCTCAACCCTCCAACTATCGTCCAACTGCCTTGATTTCTTGCCTTTCTAAAGTTTTTGAATCTATCCTTAATAGAAAGCTTCCTAAACACGTCTCTACTCACAATCTTCTTTCAGATTGTCAGAATGGGTTCCGCAAGGGACACTCTACTCACAATCTTCTTTCAGATCATCGTTAATATGGGTTCCGTAAGCAGGTATGGGGCAATTACAGTTAAATCGCTGGTGCTAATATGACAGGAAGGCAAGCAGTGGTTCATTCAAATGGGTGGGGGGGGAATGCAACCATCAAATGATGGGTGGACCACCCTGGGCGTCGCACATCAATTGATACATCGAACATTGAAAGGGTTAACTGCAATTGGGTCAATTGAAATTGTCACTGTGAATGTAATTGACTTCAATTAAAACTATTTTTAGTCAATTACAATTACACAGCAATTACCTGAAAAAGTTAAATCAATTACGATCACCCCATGCCTGTCCGTAAGGGACGGTCAACTGACGGACTTCTTACATATCTCTAACTCTTGGTCATCCTCCTTTCGGGATTTTGGCGAAACCTTCGCTATTGGGTTGGGTTGGGCCAGCTACTCACTTTGTCACTGCTCATTCTCAGATGACCTCTGGGGCACTCTCACCCCGATGCAGTGGGGAAACGAGTTTCCAGACTGTTACTTTTTCCCTTTAACAGCACTACTTCTACAATGAAGTGACAGATGGTTCGACACTTTTCCAACACTTGTATAATCTACCAAAATCAGTTACAGATATTAGCAAGTAAGAGATCCTACAGACCTTACATTATATAAGCCCAAAAGGGTCACAAATCCATGGATCACTCCAGGAATTATCACGTCAATAAAGAACAGAGATAAATTATTCAAATTGCAATTACAAAGCAAAATTCCGAAAGTACAAATATACTCAATACAGAAACAAATTAACTAAAATAATCAAAATTGCAAAATATAACTATTATAACAATCAATTTTCCAAACATAAAGGAGACATGAAAAACACTTGACAACCATAAACATTCTTCTCAGAAACCAAATTAAGAAAAAATCAATAGAGAAATTAAATCTTGATAAAGAAATTACTGATGATACTTCTATTGCAGACTCTTTAAATATACATTTTACTTCAATAGCGGATAACTTCACTCACAGTTACTAAATAATGATCACTCGCATCTAGAATATATGCCACCCAGCCCACTAAAATTCATTTTCTTTTGTTCCTGCTACCTCCACTGTCAACTGCGGTCCGGAATATTATTGTTAAATTAAAAAATACAAAAAAAATAACATTCATAACATTTCTGTACCTATATTGAAACTTGTTAGATAAGATATCTGTAACTTTGGCTAAAATTATCAATCAAAGTATTTCCAAAGGAATATTCCCATCAATGCTAAAAACTGGTTGTATAACACCCCTTTTTAAAAGGGGGGATCCTACACTAGCAACTAATTACAGACCAGTGTGTTCATTATCTGTGTTCAGCAAAGTTTTTGAAAAAATTGTAAGAAGTAGAATGCAGCGATATTTAGAATCCTACAATTTATTATCTCCAAATCAATATGGCTTCCATAATAATAAAACAACAAAAATGACTATTTTAAATCTTATGGAAAATGCAAATATAGCTAAAGAGAACAAAGAAATAATATAAATATTTATGGATTTGAGTAAGGCGTTTGATGTAATAGACCATAATATTCTACTTAATAAATTATATTGTTACAGCTTTAGAGGAGCAATCAGTGATTGGTTTAAAAGTTATTTGTTTGATAGATATAATTTTGTATCAGTAAATAAGGTTTGCTCAACTAAAGCGCTTGTATGGTGTGCCACAGGGCTCAGTTCTGGGTTCACTGTTATTTTTATTATATATAAATGACCTTCCACATTCATCTGATATACTGAACTTCATAATGTTTGCAGATGATACAACTCTCTTTTCTTGCAAAGATGTTAATTCAGCTAGGAATCTATTTAATTCAGTAAATGTGAAAATTTTAGATCACTGCTTCCTATAATGCCAAGATATTTTTCCTGTCTATCAGCCTCGAACCAATTTCCTTGCATCTCATAACTAAAGTTTTCATTATTTTTACCAAAAGGAACGACTTTGCATTTTTGAACATTGAATTCCATCTGCCATTTACTAGCCCAGGCAACTAATCTCTCAAGATCTTTTTTGTAGTTTATAAGATTTTTCTATATTTGTAAGTGGTAGAACTACTTTTTATCATCTGCAAATTTAGAAATTTTACTACCTACTCCCTTCTCTAAATCACTTGGATATAAAATAAAGAGTAATGGACCTAAAACTGATTCCTGTGGTACCCCACTTTTCACTTTCTGCCACCCAGATTCATGGTCATTTAAAATTACTCTGTTTCTGTCTTCTAACCATTTTTCTATCCAATTTATAACTGACCCCAATATCCCATGAGCTTTTAATTTATATAGAAGTCTCCTATGTGGAACCTTGTCAAACGCTTTACTAAAATCCAAATAATTAACATCTACATTATTTCCAGGAATTATCTTCCTGATCAGTTACAAATTCTAAAAAGTCCAAGAGATTAGACAAACAAGACCTTCCTGATCTAAATCCATGTTCTGAATTTGAAATAAGATTAAAATTTTCCAAATGATGTTGATTATTATTCTTTATAATTCTTTCCAGTATCTTTCCTACCTCCTCCTTACTACCCTTTTTGTAAATGTGTTACATTTGCTTTTTCCATTCAACTGGTAGTTCTGCATAATTAATAAACGTAGCAAACAAAATAGTTAGTGCCTCAGATAAGCTTTCTTCCCCTTCTCTGAGAATCCTAGCAAATATATCATCAGGTTCAGCAGTTTTATTTGACCAGTGTATAAATCACCCGCTAAACATCATCCTTCCTCCTATGAATATGACCAAGAATGCCTGAATTTACAGGATCTAAAGAATTAAAATCAAAGTTAATTAAATTTTCTTCAGTAAAAACAGCTAAAATAATCATTAAAAATACCAACAATATCCTGATCTTTTTCAAACATCCTATCATGCTTTTTATTATTATATTTATAAAAACTAAAGAATTTCTTTGGGTCTTTATTGATCTTTATTGGATCTATTTTTAGCTAGATTTATTTCACTATGCCTTTTGCTCTTCCCAATCAAATGATTTGGCTTATTTCTTAACTGCCTATAATTATTCATCCAAGGCCATCATTGCTTTTAAATGGCCTGAATGGCCTTTTTTTATTTTTAATCATTTTAGCTATTTCTTTATTCCACTGAAAAGGTTTCCTAATCTTGTTATTCCTAACAGTTCTGAAAGGAATACACACCTACATTGTACATCCTCTAAAATTTCTTTGAATCTAGACCACATCTCAATAACATTTTTATGAGCAAATTCATTATCCCACTTTACTGAGCCTAACAAACTACCTAAACTTACTATAGTCACCCTTTGAGAAGCAAGGAACTAGATGGTCATTGTTGACTAGATCCCTATTTAAATTCTATCAAATGGTCACTATTCCTTAATAACCTCATGATCACTAGATAGAACCAAATCTAAGAGTGCTTGATCTCTAGTTGGTTTGTTTATAAATTGTATTAGAAACCTATCATTACAGCACTCAATGAAGAAGTTACCTTCCCTATAATTTCCTTCTAAAAGGTTCCATTCTACATGAGGCAGGTTGAAATCTCCCATAATTAATGTTCTAGCACTACAACCTTTGTTTATTTCCTGAACCATACTATCACCAATTTCCTGTGTTTGGTTTGGAGGTCTATAAAATGGTGTCCGGACAACCGCCCCCCGGATTATTGCCCCCCATAAGTAAATAAAAATTAAATAGAAATTAAATTTACGTTTAAAAAATGGCAAGCTAAAACAATATTTAACAACATTATTGCCAATTCTTGCTTAATTTTGCTTGTAGCCTGAAAAAAAATTATATTTAAAAAGTTAGCAATATTTAACAAAAATTTTTCCAATTATTGCTTACTTATTTATAATAAAATTATGAAGTTTAGCTACTTAATTTTATTTAAACAGTTGGCAAGACTTATTGTATTTCATATACTATACTATGGATTAATTAATTATATTTAAACAGTTGGCAATACTTATTGAAAGGTCGTTTTGAAAGTCATAGTTGGTGGTTAGGTTAGGTTAGGCTAGTTTTTTATAAATATTAATAAATTTAATTCCTATTTAATTTTTATTTACTTATGGGGGGCAATAATCCGGGGGGGCGATTGTCCTACGGGGGAAGTTGTCCTAGCACCCTATAAAATGCCCCTATCTGAATATACTCTGCTTGATGCACAGATATCAACCCAAATTGATTCTACCCCATTGTCTAATTTAATACTATCATTCTGAATTGAGTTAAATCACTCTTAATGTATAAGACCAAACCCATTGCCTGTCCATTCTATAATAAATATACATTACATAACTATTTAACTCATATTCTGCTCTACTGTCATTGAATACTGCATCACTAAACCAAGTCTCACTAATATAGATGATATCCAGATTTTCACTGATCATATTACTAAATAGCTTAATTCATTTTTCTTATTCCTGAGACTCTGTGTATTTGTCTAAAAACACTTTGAAAACCCCTCAGTCGTAACTTGTTCTCTACTTTTGGCTAGATTGCCGATATGCCTATTCCTGACAATTTATATTTAAGACCCTAACAGTATAGATTTACATATTCCCTGATGCTTTATGCACTCTGTTGATCTAAAGTCATCTTTCAAAATCCCAATGGACTCTCACTGTCCTCTAAAAGTTCCCATATAAAGCAGTTTCCTTTCTACTAAGATGTAATCCATCCTTACTGTAAAGCTCCTTCCTTCCTTTCATAAAAATTATCCGGCAAATGTATAAATTGAATCCCTTCACTACACAGCATCTTAAATTTATCATTTAAGGCTAAAATTCTACTTGTAAATTCCATACTTACCCAACCCTTGGTAAAATACCCACTATGTAAGGACAAATGAGGCTAATTTTAAAATTTCTTACTGGTGTTTAGTATAAGAAGAAGTAGGGACTGATTGAAAGTACTTCAGCACTTTTGGATCCAAAACCGAAAGTAGATTACTTTATATGAAAGTATTGTAATATAAAATGGAATACTATACTTTATATGTTATGTAATTCAATCGCTTTATTATTCCTTTTCATGCAAAACGTAGCACATAATTAAAGAAAACTCAAAAAACATTCCAAAACATTAATATTCATTAATGCAAATTAATAAGAAAATTAAGACATTTCAATTCATTCAATATTCAAAGTTCAAATATTTCAAGTTTTTTGAAAGGAGGATAACATCTTCAGCGTTTACTGGGGTCAAATTCGCCTGTTTGGTGTTGTTCACATTGCCTGCAGTAGAAAAAAGTCGCTCCAATTCCACTGAACCCAAAAGGCAGTTCAGTCAAGTTTACTTTCAGTTTCAGGCCTGAAACCGAAACCGAACTTAGGTCGGTCCCTAATAAGAAGTGAATTGGTTTGTAGGATGCAGCAATTACATCCCACTTGGTAATAGCCACTTTTCCAATTACCACAGACTCTCAATCAAAATTTTAAGGGCAGAAGCTCTGGCTACATTTTTAGGAAGCTAAAAGGCATTCATGGGTTTTCAACAGCCCATCATACCAACTTCAACCAGGCTTAACAACTACTACCCCTACCCAAACTAATCAAGGTCCCTGAGAATCCCTGACTTATCTACTACTGAGCATGGACCAATCATGTTCATAACTTTCAATGGATGAATTAGTCATAATGTACCCCAAGTTTATGCGTGTCAATGTGCATTAGGAATACTTACGGTACTCTACTGTTACATTACTTAGGAATCCCTTCACTTTTACAGGTTTTCCCAACTGACAATAAATACACTCTCCTCACCCTGAGAAACAAATATTTATGTACATAATTTGTCTGTTGACCTTTATAAAATTTGAACACTAAGAGCTTTCTATCAGAAACATTCCTTAAATCTAGTCACAGCCACACTTACTTTTTTCAGCATTTACATAATCTTTACGAAATCAAATGGGTAAAACTGCTTCTCAGGTAGAGCCCTTTTCTTTAAGAAGCTAAAAGTGACACACACTGAGCTTTTGGAGTATTCTTTCCTCGTAAACTTGGGTCCTTGGCAAGAATTCTTAATTTCTGAAGGTCACCAACTGACCCATCATTCATGAATACATTTTGTGTCACTGTGTACATTACCTGAAAAAGGTAAATAACTATTAAATAATCCAGTGAAGTCATCGAGTGAATTGGCTAATTGAATCTAACATTAATTTGCATTGGGATGCAGCAACCCCACTACTTGCCAAAAAATGCGCCTAGTTCTGTATTTTCTGTGATACAGGAGGAAAAAGATCTTCCCAACAAAGAAGCAACAACAGCCTCTAAAGAAAGCTATTTTTGCCTTTTTACCCCAGTTCTTTGGGAAATGAGATAATGTTAATGAGTGAATGATTGAGCCTGACACTAAACCCTTTATTTTTGGTCTTAGTAGGCCCAAGCATCATTATCAGGTTCTACTCTTATGAGGAAACAAATTGTGAAGGATCTGTATCTATCTATTCATAACGCTAATTGTTTTGGACATTGGCAAGTAATTAAATTAATTCATACACCAACCCTATTACAAAACAGCCTACTTGGCTAATCAATATTTATAAGATGAGTTTTGGCTCCATACATCATAGTAAGTGATTTTAACCCTTTGAAACAATTAGAAAATAAACACTGTGAACTATTACATTTAATTTAACTCAATAACTTTCATTATCTTGCTTTTCCAATATCCTTATGACCACTATCCTTTTATAAACTTTTTCATAAAAAAAAAACCCATCTCCTGTGTCTGAATTTCCTTCTAAATCACAAATCTGAATGTAAATTATTTATCTGGGATAGCCTACGAAACATACAAGGTCCTTAAGAAGTTAAAGTTGGGTTGGGGTTGTTTTCATCTTTCTTGTAGTTGGTGAAGATGAATCCTAAATTATGATGGTTTTCAAGGTACAAATTTGACTAGATTCATCACTCCTCAATTACAAATTTTGTACCATTAAAATCTGAAAAATAAAGATATTTAATGGAGTAACACAAAGTGAAAATTTGTATTTATTTCCATACTAATAAGTCATAAGCGCAAAACCTCAACTATGTAAAGATGATAATTAGATGGGAGACTGTTCTCTACATCCACATTATGTAGCAACCCATGGTTTGGATCCCACATAAAGCTGTAAATCCCCTCCATCATAAATGCCCTTAGATAAGGAGGAGATTATGGACACCAGTCAGTCAGGGAAGTACTCCTGGGAAGGATGTTAGGCAGGAGACAGGGAGTGCTGGAACTCTCATTTCTCCTGTCACTGTCCTCCTTAGCTGATCTTTTTCTCTTGTCTCATCTACCCTATGAGCAGTCCAGCATTTTCCTACACACACACACACTTCTCCCTCTATTCCTCACTACACATGTCTTACACACTACACAATTTTTTCAATATTAAAAAGAAAATTATTAGTAATATTTGTATTTCTTTCTGTGATAGGGGGGGATCTCTGCGGGCATTTGCCCTTGGCCCCTCAGTCCTGCATAAAAAAAAAGTGTTGCAAAGGAGATTAAACAACCCCATCATTATTTCCTCTCTCCTCTGTAATAATACTTTGAATATTATTGAAACTATAAAGCCTACTTCTTACTGTATACCTGCAGGTTTATATAGAAAACCTACTCAAAGAAAAAAAAAAAGTTACACCACTTTTTAGTTCACTTCAATCTTCTTGAAGTTATATCTGAACATATTCTTTGAACATTGAGCCTATTTTCAAAATGAGAAGCTATAAAAGGTAACATTCATTCCATTCAAGAAAATGAGTAATTTGTAAAGAAAATAGTTGGCCAATATTTATACAAATATTTTTAAGAATTAATAAGATCAATAAGATCTTTCTTAATCAGTAGACCAAACAAAGACTAGGACCATACTATATGCATGTTTAGCTATTAAATTTTGATAAGCAATAGTAAATTTTTTTTTTGTGAAAAATGCCCACAAAAATGCCACCCCTCTGTATAGCTTCATATTCCTCAGCAGAGTACTCCAAATACACTATTTGTAGGAATACATTTTCAATAGGCTAGTCCATGTCCAACCAACCATGTTGCAAATTCATCAATATGGTAAATACATTACATTCAATACCATTACAGTAAATGGCAATGAAGACCCACTCTATAACAGTTCAATATAACTGAAGACCAGCCTCAGTTCTACAGCAAAAATAATATTTTCTTCAGAAAATAGTCTTACCTTAAAATAAGATGCGCTGAATGACCATGCCAATGTTAAATTCCATAAACTATCAGGTAGATGTTGAGCAATAAAAAGTAGAATAGAGTAATATTTAGAATCCTACAATTTTATTATCTCCAAATCAATATGGCTCCTGTAATAATAAAAACAGAAATGGCTATTTTAAATCTTATGGAAAATGCAAATATAGCTAAGGAGGACAAAGAAATAATGATATCAATATTTATGGATTTGAGTAAGGCGTTTGATGTAACAGACCATAATATTCTACTTAATAAATTATACTATTACAGCTTTAGAGGAACAATCAGTGATTGGTTTAAAAGTTATTTGTCCAATTGATATAATTTTGTATCAGTAAATAAAGTCTGCTTAACTAAAATGTTTGTCAAACATGGTGTACCACAGGGATCAGTCTTGGGTCCATTGTTATTTTTATTCAGGACAAAAATGTAGTAACATAATTAGATATATATTTATTTATCAAGCTTTGGTCTAAGATCTGATATGAGCACCATCAGTGTCTCTGCAAATCTCAAATCTGTCCACTGCATTGTAGAACACATTCTCAAGCATCTCTGGAGTTAATTTAGTAACTGCCATGACAATGTGGGTTTGCAGATCCTGCAGGTCTGTATCTCTGGTTTGGTAAATCTCAGACTTTATAAAGCCACATGCAAAAAAGTCTAATGGTGTTAAATCCAGAGATTGTGCTGACAAGGGCCTGTTTCTATCACATCCAATCCAGCAATTTGGTAAGAGCTCATCAAGGTACATCTGAATGATGTTTGTATAGGGTCATTCTCTGTCAGATCAACCAAAAAAAATTGAAATTAACACCCTCATCTCTCATATTTTGCTGAAATTTGGTTTATAGGGAGTTTGTGAGCCCTGAATCCATTTCTGAAATTATAAGGTCAATCCGACCAACGGTTCAAGATATATGACCTTGAGCAATTTGAGGTCACTCGCGAGGTTACTAACATTTGGCGAGCCATAACTTGGGTAATAATTGTCATAATTATATAAAAGTATATATTTAGAATCAGAAAACGACAAGGAATCCAAATATGCAAGTTTTAGAACTCTAGGTTGAAAAATAAAAAAGTTACACTGTAACCAAAATTTGAGATCACGATTTGACCTCTGGGGTATCAAATGAGAATTATTTTTTTTAAATGTAAAAAATGAAGGCATAGGCATTGGCTATTAGAATCAGCAAAAAAAAGTTTGTTTATGTTAGTATTTTTCATGTAACTAACATATAAGTGAACACCATATTCATAAGTTGTGCGTCAATTCTACCTATTTTTTCACACTTAAGCTCATAATTTGACCTATAGAAATTAAAATTACATTCTTTATAGATATAAAAAACAAAGTCAGAGTTCTTGACTAATAGAAACAATCATAAAAAGTTTGTTTATGTTGGTACTTTTCATGTAACTAACTTATAAGTGAACACCATATTTATAAATTGCTTGTCATTTCAAGGAATTTTTATATCTTAGCTATCAATTTGACCTCAAGCTCCAAGAATTTAATAAAAATTGTATTTCACTGCTAATCTACCCTGGCAATAATAGTTATAATAGTGAAAGGGGAAGACTAAGCTCACATGTAGCCTAAACAAACCTGTTGAAACATGTTGCTACTTGTCTAAGTGCAGAATCAACACAGATAGTTGCAAAATTCCTTGTCTACAGGTTAGTACAGTTCCAGCCAGCACTGTGGGTGGCTGGTGGGTATGGTGTTTTAATGAGCCTCAGAGACTATCAAGGCCTAAAATATTAAGTGTGTATAGCTATATATTTTCTAAAAAATATATATTACCTAATTGTAAATCCTATATCTTTACAGATCAAAATACAATGGTTCGGCACTTGAAATACTGCCAGGACCCTATTCAAAAACACAAGAAACGCATAACAATCAATCTTAGAAAAGTAACTGATGTACTTGTTGAAAAATGTGCTGGAAGAGTGAAAAAAGACTCATTGTTGTGTGTGAACTGCTGGACACTGATAATGAAAAACCCCACTATACTTAGTACCACTGAAAACAACGAGTCTGAGCAGGATTCAAATGAATCATCTACTATCAGTGGCTTGAGTAACATCTCTTCAATTCAAGATCTGGACAATGACAGTGATTGCTTGATAAAGGAAAATCCTTCAACTTCAGTTGAACCAGTTCTAGCATTTCTGGACCAAACACCAGTTAAAAAAAGTAAGTAATAAATTAATATAATAACTTATACTTTACTACAAGGTCTGTTTGATCTACTATAGCCAATTATATAGCATTTAAGGTACTATAATTAATATTTAATTACTAATATTCAGGTGTGTGAAACCTTTTTTTCTGTTCTTTTCAGAAGGGCTGTCATTAAGCCAGAAAAAGCGCAAGGCTCGTGGTAAGCTATCATCTGCTCAGAAACACCTGAAGGAGAGGCTAGAACTCAGTTATGGTGTTCAAATTACCGAGGAGGTAAGTGATACTTCAAAACCTGAAACTAAATCTGAAAAACATCTAGACAAATTAATGAATGAATTGAAACAGTCATTCCTGGAGAGCAAATGTCACCATCACAAACTACAAATATTGACACACTCACCATACACAATTGAAAAAACAGCTAGTTTCTTTCAAACTACAATATACATGGTGAAAAGAAGCCGTTCACTTAAATCAGAACATGGAATCCTTCCGAAGATTCCACTAATGAGCAAAGGAAAAGTGATATCTGAAGAACACAAAGATATAGTTAGAAGATTCTATGAGTCGGAAGAGGTTAGTCGTATGTGTCCTGGCCAAAAGGATTGCGTGAAAGTTATCAGTGCTGAAGGTGCAAAAACGATTGGTCCTCGGGAATTTAAGAGAGATGTTTGAACTATATAAAAATGATGAAAAGAATCCCAAAATAGGATTTTCCACATTTGCAAAATTACGGCCATCATATTGTGTGCTTGCCGGTAGTGGTGGGACTCATTCTGTCTGTGTCTGCACATACCATCAAAATCCAAAATTGCAGCTGGCTGCATTGGGAGAAAGAGGTCTTTCATACAAGGATCTTATGGATTACAGTGTCTGCAGTACAGAAAGAGAGACTTGCATGATGCAACTTTGCAATGATTGCCCAAGAGAAGAGGGTGTCCTGGATTTTCTTGAGTTACTTGACAGTGTGAAATCGGCTCCAAATGAAATATCTTACAAGCAATGGGTGACTGTTGACCGTTGTACAATGGTTGATAAGGTGGAGCCACTTCATGAATACTTATCATCCCTAAGCATGAAAATATCCCGCATGGTTCGTCATCACTTTGTTGCTCAGCAACAATCACAGTACTTCAAGCAGTTGAAAGAAACACTACCACCTCAGAGCGAGGTAGTTATAGTAGGTGATTTCTCTGAGAATTATTCTTTCATTGTCCAGGATGCTGCCCAAGGGTTTCACTGGGACAATTCACAGTGTACAGTTCACCCTTTTGTCATCTATTATAGATCATCTGCAGACCAGGAACTTAGCCATTTTAGTGTCTGTTTCTTATCTGCATCACTAAAACACAACACTATAATGGTTTACTCATTCATATTGAAGCTTATGACATATGTTAAATTCAGATGCCCACAATTGAAGAAGGTGCACTATTTCTCAGATGGATGTGCTGGCCAATATAAGAACAGATACAACTTCACAAATCTCTGTTACCATGAAGAGGATTTTGGTCTGTCTTGTGAATGGCACTTCTTTGCTACATCCCATGGCAAAAATGCATGTGATGGGATTGGAGGAACAGTGAAAAGAGCTACTGCTCGTGCCAGTTTGCAGAGAACTACAGAGAGGCAAATTCTTACACCAGAACACATGTTTCAGTTTTGTGAAGAAAACTTGAGCAAGAAGATAAATTTTTTCTTTGTAACTACAGCTGATTTGAAAGATGCAGAAGAATGGTTGGAACATCGATTCAAGGATAGTAGGGCTATTCCTGGAACTCAGAAATATCATAGATTTGTTCCCCTAAACAAGGAAGAACTGATGGTGTATCCCATTTCAAGTGGCATTGGAGAAAAGAAAAGAATAAGGAAAAGTCATTTTACTAATGAACCTGCAATGCTTGGTAATCTAAAATGTGTCAAACCAGGAGAGTATGTTGGCTGCATTTATGACATGCAAGTTTGGTATGGAATTGTGGAGGAATATTGTGAAGAGTTTGATGATTTCACTGTGAACTTTCTACATCCCTCTGGGTCATCAGGATCAAGTGTATATTATTATCCATCAAACAAGGATTCATGTGCAGTGCCAGGACATCATATATTAACTGTAATGAGTTGTCCTACCCTAAGAGGAGGCAGCAGAATTCAATACATTTTTCCACAAAAAGAAATTGATGAGAGCATCGAGCATGCAAAAATTGTATTAGGCTAGCACATGAATCCTCTAAGTAGGTCTTCCCCTTTCACTATTATAACTATTATTGCCAGTGTAGATTAGCAGTGAAATACAATTTTACATTTTTTTGCCTTTTGTTTTTATATCTATAAAAAATGTAATTTTAATTTCTATAGGTCAAATTATGAGCTTAAGTGTGAAAAAATAGGTAGAATTGACGCACAACTTATGAATATGGTGTTCACTTATATGTTAGTTACATGAAAAAATACTAACATAAACAAACTTTTTTTTGCTGATTCTAATAGCCAATGCCTATGCCTTCATTTTTTACATTGAAAAAAAAAAATTCTCATTTGATACCCAAGAGGTCAATCGTGACCTCAAATTTTGGTTACAGTGTAACTTTTTTATTTTTCAACCTAGAGTTCTAAAACTTGCATATTTGGATTCCTTGTCATTTTCTGATTCTAAATATATATACTTTTATATAATTGTGACCATTATTACCCAAGTTATGGGTCGCCAAATGTTAGTGACCTCGCGAGTGACCTCAAATTTCCTGAGGTCATATCTCTTGAACCGTTGGTCAGATTGACCTTATAATTTCAGAAATGGATTCAGGGCCCACAAACTCCCTATACACAAAATTTCAGCAAAATCTGAGAGATGAGGGTGTTAGGCACTGGTTGATCTGACAGAGAATGACCCTATAGTGACATGGAGCTCCATCTTGTTGAAAGACAACAGTGTCAAGAATGCCATCTGAACAAAGCTGGGGTTCAAGAAACTGCTGAAGCATGTTAAGATAAATTGGCACTGTTGCTGTAGCGTCTGCAAAGAAAAAAGGTCTGTAAATCGTTGATCTTGTCATACAGTACCCAACCAGACATTAACTTTAGGGGGACTCCATGACAGATCACTGGTTGATGAACACCATCACCTCTTTAATTCTGCTGAAATTTGGTGCAGGGGTTGGCTTTGGGTAAAGAACAAGAATTTTCAAATATTAGCTCAATCCAACCAATAGGTCATGAGTTATGGCCAAGGTAATTTTGAGGTCATTGGTTGACCTCGCTATATTCAAATTGCCATAGCTGGCCTCCTATTGGTCCTGGACCTATATATATATATATTTGGAATCAGCATGATCTGTAGAGTCCAAAAATACCATCTATTTTGATATAGGTTGAAAAAACAAAAATTACATTGAAATGATTTATAAAGGTCATATTTTGACCTCTTGGATACTGAATCTCAGAAAAAGTTATAAATGTCAAAAATGTTGCCCCATCATTGCTCTACTATTATAAGCTTAGGAAAGCTTATGTATGCACCATTTTAAATGATAAAACTCAATTTGAATAATGCCAGCTTTCTTGTTTTCCAATCAACATTGTTCCACAATTCTTGACCTGAAGCCAATAGCTTTTTTTAAATAGAGAATTCAATTTGAGACTGCTTGAATAGCTACATACTACCTGTGTATTACGATTTAGTCTTATAGTAATATATAGTTTAATGATATATAAGAATAACAAATAACAAATAACAATTATTAATACAAGATTTGGCCTGTTTATACATGTACAGTAAAACTTTGTAGACAAGATACATGAGTAATACAGATTCTACATATATTAGAACATGCCTCCAATGTTTGTACCTATTAATTTACATCATCATCTTTTGCAGTGAGCATGACATGTACCAGATATAACTTGAAAATGGCTCAGAATATGAAATTTTGTTGTGATCCTCTGAAAAAATAAGAAAAGAATTTTCACTTGCCTAAGGTGTATTAAAGAAAGTCCAATAAAAACATGCAAGTGCAACCTTAAGCATATAAGATATAGGCAGATACTTCTAAATAGTAGATAGAACTCTCTAGGCTGTTATATTATAGGCATATCAGATGTATATACATGTAGCTGCCTTATTTATATATATATATATATATATATATATATATATGGGAATGAACTCAGAATGGTTCCCTGAGGTTTTTTATGATACACACAGACCGTGCATGGAACAATAGGGTGTGTCAATTTGGGAGGTGAAAATTAATTTTTGCCAATTCCTTCACTGAGGGGTTTTAAAAATATGTTTTTGGATGTGAAGAATTCAAATCTGCTATTATTTTTGTGATTGCTCAACACTTAGCTTGGTAAATCTACATTTGATTAAAAAGCACAAATTGCTCTCAGAAAACAACATTTATTAATTTTAGCTTCTCAAAATGTCAGGTAATGCTATAAAAATTTTAGTTTCTCTGCATAAAACATATCCTAGTAATCATAAAACAACATTAGAAAGTAATGACATCAGTAAAAAAAAAATATTTAAACAAGTTTCATCAAGTCTTGCTTTGATTCATTCTTGGACATCAGCCGCTGACTTGCTTCTTGGCCTCTGATATAGCCAGGGGTGCAGTGCTGCCGGAGCATGCCGGAGCGGCGCTCCGGCACCTCTGCAAGAGGAAGTTTGGAGGAATTACCATAACAAGCAAAAAAAAAATTGTCTCCATTAATTATCAACAGTTTCTTACTAGTCTTGTGAACAATTTGCAGCACCGTATGTTCACGACAACATCCATGAAAGGTTCTCAAACTTTTGAATCTCAAAGTATGTATAAATCACTGCTAAATGAAATGTATGTCCTTGAAAAAGACTACTGGCCTGATGAAATACCACCTAATTACGGAGAAGTTGAAATCTCATCTCTCTGTAAGAGGTTTAAGCTTTCTTCTTACTCTGTACTAAATGCCTTTAGAGACTATGTGGAAGATCATGGGCGCCGCATCCCCCAAGATTTACACCCATTACTGAGCTGTTCACAAGTTATTCCTATTAGTACTGCTGAGTGAGAGAGGGGATTCAGTCACATGAACTTGATAATAACAACAACACGCTCAAGAATTCTCATAAATCATGTATCAGCGCTTATGTTTGTTAAACTACATGGACCTCCTCTAGTTCAGTGGAATTCTGAGCCATATGCCATATCATGGCTGCGGTACCACAGATCAGCAGATGACACCAGGACAAGAGTTGCTTCAGACCCCCGAAAACATATCACGCCTGACCCTTTGTGGAAATTATTGTGAAACTTCCCACTGGTGGTATTTGGTAAGCACTAAGTAGTTTTAACTTCTTAAATTGATAAAATACATGATTGCTCTTTTTTCTTTATTTGCTTGATAATTATATTTATTTTATGATAATTAGTGAGTGCAAACACGAAATACTTAGTCATCATGTGGCATATATAGAAACAGGATAGGAAATGGCAGGCTTTTGTCAGGCCCACCAGAGCTCCGGCACCTATAAAATTGGCACTGCACCCCTGGATATAGCCCTCACGTTTCTCATGTGTATACACCCTGCCTGCTGCCTCTGACTTGTTTCACACCTCTCTATTGACTGAGCATGACAAGGCCACTGTGGAACTTGCATAGGCTTGTCAAAGAACTTCTTTACTTCCGCTGTAGTCAGTTTACATGTCAAAGGAGGTTCAAATACCCCGTCAGACCAGTCTGTCAGCTCCAACACGGAAGAAGCACTGGGGTTGATGGAAGGTGTCTTCCTGGGACGTACAGAAAGATCTCCAAGTGTGTCATCATCTCCACCCCTCATGTCAACAATCTTTTGGACACCAGCTCTCCTCTCCTCACTGTCATCTGAGCACAAGAGTGTCTGGATTATCATTTTGCTGAATGCATACCATGCTGAGTGCTTGATGGTTGGCAAAACAGCATCCACTACAGCCTTCTTTTGCAGCCTAACTAGCTACAGCTGAAACAAGATGTGGCATGGGCCTTCCACCCAAGTGTGTTTTACTTTGATGTTGAACCAACAGGGGTAGTACACACCAACAATGTATTCCACTATCAGTCTTAAGTTGTTGAGGGTTTTGCCTTTAAGGCCATGTTTTGAAACCCATATGCGACAAAGCCTGTTTGCTGTTGTCAACCACCTTGAATGGCTCACTGGACCAATTTCAAGAAGGGCCAGATCTGTGGGAAGTTCTCCTGTCCTTATGGCCTGTGTGATCCTATACCCGTACGCTTGATCAGTAGAGAGATCCTTTATGACATTGTCACTCAGTGAAGTAAGAGGCTCTCCAATTGAGAGTTTGGTGAATGAAGGATCAATTTCAAGTTCGGTTGCAGTGTCTAGCATCTTGCCAATGTTACCTGTCCTGTTAGACAAGGTCTTCCCATCCAGTGCTGTGATCAAGTGTCGCAGGGGTAACTCGTTAGTGTGGAGGGCACAAACCAACCAGATCAGCTTACGGCAAAGCTTGACCTCTACCCAATGCATGGAACCACCCTCCCAGCCAGTGTTAACATTTGTAGAATCACCTCCAATGGCCTGCAGGCTTTTATCAATGCCCTTCTTCTTCATGAAATCTACAAGATTATCAGCAATAACTTCAGCAGTTTTTTTTCTCGTTGAGCCTTTCTCAGGAGTGAAGTGGTAGAGATATCTTCCACCTGGCTCACTGCACACAGAATAATGCTCTTCTTTGATGATGCTGGGGAACTGACGATCTGAATTGTCTGCTTTCAGCATAACTTTAGTTGTATCTTGACGGCCGTCAAAGAAGATGCAGTCAATTTCACCCTTCTTACAAAGATCATCAAATTCCTGATCCAGGGATCTCATAACTTTTTCTTGGGTCCTCTTGACTTTATTGTGATCAACTACGAGTCTCTTGTCTTCTTCAGTGATCAAGCCAGCATCCATAAAGGCAGCAGTGGTGATGGCAGCTGTGGCACGCAGGCCAACACCATATCTGATGCTATGCATAGCAACATTAGGTGTTTCTAATGTGTTGTACTCTGGCTTTTTATTGGAAGTTGAAGACGTGCTTGGTATTTCTAATGTCACTTCATAACTTCCATCCTTTCCATCTTGAGCATCAGCTATTTGTTCTTCATTTTCATCATCAGAGAAAATTATTTCATTTGATGGCATTGAAACATCCTGCTTACTTGTCTGCTTATATTCAGCAAACCTTCTTCTTTTGTCTTCTTGCCACTTCTGCTTTTTGACTTGTCTGTTGTGCTCAGGTTGATCTGGCAAGCCAATCTGATATGGTCCAATAGAACCAGACTTGTCTCTCTGACCTTTAATGAAAGCAAGTTCCTTCATAGGGATCATCTCCCTAGGGCATGTACAGTTAATGCGAGTTTCGTTTTTGTAACCAGCATCTGCAAGGCAGCCAAATTCAGAGCAGAGAACAATTTTACACTTGCAACTGAGGATGTCAAAAAGCTTGTCAAGTTTTGCAATGAAAGCCTCTTTGACATGTAGCTTTCCTCTCCCAAGAGATATGTTTTTGGCCTGCTCCCAGCTCTCTTGGATCTTGTTTAAGAATGTGACTCGTGAATTTACAACGGGGGCTACAAAAGAACCATTTGCTCATTCCTACTTTTCAAGCACTTTAGGGTAAATGTCCTTTGCAAGACTGGCTACTGGGTAGTTTCTCACATCCTCACCACTTTGTTCTCTTAGCAGTAGCCCATATTTCAGAATGCCCGCAGAGTTGGGAGTTCAGAGGGCAACAACTCTCTACCAGTTCCAATTAGGTTGCTCATATGTGTGAATGTCCCCATTCTTGTCCTCCTTTTAGAAGCCATTGTAGGTCAATTCCCACTGGTTAGGATGGTAGCACTGACGGACAAGTAATCTTCAGCACACTGATGAATATGTTTCAACCTGTGAAATAAGCAAAAAAGCAGTGCATTATATATACAGCATATATAATTATTATATAATTCCACAAAAAAGTAAAAAAAGTCACTATTTTTATGTAGCTTCTTACCAAGCAAAACTAAATTATATTAAATTAACAAAAATATCTTTAGAATTCCTAAGTCATACTGCAACTTTTTAGCACCCCTCATATTTGGAATTTGAAAGTTGAAAAATTTGACACACCCTAATGAAACAAGGAACACTTCTAGGAAAATTAAATCCACTAGTCCTAATAAGTAATAGTTGTTGTTGTTTAGCCGATCAGCCCACCATGATCGAGCAAACCAGCGGCACGCAGGTAACCAATTGCCCTCTCCGGAGTGGACCAGAGGTTCAGCGCACTAGTGATGTTGTGTTGTGTTGTGTTCGTTGTTGTGCTAGAGCGGTATAGTCTGTCATAATGTATTCAATTGTTTGTGGTGTGTCCTGGCACAGGTGGCAGGTGTCATCTATGGAGTTGTCTAGTTTGTGTTTATATGTCCGTAAGTTGGGGTGATGTCCACATCGGAATTGTGCTAAGTTAACTCAATCCAATCTGCTCAGGCTGATCTCTGACCTGTTAATGGGTGGTGGCTTCGCACCTAGGACTGCATTTGGACTGAGTCGTGTCAGTGCTTTGTGGGTTAGGTGTGTGTGTATGTATGCGTTTTCTGTACTGTGTGATGTCTGTGGGGCGTGGTATGGAATGGAGTATTTGGTTATAATGTCTCTCTGGTGTTACCTTAATGGTGCAAGGTGTTGGTGCATGCTTGTACATGTAGTGGCAAGGGTGTTGTGGGTTAGTTGTCGTTGCTGCCATGAATTGTGTTCCCCTCATGTCTAAATGTTCCCTAACTTCCAGTATTTTTGTTTCTGTGTGCAGGTGTTCTATTAGTGTTGTTTGAATACATCCTGTAATGATACGAAGTGCATTGTTTTGTATTGTCTGTAAGGTGTTTGTGTGTGTGTTTGAGATAATGGGTGCCCAGCATGGGCTAGCATAGTCCATAACAGGGCGAATATATTGTTTGTATATGAGTGTTGTTGTTTCCTACTGGTGTCCAAAGTTTGTGCCTGTTAGCACCCTAAGTGTGTTAACCCTTTGACTACCAGAAGTAAGTCCCATTGGGACCTATTATCCCGATGGTAGTCAAAGAGTTAAGTCTTGACATACATTTGTTTTTAATGTCCTGAATGTGGTTTGCAAAAGATAATGATGTGTTGAATGTGACCAAGTATTTTGGTCCTGAGTGTGTGTGGAATGTGGATGTTGTTTAGTGTAAGCTGTGGAATTACCTGGTGTTCTTTTGTGTTGCTTGTAAGCAAGGTGATGGTTGATTTTGTGGGTGCTACTTTGAGTCTATTGTGTGTGAGCCAGTCTTGTATACTGTTTATGTATGTTTGTAGGTTATTTGTAACGGTGTCAATGTTGTTGTGGGTGGATGTTAGAGTGATGTCATCTGCATATGATGATAAGGTAAACTTGTTATCTATGGGTGTTGGAATGTCATGCATGTATAAGTTGAAGAGTGTTGGTGAGAGAACAGAGCCTTGAGGGACCCCATTCGGAAAAAGCTTGTTTTTGGATGACTTGCCATTAAATGTGACATGTGAGTATCTTCCTGAAAGATAGTTGTTCAGCCACCTTTTGGTGTTATTGTGCATGTTTGTGTTGAGTATTTTGTTTATGAGAGGGAAGCGTGGGCTAGCATCAAATGCTTTACTAATGTCTATTGTTGCTAATAGTGTACGTTGAGCTGGTCAACTGGAGTTGATGCCATTCATGATGTGCTGCATGAGGTTAGTGAGTAATGTCGTGGTTGAGTGGTGAGGTCTGAATCCATGTTGAGTAGGCAATAGTGGAATGTGTGGGTTGGTGATTTGTAAGATTAGTCTTTCTGTTACTTTGGAAGGTGTGCCTAGTAAAGTAATGGGTCTATAGGAAGCTAGTTCTGCTGGATTTTTGTTTGGTTTGAGTAGTGTAATAATTTTACCTTGTTTCCATATGTCAGGAATAATATAGTGTTGGTATGAATATGTGCTGATATTTGTGAGAGCTAGTATTCTTTGTGGGCCCAAGTGTTTAAGGTGTATGTTAGATATGTTGTCTGGTCCAGTAGCCTTCAAATTCTTAACATTTTTGATGATCTTGGTGGTGTGGTCTGGTCTGTATTGAAGGGTGTAATGGTTGTGTCGAGTCTGTAGGTTTTCTTGTGTCTGGCTGTTTGTCTGTCTGCATAATAGTAAATGACAAATACTGTAGTTTTTTCTTTTTCATGATGCTAGCCCGACGTGGGCAACGGGTCACTCGCAAAGAGGTCCCAAAAATATAGCTTCCCTCACCAGCAATCTGCAAAGCAGATAAGATCCAGCTTTGGGACAGGATCTAGGGTTCAAAGCAGCCTGATGAGTCTCGTCGCTGAGATGAAATGAGAGAAGAAATTCTCAGTTTTGAAACACTGAATAATATCAAGTTGATATTACTCAAATTGAGTTTTATCATTTAAAATGGTGCACATGCAAACTTCTCTAAGCTTATAATAATAGAGCAATGATGGGGCAACATTTTTGACATTTACAACTTTCTGAAATTCAGTATCCAAGAGGTCAAAATATGACCTTTATAAATCATTTCAATGTAAATGCAAAAAACTTCACTTTTCTAAATGAAGGTCAAAATATGATGATAAAAACCCACTCTAATAGACAGAGTTTATTTCTACAACAGAGGATGCCAGTGGGCATCGAAACTGTTGTGGAAATAAACTCTGGGATAATCTCTAGGAGCGCTCCATTTTTCAATATTAAACATACACTCATAAAACATATACCATTTGAAAGCTCACATTTTTCCGAGTCTAAAAATGTAGTAATCCAAAAGTATCAATAGCAAATGCAAGATTATAGAAAAAATTACAAGTTACATTTTTATAGTGAATATTTCCTGTTTTGGCTATACAGTAATGTACTTTTTTTCATAAAATATTTTTCCTGATTTGGGCTATTTTTTCGCTAATCTGCGACTTAATTAGTTGGTTGGATTCTGTTCTGTCTATTTTTTTTTTTCTAATTGGATTCAGTTTGGTTGTGTTTGTGATAGAATTATGACATGCTGTTCGTGTGGTTTCTGACTGAGAACTTGATTCGTCATGTGCCCTAGATGAAGAGAAAGCATTGGATGCTTTTATCTTTTCAATATTAAACATACACTCATAAAACATACACCATTTGAAAGCTCACATTTTTCTGAGTCTAAAAATGTAGTAATCCAAAAGTATCAATAGCAAATAAAAAGTAACACGGTTTAATTGTTTGACGCGTGACGTAATTAATTACATTATAAAGGTTGGCTAAGTTATAAATCTTGTCTGTGTTGTAAGATGGTATTTTTGGTAATTGTTACGCTAACCTAACCTAAATATGTTATTACATTATCATTTGTATAATTTAGGTCTTGGGGGGTTATGGGGGTGGAGCCCCCGTAAAGATCACGCATCACAAATTGATCAGTATAGGGTTTTATATTTAAACCTAGTTACTTTTTATTTGCTATTGATACTTTTGGATTAGTACATTTTTAGACTCAGAAAAATGTGAGCTTTCAAATGGTATATGTTTTATGAGTATGTTTAATATTGAAAAATGGAGCACTCCTAGAGATTTACCAAACTCTGTCTATTAGAGTGGGTTTTTATTATCGCATTTCAATGTAATTTTTTTTTCAACCTACATCAAAATAGTATTTTTGGAATCTACAGATCATGCTGATTTCAAATATATATACGTATATGGGTCCAGGACCAATAGGAGGCCAGCTATGGTGATTTGAATATAGCAAGGTCAACCAATGACCACAAAATGTGATCTTGGCCATAACTCATGACCTATTGGTCGGATTGAGCTAATATTTGAAAATTCTTGTTCTTTACCCAAAACCAACCACTGGACCAAATTACAGCAAAATTGAAGAGGTGATGGTGTTAATTTTCATTTTTGTTGCTTGATCTGTCATGGAATTCCCCTATAGGAGAATCTCTCTCCCATTCATAGAACTTGGTTGGTTTTTCACTAGCCCAAATATGGCAATTATGTCAATTAACTTTCAACATGTATGAAATGTTGCCTCATTACTGAAGAGAATGTGGTTTAATAAGTTTTTGGTACGAGTTTTTTCAATCAATTCTGTGCACATGGCAGCTCATCTTGAATATGGTAACTTTTCTTTTTTAATGTTGATTTTAAAATCTCTAGAACAGTTGTTTTGGTATGCTCAGTCTACGTGATGATGTGCGAGTTGACATTCTAGGATTTGCTTCAAAGGCATCTGTTACTAATTCAACATTTTCTCGAGAGGTACCTGAATATGCACATCTTGCCTCATCATGAACAGATCCTGTTCTTTTAAATTTGTTCACCAGCTCACAAATTGCTTTGTCTATAGGTCCTGGTTTGTGAAATCATCTTCAGAATTTTTCTTGAATTTCTTTGCATTTCTTCCCTTGGATATGTAGTGTTACTACCATTACACATTCTTCTACATCCATCATCATCTATGTCCTGTAGAAAATAAAATAGAAACATCTTTATTTCAGGAAAATAGAGAAATTTGGACCACCCTGTAGATAAATGACCTTCCACACTCATCTGATATACCAAACTTCATAATGTTATACACGTTACCACTTTACTCAGAACTGGCACAACACACTAAATTATTTAGGGAACAAATTTATTTCATGCACTATATAAACCAATATTACACACCACCCATAACTTCCATGCAAATGAACATGTTTGAACATGTGCAAATGCTTGTTAACTCCCTCCCCTTTTTGATCACTCTGTATCAGAATTTCAACAACCCAGCAATTTCCTGAGCCCCCTCCTCCAGCTCCCTCTCCATCTCTTTCCTCCCCGCCTCCTGTGGCTGATAAGCTGACTTCAGGCTCTTGTTGATGAGGTGAGTACAGCACAATATTAATTAGGATTAAATATTATTTTATAAGTTATTTATACAGATATTCAAAATGTTTTTAGGTTTGGAACAATTTAGATGTAGCTACATAATTCTCACTAGATAGTTACTGATGGGATAACTCATGGACATAATAAAAAAATTAGAAGACAGACTTGTAGACTTGATCTACGAAAATACTTCTTCCATCATAGAGTAGTAGATTTTTGGAATGACTTGCCATAAGATGTGGTAAACAGTAGCTCATTAGTTAATTTTAAGGAAAGTTTAGACTTCATGAGTGAGAGATATAGTTTGTAGATTGTATATAGTGTACGTATATTCTTTGCTTCAGTTATATAGGCTACTATGGTGGTAGTAAATAGTTGTAGCTATATTAATTAGCTGATTTGAGTTTGACATCTTGCAATATTTTTTTATTATTAAAAAATGTTGCTCATGACTTGGATTACCTCGATAGGCCCAGGTAGCTTCATGTTTTCCAAATGAAATGTATAAAATAAAGAGTAATGGACCTAAAACTGATTCCTGTGGTACTGGGTACCCCACTTTTCATTTTCTATCACACAGATTCATGGCCATTTAGAATTACTCTCTGTTCTCTGTCTTCCAAGGAAAGAAGTTAGGGAAGAGTATAAGGCTGTAGCATGTGAGAGTTGTGATGATTGGGTACTTTTCCATTATACCCCAGCAACTACTTCTTTCCTGGTTAGGTCAACTGTATGCCCTTGACAATTGGTTAGGTTAAGTTGTGATATTTTTAAAATATTCATTAGTATTTTGGGCATAAGTATAGAATCTGTGGTTAAATTATTCTTTTTTGTTTAAACTGATGAAATAGAAGCAGAGAGAAGCACAGGAAATAAGATTTAATCATGGGCATACAGTAGCTGGAACTCAAGAAAATCATCATTTTGTTCCAGTAATTGATAAACAGATTCAAGTTAGCTGAGTTTCAAGATCTACATGTTATTTTGTGGCCAATGTTGGAATATACAGTGACATTGATCAACGACAGTTGAAACTGCAACCAGGCCAATATGTGGCATGCATTTATGATGATTTGTGGTGGCTTGGAAACATTTGTGAAGTCTATGAGGAAGAAAAAGATGCATTAATTACGTTTATGCACCCTCATGGGGCAGCACAACAGTTTCAGTGGCCATCTAGAAAAGACACTTGTTGGATTCCAGAGCAGCATATCTTGACAACTATTCCTGCTCCTACACCGAGTGCCATGAGAAGAGGGTACATGCTGCCACCTTGTCTACTATATAGAAAATTTGTTTGAAAGCTTTGAAAAGGAGTTGCACAGTTCTGGATCCAGTTAGAAAGTCAAGGAAAGATGAGTTGGTAGGTGGGTGGGACCTGTGGCTGGACCTGCATGGCTATCAGGCATGGCCCCTTGGTGATGGGGTTGCCAATTTCTCAAAAAACTGAAACAGACTCCTTTGTATTAATAAATTATCTTTATCTTTAATAGTTATCAATTAGAGAAATTGGCAGTGGCTTAGCCACCATGGACCAACGCAGGAGTGCAAATAAATTAACAAATTTATATAATGCTAGAAACATCACACACAACAAAATTTCAAGGCTCTACTAGACCTACAAAAAAGCAAGACACCAAAATAAAAAACTAGACCCTAGTATTTCAGGACATGCTCTTTTCATTGGTTTTTGTTAGAGTATGGTGTGAGCTGTCCCACATGATCATTTTGAACTTTAAAGATGGGACATTTTTGTCACAAATTAATTTTGGCCATTTTTTATGCCTTATATCTCAGCAACTAGAATAGGTAGGAAGATCCGGATTGAAACATTTTGTAGCATATGGGCAGTACTTTCTTGGTTTCTAACAAAAGCTCACAGAGTCAAGTAGATCCAGAGCTATAATTTTCTAAAAGTGGCTTCCCAGGAATCAAAATGTAATTTGAAGCCTACTTTGGAGATATTTTATGGAAAATCTATACTTCCTAGAGCTCTAGTAATGTGAGTTTTGAAATCTACAGTAAATTTTGACCCTAGGAGCAAATTTTCAGAGCAGAAGGATTTGTTACTGTAGAATGTTGACTAGCTAAAAATGGCACAAATAATTCAGCACTCAATGTGATGGACAAAGTAGCCCATGCTCTTGGAGCCCTAGTGACAGAACCACAAGAGATATGGAACTAAGACATTGCAGAACTTCCTTTAAGGCTTAAAGGAATCTGTGAGCAAAGTTAGAACAAAATCTGACATGGTGAGGTGGGGACCACAGGTCCACTTGATGTGATGTGGAATGACCCATATATTAGGCACTACATAATTATCAAACCTTTCTAAAAAAAATTTTAACCCAGCAAAAAACCAAAAACCCAGCAAAAACCTAGGTACAAAAACCTGGGTTTTTGCCAACCCTGCATTCAATTGACCTAACCTGGCATTCATACAAGAATACATAGTCATTGAGTTTATTTTGAAAACTGGATACAACACAACAACAAATATTCACAATAATCAAACAAATAACGAAAATGTAGGGGGAAGAAACCAGGACATGTCAAGCGAAAAGAGCTGCCCGAACGATGTCCATCAACTAGATTTTATAAATTTATTATATATTTATTTTCGTTATTTGTTTGATTATTGTGAATATTTGTTGTTGTGTTGTATCCAGTTTTCAAAATAAACTCAATGACCATGTATTCTGTTGTAACTTAGCAAACTACATTTCGCTATATTTTGCTACATTTCGTATTTTAGTGACACCGTATTTATATATATATATATATATATTAGTATCATAATTTTCACCATTAATATGCATTTGCACAAAAAAAAAATGAGTGACAAATTTGAATAAAGCGACTAAAACTACCTCATAAAAAGTTATTTTGATTTACAGGTCCAGCCCATGTCATTTAAAACATTAACCCACATTTAAAAACTTGTTAGACTTGCATTTTATACTTCGCATATTTTAAATAACTATAACCATGCCAATGTCCTGAATAATAATTGGTAGAATCACAGTTTAGCATCATAAAAATTTTTTTTTGCCGATATCCTATTTTGGCATTCCAAATTATTCAACCAACCAAAAATAAATGACACTCCAACACTTTCAAATTACAGTAAACCCTTGATAAGTCAGACTTCAATGAGTCGGACTCTGTCCTCTGTCAAGTGCTATTACACTGGTCCCTCGCTCAGACCCGGATCTAGGGGGGGTCTATGTGGGCTGCAGCCATGGGCCCCGCATTTGAGGGGGGCCCCCAAATTTTCTACATTATTTATTTTAATTTTAGGTTTTTACATTTATTATTACATTTACTAATTTCATTTATTATTATTTCAGATTTTTTATTGTGAGGTGAAATGTCTAAGCGATCTTACGAAAGTGGAAGTAGCAATCAGCAACAGCATCAGCTTGGAGAAGTTTTCCCCAATGTCTTAAATGCATACAGAATGTACTTGTCATTGATGGTGACCAATTGTATCAGCGAACAGAGTTTTTCTAAGTTAAAGCGACTGAAATGTTGCACACGTTCAACAATGAAGCAAAAGCAATTACAGTCACTGGCAATTCTCTATGTTGAACATGCTCTGGCCAAAGAAGTCGATTTTCGAAATATTATTAATGAATTTGCACAAAAAAAGGCTCGTCGGTTCAATCGGTTGCCAGCTCATAATCAGTAGGTAGGTGTGTATAAAATTATTAATTCAGGAAAATATAATATGTAAAATAAAGTAAAATATTTGTAAAGTAATATGTTTGTTCTGAAAACTAAATAATAAAGTAAAGTAATATGTTTGTTCTAAAAACCTTTAATTTTCCTCGTAAACAAAGCTTATAATCCTTATATAATAAAAATTGTAGCCAAAGGGGGCCCCCAAAAAAATAATTAGCCACGGGCCCCCATTCTTCTAGATCCGGGCCTGCCCTCGCTGTACAAATGGCTTGCTGTACGAATGACCCAAATAAAGAGCAAATGGTTTGCTCTACGAAATTTAACTCGCTGTGTGAATTTCCCGCCAAATGTCCAGCACCAATTTCAGCCAATAGGAGCGCAGCGCTGACGATTTCATCCACTAAGAGGCACTCCATTATGTTCTGTTCAGTGTCTGTTGATCGTTTTCTACAAGTGGTTGTGCACTGGGTTGTGCTTTGTTAATTGATTGCTAACTATGGGTCCTAAAGCTAAATGTGGCTGTAATATTATTTCTATTAAAATTAAAAAGGATATAAAAAAATCTGAAGATAGGGTACGTTTAAAAGATTTGGTGACTGAATTTGGTTACTCTGCCTCATCCCTAGCCACAATTGCAGACCACGGAAAAGAACTAACAACAGAGGAGCTACAGGAATTGGGGAGGTCAAGTGAGGAGGACAATGGAGAAGAGAAAATTGATGATGATGCCCATGCTGTAACATCACATGAGCTGACAGATCTTTTTAAAGCCTGGGATGTTATTAAAAATTGTTAAAAAACATCCAGACATTGAATCAACAGAAATTTTAACCTGCAGGTTTGAAGACACCATCCTCAGTTATTTCTGGAACATGCAGAGAAAGAGAAAAAGACAAACAACCCTTGACACCCAGACTCCAAACCCCACAGCTGGAAGGTCCTCCTAACATCATAATGGAAGGAGATTCACCTTCCAAGCAGTAACCCCTCTACACCAACTCCACCACCACTGCCACTGGCTATTCTTCTATGTTGTGTACATATTTACACACTGTTTACTGCTTAAAAACTCCTAAATTTCTAATACATTTTGGGGGGCTTGGAACAGATTAGACTATTTCCATTAATTATAGGGTTTGCTCTACGAACAACCCTCTGGAACGAATTAGATTTGTAGAGCAAGGGACCACTGTATTCTTTTGTTTATTTTACTGAGAGAAGTGTTTTATTTCCTATGTCAAGTGCCATTATTATTTTTCTTTTACTAAGTGAAGTGTTTTTTTAATACTGTATTGGGTCATTATGCAAAACATGACATGGCCTGAAGTTGAATTAAAAAAAATGTTTTTCTAGTGTATTTTGGTGTGCTCTGTTCAAATATGACCATTTCTTGTGCAAATGAACAGAAATACGTGTTTGGGCCATGCAATGACAACTGTATTTCTGTTCATTCGCGCAAGAAATGAAGGTCATATTCAAACAAAGCACACCAAAATACACTTGAAAAATGTATTTTTGACTACATTTTATCAATACAATAAAGCATAACCTAACATGTTCATGTTACGAGATTTTGTAAATGAAGCATTACCACAGGAAACATGCAAAACACCTCAGAATTAACCAGAAAAGTTTGCTCTCATCATTTTTGTTTAAACTAATGAAAATATCATTTGTCAGCTAGACTTTGTACTGAACAGATGCATTTCCTGAGCTCTCTGATATTGCATTTACTTTTGCATATTGCTAAGAATTTTACTTTTGGAAGGTTTTGAATTTTATATACTTGCATTTATATTCACTTGTTATAGTTAAGTAATTGAATATTAGTTGTTTTTAGCGTTTTAGAAGTTTTCATAGCATGCTGGCTTAATTTAACTTAAACTTGTGACAGTTATAATCTAATTTTTAACTGCACGATGCCACCGCAGAAAGTATCGTGTGTTAGGTGTAGGGTAAACCAGTGGTATTCGGAATTTAAAGATTATAATGGCGGTCCTATGGCGATTACCGAGAGATCAGTTTGTTTCTTTTGCGAGATAATGGAGGAAATAGTTGACATAAAACTCAGTGTACGTGAGATAACGGAAAGACTTGCAATGCTTGATGAGGGCAGGGGTAGTGCTACGGTTGACGAAAGCCAAACCAATACTAACGTTGAAGACATTAGTAATTTGAAGGGTGAGGTGCGTAACCTAGTTTCTAGTTTATGTAGTTTGTCGGGAAGGTTGGATAGAGTTGAAGGAGGGGTTAAGGTTGGTCCGAGAGTAGTAGATGGGGAGGGATTTAGAGAAGTTAAGGGTGGAGCTGGTCTCGTACGTTAGGTGATAGGAATCCACCCCTATCAAGGTTTTGAACCCTTTCACCCATTTGGAAAGGGACATGAATGAGGGGGGAAACTATTTTAATTTGGCTCTTTAGTGCACCACATGGACAAAGAGTTCGTTGAATGGCATCCAACCAAGAGGAGGGTGGGTCTGTCTCCCAGGGGCCAGGGTTGACAGAGTTAGAGACAAAGTGGATAGGATTGACATTGCCTCCCGTCACTCGATATTGGTGACGATGGTAGGAGGCAACAACTCATATAGGCCCAATACAAGAGTGCCTGACCTTTTAGAGATATAGGGGGTTAATTAGGTCCCTGAAGGCGAGGTCAGATAGGTCTTTAGTTCTAGGTATTACCCCTTGGCACGGGTTGGGTCTTAGGATTACGTCAAAAACAATATTTTTTAATACTAAATTAGAAGAGATTTGTGCTGAGGAAAATGTACCCTTTGTAAAGCTGTGGTCCGAATTCAGTGATCCTAGCCTTTTTATAAAAGATGGGGTGCATTTTAATGAAATAGGTAATGCTAGGCTAGGTAGGTTAATAGATAAAAACGTACAAAAGCTGTATAGGTCGAACGAAGCCTTCTTTAAATGTTGTGGGTCCGGGGAACATGGGCCTGATGTGAAAAATAGTTTAAAATGCCAGCCCGTGGTAAAAAATACCTTAAATGTCTTTTATTGTAACGCACATAATATTATAAATAAATTAATAAATTTAAGGCGATAATTTATTCCAGCAACTACGATATAGTTGCTATCACTGAAACGTGGTTAAATACCATGACTCAGGACTTGTTGGGGGAACTTGATACACCAGGTTTTAAACTCTTTACTAATGATAGGTTACATAGGTTTGGTGGCAGCGTTTTGCTGTACATTCGTAATTCCCTTAGGGCTATCGCAGTTAAGATAGATTTTCCAGCAGCAATTAATGCGATATGCGTTGAAGTTAGGGCACATAGTATTAGTTTTAATTTTGTTGTTGTTTAAAGACCTCCCATTCAACCCTTCAACACCAATACTAGATTTTACTCACTTCTTGGTAACTTTATTGACAATCGGAATAGTATAATTGTCAGAGACTTTAAATGCCCTAATGTTAATTATGAGACTTTTACTGGTAATGAGGAGGGTTTGAGATTGACCAAACCAATGCGTGGGTGACAATATTTTAGATTTGGTGATGATGAACGGCGAAAATATAGACGATAGTTTAGAAGTAGGCGAAAGTTTAGGATGTAGTGATCATCAAATTCTTAGGCTTAAGTTATTGATAGAAAACACTAAGGATAGTAACATAATAGAAGTCCCTGATTTTTGTAGGGCTAATTTTGATAGTTTTGCAGATAGGATGAGAGTAGTGGACTGGGATAACTTATTTATGGGTAATGACACAAATTTGCATTGGGAGGCGTTTAAAGAAAGTTTTATGAATGTTGAAAAGGAGTTTATTCCTCATAGGCCCAAGTGGTGGACTAGGGAAATAGGCGAGTTCATAAATGAGCGTAACAGAGCGTATAGACTTAATAGGCACAATGGCATGGCAGCTAACTTTAATAGATATATCGAGCTTAGACATCAGGTTAAAAGATCAGTTAGGAATGCTAAGCTTAATTTCAAGATACTTATAGCTGCGGATAGTAAACATAATCCAAAAATGTTTTTTGAATGTCAATAATCGTAAGCCGATAAAAGATAACATAAGCCCTCTAGTGGATGTTAGCGGCGCTTTGGCTTCTGATGCTCAGGCGATGGCAGGTATTTTCAATAACTTTTTTGCGACAGTTTTTACTGTAGAAGATGTAAATAATGTCCCTGACGTGGACAATATCGTTCCATTTAGTAGCGAGACTATTTTGGATGAAATAATTGTTTATGAGGGTGAGATTGCGCATCATATCGATAGGCTAAAAGTTATCAAGGCTCTAGGCCCTAACACTTTTTATCCCAGACATTTGAAAGACGTTATCGTAGGCCCCTTAACGAAGATTTTTAATCAGTCACTTGAAATGGGGATTATTCCTAGACTTCAAATTAGCTAACGTAACACCTATCTTTAAAAAAGGAAACCATACAGTAGCTAGCAATTATAGGCCCATCAGCTTAACATCAATTGTTGGTAAACTTTTGGAATCTGTAGTTAGGGATCGTATCATCAATCACTTAGAAAGAAGAGATTTGATTAACAGTAGTCAGCATGGGTTTTGACACCATAGATCTTGTTTAACTAATTTGTTAGAATTTTATAACGAAATAGTGCATGAATACGATAGGCATAGAGCAGCTGATGTTATTTACTTAGATTTTAAAAAGGCATTAGATACAGTTCCGCATAGAAGATTAATTGCGAAGGTTAAAGCGCATGGTATACGCGGTCAGGTAGCTAACTGGTTAGAGGAATGGCTTCGTGCTAGGAGACAGAGTCGTTGTTAATGGTAGTGAATCAGGGTGGTTGGATGTAGGTAGCGGTGTCCCACAGGGTTCAGTGTTAGGCCCATTGCTATTCGTAATTTACATTAACGACATAGATGTAGGATTGACTAGTAACGTGTCAAAATTTGTGGACAATACTAAAATAGGCAGTAAGGTTTTTAACGAGGATGATAGAAATAGGCTCCAAGATGATGTAAATAGGATTATGGAGTGGAGGGATAAGTGGCAGATGCAATTTAACGTAGACAAATATAAAGTTTTGCATATAGGTTCTCGTAACAATAATTACACATACACGATGGATGATAGAGATTTAGCTAGCATTGACGAGGAAGTAGATTTAGGTGTACGTGTATCTAAGGATTTAAAAGTTAGGAACCAGTGCCTGGAGTCTTGCGCAAAAGCTAATAGGATGTTAAGCTTCATAGCGCGTAATTTCAAATTTAAATCGAAGGATATTATATTGCCCCTTTACAAGTCCCTAGTCAGACCTCATTTAGAATATGCCATTCAGTTTTGGTGCCCATATTTGCGAGAGGATATTGATAAGTTAGAAAGGGTTCAGCATTGTGCCACAAAACTAATTCCATCATTGCGCAACAAGCCTTATGAAGATAGGATTAAAGAGTTAGACTTGCATTCACTCGAAACTAGGAGATTAAGGGGGGAGCTTATTGAAGTTTTCAAAATTGTTAATAACATCGATAACGTAAATTTTGACAAACTGTTCACTTTCGATAATAGCAATACTCGTAATAACGGATTTAAGTTGTGTGGCAGACGTTTCATTACTATCACTAAAAACTTCTTTACGTTTAAAGTAATTGATAAATGGAATAATCTTCCTGCATCAGTCGTTAACTCTAGCAGCGTTAATATGTTTAAGAACCGTTTAGATAGGCATTTTAAAAATATTAACGTTGTTTAAAATAAAAAACAATTAGTAACAGGCACTCTGGGGGTGGTGGTCGAGGATGAGTCTGTTGACGATTAATGCCAGCAAAAAAATTATATATAAAAAAAAATTAGACTAATACGAATGTAGATGTAGCTCATAGCGTGAACTAACCCACTTTTTGTTTAACTTTACCTACTTTTTTTTTCTTCTTATCCCCTCCTTACTTGCATGTCTGTAGTTTGCATAAAATGACTGAGTGAAGACTGTGTTTGCATGGTTTGTAAGCGTTCTTATTTTACTTCTTTTCATTTTTCACCCCTTTCCTATTCTCTTCGACTATTTTTCCGACTTATCAGCAGTGGCCAGCGGATGATGATAGTGTCTCTTTTCTCTTTTTCTGAATGAATGTTAACCCATGAATGATAGGTGTTGCTACTTGCTTAACCCCTTATTCTCTTCTCTTAACTCCCTACTCTTTCCTTTCTCTCGGGCTAACCTTAGAGTGGATCTTAGGGTCTTTGTTAGCCTTAGCTTCTGTAGATCACGACTTAACCTAACCGCGCATTCAATCAACGTAACAGGTTAATATTGGTTATTTCACCTAAATATCTTCTGATCTTTTCATATTATCATCTAGGGCACATGATGAATCAAGTTCTCAAAGTCGAAACCACAAGAACGGCATGTCATAATTCAGTTAATATTTACTAAATGCCATGAGCTGAACCTGTGATTGAAAATTAGTTTATATATATAATGTATATATTAGGGTGACAACTTCTTATAGGGATAAAATTTGAAATTCAAATAAATTTGCCGGCCATTTGTCCAATGCTGCCACCCTATGAGGAAACACCGTAGACGAAATCTCATGGAATTTGGAAAGCATTTAGGGGTGCCTCGAGTCACATGAATGAAACTGTCGCGCGGAAGAAATTTCAAGAATGAATGAGTTTCGACAACCCTTCAAAAACAAAAATGTTTCGAGAATGCAAGTGTATTATATAATTTAATAGAATTGTTTCCTTTATTTCATACTATAGATTATGCAAATCGATTAATTTATTTCATTAAATTAAAATTTTCATAAATAAATCGTTAAATAATATGATGTGTATCAATCTTTGGATGATCAGCTTTTGGTGCTTCAAGTTCATTTTGCATACGACTTGGCAAGTACATTGGATCGCACAGGAATCAGTCATCGTTCAGCACACCGGATTATCGACGCTACGGCTAGAAGCCTCGGCCATAACTCACAAAAACTCGCGCTCAACTATGAAACCATTAGAAAATCACGAGAAAGGCTCCGTTCGGCGACGGCAGAAAAGATTAAACAAAGGTTCACACCCAACGAAGTGCTCACTGTTCACTGGGACGGAAAAATTCTACCAGACGATGAAGGTGGTCGGTGTGACCGACTAGCCATTTTCGTAACCGGAGTTGATACCAAGAAGCTCTTGGGTGTACTTAAGCTGACATCAGGAATGGGTGAGGTCATCGCCTCGGTGGTACATGCTGCGCTCAAAGAATGGAATGTGTCAGAAAAGGTATCAGCTATGAGCTTCGACATTACAGCTTCAAATACTGGTTATTGTCTGGGGCATGCGTAATTTTGGAGCAGAAACTCGGCCACCAACTCTTATACCTTGCATGTCGCCATCACATCCTAGAACTTGTCGTTGAGAAGGCGTACATGGAATGCATGGGACCATCATCTGGTCCAGATATCCTCCTATTCTCCCGCTTCAAAGAGACGTGGAATACAATTTGCCAAGATAAGTACAAGACCCTGTCAGACCTTCCATCGAGTCTGAATGAGAATCGAGAAGAACTGATCGCTTGCTGGAATCTATATCTGACAAAACATCAGCCGAGGGATGATTACCGTGAATTCTTGGAGTTGTCGATTACAATCCTTGGAGGTAATTTACCTAACTTTAGGTTTCGGCGACCTGGAGCACTTCACCAAGCACGTTGGATGGCAAAAGTAATTTATTCATTAAAAATCCTGCTGCTTTCCCATCAGTTCAGACTTACAACTCGTGAAATGTCTGGCTTAAAACGATTTGTATTTTTTGCCCTGGAGTTATATGTCAGCGCGTGGTTCATGGCCAGCAGTCCTTCATCTGCTCCCGCGAACGATTTGAAGCTTCTTCAAGACCTAGCAAAGTACCACGATGAAAAGATCTCAGCATCCTGCCTTAGTGTCCTCGGTCGTCACTTATGGTACCTCAGCGAGTACTTGATTGGTCTCGCACTCTCTGATAAAGGTATCAATGGAACGACAAAAAAGAATATCACTCGATCAATCCTCGAAAAAGAAGCTGCTGAAGATCCTCCAAAGCGATCCCCAATACCTGCTGTTTCTTCCATTTCAACAAAGCAGCTCTCGGACTTTGCCTCGAAAGGATCAAAGCTTCTCTTTGAACTTCTAAAAATTAATGATGGTTTCTTGTCCAAGGAACCAGAGACCTGGCTGGACGACGAAGATTTCAAGACTGGTTTGACTATAGTTGAAGGACTAAAAGTCGTCAATGACATGGCAGAGAGGGGAACTGCCTTGATCCAGGCCTTCAATACAAAGATTACGAAGAATGAAGAACAGCGCCAACATCTCTTGCAGGTTGTTGAGGATCATAGGAAGTCTCAGCCTGGTACATTGAAAAAGGGGTATGGCTTGAGGAAAAGCAAGAATTAATAGGTGGTCTACAAATGAATGAAAGACACCCTGGAATATATTTAGTAAATATATTATTTACTTATTACGATTGGAGTACGCCTGCACTTAAACCTTATGAACTAAAACTAACGTTTATTTACATTAATTAAAAAAAATATTAATTTATTTTTACTAGGTAATGAATAATAATTAATTTTTGTTATAAGGAGAATTATTTACTTCACTTGAGACACCCTTAAATATTATCTGAATGACCTAATATTTACAGTACATTGTTTTCTCATGTAGTAGCAGCATTGAACAAATGGCCAATAAAAAACTCCAACTTTCGATTTTTATTGTCACCCTAGTATATATTTTTAGTCACTTTCTTAATAGGTTATCCATTTCCTGTGGAAACGCAAGATTATAGAAAAAATTACAAGTTATATTTTTATAGTGAATATTTTCTGTTTTGGCTATAATGTACTTTTTTTCATAAAATATTTTTCCTGATTGGCTATTTTTTCACTACTCTGCAACTTAATTAGTTGGTTGGTTGGTTTCTGTTCTGTCTATTTTTTTTTCTAATTGGATTCAATTTGGTCGTGTTTGTGATAGAATTATGACGTGCTGTTCGTGTGGTTTCTGACTTTGAGAACTTGATTCGTCATGTGCCCTAGATAAAGAGAATGCATTGGATGTTTTTATCAATTATGGCGTTATACTCTCATCCTTAACTTGCCCGAAATGTGACAGAGTGCCTAATACGAAAAGATCAGAAGATATTTAGGTGAAATAACCAATATTAACCAGTTAGGTCAACTGAATGCCCAGTTAGGTCAACTGTACACCCTTGATGATTGGTTAGGTTAAGTAGTGATATTTTTGTTAGTTTAAACGAAAATGACGAAAACAAAAATGGCATAGCCTGAAGTTGAAATAAAAAATAAATTTTTCTAGTGTATTTTGGTATGCTCTGTGTAAATATCAGTTTAGACGATGATTCAAGCAAAAGGAAGGTTAGGTTTAGTTAGATTAGATGTCAAAAATATGACCTCCATTTTCTGTGTATATGGAAAGAAATATGACTGAAATAATGTCCAAAACATCATATTTCTTTCCATTTGCACAGGAAATGAAGGTCATATTTGAACAGAGCACACCAAAATACACTAGAAACATATATTTTTGACTTCAACTTCAGGTCATGGCATTTTGTAAATAATTACCCATAATTCTATCACAAACACAAAACTAAATCCAATTAGAAAAAAAATAGCCAGAACAGAAAAACAAACTAATTAAGTCGCAGAGTAGTGAAAAAAATAGCTCAAGATTATATTCATCGGACCAAAAATTAGTGTATTTTTATATATTATTAGTATCATAATGTTCACCATTAATATGTATTTGCACAAAAAATGAGTGACAAATTTGAATAAAGCGACTAAAACTACCTCATAAAGAGTTATTTTGATTTACAGGTCCAGCCCATGTCATTTAATACATATTGACCATGTATTGTATGAAAAGGTAAACAATAAAATTTTGTGTTTCACGCTCAAAATAATTCCAGCAATGGTAAATGAAACAGTTTTTTTTATTTTTTAATGTTTATTTTGAACATTGTATTAGACTCTCACTAATCAAACTTAAAAGGTTAGAGAGTATTTATGCCTCTTTAGGGGTAAATAGGGGGGTAATTAAGGTAATTCACAATGAGTTGACTGGCTAGAGCTCTATATAGTCCAACTTATCGAGGGTTTACTGTACTTATGTTAATTAGGTTAATTGAATGCCCAGTAGGGTGACAATAAAAATCGAAAGTTGGAGTTTTTTATTGGCCATTTGTTCAATGCTGCTACTACATGAGAAAACAATGTACTGTAAATATTAGGTCATTCAGATAATATTTAAGGGTGTCTCAAGTGAGGTAAATAATTCTCCTTATAACAAAAATTAATTATTCATTACCTAGTAAAAATAAATTAATATTTTTTTTAATTAATGTAAATAAACGTTAGTTTTAGTTCATAAGGTTTAAGTGCAGACGTACTCCAATCGTAATAAGTAAATAATATATTTACTAAATATATTCCAGGGTGTCTTTCATTCAATTGTAGACCACCCATTAATTCATGCTTTTCCTCAAGCCATACCCCTTTTTCAGTGTACCAGGCTGAGACTTCCTATGATCCTCAACAACCTGCAAGAGATGTTGGCGCTGTTCTTCATATTCTTCGTAATCTTTGTATTGAAGGCCTGGATCAAGGCAATTCCCCTCTCTGCCATGTCATTGACGACTTTTAGTCCTTCAACTATAGTCAAACCAGTCTTGAAATCTTCGTCGTCCGGCCAGGTCTCTGGTTCCTTGGTCAAGAAACCATCATTAATTTTTAGAAGTTCAAAGAGAAGCTTTGATCCTTTCGAGGCAAAGTCCGAGAGCTGCTTTGTTGAAATGGAAGAAACAGCAGGTATTGGGGCTCGCTTTGGAGGATCTTCAGCAGCTTCTTTTTCGAGGATTGATCGAGCGATATTCTTTTTCGTCGTTGCATTGATACCTTTATCAAACAGTGCGAGACCAATCAAGTACTCGCTGAGGTACCATAAGTGACGACCGGGGACACTAAGGCAGGATGCTGAGATCTTTTCATCGTGGTACTTTGCTAGGTCTTGAAGAAGCTTCAAATCGTTCGCGGGAGCAGATGAAGGACTGCTGGCCGTGAACCACGCGCTGACATATAACTCCAGGGTAAAAAATACAAATCGTTTTAAGCCAGACATTTCACGAGTTGTAAGTCTGAACTGATGGGAAAGCAGCAGGATTTTTAATGAATAAATTACTTTCGCCATCCAACGTGCTCAGTGAAGTGCTCCAGGTCGCCGAAACCTAAAGTTAGGTAAATTACCTCCAAGGTTTGTAATCGACAACTCCAAGAATTCACGGTAATCATTCCTCGGCTGATGTTTTGTCAGATATAGATTCCAGCAAGCGATCAGTTCTTCTCGATTCTCATTCAGACTCGATGGAAGGTCTGACAGGGTCTTGTACTTATCTTGGCAAATTGTATTCCACGTCTCTTTGAAGCGGGAGAATAGGAGGATATCTGGACCAGATGATGGTCCCATGCATTCCATGTACGCCTTCTCAACGACAAGTTCTAGGATGTGATGGCGACATGCAAGGTATAAGAGTCGGCGGCCGAGTTTCTGCTCCAAAATTACGCATGCCCCAGACAAGTAACCAGTATTTGAAGCTGTAGTGTCGAAGCTCATAGCTGATACCTTTTCTGACACATTCCATTCTTTGAGCGCAGCATGTACCACCGAGGCGATGACCTCACCCATTCCTGATGTCAGCTTAGGTACACGATTTTTTTTATTCTCCTGCGGGCCCCAGACACCCGGGCCCAGGGCACTGGCCCCCCTGACCCCCCCCTCTCGACGGCCCTGTATATATATTTATATACTCATATATATATTATCATAGGAAATCAAATTCAGTTCCAAATTTATATAATTTAAACATCAAACTATGCCAACAATTAATAAAACTTTTCTAGAACAATTTCCAATAATAATATAATCAATGTATCAAAATAAAAAATATTACCTTAGATATCTTAAAAGAATCGGGAGAGAACTTCTAAGCGTTGTTTTCAGTCAGGCAGTCTTATGCAAAATGAACTTGAAGCACCAAAGCTGATCATCCAAAGATTGATACACATCATATTATTTAACGATTTATTTATGAAAATTTTAATTTAATGAAATAAATTAATCGATTTGCATAATCTATAGTATGAAATAAAGGAAACAATTCTATTAAATTATATAATACACTTGCATTCTCGAAACATTTTGTTTTTGAAGCGTTGTCGAAACTCGTTCATTCTTGAAATTTCTTCCGCGCGACAGTTTCATTCATGTGACTCGAGGCACCCCTAAATGCTTTCCGAATTCCATGAGATTTCGTCTACGGTGTTTCCTCATAGGGTGGCAGCATTGGACAAATGGCCGGCAAATTTTTTTGAATTTCAAATTTTATCCCTAAAAGAAGTTGTCACCCTAATGCCCAGTTAGGTCAACTTTACGCCCTTGATGATTTGTTAGGTTGTCATGATATTTTTGTTAGTTTTAATGAAAATATCATGACTTAACCAATCATCAAGGGCATACAGTTGACCTAACCAGGCATTCAATTAACCTAATTAACAAACAAGTAATTTGAAAGTGTTGGAGTACTGTTTATTTTTGGTTGGTTGAATAATTTGGGATGCCAAAATAGGATATTGCTCTTAAATACTATTCTTTAACTCAGTTAAAAGCTTTAAGGTCTAAGTTAGGCTATTCCCTGGATAGGATGAGCTGATGGGGGCCTAGGCTAATCAACCAAAATGTTGGGCTTGCACTGAATGAACCCCCAGATCTCTCCAAATACCCAGTTAAATTAAAGCTAGGAATATAGTTATTTATACATTTATACTTTAATAATTCCAATAAAACAAAATCTACAGAATCAATAATAAATCCCTTAACAAAACTTGGTTAATGTTTACTATACCACCACCTGCACCCAAGTAAAATGAAATATTTCCAGTAGTATATCATAATTTACTAAGAAAAATGGTGTATGTCTTTATTTGGGGAAATTCATATTGACGAAGATATTTGCTTCCAAAATTTTAATTAACGATATCAATTTGACGTGACATCACGTCAAATGCGCGTTTATAATAATGACATTCATTTGTTTTGATTTTCATCTAGTCTAGTGATTGACACCATTTTCCTTTAAATAATTTTAGATATGGCATGTGAAGGCTACCTATAATGGGTAATGGTTCAGAATATGGGCGCCACTTAATTAAGCAAAATTTCAAAAAATACCATAGAGACAGTGTTTCTCTCATTAAAAAACATTGATTGCATGTGTCACATAGTAAAAAAAAAATGAAGTTAAAAATTACGAAAAACATATTTTTGGGTATGAATCTAGGAAATTTTGAGTTGGCAATCCTACTATTGTATCGTTCATTCACTTCAGTTTGAAAATGGCTTCATCTGTGATGGATGTGAGGTGACGCTAGTAGGGCTTGCATGGTGTTCTCCCTTTAAATGTAGTGTTCAATTTGTATAATTTAGGTCTCGGGGGTACGGGGGCAGAGCCCCCCTAAAGATCATGTATCACAAATTGATCGGTATAGGGTTTTATATTTTTTAGGTTAGTTAGGTTAGAGGTTAGGTTTTTCTCATGGTTTTTGATGTTTCATGACATGTTTTTTCCTCCAAAACATGCTAAAACCATTGGTTTCCTGTTGTTTAGGATAAATCTGACCATCACTATTGCAGTAAATGATTGCTTGTACTGTGTTCTCCCACCCACCCACCCAAAACCCCGTTCCCACGGTGGTCCCCCCAGATTTTAGGAGGGTTGGGGGGGTGAAATAACTTCAAGCAATAATTTACTGTAATGGCAATGGTCACATTCATCCTAAACAGGAAACCAATGATTTTAGCATGTTTTGGTGGAAAAAACAAAAATTGAGGTGGCACCCCTATTCTGAACCGTTACTGGGTTTTGTTCTGGCTCTTTTTTTTTTCAAATTGGATTCAGTTTAGTGGTGTTTGTGATAGAATTATGACGTGCCATTCGTGTGATAGTGACTTTGAGAACTTGATTCATCATGTGCCCTAGATGAAGACAAAGGATTGGATGATTTATCAATTACGGCATTATTCTCTCATTTTAACACCCATTCAAACTTAAAATTTCAGTCAGATATACCTGTAAAGCAGTTCAAATACTTTATAATGACAGTATTTTTATGTTCGGGAACTTAATAAGGTAAATATGGATATTACGGCCTCCACCAAGTTGACAATACTGGCTATTATCAAATGTTTCAGCATAATTTTAGGAGTCTAATGGTATATGTTATTATTTGTGCAATTGCGTATTTATAATGTTATAGGCTTTTAAAGAAATTATTTTCGTAACTCCCATTTTTTGAATGACATCATCATAAGTATATCTATTTGGGTGGAAAAAAACAAAAAATGAGGTATAGTATTTTCCGTTTTCTTCATTAGTTGATTTTCCAATATGGCATGTGAAGGATGCAAGATGTATTTCGAAGATGTTATTATGGAAATTAACAATAGTGATAATTCTGCTGTAAAAATTTGTTAAACATGGTGTGTTACAGTCGTATTTTAAATGCAGTGTGTGTGGATCTAAGTGTTCCTACGATGAATCAAGGTGGAGATTTCGATGCCAGAAACGAGTAACTAATAAGAAAAATAAATGCCAGCGACGATGTGCATTTTCGATATCTCAATTTAGAGATACATGGTTAGGTGAGGCTCGGATATCTCCATCTCTTAACTTGCGTAGGTTAGGTTAGGTTGGTTAGGTTCTCTCGCAATTTGGACACTGGAATGCATTTTTCTAGTAGTATTTGATGTGCAATGTTAAAATCTGGCCTTCATTTTATGGGGAAATGAACCAAAATATGTTAAAACTTTGAAGTCTCATAACTTTTGATTGGTTCATTTCCACATAAAATGAAGGCCAGATTTGAACAAAGCACATCATACACTACTAGGAAAATATATTTTGGCATCAAAATTGGGTGGAGGCCGTAATATCCATATTTACCCTTAATAATAATCATTTGTATAATTTAGGTCTCGGGGGTACAGGGGCAGAGCTCCCGTAAAGATCACGCATCACAAATTGATCGGTCCTAATGTTTTGCGGTAAGGTTAGGTTGAGTTTTTTGCAAAATACATTTTTTTGTAGTTTTTTGTGTGTTTTGTTCTGATTTGCTATTTATTTGGGTAAATTTATAGTATTACACCCATCTCCCTTTGGAGGTGAAATTTATGTTTTTCCTACGGTTTTTGATGTGCTTTGAATGAATCTGACCTTCAAAACCGTCGGAAATGACTCGTTTTTGAGATAACCCCCCTCCCCCCAGCCGGCAATCGAAAACGAGTCATTTCCGACGGTTTTGAAGGTCAGATTCGTTTAAAACACATCAAAAACCATAGGAAAAACAAATTTCACCTTCAAAATTGACCTAACCTAACCTAAATCACTTCGTCTTGTAGGCAGCCCAGGAATCACTATAAATCACAGAGCCAGGCCTAATGTACTTCTGAATGAGTGGAATGAGTGTTCCATTCCAGTACGAAAGTAATTTGAAATGAATGGAGTGCAGTGATTGGGCAGACATGTAACGAACACACAAACGAACGTACGAACACACAAACGAACGTACGAACACACAAACGAACGTACGAACACACACTAGATACACACCAAAAAAATATTTATATCTCGAAAACGAAGCATTTGCGACGGAAACGCTATAGAAGGAGTGTCTTAGAATTAAAAAATCTACTTAATGAACATATAATAATTGCTGGACGTTAGACGGGTAATACTATAATAATACCTTTATTTGTTGTGGAAATGACCCATGCTTATGGCCAAAATTCCCTATATTTACTTAGTAAACTTCAATGTCTCCTAACTTTTAATTGGGTAATTTCCACAACAAATGAATAGCAGATCTGAACAGAACACACCAAAAACTACTAAAAAATTTATTTTGCAAAAAAATTGGAGGATGGTGGTGTTATAGTAAACATTTACCCAAAACCTTTGTAAAAAAAAACAACACAGCAGTGTTGCACTTCCACTTCCAGAATCCAGATCATTGGCCAAAATAATGTACTGGACATACCTAATTAAAAAACTAAGCATTTACGCAAGAAACAAATACCATATCATATTTGGAATCATCCTCGTCAACTGGTCTATAAAAGTATAATCGATTATCTGAACACAGAAGCAGGCTAATATCTTACTACTGGGCTGGGGGCTAGTTTTCACTGGTAACACCAAATAAATTAGGTTTAAATTCAATGTTAAGGATTCTGCACATCCAAACTTCACGAAAAGGGTACAGCTAATCTATTCGCGCTTAAGGGTTGTGCTGTCCTCCAATCCAAAGTATCGTACCTGGTATGCCAAAATTATCGTACTTTACTTGAAATTATCGAAATATGACATATGACAATAGCAGCAAGCTCACCTTAGTTCTGTCCTACTCTCCTTGTTTACACGCTGCTGGGCCAGATACAAATATCTCTGGCTCTCAAACTGGACTAGGAAACCTCCGAATCTTTCATCCAGATCTCTACAATCGTTAATCAGGAGAATTGCACAGTGAAAAGGAGTTTTTTTCCAGTGCTTTTGGTAAATATGACCGACAGGTCAAAAATATCGTACATTGTACACAGACTCCAAATTATCGTATATACACGATAATTATCGTACGCATCACATCCCTGTTCTTCCACTTGCAATATCCAGTTAATGAATTTCTCTTCTTCTTGTTCGAAGGAAAGGGCTAGTTTGGCTACTGACAGCTCATGAGAACTGAAGATCTGTACCACAAGAATTCTTACCAGTAATAATAAGCGAGTTTAAATGCACTTACTAGTGCTTGTGGTTCACCTCTACACTCACATTTTTAATTTTTAATTTAGTGAGTAGTTGGTTCAAAATGCCTTTATTGTGTTCTGATTGATCATTTTATTCCATCCATATACTACTCTTAGTGTGTAAAAGCTCTTTCTTATATCTTTATTACATTGTTTTTTGTAGATCTTAGCTGGATCTCTTGGCTTCATTGTAAATAGTCTATCAGAATTAATATTTTCAAATCCCTTAATAATCTTGAAAGTCTCTATCATGTCTCCTCTGTGTCTCCTATCCTCTAGTATAGTTAGATGTAGTCTCTTCAATCTCTCATCATATGTCATATTAGCTAATTCAGGGGCTAATTTTGTGGTTCTAATTTTGTGACCAAGCCTGAAGAGCACACTCCAAATGTGGACATGTGGTCGTACAAAGGTTTTATAGGGTATTAAAAAGGGTTCAGTGTCCAAATATTCAAAGGCGGATTTTATGATTCCAAGCGCTCGGGATGCCTTCTTAGTGACTTTAGCAATATGATTATGAACTTTTAAATTTGAAGAGTGTAGCACCCCCAAATCTCTTCCTTTGTCAATTACAAACATTTGCATACCATTCATAAGGTAATCTTGCCTAACATTATTTATTCCTGAGTGCATAACCTTACATTTCTCAATGTTAAAATCCAGTAACCATTCTTTTGACCATTTTATTAATGTCTCCAGATCTGAGCTTAATTGTACAATTTGGTCTTAAGATCTCACTGAACTATATATCTTAGAATCATCTGCAAAAACTTTACACTGGGACTTAATGTTATTAGGGAGATCATTTATAAAAATCACAAAAAAACTGGTCCAAGCACTGAGCCCTGGGGCACACTACTAGAGATCCCTCTCCACCCAGATTTTTCTCCATTGACCGAGATACACTGTGCTCTATCTGTTAGATAGGCTTTGATCCTTTTGTATATATATTACCTGTGATTCCATAATTCTTCAGTTTTAGAAGTAGTCTCCAGACCCATAACTAGCTAATTTTGCGCCCGAGGCAAGATCATAAAATTGTGCCCCCTATACTTGCGCCCCCCTATAAAATTGTGCCCTCCTATTCCTCTAACACTACACGATCCTCTAAGTGGTAAATTTCTGTAGTGCATCATCGATACATTGTCCGCACAATAGTCTTTTTTTGTAGGGATTTCCATTTACAGAAATTTTCACGATGATTAGTTGAATTTTCATGTTCTACAATACGATTTAAATTTTTACAGTCATTAAATCCTGTTTTCTGATTTGCAATATTCGGTTTGGAAAAGCGCTGATCGAATAATATGCATGGAAAACAGAAAATAAAGTAGTGAAAAGTACTGAAAATTTATAGAAATGCGCCCTTTCTCTAATGGTATGGCGTGCTTGGAATAGTAGATACATATTTTATATAGTTTTTCTGCACCTCTCAGCTTTGCGCACCTGTAGCAAGTGCCTCACTCGCCTCGCCCTTGTTACGGCACTGAGTCTCCTGTGAAGGACAGAATCAAACGCTTTACTAAAGTCAAGAAATATGACATCGAATGATTCGCTGTTATCGTACAGTGATGTCCAGTCTTCTAAAGTCTCTATGAGGTTAGTAAGACATGATCTCCTTGGCACAAAACTATGTTGTGAATCAGTAATTATATTGAATCTTTCAAGATAATCCATTATCTTACTTCTGATAATTTCCTCTAGTATCTTGACCACTTGTGATTGAGAAAAATTGGTCTGTAGTTGGATGCAAGCATTCTATCTCCCTTCTTATGGATTGGTGTCACAAAGGCAGACCTCCAATCATATGGCAATCTGGTTGATTGAAAAGACTTATTGAAAATTGTCATCAAAAGCTTTGCTAACTGATCCGCTGCTATTTTCAGCATCTTCCGGTGGATATTATCAGGTCCCATGGCCTTAAATTCATTTAATCATTTTAATAATTTACACACCTCATTTTCATTTACTTCCAAATCCGAAATTTCAGTTAATCTATATGTACTATCTATTTGTATTATAGTACATATATAGGGCCTATAGATTAACTGAAATTTCGGATTTGGAAGTAAATGAAAATGAGGTGTGTAAATTATTAAAACGATTAAATGAATTCAAGGCCATGGGACCTGATCAATCTTCAATCAGTCCCTAGTCACTGCGGAGGGGGTTTAGAGTAGTTTAGGGCAGTTTGTGATGTTTAAAAAAAAATGCTAAAAAAAAATGCAAGTGTTGTTGTTGTTGTTTAGCCGATCAGCCCACCCTGATCGAGCAAGCCGGCGGCACGCAGGTAACCGATCGCCCTCTCCGGAGTGGACCAGAGGTTCAGCGCACTAGTGATGTTGTGTTGTGTTCGTTGTTGTGCTAGAGCGGTACAGTCCGTCATAATGTGTTCAATTGTTTGTGGTGTGTCTTGGCACAGGTGGCAGGTGTCGTCTATGGAGTTGTCTAGTCTGTGTTTATACAGGGTGGGGCACGGGAACCAAGTGTTTTTGGAATAATCAGGAAAATGATATTTATTTTTGTAAAGAAAATATATTGGTAGAACAACATTCGTAAGAACATAGCATTTCATGTCATAATAATCATGTACCGAAAATTATATCTGGCATATGATGTCCTTGGCCGTCGACGCATTGTTGAAGGCGTTTACGAAAATTGGCCTCCACTCTTCCCAGCAGGTCTCTGTTGATTTGGATGATTTGTTGACGGATCGCTTCCTTCAATGCATCTAATGTACGGGGCTTGTCCTCGTAGACACGTGACTTGAGGTACCCCCATAGAAAGAAGTCACATGTGGACAAGTCAGGGGACCGAGGGGGCCATGCAATGTCACCAAATCTCGAAATGAGATGGTTGGGAAAAAGGGGGCGAAGAACAGCCATTGACGCTCTGGCGGTGTGTGGCGTGGCCCCATCTTGCTGAAACCACAAATGTCGACGAGCAATACGCCTTCTTCGTAACTCAGGGATGAAAAAGGTGTTCACCATCTCAATGTAACGCCCAGATGTTATGGTAACGGTAACCCCATTTTGTTCGAAGAAATAGGGACCGATGACGCCAAACTTTCCCACCGCGCACCAAACTGTAACCTTAGGGCTATGCAGCGGTTTTTCATGGAGTTGTCGCGGATTTTCAGCAGCCCAATACCGACAGTTTTGATTGTTGACGGCCCCATTAAGGTGGAAATGGGCTTCATCACTCATTACCACCATCATGTTTTCATTCTGCTCATAAAGTGCAAGCATTTCCTGTGCAAAATTCAGTCGTTGGGGGCAATCGTTTACATTCAATTCCTGCACCATCGCTAACTTGTATGGGTGAAAATGTAATTCTTCATGCAAAATCCGTCTAACAGTACGATTGCTGATTCCGAGTGCAGCTGAATGTCTCCGAGCAGAGCGGCCTGGGCTTTGCAACATCGCTTGTCTGACCCTTTCAACGTTCTCTGGAGTACGCACAGTGCGTTGCGGCCCCTTCGGTTTTGTTTTCATTATTGAGCCTCCTGTTCGAAGATTGTTAACCCAACGTAAGATTGTGTCACGAGCGGGAACAGAGTCATTTCGATGAATGTTGAATCTGCGGCGAAACGCACGCTGAACTGCTGTCACTGACTCGCCACTCCTAACAAAATGATCATACGCGAACATGCGGTGTTCTAACGTCCACTGCTCCATGATGGCACCTGAAAGATAAAGGTGAGTGTTAGTTAAAGTTAAATGCTATGAACCCAGGAATGGAATGCTACCTACCGCACGCCCCTCCCATTCCTAATGGCCGATTACTAGCTATTCAAAAAACACTTGATTCCCGTGCCCCACCCTGTATGTCCGTAAGTTTGGGTGATGTCCACATCGGAATCGTGCTAAGTTAACTCGATCCGATCTGCTCAGGCTGATCTCTGACCTGTTAATGGGTGGCGGCTTCGCACCTAGGACCGCATTCGGACCGAGTCGTGTCAGTGCTTTGTGGGTTAGATGTGTGTGTATGTGTTTTCTGTACTGTGTGATGTCTGTGGGGCGTGGTATGGAATGGAGTATTTCGTTATAATATCTCTCTGGTGTTACCTTAATGGTGCGAGGTGTTGGTGCATGATTGTACATGTAGTGGCAAGGGTGTTGTGGGTTAGTTGTCGCTGCTGCCATGAATTGTGTTCCCCTCATGTCTAAATGTTCCCTAACTTTTAGTATTTTTGTTTCTGTGTGCAGGTGTTCTATTGGTGTTGTTTGAGTGCATCCTGTAATGATACGAAGTGCGTTGTTTTGTATTGTTTGTAAGGTGTTTATGTGTGTGTTTGAGATAATGGGTGCCCAGCATGGGCTAGCATAGTCCATAACTGAGCGAATATATTGTTTGTATATGAGTGATGTTGTTTCCTGCTGGTGTCCAAAGTTTGTGCCTGTTAGTACCCTAAGCGTGTTAAGTCTTGACGTACATTTGTTTTAATGTCCTGAATGTGGTTTGCAAAAGATAATGATGTGTTGTATGTGACACCAAGTATTTTGGTTCTGTGAGTGTGTGGAATGTTGATGTTGTTTAGTGTAAGCTGTGGAATTACCTGGTGTTCTTTTGTGTTGCTTGTAAGCAAGGTGATGGTTGATTTTGTGGGCGCTACTTTGAGTCTATTGTGTGTGAGCCAGTCTTGTATACTGTTTATGTATGTTTGTAGGTTATTTGTAGCGGTGTCGATGTTGTTGTGGGTGGATGTTAGAGTGATATCATCTGCATATGATGATAAGGTAAGCTTGTTATCTATGGGTGTTGGAATGTCATGCATGTATAAGTTGAAGAGTGTTGGTGAGAGAACAGAGCCTTGAGGGACCCCGTTCGGAAAAAGCTTGTTTTTGGATGACTTGCCATTAAATGTGACATGTGAGTATCTTCCTGAGAGATAGTTGCTCAGCCACCTTTTGGTGTTATTGTGCATGTTTGTGTTGAGTATTTTGTTTATGAGAGGGAAGCGTGGGATAGCATCAAATGCTTTACTAATGTCTATTGTTGCTAATAGTGTACGTTGAGCTGGTCTTCTGGAGTTGATGCCATCCATGATGTGCTGCGTGAGGTTAGTGAGTAATGTCGTGGTTGAGTGGTGAGGTCTGAATCCATGTTGAGTAGGCGATAGTGGTATGTGTGGGTTGGTGATTTGTAAGATTAGTCTTTCTGTTACTTTGGAAGGTGTGCATAGTAAAGTAATGGGTCTATAGGAAGCTGGTTCTGTTGGATTTTTGTTTGGTTTGAGTAGTGTAATAATTTTACCTTGTTTCCATATGTCAGGAATAATACAGTGTTGGTATGAATATGTGCTGATATTTGTGAGAGCTAATATTCCTTGTGGGCCCAAGTGTTTAAGGTGTATGTTAGATATGTTGTCTGGTCCAGTAGCCTTCGAATTCTTAATGTTTTTGATGATCTTGGTGGTCTGGTCTGTATTGAAGGGTGTAATGGTCATGTCGAGTCTGTAGGTTTTCTTGTGTCTGGCTGTTTGTCTGTCTGCATGTTTCTGGTTGTTGTCTCTGTTTAAGTGACTTATCTTTGCGTAGTGATTAACTAGAATGTTAGCTTGTTGTGTGTATGTTGGGATATTATTTTGGCTGCGACAGATAGCCGCGTGTGAGGTGTGAATGCCGCTGTTAGAGTGGGTAATGCTGTTTATAGTCTTGTATAGCCTGTATGTATCTGTGGAGTGGTTTAGTGTTGTTATGAATTCCCTGAATGTTTCTGTTTGTTTTTCTTTGAGTTTGTTGTTTATTTCTGTGTTGAGCTGTTGTATCTGCTGTTTTATGGCTTCTGTGTGTGGTGTTTGTGTGTTATATTTGAGGTTGTTACGTTGCCTTATGAGGTGGGCTATTTCTCTAGTGTAATTTGGGTTGTATTTCCTAATGTTGCCCTTGGGTATGTATTTGTTTGCATTATTGATAATCTGATTAAATGTCTTGAGTGTTGTATCGATGTTTATGATGGGTGTGCTGTTTAATGTGGTGAATTGTTCCTCAGTCTGTATTTTGAACTGTTCCCAATCAGCTTTCTTGTAATTTCTGTAAGTGTGCCTAAGGCTGTTGGGGCAGAGTGTAGAATGTGTTGTAATGATGATGGGCAGGTGGTCTGATGACAGTGTTTTTCTGTTCTCCATTGTGTATGTGTTGCTAGTGAGGGGGAACAGAACGTTATGTCTGGGGAGGAGTTTGAGTATCCTGCTTGATGTGGTATGTGTGTATGTTCTTCTGTATTGTTAAGAATGAAGAGGCTGTTTAGTTGTGTGGCTATGTTGGCGCCTCTGGTGTTGTTTTGGTTGTGCAGGTACCAACTAGTGTCTTTGGCGTTGAAGTCTCCTCCTAAGATGACATTAGTGAGAGAGGCAAGATTGTGTAACTGTGGATTGTAATTGGCTGGCACCTGAGGTGAACTATCTGGTGGGATGTAAATGTTGATTAGTGTGGTGTTGTGTTTTGCGCGTGTTTTAATGTTAACTGCCTGTATTTCTATCGTGTTATCTGCTTGGATTGTGTTTGTAATGTTTTGGGTAGCATCAGTGTAGCTAATGCTTTTACGTATGTAAGTGATGAGTCCACCCCCGTTACCCCCAGTACGATCTTGACGGATCGCCGTGAAGTCAGGGATGGTGGGTGTTTTGTGTGTGCGTTTTAGTTTTGTTTCTTGTATAAGTGCTATGTGAATGTTTTGTTTGTGTACGAATTCCCTAAGCTGCATGATTTTGTTTGTGAGGCCATCTACGTTGTACTGTAATATGTTAATATTATACTTCTGTATGTGTCTCATGGTGCTATTGTGTCTATGTCTTTGTGTATGGTGACATGTGTAAGTTGTAGTGGGGCCTGGATTAGTCTTAATGTCGCCAGAGAGTAAGAGTAGTTCGGGGAGCACGCAATTGTTCCCTGTAATTGAAAAAATAGCACGCTGAGAATAGGTCCGGCCCCGGGAGCCGATCGGCACTCTGACCGTGCCACGCAACAGGCCGTCGACTGCCAGTCTAGCCAACCGTAGACAGCCCGCTACACGGAGATTTGAGGAAGTTTGGCCACCAGCGCGTTGATGTTTTGGTTTGACGTCGCTTCTTCGCGTTGACGTGTCCTGCGCTGGAGGATGCAGCCACTGTTTAGAAGCTTCCTCGTCAGCTGCTAACACTTTTTTCACGTTGTTCTAACTACTGTACCTGTTCAGACGTTTTTTATAAACAAATCTTAAACAAATATGCAATTTTGTCTTGCTCTCTTTGTTGGAGTTCTGAAAATGAATTGCCCTCCTCTCTGCTAAATTGCTCTAATATGGACTCTGTTTCTTCTCTTTCTTTTATTTTCACTAGAAATGTCTAAAATTCAATACAGAAATCTTCTTGGGAAGAATTTAGCACCACAAAGTTAAAACTGTGAAGCACAAAATGTCAATTAGACTAGTTGTTGTGAACGGTGGAAAAATAGGTTAGCCGATCAGCCCACACTGATCGAGCAAGCCGGCGGCACGCAGGTAACCGATCGCCCTCTCCGGAGTGGACCAGAGGTTCAGCGCAATAGTGATATTGTGTTGTGTTCTATGTTGTGCTAGAGCGGTACAGTCTGTCATAATGTGTTCAATTGTTTGTGGTGTGTCCCGGCACAGGTGGCAGGTGTCGTCTGTGGAGTTGTCTAGTCTGTGTTTATATGTCTGTAAGTTGGGGTGATGTCCACTTCGGAATCGTGCTAAGTTAACTCGATCCGATCTGCTCAGGCTGATCTCTGACCTGTTAATGGGTGGCGGCTTCGCACCTAGGACCGCATTCGGACCGAGTCGTGTCAGTGCTTTTGGTTAGGTGTGTGTGTGTGTATGTGTTTTCTGTACTGTGTGATGTCTGTGGGCGTGGTATGGAATGGAGTATTTGTTATAATGTCTCTCTGGTGTACCTTAATGGTGCGAGGTGTTGGTGCATGATTGTACATGTAGTGGCAAGGGTGTTGTGGGTTAGTTGTGTTGCTGCCATGAATTGTGTTCCTCTCATGTCTAAATGTTCCCTAACTTTCAGTATTTTTGTTTCTGTGTGAAGGTGTTCTATTGGTGTTGTTTGAGTAAGGGTTCTAAAAAACCTTAGCCCCCCCCATTTGCAGCTTACATGTTTACTAATATCGAAATAGTTTTTAGTGATTATAAAAATATATAAAATTCTTTATTTATTGCAGGTATTAAAATTACTCTAGCTGATAAAGTGATAATATAAGGGCTTCTCAATTAATTGGTGATTCGGAGGGGCAACGTGTGATAGATCGTATACGAGTAATAACATTTCGGGAAGCTCGTGATGCTGGAGCCACCTTTATATCACGTTCATGGGTTGCCGAAAAGTTGCAAAGAAGTGAGGACTTCGTCAAAAGAAATTGGAATAAAACTGGATGAATGTGAAATGGATACAACCAAATCTAGGCGCCCAAATTTGCCACACTCTCAGGAAACAAAGGACATCATTGAAAGCGGTACGCGTAAGCGGAAAAAAAGCTGTGCTAAACTTTCTACACAGAACGAAGTGTTGAGAGGAAAGATCGTTAGTGGTGAGATCATTCGACTGTACCGTCATAGTCAAGGTTTAAAGGCTTGGCATGAACTTCCAAAGCCAAGAAAAACTCAACTTAACATCGATGACAGAATGTGCTTTGCCCATTATCTTGAAGATTGGGATGTGGATGATTTCATGCATTTAGCTGTCTCTGATGATTTTTCTATTAACGTAACACGTCGGCCTAACTACCAAAATGATCCCGAAAATTTATTTATTTAAAATCTATATCAATGAAAGCATTTATATTTCTTTCATTACTCTCAATTGTGATGATATTTGGAAAGTTTGAGCAACATCAAATTTTTGTCGAAAAATTTGAAAACGCACAGTCGAAAGCATAGGAAATTTTCACTTTTTCTTCAAATACCAAACTGTATGAATTCTGCAGAAATTTTGCATAGTATATAGGATTAATATAAATGTCTTAAATATAAAATATTTAATAATTATTAAAATTAGTTTAGGAGTTATGGGATATTTTCTAATCTTTAGTCTACCATATATCGAATATCTCTTTATTTAAAATCGATATCAATTAAAGCCTTTATATTTCTTTGATTACTCTCCATTGTGATGATAATTGGAAAGTTTGAGCAACATCAAATTTTTGTCGAAAAATGTGAAAACGTACAGTCGAGAAAGCCTTCGAAATTTTCAATTTTTCTTTAAATACCAAACACTATGAATTCTGCAGAAATTTTGCACAGTATACAGGATTAATATAAATGTCTTAAATATAAAATATTTAATAATTACAACAAATAGTTTAGGAGTAATGTGACATTTTCCAATCTTTACTCTAAGATATATCGAAAATCTCTTTATTTAAAATCGATATCAATTAAAGCCTTCATATTTCTTTGATTACTCTCCATTGTGATGATATTTGAAAAGTTTGAGGAATATCAAATTTTGTCGAAAAATGTGAAAACGTACAGTCGAAAGCCTTCGAAATTTTCAATTTTTCTATAAATACCAAACACTATGAATTCTGCAGAAATTTTGCACAGTATATAGGATTAATATAAATGTCTTAAATATAAAATATTTAATAATTACTAAAATTAGTTTAGATGTTATGGGACATTTTCGAATCTTAAGTCTACCATATATGGAATATATCTTTATTTAAAATCAATATCGATGAAAGCCTTTATTTTACTTTCATTACTCTCGATTCTGTAAACATTTGCTAAGTTTGAGCAAGATCAAATTTTCTCGAAAATAGTTTAGAAGTAATGTGACATTTTCCAATCTTTACTCTACCATATTTCGAAAATCTCTTTATTTAAAATCGATATCAATTAAAGCCTTCATATTTCTTTGATTACTCTCCATTGTGATGATATTTGAAAAGTTTGAGCAATATCAAATTTTGCCGAAAAATGTGAAAACGTACAGTCGAAAGCCTTCGAAATTTTCAATTTTTCTTCAAATACCAAACACTATGAATTCTGCAGAAATTTTGCACAGTATATAGGATTAATATAAATGTCTTAAATATAAAATATTTAATAATTACAACAATTTGTTTAGATGTTGTGGGAAATTTTCGAATCTTTAGTCTACCATATATCGAATATCTCTTTATTTAAAATCGATATCAATGAAAGCCTTTATATTTCTTTCATTGCTCTCCATTCTGTTGCCATTTGCAAAGTTTCAGGAAGATCAAATTTTGTCGAAAAATGTGAAAACGTACAGTCGAAAGCCTTCGAAATTTTCAATTTTTCTTCAAATACCAAACTGTATGAATTCTGCAGAAATTTTGCACAGTATGTAGGATTAATATAAATGTCTGAAATATAAAATATTTAATAATGACTAAAATTAGTTTAGATGTTATGGGACATTTTCGAATATTAAGTCTACCATATATCGAATAAATCTTTATTTAAAATCAATATCGATGAAGGCGTTTATTTTACTTTCATTACTCTCCATTCTGTAAACATTTGCTAAGTTTGAGCAAGATCAAATTTTCTCGAAAAATGGGAAAACGCACAGTCGAAAGCCTAGGAAATTTTCACTTTTTCTTCAAATACCAAATTGTATGAATTCTGTAGAGATTTTGCACAAAAGATATAATTAATATAAAGGTGTCAAATATAAAATATTTAATTATTACTGCAATTAGTTTAGGGATTATGGGATTTTTCCAATCTTTACGCAAAGATATAGCGAAAATTTATTTATTTAAAATCTATATCAATGAAAGCATTTATATTTCTTTCATTATTCTCCGTTGAGATGATATTTGGAAAGTTTCAGCAGCATCAAATTTTTGTCGAAAAATTTGAAAACGCACAGTCGAAAGCCTAGGAAATTTTCACTTTTTCTTCAAATACCAAACTGTATGAATTCCTGCGGAAATTTTGCACAGTATATAGGATTAATATAAATGACTTAAATATAAAATATTTAATAATTACAACAATTTGTTTAGGAGTTATGGGATATTTTCTAAACTTTAGTCTACCATATATCGAATATCTCTTTATTTAAAATCGATATCAATGAAAGCCTTTATATTTCTTTCATTACTCTCCATTGTGATGATATTTGGAAAGTTTGAGCAACATCAAATTTTAATCGAAAAATGGGAAAATGCACAGTCGAAAGCCTTCGAAATTTTCAATTTTTCTTTAAATACCAAACACTATGAATTCTGTAGAAATTTTGCACAGAAGAAAGGATTAATATGAATGTCTTAAATATAAAATATTTAATAATTACAACAAATAGTTTAGGAGTAATGTGACATTTTCCAATCTTTACTCTACCGTATATCGAAAATCTCTTTATTTAAAATCGATATCAATTAATGCCTTTATATTTCTTTGATTACTCTCCATTGTGATGATATTTGGAAAGTTTGAGCAATATCAAATTTTTGTCGAAAAATGGAAAACGTACGTATTTCTTCAAATACCAAACACTATGAATTCTGCAGAAATTTTGCACAGTATATAGGATTAATATAAATGTGTTAAATATAAAAATATTTTATAATTACAACAATTTGTTTAGATGTATGGGACATTTTCGAATCTTTAGTCTACCATATATCGAATATCTCTTTAAGAAAATCGATAACTATGAAAGCCTTTACATTTCTTTCATTACTCTCCATTCTGTTGCCATTTGCAAAGTTTGAGCAAGATCAAATTTTTGTCGAAAAATTTGAAAACGTACAGTCGAAAGCCATCGAAATTTTCACTTTTTCTTCAAATACCAAACACTATGAATTCTCCAGAAATCTTGCACAGTATATAGGATTAATATATATGTCTTAAATATAAAATATTTAATAATGACTAAAATTAGTTTAGATGTTATGGGACATTTTCGAATATTAAGTCTACCAATATCGAATATCTCTTTATTTAAAATCAATATCAATGAAAGCCTTTATTTTACTTTCATTACTCTCCATTCTGTAAACATTTGCTGAGTTTGAGCAAGATCAAATTTTCAAAAAATTGGAAAACGCAGTCGTAAGCCTAGGAAATTTTCACTTTTCTTCAAATACCAAACCTTATGAATTCTGTAGAGATATTCCACAAAAGATATGATTAATGTAAAGGTCTTAAATATGAATATTTAATTATTACTACAATTAGTTTAGGAATTATGGGATTTTTCCAATCTTTACTCAAAGATATACCGAAAATCTATTTATTTAAAATCTATATCAATGAAAGACTTTATATTTCTTTGATTACTCTCTTTTGTGATGATATTTGGAAAGTTTGAGCAACATCAAATTTTTGTCGAAAAATTTGAAAACGCAGTCGAAAGCCTAGGAAATTTTCACTTTTTCTTCAAATACGAAACTGTATGAATTCTCCAGAAATCTTGCACAGTATATAGGATTAATATATATGTCTTAAATATAAAATATTTAATAATTACTAAAATTAGTTTAGATGTTATGGGACATTTTCGAATCTTTAGTCTACCATATATCGAAAATCTCTTTATTTAAAATCGATATCAATTAAAGCCTTTATATTTCTTTGATTACTCTCCTTTGTGATGATATTTGGAAAGTTTGAGCAATATCAAATTTTTGTCGAAAAATGTGAAAACGTACAGTCGAAAGCCTTCGAAAATTTCAATTTTTCTTCAAATACCAAACACTATGAATTCTGCAGAAATTTTGCACAGTATATAGGATTAATATAAATGTCTTAATTATAAAATATTTAATAATTACAACAATTTGCTTAGATGTTATGGGACATTTTCGAATCTTAAGTCTACCATATATCGAATATCTCTTTATTTAAAATCAATATCAATGAAAGCCTTTATTTTACTTTCATTACTCTCCATTCTGTAAATATTTGCTAAGTTTGAGCAAGATCAAATTTTCTCGAAAAATGGGAAAACGCACAGTCGAAAGCCTAGGAAATTTTCACTCTTTCTTCAAATACCAAACTGTATGAATTCTGCAGAAATTTTGCACAGTATATAGGATTAATATAAAAGACTTAAATATAAAATATTTAATAATTACAACAATTTGTTTAGGAGTTATGGGATATTTTTTAAACTTTAGTCTACCATATATCGAATATCTCCTTATTTAAAATCGATATCAATGAAAGCCTTTATATTACTTTCATTACTCTCCATTGTGATGATATTAGGAAAGTTTGAGCAACATCAAATTTTAATCGAAAAAAGGGAAAATGCACAGTCGAAAGCTTTCGAAATTTTCAATTTTCCTTTGAAAATTTCTTAAATATAAAATATTTAATAATTACAATAAATAGTTTAGGAGTAAAGTGACATTTTCCAATCTTTACTCTACCGTATATCGAAAATCTCTTTATTGAAAATCGATATCAATTAAAGCCTTTATATTTCTTTGATTACTCTCCATTGTGATTATATTTGGAAAGTTTGAGCAATATCAAATTTTTGTCGAAAAATGTGAAAACGTACAGTCGAAAGCCTAGGAAATTTTCAATTTTTCTTCAAATACCAAACACTATGAATTCTGCAGAAATATTGCACAGTATATAGGATTAATATAAATGTCTTAAATATAAAATATTTAATAATTACAACAATTTGTTTAGATGTTATGGGACATTTTCGAATCTTTAGTCTACCATATATTGAATATCTCTTTATTGAAAATCGATATCGATGAAAGCCTTTATATTTCTTTCATTACTCTCCATTCTGTTGCCATTTGCAAAGTTTGAGCAGGGACAAATTTTTGTCGAAAAATTTGAAAACGTACAGTCGAAAGGATTCGAAATTTTCAATTTTTTTTAAAATACCAAACACTATGAATTCTGCAGAAATTTTGCGCAGTATACAGGATTAATATAAAGTCTTAAATAAAATATTTAATAATTACAACAAATGGTTTAGGAGTAATGTGACATTTTCCCAATCTTTACTCTACCGTATATCGAAAATCTCTTTATTTAAAATCGATATCATTAATGCCTTTATATTTCTTTGATTACTCTCCATTGTGATGATATTTGGAAAGTTTTGAGCAATATCAAATTTTTGTCGAAAAATGTGAAAACGTACGTATTTCTTCAAATACCAAACACTATGAATTCTGCAGAAATTTTGCACAGTATATAGGATTAATAAATGTGTTAAATATAAAAAATATTTTATAATTACAACAATTTGTTTAGATGTTATGGGACATTTTCGAATCTTTAGTCTACCATATATCGAATCTCTTTAAAGAAAATCGATAACTATGAAAGCCTTTACATTTCTTTCATTACTCTCCATTCTGTTGCCATTGCAAAGTTTGAGCAAGATCAAATTTTTGTCGAAAAATTTGAAAACGTACAGTCGAAAGCCATCGAAATTTTCACTTTTTCTTCAAATACCAAACACTATGAATTCTCCAAAATCTTGCACAGTATATAGATTAATATATATGTCTTAAATATAAAATATTTATAATGACTAAATTAGTTTAGATGTTATGGGACATTTTCGAATATTAAGTCTACCATATATCGAATATCTCTTTATTTAAAATCAATATCAATGAAAGCCTTTATTTTACTTTCATTACTCTCCATTTCTGTAAACATTTGCTGAGTTTGAGCAAGATCAAATTTCAAAAAATTGGAAAACGCAGTCGTAAGCCTAGGAAATTTTCACTTTTTCTTCAAATACCAAACCTTATGAATTCTGTAGAGATATTCCACAAAAGATATGATTAATGTAAAGGTCTTAAATATGAAATATTTAATTATTACTACAATTAGTTTAGGAATTATGGGATTTTCCAATCTTTACTCAAGATATACCGAAAATTATTTATTTAAAATCTATATCAATGAAAGACTTTATATTTCTTTGATTACTCTCTTTTGTGATGATATTTGGAAAGTTTTGAGCAACATCAAATTTTTGTCGAAAAATTTTGAAAACGCAGTCGAAAGCCTAGGAAATTTTCACTTTTTCTTCAAATACGAAACTGTATGATTCTCCAGAATCTTGCACAGTATATAGGATTAATATATATGTCTTAAATATAAAATATTTAATAATTACTAAAATTAGTTTAGATGTTATGGACATTTTCGAATCTTTAGTCTACCATATATCGAAAATCTCTTTATTTAAATCGATATCAATTAAAGCCTTTATATTTCTTTGATTACTCTCCTTTGTGATGATATTTGGAAAGTTTGAGCAATATCAAATTTTTGTCGAAAAATGTGAAAACGTACAGTCGAAAGCCTTCGAAAATTTCAATTTTTCTTCAAATACCAAACACTATGAATTCGCAGAAATTTTGCACAGTATAAGGATTAATATAAATGTCTTAATTATAAAATATTTAATAATTACAACAATTTGCTTAGATGTTATGGGACATTTTCGAATCTTAAGTCTACCATATATCGAATATCTCTTATTAAAATCAATATCAATGAAAGCCTTTATTTTACTTTCATTACTCTCCATTCTGTAAATATTTGCTAAGTTTGAGCAAGATCAAATTTTCTCGAAAAATGGGAAAACGCACAGTCGAAAGCCTAGGAAATTTTTCACTTTTCTTCAAATACCAAACTGTATGAATTCTGCAGAAATTTTGCACAGTATATAGGATTAATATAAAAGACTTAAATATAAAATATTTAATAATTACAACAATTTGTTTAGGAGTTATGGGATATTTTTTAAACTTTAGTCTACCATATATCGAATATCTCCTTATTTAAAATCGATATCAATGAAAGCCTTTATATTACTTTCATTACTTCTCCATTGTGATGATATTAGGAAAGTTGAGCAACATCAAATTTTAATCGAAAAAAAGGGAAAATGCACAGTCGAAAGCTTTCGAAATTTTCAATTTTCCTTTGAAAATTTCTTAAATATAAAATATTTAATAATTACAATAAATAGTTTAGGAGTAAAGTGACATTTTCCAATCTTTACTCTACCGTTATATCGAAAATCTCTTTATTGAAATCGATATCAATTAAAGCCTTTATATTTCTTTGATTACTCTCCATTGTGATTATATTTGGAAAGTTTTGAGCAATATCAATTTTTGTCGAAAAATGTGAAAACGTACAGTCGAAAGCCTAGGAAATTTTCAATTTTCTTCAAATACCAAACACTATGAATTCTGCAGAAATTATGCACAGTATATAGGATTAATATAAATGTCTTAAATATAAAATATTTAATAATTACAACAATTTGTTTAGATGTTATGGACATTTTCGAATCTTTAGTCTACCATATATTGAATATCTCTTTATTGAAAATCGATATCGATGAAAGCCTTTATATTTCTTTCATTACTCTCCATTCTGTTGCCATTTGCAAAGTTTGAGCAGGGACAAATTTTTGTCGAAAAATTTGAAAACGTACAGTCGAAAGGATTCGAAATTTTCAATTTTTTTTAAAATACCAAACACTATGAATTCTGCAGAAATTTTGCGCAGTATACAGGATTTATAAAAGTCTTAAATATAAAATATTTAATAATTACAACAAATGGTTTAGGAGTAATGTGACATTTTCCAATCTTTACTCTACCGTATATCGAAAATCTCTTTATTTAAAATCGATATCAATTAAAGACTTTATATTTCTTTCGTTATTCTCCGTTGTGATGATATTTGGAAAGTTTCAGCAGCATCAAATTTTTGTCGAAAAATTTGAAAACGCACAGTCGAAAGCCTAGGAAATTTTCACTTTTTCTTCAAATACCAAACTGTATGAATTCTGCAGAAATTTTGCACAGTATATAGGATTAATATAAATGACTTAAATATAAAATATTTAATAATTACAACAATTTGTTTAGGAGTTATGGGATATTTTCTAAACTTTAGTCTACCATATATCGAATATCTTTATTTAAAATCGATATCAATTAAAGCCTTTATATTTCTTTGATTACTCTCCATTGTGATGATATTTGGAAAGTTTGAGCAATATCAAATTTTTGTCGAAAAATGTGAAAACGTACAGTCGAAAGCCTTCGAAATTTTCAATTTTTCTTCAAATACCAAACACTATGAATTCTGCAGAAATTTTGCACAGTATATAGGATTATAATATAAATGTCTTAAATATAAATATTAATAATTACAACAATTTGTTTAGATGTTATGGGACATTTTCGAATCTTTAGTCTACCATATATCGAATATCTCTTTATTTAAAATCGATATCAATGAAAGCCTTTATATTTCTTTCATTGCTCTCCATTCTGTTGCCATTTGCAAAGTTTCAGGAGGATGAATTTGTCGAAAAATGTGAAAACGTACAGTCGAAAGCCTAGGAAATTTTCAATTTTTCTTCAAATACCAACTGTATTAATTCTGCAGAAATTTTGCACAGTATATAGGATTAATATAAATGTCTTGATAAAATATTTAATAATTACAACAATTTGTTTAGATGTTATGGGACATTTTCGAATCTTTAGTCTACCATATATCGAATATCTCGTTATTTAAAATCAATATCAATGAAAGCCTTTATTTTACTTTCATTACTCTCCATTCTGTAAACATTTGCTAAGTTTGAGCAAGATCAAATTTTTTCAAAAATTGGAAAAACGCACAGTCGAAAGCCTAGGAAATTATCACTTTTTCTTCAAATACCAAACTGTATGAATTCTGTAGAGATATTCCACAAAAGATCTGATTAATGTAAAGGTCTTAAATATGAAATATTAATTATTACTACAACTAGTTTAGGAATTATGGGATTTTTCCAATTTACTCAAAGATTTACCGAAAAATCTATTCATTTAAAATCGATATCAATGAAAGACTTTATATTTCTTGATTACTCTCTTTTGTGATGATATTTGGAAAGTTTGAGCAACATCAAATTTTTGTCGAAAAATTTGAAAAACGCACAGTCGAAAGCCTAGGAAATTTTCACTTTTTCTTCAAATACAAACTGTATGAATTCTCCAGAAATTTGCACAGTATGTAGGATAATATAAATGTCTTAATATAAAAATATTTAATAATTACTAAAATTAGTTAGATGTTTTGGACATTTCGAATCTTTAGTCTACCATATATCGAATATTTCTCTATTTAAAATCAATATCGATGAAAGCCTTTATTTTACTTTCATTACTCCATTCTGTAAACATTTGCTAAGTTGAGCAAGATCAATTTTCTCGAAAAATGGGAAACTCACAGTCGAAAGCCTAGGAAATTTTCACTTTTTCTTCAAATACCAAACAGTATGAATTCTGTAGAGATTTTGCATAAAAGATGTGATTAATATAAAGGTGTTAAATATAATATTTTAATTATTACTGCAATTAGTTAGGGATTATGGGATTTTTCCAATCTTTACGCAAAGATATACCGAAAATTATTTATTTAAATCTATATCAATGAAAGCATTTATATTTCTTTTCATTATTCTACGTTGTGATGATATTTGGAAGTTTCAGCAGCTTTCAAATTTTTGTCGAAAATTTGAAAACGCACAGTCGAAAGCCTAGGAAATTTTCACTTTTTCTTCAAATACCAAACTGTATGAATTCTGCAGAAATTTTCACAGTATATATGATTAATATAAATGACTTAAATATAAAATATTTAATAATTACACAATTTGTTTAGGAGTTATGGGATATTTTCTAAACTTTATTCGACCATATATCGAAATATCTCTTTATTTAAAATCGCTATGAATGAAGCCTTTATATTTCTTTGATTACTCTCCATTGTGATGATATTTGGAAAGTTTGAGCAACATCAAATTTGTGTCGAAAAATTTGAAAACGCAGTCGAAAGTCTAGGAATTTCACTTTTTCTTCAAATACGAAACTGATGAATTCTGTAGAGATATTCCACAAAAAGATATGATTAATGTAAAGGTCTTAAATATGAATATTTAATTATTACTACAAGTAGTTTAGGAATTATGGGATTTTTCCAATCTTTACTCAAAGATATACCGAAAATCTATTTATTTAAAATCTATATCAATGAAAGACTTATTTTATTTCTTTGATTACTCTCTTTTGTGAGATATTTGGAAGTTTGAGGCAACATCAAATTTTTGTCGAAAAATTTGAAAACGCAGTCGAAAGCCTAGGAAATTTTCACTTTTTCTTCAATACGAAACTGTATGAATTCTCCAGAAATCTTGCACAGTATATTAGGATTAATATATATGTCTTAAATATAAAATATTTAATAATTACTAAAATTAGTTTAGATGTTATGGGACATTTTCGAATCTTTAGTCTACCATATATCGAAATCTCTTTATTTAAAATCGATATCAATTAAAGCCTTTATTTTCTTTGATTACTCTCCTTTGTGATGATATTTGGAAAGTTTGAGCAATATCAAAATTTTTGTCGAAAAATGTGAAAACGTACAGTCGAAGCCTTCGAAAATTTCAATTTTTCTTCAAATACCAAACACTATGAATTCTGCAGAAATTTTGCACAGTATATAGGATTAATATAAATGTCTTAATTATAAAATATTTAATAATTACAACAATTTGCTTAGATGTTATGGACATTTTCGAATCTTAAGTCTACCATATATCGAATATCTCTTTATTTAAAATCAATATCAATGAAAGCCTTATTTTACTTTCATTACTCTCCATTCTGTAAATATTTTCTAAGTTTGAGCAAGATCAAATTTTCTCGAAAAATGGGAAAACGCACAGTCGAAAGCCTAGGAAATTTTCACTCTTTCTTCAAATACCAAACTGTATGAATTCTGCAGAAATTTTGCACAGTATAATAGGATTATATAAAAGACTTAATATAAAATATTTAATAATTACAACAATTTGTTTAGGAGTTATGGGATATTTTTTAACTTTAGTCTACCATATATCGAATATCTCCTTATTTAAAATCGATATCAATGAAAGCCTTATATTACTTTCATTACTCTCCATTGTGATGATATTTGGAAAGTTTGAGCAACATCAAATTTTAATCGAAAAAAGGGAAAATGCACAGTCGAAAGCTTTCGAAATTTTCAATTTTCCTTTGAAAATTTCTTAAATATAAAATATTTAATAATTACAATAAATAGTTTAGGAGTAAAGTGACATTTTCCAATCTTTACTCTACCGTATATCGAAATCTCTTTATTGAAAATCGATATCAATTAAAGCCTTTATATTTCTTTGATTACTCTCCATTGTGATTATATTGGAAAGTTTGAGCAATATCAAATTTTTGTCGAAAAATGTGAAACGTACAGTCGAAAGCCTTCGAAATTTTCAATTTTTCTTCAAATACCAAACACTATGAATTCTGCAGAAATATTGCACAGTATATAGGATTAATATAAATGTCTTAAATATAAATATTTAATAATTACACAATTTGTTTAGATGTTATGGACTTTTCGAATCTTTAGTCTACCATATATTGAATATCTCTTTATTGAAAATCGATATCGATGAAAGCCTTTATATTTCTTTCATTACTCTCCATTCTGTTGCCATTTGCAAAGTTTGAGCAGGGACAAATTTTTGTCGAAAAATTTGAAAACGTACAGTCGAAAGGATTCGAAATTTTCAATTTTTTTTAAAATACCAAACACTATGAATTCTGCAGAAATTTTGCGCAGTATACAGGATTAATATAAAAGTCTTAAATATAAAATATTTAATAATTACAACAAATGGTTTAGGAGTAATGTGACATTTTCCAATCTTTACTCTACCGTATATCGAAAATCTCTTTATTTAAAATCGATATCAATTAAAGACTTTATATTTCTTTGATTACTCTCCATTGTGATGATATTTGGAAAGTTTGAGCAATATCAAATTTTTGTCGAAAAATGTGAAAACGTACAGTCGAAAGCCTTCGAAATTTTCAATTTTTCTTCAAATACCAAACACTATGAATTCTGCAGAAATTTTACACAGTATATAGGATTAATATAAATGTCTTAAATATAAAATATTTAAAAATTACAATTTATTTAGAGGTTATGGGACATTTTCGAATCTTTAGTCTCTCATATATCGAATATCTCTTTATTTAAAATCGATATCAATGAAAGCCTTTATATTTCTTTCATTACTCTCCATTCTGTTGCCATTTGCAAAGTTTGAGCAAGATCAAATATTTGTCGAAAAATTTGAAAACGTACAGTCGAAAGCCTTCGAAATTTTCAATTTTTCTTCAAATACCAAACACTATGAATTCTGTAGAAATTTTGCACAGAAGATAGGATTAATATAAATGACTTAAATATAAAATATTTAATAATTACAACAATTTGTTTAGATGTTATGGGACATTTTCGAATCTTTAGTCTACCATATATTGAATATCTCTTTATTTAAAATAAATATCAATGAAAGCCTTTATTTTACTTTCATTACTATCCATTCTGTAAACATTTGCTGTTTGAGCAAGATCAAATTTTTTCGAAAAATTGGAAAACGCACAGTCGAAAGCCTAGGAAATTTTCACTTTTTCTTCAAATACCAAACTGTATGAATTCTGTAGAGATATTCCACAAAAGATCTGATTAATGTAAAGGTCTTAAATATGAAATATTTAATTATTACTACAATTAGTTTAGGAATTATGGAATTTTTCCAATCTTTACTCAAAGATTTATCGAAAATCTATTCATTTAAAATCGATATCAATGAAAGACTTTATATTTCTTTGATTACTCTCTTTTGTGATGATATTTGGAAAGTTTGAGCAACATCAAATTTTTGTCGAAAAATTTGAAAACGCACAGTCGAAAGCCTAGGAAATTTTCACTTTTTCTTCAAATACCAAACTGTATGAATTCTCCAGAAATCTTGCACAGTATATAGGAATAATATATATGTCTTAAATATAAAATATTTATTAATTACTAAAATTAGTTTAGATGTTATGGGACATTTTCGAATCTTTAGTCTACCATATATCGAATATTTCTCTATTTAAAATCAATATCAATGAAAGCCTTTATTTTACTTTCATTACTCTCCATTCCGTTGACATTTGCAAAGTTTGAGCAAGATCAAATTTTCTCGAAAAATGGGAAAACGCACAGTCGAAAGCCTTCGAAATTTTCATTTTTTCTTCAAATACCAAACTGTATGAATTCTGCAGAAGTTTTGCACAGTATATAGGATTAATATAAATGTCTTAAATATAAAATATTTAATAATTACTAAAATTAGTTTAGATGTTATGGGACATTTTCGAATCTTAAGTCTACCATATATGGAATATATCTTTATTTAAAATCAATATCGATGAAAGCCTTTATTTTACTTTCATTACTCTCGATTCTGTAAACATTTGCTAAGTTTGAGCAAGATCAAATTTTCTCGAAAATAGTTTAGAAGTAATGTGACATTTTCCAATCTTTACTCTACCATATTTCGAAAATCTCTTTATTTAAAATCGATATCAATTAAAGCCTTCATATTTCTTTGATTACTCTCCATTGTGATGATATTTGAAAAGTTTGAGCAATATCAAATTTTGCCGAAAAATGTGAAAACGTACAGTCGAAAGCCTTCGAAATTTTCAATTTTTCTTCAAATACCAAACACTATGAATTCTGCAGAAATTTTGCACAGTATATAGGATTAATATAAATGTCTTAAATATAAAATATTTAATAATTACAACAATTTGTTTAGATGTTGTGGGAAATTTTCGAATCTTTAGTCTACCATATATCGAATATCTCTTTATTTAAAATCGATATCAATGAAAGCCTTTATATTTCTTTCATTGCTCTCCATTCTGTTGCCATTTGCAAAGTTTCAGGAAGATCAAATTTTGTCGAAAAATGTGAAAACGTACAGTCGAAAGCCTTCGAAATTTTCAATTTTTCTTCAAATACCAAACTGTATGAATTCTGCAGAAATTTTGCACAGTATGTAGGATTAATATAAATGTCTGAAATATAAAATATTTAATAATGACTAAAATTAGTTTAGATGTTATGGGACATTTTCGAATATTAAGTCTACCATATATCGAATAAATCTTTATTTAAAATCAATATCGATGAAAGCGTTTATTTTACTTTCATTACTCTCCATTCTGTAAACATTTGCTAAGTTTGAGCAAGATCAAATTTTCTCGAAAAATGGGAAAACGCACAGTCGAAAGCCTAGGAAATTTTCACTTTTTCTTCAAATACCAAATTGTATGAATTCTGTAGAGATTTTGCACAAAAGATATAATTAATATAAAGGTGTCAAATATAAAATATTTAATTATTACTGCAATTAGTTTAGGGATTATGGGATTTTTCCAATCTTTACGCAAAGATATAGCGAAAATTTATTTATTTAAAATCTATATCAATGAAAGCATTTATATTTCTTTCATTATTCTCCGTTGAGATGATATTTGGAAAGTTTCAGCAGCATCAAATTTTGTCGAAAAATTTGAAAACGCACAGTCGAAAGCCTAGGAAATTTTCACTTTTTCTTCAAATACCAAACTGTATGAATTCTGCAGAAATTTTGCACAGTATATAGGATTAATATAAATGACTTAAATATAAAATATTTAATAATTACAACAATTTGTTTAGGAGTTATGGGATATTTTCTAAACTTTAGTCTACCATATATCGAATATCTCTTTATTTAAAATCGATATCAATGAAAGCCTTTATATTTCTTTCATTACTCTCCATTGTGATGATATTTGGAAAGTTTGAGCAACATCAAATTTTAATCGAAAAATGGGAAAATGCACAGTCGAAAGCCTTCGAAATTTTCAATTTTTCTTTAAATACCAAACACTATGAATTCTGTAGAAATTTTGCACAGAAGAAAGGATTAATATGAATGTCTTAAATATAAAATATTTAATAATTACAACAAATAGTTTAGGAGTAATGTGACATTTTCCAATCTTTACTCTACCGTATATCGAAAATCTCTTTATTTAAAATCGATATCAATTAATGCCTTTATATTTCTTTGATTACTCTCCATTGTGATGATATTTGGAAAGTTTGAGCAATATCAAATTTTTGTCGAAAAATGTGAAAACGTACGTATTTCTTCAAATACCAAACACTATGAATTCTGCAGAAATTTTGCACAGTATATAGGATTAATATAAATGTGTTAAATATAAAATATTTTATAATTACAACAATTTGTTTAGATGTTATGGGACATTTTCGAATCTTTAGTCTACCATATATCGAATATCTCTTTAAAGAAAATCGATAACTATGAAAGCCTTTACATTTCTTTCATTACTCTCCATTCTGTTGCCATTTGCAAAGTTTGAGCAAGATCAAATTTTTGTCGAAAAATTTGAAAACGTACAGTCGAAAGCCATCGAAATTTTCACTTTTTCTTCAAATACCAAACACTATGAATTCTCCAGAAATCTTGCACAGTATATAGGATTAATATATATGTCTTAAATATAAAATATTTAATAATGACTAAAATTAGTTTAGATGTTATGGGACATTTTCGAATATTAAGTCTACCATATATCGAATATCTCTTTATTTAAAATCAATATCAATGAAAGCCTTTATTTTACTTTCATTACTCTCCATTCTGTAAACATTTGCTGAGTTTGAGCAAGATCAAATTTTCAAAAAATTGGAAAACGCAGTCGTAAGCCTAGGAAATTTTCACTTTTTCTTCAAATACCAAACCTTATGAATTCTGTAGAGATATTCCACAAAAGATATGATTAATGTAAAGGTCTTAAATATGAAATATTTAATTATTACTACAATTAGTTTAGGAATTATGGGATTTTTCCAATCTTTACTCAAAGATATACCGAAAATCTATTTATTTAAAATCTATATCAATGAAAGACTTTATATTTCTTTGATTACTCTCTTTTGTGATGATATTTGGAAAGTTTGAGCAACATCAAATTTTTGTCGAAAAATTTGAAAACGCAGTCGAAAGCCTAGGAAATTTTCACTTTTTCTTCAAATACGAAACTGTATGAATTCTCCAGAAATCTTGCACAGTATATAGGATTAATATATATGTCTTAAATATAAAATATTTAATAATTACTAAAATTAGTTTAGATGTTATGGGACATTTTCGAATCTTTAGTCTACCATATATCGAAAATCTCTTTATTTAAAATCGATATCAATTAAAGCCTTTATTTCTTTGATTACTCTCCTTTGTGATGATATTTGGAAAGTTTGAGCAATATCAATTTTTGTCGAAAAATGTGAAAACGTACAGTCGAAAGCCTTCGAAATTTCAATTTTTCTTCAAATACCAAACAGTATGAATTCTGCAGAAATTTTGCACAGTATATAGGATTAATATAAATGTCTTAATATAAAATATTTAATAATTACAACAATTTGCTTAGATGTTATGGGACATTTTCGAATCTTAAGTCTACCATATATCGAATATCTCTTTATTTAAATCAATATCAATGAAAGCCTTTATTTACTTTCATTACTCTCCATTCTGTAAATATTTGCTAAGTTTGAGCAAGATCAAATTTCTCGAAAAAATGGGAACGCACAGTCGAAAGCCTAGGAAATTTTCACTCTTTCTTCAAATACCAACTGTATGAATTCTGCAGAAATTTTGCACAGTATATAGGATTAATATAAAAGACTTAAATATAAAATATTTAATAATTACAACATTTGTTTAGGAGTTATGGGATATTTTTTAAACTTTAGTCTACCATATATCGAATATCTCCTTATTTAAAATCGATATCAATGAAAGCCTTTATATTACTTTCATTACTCTCCATTGTGATGATATTTGGAAAGTTTGAGCAACATCAAATTTTTAATCGAAAAAGGGAAAATGCACAGTCGAAAGCTTTCGAAATTTTCAATTTTCCTTTGAAAATTTCTGAAATATAAAATATTTAATAATTACAAAATAGTTTAGGAGTAAAGTGAAATTTCCAATCTTTACTCTACCGTATATCGAAAATCTCTTTATTGAAATCGATATCAATTAAATCCTTTATATTTCTTTGATTACTCTCCATTGTGATTATATTGGAAAGTTTGAGCAATATCAAATTTTTGTCGAAAAATGTGAAACGTATAGTCGAAAGCCTAGGAAATTTTCAATTTTTCTTCAAATACCAAACACTATGAATTCTGCAGAAATATTGCACAGTATATAGGATTAATATAAATGTCTTAAATATAAAATATTTAATAATTACAACAATTTGTTTAGATGTTATGGGACATTTTCGAATCTTTAGTCTACCATATATTGAATATCTCTTTATTGAAAATCGATATCGATGAAAGCCTTTATATTTCTTTCATTACTCTCCATTCTGTTGCCATTTGCAAAGTTTGAGCAGGACAAATTTTTGTCGAAAAATTTGAAAACGTACAGTCGAAGGATTCGAAATTTTTCAATTTTTTTAAATACCAAACACTATGAATTCTGCAGAAATTTTGCGCAGTATACAGGATTAATATAAAAGTCTTAAATATAAAATATTTAATAATTACAACAAATGGTTTAGGAGTAATGTGACATTTTCCAATCTTTACTCTACCGTATATCGAAAATCTCTTTATTTAAAATCGATATCAATTAAAGACTTTATATTTCTTTGATTACTCTCCATTGTGATGATATTTGGAAAGTTTGAGCAATATCAAATTTTTGTCGAAAAATGTGAAACGTACAGTCGAAAGCCTTCGAAATGTTCAATTTTTCTTCAAATACCAAACACTATGAATTCTGCGAGAAATTTTGCACAGTATATAGGATTAATAAATGTCTTAAATATAAAATATTTAATAATTACAACAATTGTTTAGATTTTATGGGGCATTTTCGAATCTTTAGTCTACCAAATATCGAATATCTCTTTATTTAAAATCGATATCAATGAAAGCCTTTATTTTACTTTCATTACTCTCCATTCTGTTGCCATTTGCAAAGTTTCAGGAAGATCAAATTTTGTCGAAAAATGTGAAAACGTAGTCGAAAGCCTTCGAAATTTTCAATTTTCTTCAAATACCAAACGTATATGAATTCTGCAGAAATTTTGCACAGTATAGGATTAATATAAATGTCTTGAATATAAAATATTTAATAATGACTAAAATTAGTTTAGATGTTTTGGGACATTTTCGAATCTTTAGTCTACCATATATCGAATATTTCTCTATTTAAAATCAATATCAATGAAAGCCTTTATTTTACTTTCATTACTCTCCATTCTGTAAACATTTGCTAAGTTTGAGCAAGATCAAATTTTTTCGAAAAATTGGAAAACGCACAATCGAAAGCCTAGGAAATTATCACTTTTTCTTCAAATACCAAACTGTATGAATTCTGTAGAGATATTCCACAAAAGATCTGATTAATGTAAAGGTCTTAAATATGAAATATTTAATTATTACTACAACTAGTTTAGGAATTATGGGATTTTTCCAATCTTTACTCAAAGATTTACCGAAAATCTATTCATTTAAAATCGATATCAATGAAAGACTTTATATTTCTTTGATTACTCTCTTTTGTGATGATATTTGGAAAGTTTGAGCAACATCAAATTTTTTTCGAAAAATTTGAAAACGCACAGTCGAAAGCCTAGGAAATTATCACTTTTTCTTCAAATACCAAACTGTATGAATTCTGTAGAGATATTCCACAAAAGATCTGATTAATGTAAAGGTCTTAAATATGAAATATTTAATTATTACTACAACTAGTTTAGGAATTATGGAATTTTTCCAATCTTTACTCAAAGATTTACCGAAAATCTATTCATTTAAAATCGATATCAATGAAAGACTTTATATTTCTTTGATTACTCTCTTTTGTGATGATATTTGGAAAGTTTGAGCAACATCAAATTTTTGTCAAAAAATTTGAAAACGCACAGTCGGAAGCCTAGGAAATTTTCACTTTTTCTTCAAATACCAAACTGTATGAATTCTCCAGAAATTTTGCACAGTATGTAGGATTAATATAAATGTCTTAAATATAAAATATTTAATAATTACTAAAATTTGTTTAGATGTTTTGGGACATTTTCGAATCTTTAGTCTACCATATATCGAATATTTCTCTATTCAAAATCAATATCGATGAAAGCCTTTATTTTACTTTCATTACTCTCCATTCTGTAAACATTTGCTAAGTTTGAGCAAGATCAAATTTTCTCGAAAAATGGGAAAACGCACAGTCGAAAGCCTAGGAAATTTTCAGTTTTTCTTGAAATACCAAACTGTATGAATTCTGCAGAGATTTTGCACAAAAGATATGATTAATATAAAGGTGTTAAATATAAAATATTTAATTATGACTGCAATTAGTTTAGGGATTATGGGATTTTTCCAATATTTATGCAAAGATATACCGAAAATTTATTTATTTAAATCTATATCAATGAAAGCATTTATATTTCTTTCATTATTCTCCGTTGTGATGATATTTGGAAAGTTTCAGCAGCATCAAATTTTTTCGAAAAATTGGAAAACGCACAGTCGAAAGCCTTCGAAATTTTCAATTTTTCTTTAAATACCAAACACTATGAATTCTATAGAAATTTTGCAAACAAGATAGGATGAATATAAATGTCTTAAATATAAAATATTTAATAATTACAACAAATAATTTAGGAGTAATGTGACATTTTCCAATCTATACTCTACCGTATATCGAAAATATCTTTATTTAAAATCGATATCAATTAAAGCCTTAATATTTCTTTGATTACTCCCCATTGTGATGATATTTGGAAAGTTTGAGCAACATCAAATTTTTATCGAAAAATGGGAAAATGCAGTCGAAAGCCTTCGAAATTTTCAATTTTTCTTTAAATACCAAACACTATGAATTCTGTAGAAATTTTGCACAGAAGAAAGGATTAATATAAATGTCTTAAATATAAAATATTTAATAATTACAACAAATGGTTTAGGAGTAATGTGACATTTTCCAATCTTTACTCTACCGTATATCGAAAATCTCTTTATTTAAAATCGATATCAATTAAAGCCTTTATATTTCTTTGATTACTCTCCATTGTGATGATATTTGGAAAGTTTGAGCAATATCAAATTTTTGTCGAAAAATGTGAAAACGTACAGTCGAAAGCCTTCGAAATTTTCAATTTTTCTTCAAATACAAAACACTATGAATTCTGTAGAAATTTTGCACAGAAGTTAGGATTAAAATAAATATCTTAAATATAAAATATTTAATAATTACAACAATTTGTTTGGATGTTATGGGACATTTTCGAATCTTTAGTCTACCATATATCGAATATCTCGTTATTTAAAATCAATATCAATGGAAGCCTTTATTTTACTTTCATTACTGTCCATTCTGTAAACATTTGCTAAGTTTGAGCAAGATCAAATTTTTTCGAAAAATTGGAAAACGCACAGTCGAAAGCATAGGAAATTATCACTTTTTCTTCAAATACCAAACTGTATGAATTCTGTAGAGATATTCCACAAAAGATCTGATTAATGTAAAGGTCTTAAATATGAAATATTTAATTATTACTACAACTAGTTTAGGAATTATGGGATTTTTCCAATCTTTACTCAAAGATTTACCGAAAATCTATTCATTTAAAATCGATAACAATGAAAGACTATATTTCTTTGATTACTCTCTTTTGTGATGATATTTGGAAAGTTTGAGCAACATCAAATTTTTGTCGAAAAATTTGAAAACGCACAGTCGAAAGCCAAGGAAATTTTCACTTTTTCTTGAAATACCAAACTGTATGAATTCTGCAGAGATTTTGCACAAAAGATATGATTAATATATAGCTGTTAAATATAAAATATTTAATTATGACTGTAATTAGTTTAGGGATTATGGGATTTTTCCAATCTTTACGCAAAGATATACCGAAAATTTATTTATTTAAATCTATATCAATGAAAGCATTTATATTTCTTTCATTATTTTCTGTTGTGATGATATTTGGAAAGTTTTAGCAGCATCAAATTTTTGTCGAAAAATTTGAAAACGCACAGCGAAAGCCTAGGAAATTTTCACTTTTTCTTCAAATACCAAACTGTATGAATTCTGTAGAGATTTTGCACAAAAGATATGATTAATATAAAGGTGTTAAATATAAAATATTTAATTATGACGGCAATTAGTTTAGGGATTATGGGATTTTTCCAATCTTTACGCAAAGATATACCGAAAATTTATTTATTTAAATCTATATCAATAAAAGCATTTATATTTCTTTCGTTATTCTCCGTTGTGATGATATTTGGAAAGTTTCAGCAGCATCAAATTTTTGTCGAAAAATTTGAAAACGCACAGTCGAAAGCCTAGGAAATTTTCACTTTTTCTTCAAATACCAAACTGTATGAATTCTGCAGAAATTTTGCACAGTATATAGGATTAATATAAATGACTTAAATATAAAATATTTAATAATTACAACAATTTGTTTAGGAGTTATGGGATATTTTCTAAACTTTAGTCTACCATATATCGAATATCTCTTTATTTAAAATCGATATGAATGAAAACCTTTATATTTCTTTGATTACTCTCCATTGTGATGATATTTGGAAAGTTTGAGCAACATCAAATTTTAATCGAAAAATGGGAAAATGCACAGTCGAAAGCCTTCGAAATTTTCAATTTTTCTTTAAATACCAAACACTATGAATTCTATAGAAATTTTGCAAACAAGATAGGATGAATATAAATGTCTTAAATATAAAATATTTAATAATTACAACAAATAATTTAGGAGTAATGTGACATTTTCCAATCTATACTCTACCGTATATCGAAAATATCTTTATTTAAAATCGATATCAATTAAAGCCTTAATATTTCTTTGATTACTCCCCATTGTGATGATATTTGGAAAGTTTGAGCAACATCAAATTTTTATCGAAAAATGGGAAAATGCACTGTCGAAAGCCTTCGAAATTTTCAATTTTTCTTTAAATACCAAACACTATGCATTCTATAGAAATTTTGCAAACAAGAGAGGATGAATATAAATGTCTTAAATATAAAATATTTAATAATTACAACAAATAATTTAGGAGTAATGTGACATTTTCCAATCTATACTCTAACGTATATCGAAAATATCTTTATTTAAAATCGATATCAATTAAAGCCTTAATATTTCTTTGATTACTCCCCATTATATAAAGGTGTTAAATATAAAATATTTAATTATGACTGCAATTAGTTTAGGGATTATGGGATTTTTCCAATCTTTACGCAAAGATATACCGAAAATTTATTTATTTAAATCTATATCAATGAAAACATTTATATTTCTTTCGTTATTCTTCGTTGTGATGATATTTGGAAAGTTTCAGCAGCATCAAATTTTTGTCGAAAAATTTGAAAACGCACAGTCGAAAGCCTAGGAAATTTTCACTTTTTCTTCAAATACCAAACTGTATGAATTCTATAGAGATTTTGCACAAAAGATATGATTAATATAAAGGTGTTAAATATAAAATATTTAATTATGACGGCAATTAGTTTAGGGATTATGGGATTTTTCCAATCTTTACGCAAAGATATACCGAAAATTTATTTATTTAAATCTATATCAATGAAAGCATTTATATTTCTTTCGTTATTCTCCGTTGTGATGATATTTGGAAAGTTTCAGCAGCATCAAATTTTTGTCGAAAAATTTGAAAACGCACAGTCGAAAGCCTAGGAAATTTTCACTTTTTCTTCAAATACTAAACTGTATGAATTCTGCAGAAATTTTGCACAGTATATAGGATTAATATAAATGACTTAAATATAAAATATTTAATAATTACAACAATTTGTTTAGGAGTTATGGGATATTTTCTAAACTTTAGTATACCATATATCGAATATCTCTTTATTTAAAATCGATATCAATTAAAGCCTTTATATTTCTTTGATTACTCTCCATTGTGATGATATTTGGAAAGTTTGAGCAATATCAAATTTTTGTCGAAAAATGTGAAAACGTACAGTCGAAAGCCTTCGAAATTTTCAATTTTTCTTCAAATACCAAACACTATGAATTCTGCAGAAATTTTGCACAGTATATAGGATTAATATAAATGTCTTAAATATAAAATATTTAATAATTACAACAATTTGTTTAGATGTTATGGGACATTTTCGAATCTTTAGTCTACCATATATCGAATATCTCTTTATTTAAAATCGATATCAATGAAAGCCTTTATATTTCTTTCATTGCTCTCCATTCTGTTGCCATTTGCAAAGTTTCAGGAGGATGAAATTTTGTCGAAAAATGTGAAAACGTACAGTCGAAAGCCTAGGAAATTTTCAATTTTTCTTCAAATACCAAACTGTATTAATTCTGCAGAAATTTTGCACAGTATATAGGATTAATATAAATGTCTTGAATATAAAATATTTAATAATTACAACAATTTGTTTAGATGTTATGGGACATTTTCGAATCTTTAGTCTACCATATATCGAATATCTCGTTATTTAAAATCAATATCAATGAAAGCCTTTATTTTACTTTCATTACTCTCCATTCTGTAAACATTTGCTAAGTTTGAGCAAGATCAAATTTTTTCGAAAAATTGGAAAACGCACAGTCGAAAGCCTAGGAAATTATCACTTTTTCTTCAAATACCAAACTGTATGAATTCTGTAGAGATATTCCACAAAAGATCTGATTAATGTAAAGGTCTTAAATATGAAAATTTAATTATTTACAACTAGTTTAGGATTATGGGATTTTTCCAATCTTTACTCAAAGATTTACCGAAAATTATTCATTTAAATCGATATCAATGAAAGACTTTATATTTCTTTGATTACTCTTTTGTGATGATATTTGGAAAGTTTGAGCAACATCAAATTTTTGTCGAAAAATTTGAAAACGCACAGTCGAAAGCCTAGGAAATTTTCACTTTTTCTTCAAATACCAAACTGTATGAATTCTCCAGAAATTTTGCACAGTATGTAGGATTAATATAAATGTCTTAAATATAAAATATTTAATAATTACTAAAATTAGTTTAGATGTTTTGGGACATTTTCGAATCTTTAGTCTACCATATATCGAATATTTCTCTATTTAAAATCAATATCGATGAAAGCCTTTATTTTACTTTCATTACTCTCCATTCTGTAAACATTTGCTAAGTTTGAGCAAGATCAAATTTTCTCGAAAAATGGGAAAACTCACAGTCGAAAGCCTAGGAAATTTTCACTTTTTCTTCAAATACCAAACAGTATGAATTCTGTAGAGATTTTGCATAAAAGATGTGATTAATATAAAGGTGTTAAATATAAAATATTTAATTATTACTGCAATTAGTTTAGGGATTATGGGATTTTTCCAATCTTTACGCAAAGATATACCGAAAATTTATTTATTTAAATCTATATCAATGAAAGCATTTATATTTCTTTCATTATTCTCCGTTGTGATGATATTTGGAAAGTTTCAGCAGCTTCAAATTTTTGTCGAAAAATTTGAAAACGCACAGTCGAAAGCCTAGGAAATTTTCACTTTTTCTTCAAATACCAAACTGTATGAATTCTGCAGAAATTTTGCACAGTATATATGATTAATATAAATGACTTAAATATAAAATATTTAATAATTACAACAATTTGTTTGAGAGTTATGGGATTTTCTAAACTTTAGTCTACCATATATCGAATATCTCTTTATTTAAAATCGATATGAATGAAAGCCTTTTATTTCTTTGATTACTCTCCATTGTGATGATATTTGGAAAGTTTGAGCAACATCAAATTTTTGTCGAAAAATTTGAAAACGCAGTCGAAAGTCTAGGAAATTTTCACTTTTTCTTCAAATACGAAACTGTATGAATTCTGTAGAGATATTCCACAAAAGATATGATTAATGTAAAGGTCTTAAATATGAAATATTTAATTATTACTACAATTAGTTTAGGAATTATGGGATTTTTCCAATCTTTACTCAAAGATATACCGAAAATCTATTTATTTAAAATCTATATCAATGAAAGACTTTATATTTCTTTGATTACTCTCTTTTGTGATGATATTTGGAAAGTTTGAGCAACATCAAATTTTGTCGAAAAATTTGAAAACGCAGTCGAAAGCCTAGGAAATTTTCACTTTTTCTTCAAATACGAAACTGTATGAATTCTCAGAAATCTTGCACAGTATATAGGATTAATATAATGTCTTAAATATAAAATATTTAATAATTACTAAAATTAGTTTAGATGTTATGGGACATTTTCGAATCTTTAGTCTACCATATATCGAAAATCTCTTTATTTAAAATCGATATCAATTAAAGCCTTTATATTTCTTTGATTACTCTCCTTTGTGATGATATTTGGAAAGTTTGAGCAATATCAAATTTTTGTCGAAAAATGTGAAAACGTACAGTCGAAAGCCTTCGAAAATTTCAATTTTTCTTCAAATACCAAACACTATGAATTCTGCAGAAATTTTGCACAGTATATAGGATTAATATAAATGTCTTAATTATAAAATATTTAATAATTACAACAATTTGCTTAGATGTTATGGGACATTTTCGAATCTTAAGTCTACCATATATCGAATATCTCTTTATTTAAAATCAATATCAATGAAAGCCTTTATTTTACTTTCATTACTCTCCATTCTGTAAATATTTGCTAAGTTTGAGCAAGATCAAATTTTCTCGAAAAATGGGAAAACGCACAGTCGAAAGCCTAGGAAATTTTCACTCTTTCTTCAAATACCAAACTGTATGAATTCTGCAGAAATTTTGCACAGTATATAGGATTAATATAAAAGACTTAAATATAAAATATTTAATAATTACAACAATTTGTTTAGGAGTTATGGGATTTTTTTAACTTTAGTCTACCATATATCGAATATCTCCTTATTTAAAATCGATATCAATGAAAGCCTTTATATTACTTTCATTACTCTCCATTGTGATGATATTTGGAAAGTTTGAGCAACATCAAATTTTAATCGAAAAAAGGGAAAATGCACAGTCGAAAGCTTTCGAAATTTTCAATTTTCCTTTGAAAATTTCTTAAATATAAAATATTTAATAATTACAATAAATAGTTTAGGAGTAAAGTGACATTTTCCAATCTTTACTCTACCGTATATCGAAAATCTCTTTATTGAAAATCGATATCAATTAAAGCCTTTATATTTCTTTGATTACTCTCCATTGTGATTATATTTGGAAAGTTTGAGCAATATCAAATTTTTGTCGAAAAATGTGAAAACGTACAGTCGAAAGCCTTCGAAATTTTCAATTTTTCTTCAAATACCAAACACTATGAATTCTGCAGAAATTGCACAGTATATAGGATTAATATAAATGTCTTAAATATAAAATATTTAATAATTACAACAATTTGTTTAGATGTTATGGGACATTTTCGAATCTTTAGTCTACCATATATTGAATATCTCTTTATTGAAAATCGATATCGATGAAAGCCTTTATATTTCTTTCATTACTCTCCATTCTGTTGCCATTTGCAAAGTTTGAGCATGGACAAATTTTTGTCGAAAAATTTGAAAACGTACAGTCGAAAGGATTCGAAATTTTCAATTTTTTTTAAAATACCAAACACTATGAATTCTGCAGAAATTTTGCGCAGTATACAGGATTAATATAAAAGTCTTAAATATAAAATATTTAATAATTACAACAAATGGTTTAGGAGTAATGTGACATTTTCCAATCTTTACTCTACCGTATATCGAAAATCTCTTTATTTAAAATCGATATCAATTAAAGACTTTATATTTCTTTGATTACTCTCCATTGTGATGATATTTGGAAAGTTTGAGCAATATCAAATTTTTGTCGAAAAATGTGAAAACGTACAGTCGAAAGCCTTCGAAATTTTCAATTTTTCTTCAAATACCAAACACTATGAATTCTGCAGAAATTTGCACAGTATATAGGATTAATATAAATGTCTTAAATATAAAATATTTAATAATTACAACAATTTGTTTAGATTTTATGGGGCATTTTCGAATCTTTAGTCTACCAAATATCGAATATCTCTTTATTTAAAATCGATATCAATGAAAGCCTTTATATTTCTTTCATTGCTCTCCATTCTGTTGCCATTTGCAAAGTTTCAGGAAGATGAAATTTTGTCGAAAAATGTGAAAACGTACAGTCGAAAGCTTAGGAAATTTTCAATTTTTCTTCAAATACCAAACTGTATTAATTCTGCAGAAATTTTGCACAGTATGTAGGATTAATATAAATGTCTTAAATATAAAATATTTAATAATGACTAAAATTAGTTTAGATGTTTTGGGACATTTTCGAATCTTTAGTCTACCATATATCGAATATTTCTCTATTTAAAATCAATATCAATGAAAGCCTTTATTTTACTTTCATTACTCTCCATTCTGTTGCCATTTGCAAAGTTTCAGGAAGATCAAATTTTGTCGAAAAATGTGAAAACGTAGTCGAAAGCCTTCGAAATTTTCAATTTTTCTTCAAATACCAAACTGTATGAATTCTGCAGAAATTTTGCACAGTATGTAGGATTAATATAAATGTCTTAAATATAAAATATTTAATAATGACTAAAATTAGTTTAGATGTTTTGGGACATTTTCGAATCTTTAGTCTACCATATATCGAATATTTCTCTATTTAAAATCAATATCAATGAAAGCCTTTATTTTACTTTCATTACTCTCCATTCTGTAAACATTTGCTAAGTTTGAGCAAGATCAAATTTTTTCGAAAAATTGGAAAACGCACAGTCGAAAGCCTAGGAAATTATCACTTTTTCTTCAAATACCAAACTGTATGAATTCTGTAGAGATACTCACAAAAGATGATTAATGTAAAGGTCTTAAATATGAAATATTTAATTATTACTACAACTAGTTTAGGAATTATGGAATTTTTCCAATCTTTACTCAAAGATTTACCGAAAATCTATTCATTTAAAATCGATATCAATGAAAGACTTTATATTTCTTTGATTACTCTCTTTTGTGATGATATTTGGAAAGTTTGAGCAACATCAAATTTTTGTCGAAAAATTTGAAAACGCACAGTCGAAAGCCTAGGAAATTTTCACTTTTTCTTCAAATACCAAACTGTATGAATTCTCCAGAAATTTTGCACAGTATGTAGGATTAATATAAATGTCTTAAATATAAAATATTTAATAATTACTAAAATTAGTTTAGATGTTTTGGGACATTTTCGAATCTTTAGTCTACCATATATCGAATATTTCTCTATTTAAAATCAATATCGATGAAAGCCTTTATTTTACTTTCATTACTCTCCATTCTGTAAACATTTGCTAAGTTTGAGCAAGATCAAATTTTCTCGAAAAATGGGAAAACGCACAGTCGAAAGCCTAGGAAATTTTCACTTTTTCTTCAAATACCAAACTGTATGAATTCTGTAGAGATTTTGCACAAAAGATATGATTAATATAAAGGTGTTAAATATAAAATATTTAATTATTACTAAAATTAGTTTAGGGATTATCGGATTTTTCCAATCTTTAGCAAAGATATACCGAAAATTTATTTATTTAAATCTATATCAATGAAAGCACTTATATTTCTTTCGTTATTCTCCGTTGTGATGATATTTGGAAAGTTTCAGCAGAATCAAATTTTTGTCGAAAAATTTGAAAACGCACAGTCGAAAGCCTTCGAAATTTTCAATTTTTCTTTAAATACCAAACACTATGAATTCTATAGAAATTTTGCAAACAAGATAGGATGAATATAAATGTCTTAAATATAAAATATTTAATAATTACAACAATATTTAGGAGTAATGTGACATTTTCCAATCTATACTCAACCGTATATCGAAAATATCTTTATTTAAAATCGATATCAATTAAAGCCTTATATTTCTTTGATTACTCCCATTGTGATGATATTTGGAAAGTTTGAGCAACATCAAATTTTTGTCGAAAAATGGGAAAATGCAGTCGAAAGCCTTCGAAATTTTCAATTTTTCTTTAAATACAAACACTATGAATTCTGTAGAAATTTTCACAGAAGAAAGGATTAATATAAATCTTAAATATAAAATATTTAATAATTACAACAATGGTTTAGGAGATGTGACATTTTCCAATCTTTACTCTACCGTATATCGAAAATCTTTATTTAAAATCGATATCAATTAAAGCCTTTATATTCTTTGATTACTCTCCATTGTGATGATATTTGGAAAGTTTGAGCAATATCAAATTTTTGTCGAAAAATGTGAAAACGTACAGTCGAAAGCCTTCGAAATTTTCAATTTTTCTTCAAATACCAAACACTATGAATTCTGTAGAAATTTTGCACAGAAGTTAGGATTAATATAAATGTCTTAAATATAAAATATTTAATAATTACAACAATTTGTTTAGATGTTATGGGACATTTTCGAATCTTTAGTCTACCATATATCGAATATCTCTTTATTTAAAATCAATATCAATGAAAGCCTTTATTTTACTTTCATTACTGTCCATTCTGTAAACATTTGCTAAGTTTGAGAAAGATCAAATTTTTTCGAAAAATTGGAAAACGCACAGTCGAAAGCCTAGGAAATTATCACTTTTTCTTCAAATACCAAACTGTATGAATTCTGTAGAGATATTCCACAAAAGATCTGATTAATGTAAAGGTCTTAAATATGAAATATTTAATTATTACTACAACTAGTTTAGGAATTATGGGATTTTTCCAATCTTTACTCAAAGATTACCGAAAATCTATTCATTTAAAATCGATAACAATGAAAGACTATATTTCTTTGATTACTCTCTTTTGTGATGATATTTGGAAAGTTTGAGCAACATCAAATTTTTGTCGAAAAATTTGAAAACGCACAGTCGAAAGCCAAGGAAATTTTCACTTTTTCTTGAAATACCAAACTGTATGAATTCTGCAGAGATTTTGCACAAAAGAGATGATTAATATATGCTGTTAAATATAAAATATTTAATTATGACTGTAATTAGTTAGGGATATGGGATTTTTCCAATCTTTACGCAAAGATATACCGAAAATTTATTTATTTAAATCTATATCAATGAAAGCATTTATATTTCTTTCATTATTTTCTGTTGTGATGATATTGGAAAGTTTTAGCAGCATCAAATTTTTGTCGAAAAATTTGAAAACGCACAGCGAAAGCCTAGGAAATTTTCACTTTTTCTTCAAATACCAAACTGTATGAATTCTGTAGAGATTTTGCACAAAAGATATGATTAATATAAAGGTGTTAAATATAAAATATTTAATTATGACGGCAATTAGTTTAGGGATTATGGGATTTTTCCAATCTTTACGCAAAGATATACCGAAAATTTATTTATTTAAATCTATATCAATAAAAGCATTTATATTTCTTTCGTTATTCTCCGTTGTGATGATATTGGAAAGTTTCAGCAGCATCAAATTTTTGTCGAAAAATTTGAAAACGCACAGTCGAAAGCCTAGGAAATTTTCACTTTTTTTCAATACCAAACTGTATGAATTCTGCAGAAGTTTTGCACAGTATATGGATTAATATAAATGACTTAAATATAAAATATTTAATAATTACAACAATTTGTTTAGGAGTTATGGGATATTTTCTAAACTTTAGTCTACCATATATCGAATATCTCTTTATTTAAAATCGATATGAATGAAGGCCTTTATATTTCTTTGATTACTCTCCATTGTGATGATATTTGGAAAGTTTGAGCAACATCAAATTTTAATCGAAAAATGGGAAAATGCACAGTCGAAAGCCTTCGAAATTTTCAATTTTTCTTTAAATACCAAACAATATGAATTCTATAGAAATTTTGCACAGAAGAAAGGATTAATATAAAAGTCTTAAATATAAAATATTTAATAATTACAACAAATGGTTTAGGAGTAATGTGACATTTTCCAATCTTTACTCTACCGTATATCGAAAATATCTTTATTTAAAATCGATATCAATTAAAGCCTTTATATTTCTTTGATTACTCTCCATTGTGATGATATTTGGAAAGGTTGAGCAACATCAAATTTTAATCGAAAAATGGGAAAATGCACTGTCGAAAGCCTTCGAAATTTTCAATTTTTCTTTAAATACCAAACACTATGCATTCTATAGAAATTTTGCAAACAAGAGAGGATGAATATAAATGTCTTAAATATAAAATATTTAATAATTACAACAAATAATTTAGGAGTAATGTGACATTTTCCAATCTATACTCTACCGTATATCGAAAATATCTTTATTTAAAATCGATATCAATTAAAGCCTTAATATTTCTTTGATTACTCCCCATTATATAAAGGTGTTAAATATAAAATATTTAATTATGACGGCAATTAGTTTAGGGATTATGGGATTTTTCCAATCTTTACGCAAAGATATACCGAAAATTTATTTATTTAAATCTATATCAATGAAAACATTTATATTTCTTTCGTTATTCTTCGTTGTGATGATATTTGGAAAGTTTCAGCAGCATCAAATTTTTGTCGAAAAATTTGAAAACGCACAGTCGAAAGCCTAGGAAATTTTCACTTTTTCTTCAAATACCAAACTGTATGAATTCTATAGAGATTTTGCACAAAAGATATGATTAATATAAAGGTGTTAAATATAAAATATTTAATTATGACGGCAATTAGTTTAGGGATTATGGGATTTTTCCAATCTTTACGCAAAGATATACCGAAAATTTATTTATTTAAATCTATATCAATGAAAGCATTTATATTTCTTTCGTTATTCTCCGTTGTGATGATATTTGGAAAGTTTCAGCAGCTTCAAATTTTTGTCGAAAAATTTGAAAACGCACAGTCGAAAGCCTAGGAAATTTTCACTTTTTCTTCAAATACCAAACTGTATGAATTCTGCAGAAATTTTGCACAGTATATATGATTAATATAAATGACTTAAATATAAAATATTTAATAATTACAACAATTTGTTTAGGAGTTATGGGATATTTTCTAAACTTTATTCTACCATATATCGAATATCTCTTTATTTAAAATCGATATGAATGAAAGCCTTTATATTTCTTTGATTACTCTCCATTGTGATGATATTTGGAAAGTTTGAGCAACATCAAATTTTTGTCGAAAAATTTGAAAACGCAGTCGAAAGCCTAGGAAATTTTCACTTTTTCTTCAAATACGAAACTGTATGAATTCTGTAGAGATATTCCACAAAAGATATGATTAATGTAAAGGTCTTAAATATGAAATATTTAATTATTACTACAATTAGTTTAGGAATTATGGGATATTTCCAATCTTTACTCAAAGATATACCGAAAATCTATTTATTTAAAATCTATATCAATGAAAGACTTTATATTTCTTTGATTACTCTCTTTTGTGATGATATTTGGAAAGTTTGAGCAACATCAAATTTTTGTCGAAAATTTGAAAACGCAGTCGAAAGCCTAGGAAATTTTCACTTTTCTTCAAATACGAAACTGTATGAATTCTCCAGAAATCTTGCACAGTATATAGGATTAATATATGTCTTAAATATAAAATATTAATAATTACTAAAATTAGTTTAGATGTTATGGGACATTTTCGAATCTTTAGTCTACCATATATCGAAAAATCTCTTTATTTAAAATCGATATCAATTAAAGCCTTTATATTTCTTTGATTACTCTCCTTTGTGATGATATTTGGAAAGTTTGAGCAATATCAATTTTTGTCGAAAAATGTGAAAACGTACAGTCGAAAGCCTTCGAAATTTCAATTTTTCTTCAAATACCAAACACTATGAATTCTGCAGAAATTTTGCACAGTATATAGGATTAATATAAATGTCTTAATTATAAAATATTTAATAATTACAACAATTGTGCTTAGATGTTATGGACATTTTCGAATCTTAATTCTACCATATATCGAATATCTCTTTATTTAAAATCAATATCATGAAAGCTTTATTTTACTTTCATTACTCTCCATTCTGTAAATATTTGCTAAGTTTGAGCAGATCAAATTTTCTCGAAAAATGGGAAAACGCACAGTCGAAAGCCTAGGAAATTTTCACTCTTTTTCAAATACCAAACTGTATGAATTCTGCAGAAATTTTGCACAGTATATAGGATTAATAAAAGACTTAAATATAAAATATTTAATAATTACAACAATTTGTTTAGGAGTTATGGGATATTTTTTAAACTTTAGTCTACCATATATCGAATATCTCCTTATTTAAAATCGATATCAATGAAAGCCTTTATATTACTTTCATTACTCTCCATTGTGATGATATTTGGAAAGTTTGAGCAACATCAAATTTTAATCGAAAAAGGGAAAATGCACAGTCGAAAGCTTTCGAATTTTCAATTTTCCTTTGAAAATTTCTTAAATATAAAATATTTAATAATTACAATAAATAGTTTAGGAGTAAAGTGACATTTTCCAATCTTTACTCTACCGTATATCGAAATCTCTTTATTGAAAATCGATATCAATTAAAGCCTTTATATTTTTGATTACTCTCCATTGTGATTATATTTGGAAAGTTTGAGCAATATCAAATTTTTGTCGAAAAATGTGAAAACGTACAGTCGAAAGCCTTCGAAATTTTCAATTTTTCTTCAAATACCAAACACTATGAATTCTGCAGAAATATTGCACAGTATATAGGATTAATATAAATGTCTTAAATATAAAATATTTAATAATTACAACAATTTGTTTAGATGTTATGGGACATTTTCGAATCTTTAGTCTACCATATATTGAATATCTCTTTATTGAAAATCGATATCGATGAAAGCCTTTATATTTCTTTCATTACTCTCCATTCTGTTGCCATTTGCAAAGTTTGAGCAGGGACAAATTTTTGTCGAAAAATTTGAAAACGTACAGTCGAAAGGATTCGAAATTTTCAATTTTTTTTAAAATACCAAACACTATGAATTCTGCAGAAATTTTGCGCAGATACAGGATTAATATAAAGTCTTAAATATAAATATTTAATAATTACAACAAATGGTTTAGGAGTAATGTGACATTTTCCAATCTTTACTCTACCGTATATCGAAAATCTCTTTATTTAAAATCGATATCAATTAAGACTTTATATTTCTTTGATTACTCTCCATTGTGATGATATTTGGAAAGTTTGAGCAATATCAAATTTTTGTCGAAAAATGTGAAAACGTACAGTCGAAAGCCTTCGAAATTTTCAATTTTTCTTCAAATACCAACACTATGAATTCTGCAGAAATTTTACACAGTATATGGATTATATAAATGTCTTAAATATAAAATATTTAATAATTACAACAATTTGTTTAGATTTTATGGGGCATTTTCGAATCTTTAGTCTACCAAATATCGAATATCTCTTTATTTAAAATCGATATCAATGAAAGCCTTTATATTTCTTTCATTGCTCTCCATTCTGTTGCCATTTGCAAAGTTTCAGGAAGATGAAATTTTGTCGAAAAATGTGAAAACGTACAGTCGAAAGCTTAGGAAATTTTCAATTTTTCTTCAAATACCGAACTGTATTAATTCTGCAGAAATTTTGCACAGTATGTAGGATTAATATAAATGTCTTAAATATAAAATATTTAATAATGACTAAAATTAGTTTAGATGTTTTGGGACATTTTCGAATCATTAGTCTACCATATATCGAATATTTCTCTATTTAAAATCAATATCAATGAAAGCCTTTATTTTACTTTCATTACTCTCCATTCTGTTGCCATTTGCAAAGTTTCAGGAAGATCAAATTTTGTCGAAAAATGTGAAAACGTAGTCGAAAGCCTTCGAAATTTTCAATTTTTCTTCAAATACCAAACTGTATGAATTCTGCTGAAATTTTGCACAGTATGTAGGATTAATATAAATGTCTTAAATATAAAATATTTAATAATGACTAAAATTAGTTTAGATGTTTTGGGACATTTTCGAATCTTTAGTCTACCATATATCGAATATTTCTCTATTTAAAATCAATATCAATGAAAGCCTTTATTTTACTTTCATTACTCTCCATTCTGTAAACATTTGCTAAGTTTGAGCAAGATCAAATTTTTTCGAAAAATTGGAAAACGCACAATCGAAAGCCTAGGAAATTATCACTTTTTCTTCAAATACCAAACTGTATGAATTTGTAGAGATACTCCAAAAAGATCTGATTAATGTAAAGGTCTTAATTGAAATATTTAATTATTACTACAACTAGTTTAGGAATTATGGAATTTTTCCAATCTTTACTCAAAGATTTACCGAAAATCTATTCATTTAAAATCGATATCAATGAAAGACTTTATATTTCTTTGATTACTCTCTTTTGTGATGATATTTGGAAGTTTTGAGCAACATCAAATTTTGTCGAAAAATTTGAAAACGCACAGTCGGAAGTCTAGGAAATTTTCACTTTTCTTCAAATACCAAACTGTATGAATTCTCCAGAAATTTTGCACAGTATGTAGGATTAATATAAATGTCTTAAATATAAAATATTTAATAATTACTAAAATTTGTTTAGATGTGTTTGGGACATTTTCGAATCTTAGTCTACCATATATCGAATATTTCTCTATTTAAAATCAATATCGATGAAAGCCTTTATTTTACTTTCATTACTCTCCATTCTGTAAACATTTGCTAAGTTTGAGCAAGATCAAATTTTCTCGAAAAATGGGAAAACGCACAGTCGAAAGCCTAGGAAATTTTCACTTTTTCTTCAAATACCAAACTGTATGAATTCTGTAGAGATTTTGCACAAAAGATATGATTAATATAAAGGTGTTAAATATAAAATATTTAATTATGACGGCAATTAGTTTAGGGATTATGGGATTTTTCCAATCTTTATGCAAAGATATACCGAAAATTTATATTTAAATCTATATCAATGAAGCATTTATATTTCTTTCATTATTCTCCGTTGTGATGATATTTGGAAGTTTCAGCAGCATCAAATTTTTCGAAAAATGGATAACGCACAGTCGAAAGCCTTCGAAATTTTTCAATTTTCTTTAAATACCAAACACTATGAATTCTATAGAATTTTGCAAACAAGATAGGATGATAAATGTCTTAAATATAAAATATTTAATAATTACAACAAATAATTTAGGAGTAATGTGACATTTTCCAATCATACTCAACCGTATATCGAAAAATCTTTATTTAAAATCGATATCAATTAAAGCCTTAATATTTCTTTGATTACTCCCCATTGTGATGATATTTGGAAAGTTTGAGAACATCAAATTTTATCGAAAAATGGGAAAATGCAGTCGAAAGCCTTCGAATTTTCAATTTTCTTTAAATACCAAACACTATGAATTCTGTAGAAATTTTTCACAGAAGAAGGATTAATTATAATATCTTAAATATAAAATATTTAATAATTACAACAAATGGTTTAGGAGTAATGTGACATTCCAATCTTTACTCTACCGTATATCGAAATCTCTTATTAAAATCGATATCAATTAAAGCCTTTATATTTCTTTGATTACTCTCCATTGTGATGATATTTGGAAAGTTTGAGCAATATCAAATTTTTGTCGAAAAATGTGAAAACGTACAGTCGAAAGCCTTCGAAAATTTCAATTTTTCTTCAAATACCAACCACTATGAATTCTACAGAAATTTTGCACAGTATATAGGATTAATATAAATGTCTTAATTATAAAATATTTAATAATTACAACAATTTGCTTAGATGTTATGGGACATTTTCGAATCTTAGTCTACCATATATCGAATATCTCTTTATTTAAATCAATATCAATGAAAGCCTTTATTTTACTTTCATTACTCTCCATTCTGTAAATATTTGCTAAGTTTGAGCAAGATCAAATTTTCTCGAAAAATGGAAAACGCACAGTCGAAAGCCTAGGAAATTTTCACTCTTTCTCAAATACCAAACTGTATGATTCTGCAGAAATTTTGCACAGTATATAGGATTAATATAAAAGACTTAAATATAAAATATTAATAATTACAACAATTGTTTAGGAGTTATGGGATATTTTTTTAAACTTTAGTCTACCATATATCGAATATCTCCTTATTTAAAATCGATATCAATGAAAGCCTTTATATTACTTTCATTACTCTCCATTGTGATGATATTTGGAAAGTTTGAGCAACATCAAATTTTAATCGAAAAAAAGGGAAATGCACAGTCGAAAGCTTTCGAAATTTTCAATTTTCTTGAAAATTTCTTAAATATAAAATATTTAAAATTACAATAAATAGTTTAGGAGTAAAGGACATTTTCCAATCTTTACTCTACCGTATATCGAAAATCCTCTTTATTGAAAATCGATATCAATTAAAGCCTTTATATTTCTTGATTACTCTCCATTGTGATTATATTTGGAAAGTTGAGCATATCAAATTTTTGTCGAAAATGAAAACGTACAGTCGAAAGCCTTCGAAATTTTCAATTTTCTTCAAATACCAAAC